>OY735245.1:66533723-67133723 GCA_963457695.1 Neria commutata | reverse complement strand
AAGCAACCATACCGTAGCACACACACACACACACGCACTCACGCACTCGCCTGACCCCGACACAGGCGACTTGGCGGAGTGCGCATGACCAGGCAATCGGAAAACGGTGTTGCCACTTTTGTATGCAGCATAAATGGAAATTCAATTGAATTGCATTTGAAGGTCATCTTCACACATACCAACAGGCAGAAGCACATGCATGGAAATTCGCGCGCGCTCGCTGGCAGCTTTATTCCAAGGCCAATAACAAATTAGCTAGCCGAGGTGAATCCGCCGCCTTGTTGCAAGGTATCAACGGCATTTTATAAATATAACTCTCGTTTTGGAGCTTCTGTATGACTAAAAGAAATGTTGGAAATAAATATTTTGTTAAAATAAAAATGCCAAAAAAGTGTCTTTATTTTGGAATAGAAAATATGCAAACTATTCAAACTACCACTAGGCTCACATACCTTTGAATAAAAGAGTAGAGAAAAATTATAGAAAGAAACATCTGTAAGGTTTCTTGTGAGTTTTAATATTTTTACAAACTTTTCTGAGGGGAAAATTGGTAAACAAATCTTTGAACTTCTCAAAGGAAACTGAGGGTGTCTTAAGAAGTAACTAGCATTCTTAATATAAACATATTTGCATACATAAATATATAACAATGTCTATCACTTTAAATAAAAACGGTTGGTCGACTTGCTCAACTTGTTAGCCAATTTATCGATAGATATTTTTATTTTTTATAGGAATAAAATACGCGCTTGAAATGACTGTGGCTGCCAGTTCAACATTGCGGGCGACTGCCATTTGGCCAAATCATTTCCTTTGTTGCGTTTATTGCAGCTCAAGAAAATGATTACTTTAAATTTCAGTGAAAAATTGTATTCAAACGAAAGAAAAAGCCTCGCGCTATGATTTCCACTGAAAAACACCCCGCAAGGCAGTTCGTGCGCAACAACAAATATATCGATTGTGAGCAAATTGCATGAAATTAATGTGCGTGCCCTCCCAGTGCCCATCGTAGCTAGGCGTCGATAGGAGTCGTAAGGGTGTAGGAGAGCGGTTGGTTGGGGTAAGATAATGTGGGGGCCCAGAGAAGTCATCGACAAGCAAACGAAAGTTCCAATTTCTCGGCAAAAATTCATGCTTGCCATTAACGCCGCCGCGCAGCCGTAAATATCAAAGTGCTCCACAACACACCCCTCCTCAGTCCGCCCCTACGCATTGTATAAGTTATTTCGCCTGTGCATATTGCATGAGAGCGCCAAACGCGGAAACTGTAAACGAAACTGCAAATTTATGAAAATTACCGCGATCCCAGCGAGCAGCAGGCGGCTTCCTCTCCTTCCCAGTCCTTTGCGCTGCACTGCAAATTAACACTTATATTGGCAACTCTGTCCGTAGTGCGACGGTTGGGCGCGGAGGCGGGGTGGCGTAAAGTCGGTGAAAGTAAATATAGGCAGATGTGGCGAAAAACCAAAGAAACACGTACCCATTCCAGCTGGAATTGTTTTTAAAAGCAGCTGGCCCCACAATTATGACGCTTTTTGTTGTTGGCTTATATTTTATTGTTATTGTTGTAGCGCTGTGTTGTCGCATTTAGGCATTTAGGCCAAGCAGACATACTGGAGGCAATTGCGGCGCGAGTTTTCGTCAAAGAAAGCAAAAGCCGATATATGGCAATATTTATAAGTTGGAAGGGAGCGGTGGGGGGGAGGGGGGAAGGCAAAGGTTGCTTGCGAAACAAAGAAGCACAACAAAACATTTTTTGAACGCAATAAAATTAATCAGTTCCAAAACTGTAATATTTATTTGAAATCCCGATAAGGCAGATACGATTGATTTATCAGCCTTCAACTTAACTGCGTTTAATAAATCTAAACCTTTGCATTACCTATAGATTGTACTCCTTTTGTATCAATTACAAACTGTTCTTCTGGAGTTTTGTGAGATATTTTACAATAACGCAAAAGGATTTTAGAAACGTACCATCAGGCCTGGTCCAATGAGCACCGCCACTCTGGGCAACACGGCCGAAAAGTTAAAGAGTTGGTAATGGCTTTTCCCAGTAATTGCAGGCAAACGAATTCGAACAAAATCTTATTTCTATAGTAAATTGTTTTGAAGCTTAAAAGCTTGCAGGCAGAACCATTCAGGTGCTCAAAAGCACGAGCAACTTCTTCCAATCAAAACTTCAAGTACTCACGGCTTATTCACTGAGCAGCTGCAAAGTCATAAGGTGTATGTACATTTAGCTTATCTTCACGTCCCCCTCCACCAAAAGCTCAAAGCAGTAATAATTATTAGAATTATTAATCCTGAGCATTCCGCCTTTAATGGCTGTTCTTTGTTCTGGAACACAAAAACTTGCTATCATCAATTTAGGCGCACTTCCTCTTATTCCCTTTCCCTCGTGTTGTTGCTGGCTTTTGCAAGTGGTAAAACAAATTGAGATAAAGGCTTATATTTGTAATCTTTTGGCAGTGCCCAGCTGCTACTGCTGCTCATCTTTTAGCTTCGCTGCTTATCTTGTAATTAAAATTAAAATAATTCTAATTAAGAACCTAAACTTTTTGCGCATTTTCTGGCAAATATTCTTGAGATTTGGCAAAATGACGTGTTTTTGTTTCATTGCTTGAATTTAAATAGGAAATTAAAATAACTGTAACTGTACTTACATTTTCCATGCTCTCAACAACGATTCACTTGAATCGAAGATATATCAAGCTCGCTCCATATCAAGTTTCTCATTATATTCGCTCCCTGCTTTTCTTTAAACCAAAATCTGCTTGTTTTTTCCTTCATTCATTTTTATTTATTGTTATCTTCGAACGCTTTTTTTCTTCTAAATCCTTTTTACTTTTATAAACCTTCAAAAGAGAAACTCTTCACTTGTATGCAACGCTTTCATGCTCCCTTTGATTTATATGCACATTAGCACCAAATAACTCCACATCATCTTTTCACTTTCCTTTCCCGCTTCTTCCCTTCGGCACTTCAGCTTCCTTCCCCAACTCATTTTAAAGCTTAACTGCGGAATCTGACAAATTCTCCTTGAAACCACATAAAAGAGGAAAACTAAAATTTGCGAATCCATAAAATTGAAATTGCTTCCAAATTGGGTTGCCTTCTACCCTCATCTAAATGGAACGGGAAGCCAGAGCTTGGAGCCCGCAGACAATTTTCCAGGAAGAACTACGCTGCAGTTACGAGAGTAGAGCCTTTTTATAAGAGCACTGCAATAGCCACAAGTCGTTGCGGCACCCACATCATCTCCAACCCATCCCGACGCCGTTTGTCCACACATGCATATGCAAAAGTGAATTACAAAGAGAAAGATAGAGGCGATTTCCCTTTCAACATTTGACTCTTTTGGGAATAAAAAAATTTAATTTCCAAGCATAAGTACCCCAAAAACAGAGGTCGCCAAAGGAGTAGAGAAAAGGAAGTGCGCAAAATTTGTATCTGTATCTGTGAGATTGTCACTGTGTTCTTTGTACATATTTGGAAATGCTGCAGCAATTTTGAATTTCATGCAACCAGTTTTGGTTATTAAATTGTATCTCTGTGCGTGCGTGCGTGTGATTGTATATGTATGCTTGTATGTGTTGAGGCATTAACCTATATATGCAATTTGCCAATTTGCATGCTGGAGGCCAGCGTTCCAAGCGACCAAGCGTGAGTAGCACTTGAGAATGAGCCAACGGAGAAGCTGAGAAGCTGTTTAGGCAACTGCTTTTTCTCCCTTGCCTTTGCTATGACCAATTTAGAAAATGATGGAGTGCTGCCCCAGCTGAGGGCATATTTTATAAATTTTCTGAAAGAACACAAAAGCACAGAAAATTGTAGAGGCAGCTCTAAGAAGTATGAAATTAAAATTAAATATTTCACTTTTATCGCAGTTTCATTTGAGAATTTTTCCTTCATGATTTAGATTTACGTTCATATCAGCAAAACACTCATCTGCAACTAAACAATCTCTATATCTAACGGTAGCTGAAACTTAAATATTTTTCTATACTTCTGCATTATATTTGTCTGAAATTCAATTTTGTATCTCAACTTTGTATGGTGTAGAGTTGTGTAGTTACGGAGATTTACATCATATTGCCCCCTCTGCTCTGCCAATCTTTAGTGAAATAAGTTCTGCCAGCTAAGTGTGTTCTGAGCAACAACAAAAACAAGAAAAACACAGAAGTTTGGTAAGAAACTACTCAGAATGTCGGCAACGTGACGTCGCACCGTATTGATACAAAGCCCAACCACATAATGTCCATCATATGTGAGCATGTGTTTGTGTTTGTGTATGTGGAATTATTTTGTTAGTGCTGACAATTTCCTTCCTCACTCAATTTTCCGTGAGTATATTCAACCCTCTACTTTCAAGCCTCTGTCCTGTCCCCCATGCGCCCCATCATACCCAAATATATGACCCGGGCCCTCATATAATCTTTTATCAGGCAAAAAAGAAGCTCAAATTGCTACCCTTTTAGCGTAATCTCCTCTGCTCAAATGCACATGCACACTCACACAAACATACACACACAGTAAGTGGTACGTAAAATGGCATCCCTACCCCTCCCTGCCAACGACCCTTAATACCACTGCATAATAGAATTGTGTAAGAACAGCAAGAGTAGCTTAGAACATCGAAAACGCCTCCGGAAAAACATTGTCAAACCGGAAGTGAATGCATAATACGTAAAGCCAGGCCAAAGTTAATGCCACACCCCACTTAAATTGCCTGTTATCAGTTGTTTTCATTGTTTCGCTCCACTCCACTCACCCATACGCTTATTTCTCTCGTCTGCCTTCCGCCGGTGTGCTGAAATCCAATTATGACATAACAATTCGGAATGCAAATTAACATGTTGGGACCTTTGCGAAAGAGATAAGCCCGGGTAATTATTATTTACAACACGTAAATATCGCAAGATAAACAGCTACGTGTGGAGTTTTCTCCGGCAAGGGGTAAAGGGGTGAATGGGGCTGAGGGCTGAACTTTGGCTGAGGATCAACGTTGAAAGTTCTGAGCCGACACTTGTACAAAGTTCTAAAAGCAAACGCTTTGCGACGGACGTAAACTTACGAAAGTGAGTAGAATTCGAAAAAAGGTTCTCCTTTTGGCTATCAAAATTTAGAAAAATTTCAAGTTTTTAGGAACTTTGAATCCTTTTACAGGCTACGTGTCACCCTAATAAATAATCATTCATCATATGGACGCAGTTCTTTATTATAACTCGTGTGGAACAAAACCTTGTTACAATTGGATTGCCATTTGTTAGTGTTCAGCAACCCCAACCACTTCCAATTATAAGCTTGACATTGAATTAAGGCTTCTTTTCTGCTTTCGAGGCGCAATTCCGTCTTTTCAATGCATTTCAGCACTTGTAGGCACTTCCGTTCGTTCGTTCGGATTTAAAGGTCTGGGCTGGGCTGGGGCATTGAATGCGAACAAGAAGCAGCAACAGTAGAACAGTAGCAGCAAAACAAATACATTAGAAAACAATGAATATGCAGGAATGGTAAATAAAAAGCGACGCTGCCGGCCCGTGCCAATGCCAAAACTATTTACATTCGCTGGCGAGCATGGCGAGAAACCTTGCCGTGCCGTTGGAGGTTCTCATGTGCAGTTCTGTGTCTTTGAGCCAACAACAACAACAGCAGCAGCATAAAAACATGCACATAAATACACACACACACACACGTACATATGTAAAATAACACATAATTCAGCGTAAATACGCTTGACCTGGTTTACTTTTTGCCATTGCGCTTGCTTCCACATGAAAATAATGCAATACATGCCTGCATATGTATCTACATATATGCAGAATGTTGTTGTTCTGCTATATATACACTTGCATGTATGTTTAGCCTTGCAATTCTCATAGAGTTGATGAACAGCGGCTAAAGGGGGAGCAAGGAGTGCTACTTGAATCAAAACTTTGTTGCTGCTACTTAAGTAATTTTTGTCCAAAGGTGCCACAAGCAACAACAACGTACTCACTTTTACAGCAAAATTTTCGCAGGCTATTAGGAGCTGCACTCTATGAGAGAGAGAAAGGGAGGTAGAGTAAATGCACGAGTCCTTGAACGAAATTCGACAAACTCTAGGCCATAGGAATGTGGGCACTGGAAACATATTTTCTCCACCGGTATTCTTCGAATTGTACATATGTATTCCATAAAAGAATTTAATAGAATTGAAAGTAAAGTTATGATTTTTACGATGGTGCAATCGAGAAACAAATTGTTTCCTACCTTATTCAAGTCCAAACAAACAAGCTCCAAGCTTCTTTCTGCATAAAATGAGTCTATTCTAAACAATTTGTGTGGTTACTATTTCCCACTTCGGAATATGCTGTTGAGCAACAAGAAAGGCTATCTACATATAGGTATATCATAAGGATCATTTTAAGCACAAAATATTAACACTTGCCTCAACATTTTTTCTCAGCGCTGGTGTACGTGCGTGTGTATGCCATGGCATTCAATTGGAAATTCGCCAAAAAAATACTTAGTTCCTTTTAAAAACCTAGTTCTCTAAAGGTTTTTTAGAGGCTTTAAAGCTTCTGCCGGAAGAAATGAGTCAATGCTTGCGAGCTTTCGCAATGCCTTCTTTGACCGACAATTCGCAATTCAGTCACTACAAGCGGCCAACAACCGTTAATGGCACAAAAATGCAACAATATACATATTCTTTTCAAATGAAGCACATATTTTTAATAATAAAGCATCATACATAATTTGTATGCAATTTGAGATTGTGTTGCCTTTTCACCCTGCAGTTGACCTACTTTGCGGTACACACACACACACACACACACATTGTCACGCAAACAAACGCCAAAGTGTCAGAGCACCAGCATGCCATTTTGACACATACAGAGAAGAAAGAGGGAGGGGGAAAGGGTGTACATTCAACTGCAAGCTGCACATGAAAGTGCACTCAGTTTGCCCTGCAAGGCACACTCCGCGCATTCCCGTCCGCTCATGAGCGCTGAGCGCAATCAATGTAATGCGGGCGTGCAGATCCGAGGGACCAACGCCATAGCCGCACAAACTGGGTCACACCGAAATGTGGGTCTCACCATTTCAATTATGCTAACTTGACACACACCGACGCATTCAGGCACACAAATAAAGCCGCCCAGTTGAAAAACAAGGAAGGCATGCCGATGGAAGCGATGTGGCAGGTTATAATTTTGTTGTCAATTTCAAAAGTATATTTTTAGAAATTTGAAAAAAATTTTCATTCTGGTTAATTTTGAGCAACCAAAGCCTACGCGTCACGTTGGATCAGTGAATGAGCCACTTGGTTGCTCATACGGGAGGCCCGGGTTCTATTCTCAGTCAAGGCACATAAAATCTAATAGAGGTACATATGTATATAAAATCTAATAAAAAGAGAATTTGTTTTCAAATTATGTATTTCTTTGCGCGGCGCCACTTCTTGCGATGAATTGGCAATTCTCCGAAACTAGAATAGAAAAAAGAATTTCTTTATTTTTTAATTATTTTTTTCATATCTGACCTGCCACATCACTTCCATGAGATGCATGCAGCATTACTGCTACGGCAGTTCATTTGGCAGGCATGCCGTCCTAGGACATGCCTATAGAAAAAAGATACAAGCGGGTATGGAGGCGAGCAGGCCTGCTGACCTTCCTAGGCATGCCTCCAGCATGCATACTGGATAGCTTTTTTTTCAACTGGGCGTATACACTCGTGTGTTTGTATGCGATAAAATAAATTTCAAACGAATGCGCTCCGCTTCTTTGCTGACTTCCGACAGCAGTCCGAAAGCAACGCAAAGCAAATTGCAAATAATCCAGAAAGTGTCAAAAGTTTCAAATGTAATACAAACTGCAAAAAAGTGACCCAATTGCAATTTTCAATTTCAAATTTCCCCACTGCCCCTTGCGACGATACCACTTGGCAACTACAGTTCGGTCTGGCAACTTCTTCGTTTTGTCGCCGATTGCGCTTCACTCTGGTTACATTTGGCACAAATCGCTTGAGCTTGGCTGAGCCCTTCTCAGCCGACTTCAATTCAAATTTGCTGCCAACGAATAAACCACTTCTGTAGTGAAATTATTTATCTCAATTGAAATTGCAAATCAATTGCTTATAAGAAAGGTTAAATTCAATCTGATAAAAGTTGAATGTCATTGTTTATAGAAAATTTAAATTTAAATGCTGTAATAAAACCGAAAGTTTTCTGCCCAAAAATGTGCAACATTGTAAGTCAATCTGGGTATCCGGTTCTAGAACTATCGTTGTCGCCCACTTTAAATCTCGAGAAAAGTCAAAGATAAAGATCAACTTGATATTTTGTCCAGTTAATCTTAGCATAGTAGCACTTTAGGCTGTGAGCATGCAATAAAATAACGGTATTTTGAAGATATGCAAGTAGATAAAAGTTAAACCGCATTCATACTCTCAACCTACACAGTGTTTTCCTTTCGACCATGGTGCACTACCCGCAGGACATGACAGCAGCCATTCATTCTGCCTGCAGCAAACCAGCACTCGGCTGCTTCCAGACGCACTGGATCTGGGACTTTATAGCATGACCTATTTACAGACAAATATTGTATATAAGCAGAAATCACTTAATTTCAATAATTATTTTATGACCTTTTTTGTCACAAATTTCCACAATGCACTGCAAGAAGTTGCGAAAAGTCTAATTTAAATTGCTTTTATTATTTGCTGTTTTATGAGCGCCATCTTTAATTAGACTGACTGCTTTCGTGCTCTGCTCCTTTTATGTGCCCGCAGTAGATACATTTTCCTGCCCCAATAAAATTTTGCTTCAGCCCGTTTTCTTTTGCTGCTTTCTGCCATTCAGTTTCTATGCGATTGGCAATGTATCTGTGCAACTATAGTAGCTGTGTATCTATGTGTAGCTGCGTATCTATGTGCCCTGCATAGCATGAAATTCGGGTCAGCAACTAATTTTTCTTAATGTTTGCCATTATTTCGAGCTCCTCCATGCTCTGCCATTCCTGCCAACTTTTTCTATACATTTCGGCAATTTATGCGGAAATTTGCTTTCGTTTTTCTGTTGCCACAAATAATTGCATTTTGGCGCCTCAGCAGCTGCCAACAATCGGAGGCCACTAAACGCCCCAAAAGCCAAGCGCACAGACCTCGAAACCCAGTCTGCTTAGCAGATTAAAAAAACAGCACATTAAGATTTTTTTCTGTGGCGAAGTTAGAGAAGTAGCGCATAGAAGAGAACAAATAATAATAGCAAAAGTTATAATAAATTATGCCAGGCACGGAAAGGCGAAAATGGTGTGAGTAAAGGGACAACTAGGAAAGCGAGACTGCCGTGAGCCTAAAAGTATGCCTCGTCTCGTGTGCGGTTTGTGGCGGCATTCAAGAAGTACATAAACGAAGTTGCGTGTCGTCTGCCTTCAGCTCCGCGGCTGCGGCTGCGGCTGCTTTTTAGAATGCGCAAAACCGAATTCCAGCGTCTGGGCCGCTTTCTGGCATTCAATGAAATATTTTCGCAGTCGGCTTTTATGCTTTACTTTATTTTATTTTTCTTTTGCGCGCTTGTGAGCATGTTTATTTGTGCAAATCAGCGCGATTATCTTTTGTGGGTATATCATCATAACTTCTGCTGCCGCGTTGAAACGACGTTTTGCGTGCCACTGCCACATCAGCTGTCAGTGGAGCTACATATATGTACATATATAAATGTGCGTATGTGTGAATGTAAGGGTTTTTTTTATGCAGCGGAAATCAAATTACATTTTGCTCACACAAACGCATTTCTGTAGCATACAGTTACACACACACACACACATGAAAACTGACAGCAGCCACATTGGAACATTCAAATTAGTGTAGCATAATTTTCTCAGAGTAGTCGATACTTCTTCTGTGGTATTCTTCGAAAGTATTCCCATGCAAACGGTTAAACTTCTTGAAATTGCCAAATAAATAAATAAATTAATTACGGAGTCATCAAAAATAATTTATGTAATAAAGTATCAACATTCTGCATCACTAACGAAAAAACAAATATACATATACTATGTATAACATTATTTTCTATGAAAATGTAAGAGTTTTTTGATTTGTCGAAAAGTAGCACATTTCCAGCAGCATTCCATGTGCGTGTGTGTGTGTGTGTTTGTGTGTTTGAACAGCGGTATAGTTAACTTAAAACTGGCACGTATGTAGCTGCAACGCAAGTGACCCAATTCAGTTCCCTGCTTGCTGAAGCAATATGCGCCTAAAAATAGGCAGGGAAAGAGCAAGGGCTGCCGCCTGCTGCCATTACTTTAGCGCTTAGTGTGCTTCAAGTCGTAAAGCAGAGTCGTGTGTGTGTGTGTGTGTGTGTGTGTGTGTGTGTGTGTGTGGATGCAACTAGCATATTGCTGCAACAGTGTGGCGCAGGCTCCATTGTGCAACACAGAGATAAATAGATTTCAGCCGTGCCACCGCACCGAATGGAACAGATGCTGCCAGGTGCGCAGTGGCAACAACGCCTCGCCGGCGTGCCACAGCACAAACATGGCCAGCTACATGCAGGCTTAATTGAGGCCACTATTCTAGCTCTAAATCCACACACGGCCAGCGAGCGGGCAGTGAGCAGCAGTTGCCGTAATTAAATGACACCGGTGTTGTGGCAGGCATGCAGGCGCACAAAGTAGGCCAGTAAACGATGGAGTAGCGCAGAAGTGAATTCATTTGCGCTTATCTCTGCCAAGCTCCAGCCAGATTTGCGCCATATTTCATAAGCGAATTGCGCTAAATTATGCGAATATTAAATATTAAAGCAACCGCCTAAAAGTATGCCGCACAACGAAATGTGAAATGCAAATAAATCTCCCCCACTCAACATGGATTGCCTTACGCCACAGCGGGAAGGTGCTTCAAACGCACGTGCGCGGCAGGAGGCAAAATTGCCATAGCTGCAATGCGCCCGGCCACTCAATCCAACGCACACTTCCACTTTTTCTGTTGCTGTTTTATTTTATGCCCAAGCAACGCCACAAAACGTAGCAGCTGTGGCAGAAGTTCACGATGACGTCGAGTTAACGCGCTCCATATCCGAACCCTCCCCTCGACCTTCCGCTGCTGTCTAAACGCTACGTGCTTGTGAAGCTTCAAAAGCATCTTCTTATCAGCTTACAAATTCAAATTAAGTTCCGGCATGTCAGCAGCAACAACAACGACGACGTCGACGCTGCTGACGACGCGACGGCTCACGTGGACGTCGGTTGCGGTTTCGTCGAAATTGCCATGACGCGCGAAAGCTGATTTAATAGCGCGTAAAGAATGCTCGTGTTCATGATATCCTTTGCAGCTTCAGCTTCAGCTCCATGCCTATCTGCTGGATGTATGAGTTTGGTGAATGTGTTGAGAGAAGCGCCAGGGGTGAAAGATATAGAAAAATATAAATGTGTGTGTAAGCGTGGGAGGCACGGAACAATTGTAAGATCCTTGTGCATTTACGCCTAAACGTATGCTTTTAAATTCAGCTGAGCAATGAATAACAATGAAATACTGAAGCGTGTACCTTTTTCCGGAACGCTCAGACTTGCTACCCAAAATTTTATAAACGCTTTTTTAGCATGTTTAAAATTTTTCTAATAAGGAGCTATAAAAATGATTTGTATAAAAGCACTGCAGAAACATTCGACATTTATCGTCTAATAAATACACATTTTTATTTCTCAATCAAATAGGGCTGCATACTTTTTGGCGTTCATACATTTTAACTATAGAAGTATTTGTTATATAGTAAACTTTCCCATAAAAGGTTTCAGCGTTTCCTACTCACAAGTCAAGGGAATTGTTTGATGTTATTAGTATTTTATTACTATAAAAAGCTTTTTTTCATTATACAAACTCCGTGTGACTACAACAGATGAAGGCGTTCATCCTGACCTTCCCAAAGTTTTCACTCATTTTCTGGCAACAGCTTTGCGCTGCCTTAATTTGTCTCTGGCTCTTTTTTCGACACTATTTTTGCTTTGCAATCTCTGGAGTGAATTCTTCTGTGTATCGACTCAATATAAGAGTAATGTAAATGTGCCACGTTCCATTTCACTTGTTCCCTTTTCTGTCTCTTATACATAAATGCCTGCCTCCTTTTGCGCTCTCTAGTTCGCTCGGCCATATACAACTTTGACCTAATTTCGGATTCGCCACTTCTTCGTATTCTTTGTGTGGTGTTTTTCTGGATCTATCTTTTTCGCGCTTTGTTGTGAAATGTTTCACATAGATACACATACACTGACATACAAATGCGAATCGCAGCATGAAGATGTTCATTTAAGCAACATGGACGAACTGCCAAAAAGCACTTAACAGAAAAGCGCCACATACACATACACACGCATACATATGCACTGCATACGATTTTTCACCTACACAAAAAACACTGCTCTGAGTCTGTGTATCGAGCCAGATCAAAGGCGCACGTAACATCAACTTCCGTCAACGTCACTGTCAGCTTCAGATTCGGCTCTTACTTCAGCTCAGCACTCAACTGGGCGTAGCGGGCAAAAGTGCTGAGCTAAGCGCATTGGCATCACGCAAGCATAACCAGAAGGATGCGACTGCCAGCTTCCGGCTTCCATCTTCCAGCTGCCTTTATCCGTTGTCAGTTGGTACAATTTTTTCGCTTGAATCCAGTTGGTGCATGTGTATGTGTAGGTATTTATATGTGCGGCAAAACTACACTAATACCAGTCCAAGTCTGGCAACTCTGGGAACGGCACAAAACCGGAAGTAGGCGGTAACAAGTAGTTTCATTTGAAGTGTTTGTTGTTTTATTGTTTTTGTTGTTTCTTTACTGTTAGTCTGGCAGTCAGGCAGTCATTATTTCTTGGTAGTTAATGAAATTTGTTGTATTTGCTCTGATGTTGGTTCCGTTTGTAGCTCTTTTTCTTGTTGTTGTTATTGTTGTTTTCGCTATGACGTCTATTAGCTTCATTAGCGACGCCCGCATGGAATTGCCATTTTCGCTGAATGTCTGAATTTTACAGTTACTTAAGTAGTGCTGTTGTTCTGCTGCTGCGACACTTTCTTTCTCTAAATGTGTTCTCTTTGGCCCTCAAGGTGCTGCCTTAATTAAAATTTAGTGTTATTGAGTTTAGGTCAACCCTTTTTGGGGCTACTCAAATTTCAAGTTCTTGCTTTTGCTTTTGCTGTGCTGTGCTTTGACCCTGCCCTAATATAATATATAATTAGCGCAACAGCCCGAGTAATGAAGGCTTAGAGCTTAGTAAAACCTTTTGAGTACTAATCAAATAAAATATACTTATTTATGCTATTCTTAAATATTTTAATAAGAAGTTATTACAGAATATGGATATGAAAAGTGTTCTTTAAAGTTTTAATTTTTTACCATAGGCCAAGAATAGAAATAGTATATTTTGTAAGCTATGTTTTATAATTTTTTTGGAATATGCTTTAAATTCCTCCGAGCATTCAGGTGAAAAATATAAATGAGTAAAAAAATATTCCGAAATTTCGATCTAGCGCTATTATGTACTTTGATTTGAAAAAAATGATATCGGAAAAGTTTAGTTAGTTATACTCTATTTGAGCTCTACTTTTATGACTGTACCGATTTTTTTCGATGTGTGAAAATTGCTGTTGCACGGTGTTCTATGCAAACATTACTCATACGCCCGGAATGCCACATCAATAAAAAGACTAAAGTGCAGCTCAGGTAAACAGACGGAATAACAAAACAGATATAACGGATCGCAGCGATACGCATGCTTCCGGCTGTCTTTGTTGTTACCGCACCGCAGCAATTCAAAAAAACTCAGCCGAACCGAGCCGTTGCCAGCTCGAGGCAATTTTCTCAGCATGTTTTATAATTTGCCCGATTGCCGTGCGCTTTGTTTGCTGTTGGTTGTTGTTGTTGCTGATTTTTTGTTTTGTTTTGTTTTCGGAAATGGAAAAAATTCGGCAAGCAGACAAAACAAGCGGAAAAAATAGTATTTACACAGCAGCCAATTTATTGCGAGTTGAAGTAAATGATGCGTATCCCTTGAGCAAACTCCTAAGGGTAGGCCACATATTGTGCGCTGGCTGCCCCCTCTCATCAGCAGCTGCCCCTGTAAACGTCGAGCGGTAGCATCACACAATCACATAAATTACTTGGACCAACGCATGCCCCATTTAAACTGGCAGCCAAATAAATATACATACATGTGCACATGGTAGGTATAATTGTTTGGATCAGCCGCTCCCACTGCTCACTAGAGTGCGACGCACTTTTCGTTTCGACGCTTGCAATTAGAGACGTAATAATTCGTTCTACGGAAATACATGTCTTTTCGCTGGCTGTATTAGCTCAAAGGCACTCACGCACACTAGCAGACTTACTGCTTGTTTAAGCAATGCAATACACAACATACGCACATATGTATATGTGTGTGCGTGAGCTTGTACGAGCAAACTCATTGGGGGGGCATAAAGTATTGTGCCGCGTGGGAGTCTCATTTGCCTTTATTGGTGCTTGCTTGTTTTTGGTAGCATGAGAGTGTATGTGTACGCCTGTCGTATTCAAAGCAGCGATCTGAAATCTAAAATGAAATGCAAATCTTTAAATTATTTCACAGGCATTTTATTAATGTTTCCATTACAGATGAAAGAATTCATAGCACGCTTTCAGGCTGGCGTAGCATGCGAGGGAAATTCTGCAGGCGCAGTTAAAAATGCTGTGTGATGCTAATATATATATGATATATGTATATATATATATGTGGGTGTGTGTGTGTGTGTGTGTGTGTATGTAGCAGCAGCACAACATCAGCGACACATAAAGAACATCCAACAAGCATGAAAATACGAAGACTGGAAATCAGGTCACCGGAGCACCGGAGCAACTTAAATTGATGCGCAAAATGGCTGCCTCACACACACACACACACGCACGCAAACAATGTGCACTTGTAAATGCACTATGTAAAACCTTCAAAACTTCATTGGCACACATACACATATGTACATATGTGACATACACGCATATGTACATATGTGTATGCATTTGAGTGACATTTATGTGTTATGCTGTCGATCTAAGAGTGTGTGTGAGCGCACTTCTGCAACAGCAATGGCGGCGGCAACGGCGGCAAGGACCGCCATTTTTAGCATCGGTTGTGCAGTTCAACTTCGCTTTTCATATAATTTCGTTTCGTTTGTGGCACGGAGGGAGTGAAATCGGTGTCAAGGTGAGCCGAGCTGTGGCACAGCAGCACTCTTCGCCTCGCAAACAGCACTCATAAAGCACTCGCAGTCATTGCATCTGCTCATGTTGACCTGGCAAATGCGTTTATATGCTCATAAGCATATATACGCGCATCTGCATGTGTGTGCGTTAGAAATAACTGTCCCGACCACGAAATCCCAGTACTTCAAATATTACAGTTACATTTTCAAGAACAATATTCACAAAAGTTTTCAGTATTATTTCAGCCAAAAAGTAGAAGTTAAGTGGGTTAAAAGCTTTATGATGTCGTAAGTGCTGCCCTATATCTTAGAAAAAAACAATTCGCTTGAGAGTAATCTCACAAAATGCGTGGTTCCCGGAATGACGATTTTTGAATCCGAAATCCCGGCACTGGGGAGCCACTTTAGCAGCCATAGTAGTTGTGCAGTCACACCCCTCTCCCAGCCCGCTAAATCGGGCGCAGTGTTGCACTTGTGCCCATTTCGCTGGCGACTTGGTTCGTGTGTTTTGAGTCGTTATTTTCTGTTACAAGGATAAATACGCTATTTTGGTCATGGAAGTGCATTCGGCAGCGCACGAAGCGGCAACGCTGTGTGTATGTGTCTTATATGTGCTCTATGTGCATGTGTATCGAATGTGTGTGTGTGTGTATATGCAACTGCAATTAGAGTCGTAAATGGGAGTGCTTTCGACTTCCCGTTTATGTGGAGCGCACTTCGTTCATTGTCGTTCGGTAGCGCCTGCCACAGCTCAGCTTCGCTGGCTTGGCTTGGCTCGCCTTGGCTCGAGCCGTTGCATTGCACGCTCACCAATACACTTGAAATTCGCACCGGCAGCACACCGGTTGTGTTGCTTACTTCCACTGTGCATTCCGTTGCGTCGTAGTGTTTGCCTGCCTGCCGTCGCGTTGTGTGCTTTTAGGCGCAATCGTCATGTCGCAATGTTGCTATGCGTATGAGCGCGAATACGCGTATGCCGGAAATAGCAATTATAACGGTCTTCATTGTGGACAGCACTTGATTCGGCAACAGCAGCAACGGTCGCTCCGGCATTACCAACATTACAGCCAACGACGGCAAACGTTTCTGCCGGTATCGCCGACACCGTCGCCCTCATCATCGCCCTCACCATCGCCCTCACCGCCACTCTTCGAGCCCCAGTCGCCGTCACTGGCAGCTCGGCCGCTACAACTCATAAAGGATTATAATCGCCCAAGGTGCCGCCGCAAAGTAGGCAGCAACATTTTTCAAGCATGCAAATGTGTGTGTGTGCTCTGTGTGTGTGTGTAAAAGTGCCCGTAATGAGTGCTCATGTGTGTTGCTCTGTATGTGTGACTTGTGCTTATTTAAAATCCGTTTTCCTCTTGCTCTACGTTTCTAAACATTCTCTTTGTTTTATTTTTATGCAATCTTTTAGGCAAGCAAACGTAAATACAAATGCACTTGGAAGGGCTGCAAGAGCATCGAGCTGACATCATCCCAAATCGAGCGGCACATACGAACTGTTCACCTCGGGTAAGTTGTCAATTTGATGTGGCCTGGCCTCACTTTACAATATTTTCCATTCACTATGCACATTTTTGAAGGGATGTTAGTAATAGTGGCCTGTATGGAGAAGTGAAGGGCTGCTGTCCCACCAAAGCTAAAAAATTATGAATATAAAAAATTTTAATCGTTTAAAATTTAGGATAGGAAAAGTTTTATCTTTAAGTTGAATTTTCTTTCGAAACTAAGAATTTATACATATGTATGTATGTTATACATAATAGTGAATATCACTTAGATTTGGACGTGGCGAATTTCGGAACCAACTCAGCGCATCCGCGCATAGAAAGGACTTAAGAGTCGACTTCTTTGTGCTGCCTTTTGCCTGAAAACTTTTTGACCTTGTGCTGTGCACACTACGATTGCAACCAACAACAACAGAAAAAAAGGGGAGAAAACATGACAAAAATACAAGTGGAAATCGCTTTTAGTGCACAATTGCTCGAAATCCTTGGTGCGGCTTTGTAGTAAAGCAGCATGTCCTTGGACGATGCAGACACACACACACATACACATGCAAATGCACAGGCACACAGACTCAAAGCATGCGGTCGCCTTGACTTAGTGCGGCAAGCAACGTAGAAAAAAGTCGTAACCTAGTTGTGCGGCGTAAACAGCAACAGCAACAAATGCTCAAGCAAGCAACACACGCCCACTCCTCCTCCCCCTCCTCCTCCAGCAGCAGCTAGGGTATTTGCAGTTGGAGCGCTTGCAGCAAACTGGGTCACTTCCATGTACCCACCGGGTGCTTGCTGCCTCCTGCACTGCTGCCGCTTATAGCCAGCCATCACACATATAGAATATGCATACTCTACATAAAAGCATTTATATATATTTTGAGGCCAAGGTTCCCAATCGATTCTGCAATTTTTCGCATCGTCAAGCCTTTTACTTTTCAAATGAGCTGCTGAACATTTTCTCCAATTCCATTGACAACGAATTTTTCATTTAATAGTGATTCGGCTCTCCAAATTGCTAAAATATTTCCGATTCTCTTACTTGTTCAAGCAAGCAAGAAATTGTAGGTATTTGCGACTCGGTATACACACTCCGATTCTTGTGCTTAACTTCAGCACATGTCGCTCCCTTTAGTGTAATAAGCTAATAAACTGTAATCAAGAAGGCGTTGCTGGAAAAAAAATTTCAATTTCTTGAGTTAAACTCCAAATCTTGCCCATATTTTTGATGGAAAAAACACTTCCGATAGTTCGGAAGATTCGATTGCATATGTATGTGTTTATAATGCGAGTGCTTACTGTTGGCCAAATAATTGCAATTATTTTTATATTTGTCTCTTGTTCAGCTTAGCTAGCCCTTCTCTGCTTGCTATTCATACATCTATTTAGAAGAACGTAGTTATGTGGGTATGTCGTACGTATTCGCACTTGTCCACTTGATTTGAAAAGTGCTTTCCTCATTTGCATATTTACACAGTGTTGTTGTTTTGGTTTTGTAAGAGCAGGCCTTAAAGGATGCAAGGATTTATTACAGCATCGCCTGAACTAGTACACCAAAATTTTGGGGAGAAACACACAAAGTTCCTCTGATTAATTTTATCAACACAAAATGTTCCGCAAAATTATACTCTAAATATAAGTAGTTATATTGGATACTTTATTGGATAGGCTTTAAAATTTGCATACGCATTTTACAAGTTTTTCCACTCGATATTGAGATTATGCTTCATTAGAATTATCCTACATATGTACCTACATACGAACTGAACTTATGCACGAAAAATGTAAAATCTTCAACGCGAAAAGAAAACGAAAGAATATTATTCATGACTGAAAAATGCAATGAAATACAAACACAAAATAAAAACTACAATAGCAGCCTACATTGAGTACAAGAGGGCAGCACCCACCTGCGCACATATAATATCAACATTGGTAAAAGTGCTAACGAGCGACGAAATGTGGCGCACAATTTACAACACAATTTAGCATGATATGAAAAGAGTAATGTAAAGTATAAATTACAAATGAATAGGTTGTGGACTTAATACTAAATTCTATAAAAATATTGGCTGCACTCACTTAAACATTAGCATAAGAGAAAAAGGAAGTGGAGCTTTTACTTTTTCATTTAAATTTATATATAAAAAAAAACAGTTCAATAATTTACAAAACAAAGAAAATGTCATTAAAAATTACAACGAAATTTAACTTTAGAGCTTTACGAACCTTCAAAAAAGATATTAGTTGGCAAAAGGAAAACAGAGAAAGAAATAATAAATAAGTTAGATAAAAGAATGGAAAAGAGAAAATCGTGGGTTTCGTCAATTGCTGCAATGTCTATGAGAAAAGCGCTTACAATTAATTTGATAATATTTTTGCTTATAGGTATTATTAAGTTTTCAAGATTTATTAACGCTACGCTACATTTGCTTTAGTCTGCCTTGATTGTTAGCATTTCACTTGAAATTGCATAAAGTACTACTTTTGTGAACTGTATGTAAACACACATGCGCTACGAACACGGCTACATTCAAAATTGCAAAATTGCTGCCTCAAAAATACATTATTGATTATTAGTGATCTCGTGATCTCTCGTACGCACAACGTAAATTAAACGCGTAATACAAACAAATTATCGGGAATGCAAAGCGAAAAACCGATATGAAAAATTTTGCGTTGCGAAATTTAAAAAAAATCGATAAATAACTTAAATCAATATTAATTCTCGTTGGCGACTGGCACTAATTTAGACAACGCATATAAAAATAAATTACAATTTTAAATATACTCTTAAATTTAAACCATTTCGCTTAAGCAGTAAAAATAAACGTTCTCTCTTGGTGGTAATAGTAAAATGTTTGTGTATGGGTGTAGGAAGTTGTAGGTCTGATTGGAACATCTCCGCCATAGACGCATGTCGAGTACTTTGATTATGAATTGGTGTTGTCCAGCGCCTTTAAGTATGTGCATTCATAAGCGTATGCGTAATGTCCATGGTTGCTTCGTCGAGGCCATTAACACAAATGCCATTGCCCAAGTTAGCTGCAGTTAAAAAGAGGAAAATCAATAGGCATATAAGCTTTAAAATGTATTACAACGGACCACATACCATTTCGCGCTCCTGGTGCATCCAACTGTGACCAATACTGCTCCGATGGACTCTGCGCGCTAGTGCCCGGCGGTGCCTGTGGTGCTCCTCCCGTGTACCTAAAGTACGGATTCTTCAGATCGAGTGTGTTGCTCGAAGATATGAGTGTGCCTTCGATTTGCAAATCAATGGTGACATCATATGACTGACGGCGATTCGCCTCGAGCAGCACACGGCCAGTCAGTGTCTGGTCCTGTTTGAGGAAGATCGGCATGGGTAGCAAGCAGCGCACCTGGTACCAGTGTGTCAGCGGCGCCGTGGGTGAAGTGGAGAGCCAAACTTGCTGACTCGAGCCACAGAATTCAACGTCAAACCAGAAAGCAAGCCCATGGCAGATGCCAGTTTGCAGTATATGGAATTCAAGTGGTATATCTGCAGAGAAAAGATAAGAATTTTAGCTAATTTATCGCAAAGCAATGCAGTTCTGATGTTTGAAAATAACGCTCACTTATATTGTGCAAGTCGTTTTCATTGTCGCGCAAAAAGTCACAAACATGTCGCACCGACTTCGCCATGCAGATGCGTATATCGAACGTGTCCACAATGGGCTGCCGGAAGTACTCCTTCATGCCCTCCTTGTGTAGCGTAGTCAGATCGACGCCATGAAAGGCCGACTGGTACCAGAAATTCGCTTTATTGTACTGTTCCGAGTACAGAGATTCATCGGAGAAGGGCGCAATGTGCAGATCGCCGTGCGTCGGAAACATCTTGCCGGTGGGTTTCAGCCATTTGCGAGCGTGCAAGTATGTCTCCAGCATTCGCTCATTGTAGAGCATGTATCCCATCGGCTCCGAAATGATAACGTCAACCTTTTCCGGCAAATCGATTTCTTCAATTTTTCCCGGCATTACCAAAATTTTATCCTGCACATGATTCGACTCGACCAGCTGCTGTGCATACTGAGCCATATTCGAAGCCTCGATGGCATACACCTTGGCTGCACCCGCCTGCACAGCGAAAAAGGAGAGTATGCCGGAACCAGCGCCAACATCCAGCACAACTTTATTCTGCAAAACAGAGGAAAAGTTTAAATAAACATGAATAAAGCCAACTGACAACATGATCGCTTTTGTTAGTAAAAAAAGACTCACATTAAAGTCAATAGAGTTGCCCAGTATGGCGCGCTGGTACGTGCTCGTGCGCACATAATCCTGCATCATATTCTGCTGCTGGCTTAAGTAGCCGTAAAACTGAAAATACTGTGAGGCGGAAGACTCTTCGGTTCGTTGCGAAAATACTGATTTCGGCCGGAGACGTTTCACGTTCTCGATGAGTTTGCGAAATCGTTGCATTTCTAAACAATAAGGTAAAAAGAAAGCCATAGATAAAATCACAACAGATTTCCTCTAATCGGAAGCACATACCATGTTCGGTTGTAAAACGCAGGAGCACATTATCATTGTCTAAAGAGACGGCGTACGTTTGGCGTCCGACTTGCGCAGCATCGGTGTCGGAACACAGTAGATATTCCTCAAGTATATTGGATGTGTCGCTATCTGCAAAAACGAAAGGGGCGAGTAAGTGCAGTGTACAGCTACAAATTGCACAAAAAAATACTACAGAGAACAAGAGGCGAATTATGTACCCACATGAGCCACAAGCAACAAGGAATTACAATCTGTATCCTTCACTAAAGGCGGCCAAAGGGGAGGGGAGGTAGTGCCTAAGCAGAGAGTGCACTGCACAACTAAAAGTGCTGTTGTGTCCAACAATAAAAAGGAAATGTCCTTGTAGCTCGTCGAGTGCAATCGAGCAAAATATGCTCAAACTGCAGCTAATGGTAAGTGCAAACAACAAATATTCAAGAAGCTGAAACTCAATCTCAAGCACGATTCTCTCCGCTCTTTAAAGCGTAAACCACCACACACACTCACCAGGTGCAATTTTGAGCACGACTCCTTGTGCATCGTAGCTGCAGAGAAGAATGCAGCTGCTCTTATATTTGCTGCTGAACTCCAGCTTCGATTCATTGGCGATTTCACTAATTATCACACCCCTGAAACTGCAGGTGCCACTCGCACTGAGGCCGCCGCTGCCCAAGTGCAAGAGGCCGCTACTGCTGCTATTCACCAAGGGGCGCAATGCGTTGTTGCCAGTGCAACCGCTGGAGGAGTTATTGGCCTTATTGGCATTGTGATGATCTACGTTTCCAGACATTTTCTCTCTTTGTCTTTTTCCTGTTTATGACACTCTAGTTCACTTTCCTTTCCCTGTGTCCTTTCTGGCGCTTGAGCGCTTTCCAATTCTTTTGATTAAATCTTAAGCACTAATAATTGACTAAAATCGCTTAAAATATTTGCTAATCGTTGCGTGCTGTTGGTCACTCTGCCACGTCCTCTTTTTCGTTTCGTCCTCTGGTTCGAGAAAATTGCAGCGAGCCTCTATCCAGTCTTTCTTCCTTTGTCTACTGCGTTTCTGCAATTTACACACTTTTGCTCTGCTCTTTTTTGCTTTCTTTTCGCTGCTGCAGTGTAGCAATTCTAGCTTGTTGTTGTTATTGTTGTAGCAGTTTTGTTTGTTTGTGGCTTTGCTGTTGGGGAATGGTGGTAATGGTGGTGGCTGCGGCTCTGTCTGGGTTCAGCGGATGGATTCTTATTTCTCGTGAATTTTTGCAAGCGTTTTTTCTATGCGGACGCAAAAAATCTTGTGCAATCGATTTTTGTAAATTTTTTATTGATTTGCACGTTTCCAAGCTAATTGATGCTTCGACTCTTGGGGGAAAGAAAGGGGGCCGCTTTGTTCGCAAAAAAACACGTTTCTGAAAATCTTCTCGGGCTGCCAATTTTGTTAGCACATTTATCTGCACATAATCTGACACACAAACTATTTTCTCGTATGCACTAAACAACTAGCATGCGTATTTTTGCAAATTTTCACGGCAATTGTGAGCTTTTTAATTTTCTGCAAATTCTTGACAGAAAGCAGCACACGCAAACGAAGCAACGGGACGAGCGAATTCACCACAAAGAACAAGAATTCACTGACAGGGTTGCATTTTCGCCAGCACGACAGTGTTGCATAGAATAAGTACTTTTAAAAATAAAGTTGAACTCGATGACAACAGCAACACTGCGTACACTTCACGGTTGCCTGAGTTTTTGAATTTTCTAGACAAAGTTAAATTGCACAAGAAATTAATAATGAAGTTTAAAAAATAAAAGTTGTAAAATTTAGTAATTTATAAGGTCGTGGGAAGAAAACTGTAATAAATCTGTGGTCAAAAGCAATAACGACTTAAGTCGACTTAAGACGAAATTGAGTTGACGTTACCACTGTATTCCTGACGTTGATGCGCATATTTTGTTCAAACCCCGGTATCTGTACCCATCTCAGAAAAAAAGTTATTTAAAAAAAACACATGCACTTATGTACATGCACTTATGTGCATTTCAAATTTCGAATTGCATTTTCTCGAAACAGTTGTTTTCGACTTAAGTCGTTATTGCATATGACCACAGAAATAAAGTTCAACAAGCCGCCACTCATATTTTCCATTGCAAAGCCGCAAGAGCTAGTCACTCGCTCTCTATCAAAGACAACAACCGTTGCAGCAACTACCGAACTGTCAATTAGAAAATCAATCTGCGCGTTCGCTATTAGTAACAGCCGTACCCCCCCAGCATTACGCTATTACAATTTCAAATATAAACGAGCTATTACATTTTTGAGGTTAGCCGCGGAAAAATTATAAATTCGATTAGTTCCTGTTTCCTGTTGCAAATTCAGATTTACATATATTTAAAAAATTGATTTTCATATACATACATGCAGATAATCAAACAATTAGTTAAAGAGGACATTTTTATTCAAATGTAAATGTATTTTTATTCAATTAACCTTTGCAGACAAGGTGCAACTGAACATGAGGAGGATTTCTACTACACAGAAATCGAAGACGATGACGATGACGGAAAGACTCCTAGTCCAACATCTCCACCCACACTCAGCCACCGCGACATGGCACGTCCTCCACATGAAGACCCCGAATACCAAAGACAATTCGTTGGCCACTTCAAGTGAATATACCCCAACCGTATAAGAAAACGCTTATGTATACTTATATTTGCATTTTTATTTTTGAACAGACAAGGACGAGCGGTTAATCAGCAGCAACAACATCAGTATCACAGCAACAGCAACAGTAATACCAATGGCAAAGCGATACATCACATCCACAACAGCAGTCAACATCAGCATCAGTTGCAAAGCAACAGCAATACCAGTGGCATGCCAACATCACCGTTAGCCCATCACAACTACACGTGGCCGTCCACCGCAGCAACGATAACGAACACGTCCCCTTCGTCGGCCACATCATCACCAACTCACACTGCTGCCCACTATCAGCAACAACAACAGCCGCAGCCGCAGCAGCAACAGCAACATAATCAACCCCAACAGCAGAACAGCTCGACGACATTCATCAAGCACGCACGCTCTTCGCCACGTCCGTCCCAATTGTCAGCGCCATATCCATCGCCAACATACGTCCATCATCAGCACCACAACTACAGCAGCAGCCCGAGTGCGAGCAGCGGCAGCGGCAGCAGCAGCAACAGCAGCTCCACTATACAGCACAGCAACAGCAGTGCCAACACCGTCTTGCAGCAACTGTCGCAGCAGAACATCACCGTAACGGCACATCACAATGGCCACAATCAGCAGCAGAGCAGCCAGCAACAGCAGCACACACTGTCAGCGATAACCATTACGCCCAACTACCAGCCACACCAGCAAATGCGCGGCGGCCAACAGCAGTCACCTTCAGTAGCCAACGGCAGCTTGCAACTTGCCACAACGAGCAGCCAGCACGCCGTACCGCACATGTCGCCGGCGTCGTCGTGCTCGTCGTCATCGCAGCACCAACAACAATTGCAGCCACATGCAGGGCTCTCAGTGAAGCACATGCCCAACTCACCGAACCGGCGCACGCGCGGAGAGAACAAGAAGTGCCGCAAGGTGTACGGCATGGAGCGCAAGGACCAGTGGTGCACTCAGTGCAGGTGGAAGAAGGCGTGCAGTCGCTTCAATGACTGAAAAAGGCCCAAATCGTCGGCGGAGACGGCGACGACAACGGCCACAGCGACGGCGTCCACGACGACGATGGCAACTAAAATGACCTCTTCAACATCAGCAACAGCATCAAAAGCAACAACAGCAACATCGAAAGAAACAGCAACAAAGGAAACTGCGGCAAGCACAGATATCAACGACGGAATGACAGCAAAGGGCAATAAGAAAACTAACAGCAGCAGCAACAACAAAAACATTGCTAACACGAAGTTGAAGCAGCTGCCGCCTGCACACACAACAGCAGCAGCCGCCACTGCTGTAGCGACATCGGTTATTGTCAAACCGACAAGTAGTTTGAGCAGACTCAACAACATAAGCATCGCAAAGACCAACCATAACAACAGCAACAACTACACTAACGAATGCCAACGACAACATGTTACTGCCAATACCACAATCGCCGAAGGCATTCTAAACAGCACACCACAAACGCCAACAGCAGCACAATCGCTCGCGCTGCCACTGGCAATTGCAATACAAGCGCAACACTTCAGTGCAATACAAATGCCACAGCAACCGAAGCAGCAGCAATTATTGCTACATGCGCAGCAGCCGTTAACAGCAAGCTTACAAATAACCGCTGAAGCCGTGCAACAACGGCCGCAGCAGCAAGTGCTGCTGCTGCAATGTTAAATCTCACGAAATTTTCTTTGCTTACTCTTTAAGAACAATTTACTTTGGCAGCAATTCGGCAACAAGCGCGCACTCTCGCCAGCTACAGGCTCACTGTGTAGGCTGTGTTTCAGCAAACGTCGGAGACAGGCGGCCACCGACCGAGTTGCGACCTGTGAGAGTACCTTCCGTGCGTTGCTTTGCGCGCAAGATCTCAATTAAAAGACCAGCAACAACAAAGCAGCACCACTCTCGCTCGCTTCCGCCGCTGCTGCTCATCGCGATGCCACACCGTTGAGGTTATGTTGCATTGCTGTCGCATAAGTAATATTGTTGTTGCAATGTGCTTACTTGTTTGTTTGCTTTGTAAATTGTTGCATGCCCTCGGTCGGTTTTGGTGAATTGTACAAAGGCTGCTGCTGCTGCTGCTGCAATGAAGCAACACCACCTGCAAATGTTTATAAACATTTCACACACAACACACACGTTTTCATTTTAATTTATTTATAATACGACAGGCAATCCTTGATTGATTTTGATTTTTGTGTAATTTTGTGTTCATTAATTTGGTTTCTCTTTTCTGTTTTTGCATTAGTTTTTAAACACATACACAATGCACGCTTGCATGCATATGTTCATATGTGTATGAATATATGGTTTTATTTTTTTAATAATTATTTTAAGGCACTAGACAATTTTTTCTGCTTAGTATTAAGTGTATACTACTCTTACGCTACACACAAGCAAAAATGTTAATGTAAATTTTTTGAACTCATAAATCATAAATAGATGATAATATCATATATATAAATAATGTATAGACACATAAAATATGGCAAATGAAACGATAGCAGCGGAATGTTGATTCAGCATGTATACACACAGCAAATAACAGAAACCAACCCACAATCCTGCTATTTATATATATGTACATACATATGTATATTCTTACATAAACTGCAATACAGCTGAAATAATAAAATGAATGTGTGTTAAAATAGACAAAGTAAAACGAAAAACAATATAGGAACAGCAACAAATAGTTAAGAGTATTACATAAAGAGCCAATACAAACTTATCGTTTTACATAACAAGAAGCAAATGAAAATGATATATTACAACTTACAACTTACAAAATATAGCATACAACTTAAACATATATTTACATGGCAAGCAAAAGCATATTATATACATACATAGAAAATAGATATACATATATAAATACTGCATTGTATGTTGTATACAATTAAGGCAGAAATTAAGCAAAATACATAGAACAATTTTTCTCTCTTTCTGCGTAAAAATAGCAAAATATACATTTCACATACACATACATATGTATTCAAACTACATTAACAAACAAAAACTACAAATCAACACACATCTACACACACACAAACACACACACACACACAATATACATAAGTATATTTACTAATTACAATTAAGGAATTACTTAAATAAAAAATAGCACGTAAATTTGCTATCATTATTTGAAAGCAAAGCAAAAAAATAGCAAAACTAAACTAAAAGCCACTCATGCGAGACATGTCAACACTGCTCCGTATACACACATACTATTAGACACATGGCAGCCATGCTGTGGCTCTCATGCAACTACAACAAAAAAAAACGCTGAGTACCAAACAAAATCAAGCGGCGATAGCAGGCGAATCCTTTTGAGCAACTTCCTTTTCAGTCAACACGATTGGTTTATCTGCAAAGTGCAACAGGACTTCTTCGTTCCCTGTAAAGCTTGGCTGTTGGCATTGAGAGTTCAAAAGGCTCTCGAGCTGTGCTTCATCGTTGAAGTTTTTCACAAATTCTATTAAAAGACCACAGCAGTGAAAAACGCATGCAAATGGAAACAAGTGCTGCCGCTTCCCACTTTTTCAGATCGTAAATTGATTCTTGCGAATTGTTACAGAAAAGCAAAATTATGAAAACTTGAAAAAGTCATTTTAATGTAAACAAACAATATGTATGCATTCATGCCACATTCGATTTGGGTGCGTTTTGCAAAGATTCCATTAGATTTCAAACGAACAGTAGCTGAGATCTGAAAGCGCTAGTGAAGCAGAGCAGAAAGTTGGCAGAACAGCACACCTTACACACACCTACGCTCCACCTACAAATACACTCATTAGTAGCCGTACTCATTACATTTATTAGGTAGCAAAGCGTTCGAGCGAAAGCTGCTTGGCTGTCCGACTACGATTTCAAGGCAACTCGGTATAAACGATAGAAGGAGCGAAACACTAAGGAACCTTCGGTTGCAAAATTGAGTTTACACGCAAAATTTCAACCATATTATTTTCCTAAAATTGTATACTCTTTCTTTTTTAATTGCACTCATATTTCACTCAAAATTGAACGCAAAATTTTATATAATTTCCAAAAATATGCTTTTATTATTTTGTAAGCAACTATTATGAATTTCATTAGAAGCGATTTTTAGAAGTCGGCACAAAAATTGCACTAACAATTTCTATTAAAAATAATTCTCAAAGATTTATGATTTCCAACAACAAAATCACTCAAAAAGCAGCTCAAGAAATTTGTATATGTCGAAAATGTGCATCTTTTATGCTTTCTATTTTAATAAAAAAATTGTTCTTCTCTTACAATACGTAAAGGAATTATTTGCTTCTTTCTAAACTATTTTTAAAGCGAAGTGATTTGAATGAAATTCGTGATAGTGGCCATTAATATATGAAAAATCGTTTACAATTTTTGTGTAATTTTTAATTTTTTAACAAATTTTTTGTTTGTTTAATATTTTAAATATACACACACATACTTATACTATATATACATTTATACAGCATTTTCTTTTTTTGTTTTGTTATTTTTTTCTTCTTTTTGTGCACCTTTTGAAATTAATTAATTTTAAATGATATTTTATGATAAAGATCTTAGACATCGTTTGTATTTTTAGTATTTTTAAACAAAACAAATTTAAACACGAAACAAGCAAAGCAAAAAATATAAATGTCAATGAAATTGCGAACACACTCACAAAGCAAACAAATATAAGTTGAAAAACACGAAACACGCCTGAACTTCCCCTTCTCCTTCCCCTTATATACAATTACAATACGTTTTTATTAATATACATATTAAAGATTGAAGAGAAATAAATTTTTAATTAAAATATACAATTGTTAATTATAATCAAAAACTCAAAAAAATGTTCGTTTTTATTTTGATAATTTACGTTTTTCCCAGCAGCTCTGGCCAACAGCACAGTGCGAATCGTGCGAATCTATCTGCCCTGTTGCTTTTTTCACATTCGATTGAAATTGAATGCGTCCTGGCATACAACCAGTCACACCAGCATCAACTCACAAAATGGAGATGATGACACTTGCCAATCATAGGCAGCTTTGAGGATCAGAGCATATGTACATGACTATTAGACACCTTTTCCAGTTTAAATTCAGAAAGCGAAGATTCAATTTCAGGCAAATGAAGTCCAATCAAAATTGAAAATGCTGCGATCTGAAAGAAAGTTCCGATTCCGACGACTCTAGAATAGCCAGCATACATATATGGTTGCACTTCGAAACACACACCAATTTGTTTTGCATTTGCTTACCATGGCTGTCAAATCCAAATTTGGGCAACCATACCTCGTTCACCCCTATTCCAGATACCATCAATGGTCCCGTTTTGTACACGAAGTTGTGCCTGCGCAAAGTTTCTTTCTTTCTATTCACTCTTTCCGTATGCGCTTGCACAGAGATAGATAAACTTTGGCAAATTCTTTCACTTTATGGCTAATATTGTTGTTGCAAATAAATGCCAAAATGTATCAGAGCGAAAAAGATCTGGTGCTAGTTCCCTTTCATTTTTCCTCTTCTGACAAAGAACTCGCTTGTTAAGAAAGAAAGTTTTCCGTGTTCAAAGCGAAACGGACCAGCAATTTGTATTTCACACTACGAATCTTCATTATACGAAATTCGTACATTGCTCCTCTACTCTCGTACGATTATATGGTGTAGTCAGGTACCATAGTAACTGTTCTTGAAGACCTTAGCAGAAGCTCTTCAAACAATGGATATTTAAAATTGTTTGCTGGTCTGTAATTGGCACTGAACTTCATGCATAAGCACACATTTCCATATGTGGTATATATAATATATGAACATGTTTGAAAATGTGTCTTAGAATGGGTCAAAAAATTGATATTGATATGAATAATTAAAATTAAACAAAAAATAGTAGCAGAAAATAAAAAATCAGTGTGTATGTTAAACTATATTGAAAGCAAGATAAAAAGTTAAGAACTGCTCTAGAGGAAAGAACAAAGCAACTCATATACGTACAACCGCAGCAACTTAACGTTAGATTAAGCCTTAGTGAAAGCTAAGGCACACATTCAAGCGGAAGATAAAACCAATTTTATAAAATGGAAAATGTGGCATCAAAAATAAATATGATAAGCGATGTACATACATATACATACATACCATACATACATGCACACAAGCAAGCATATAAAATTTGATACATACATACATACATATATGTGTACACTTAGCCAAATTGTTTTAACTACATCATAGACACACAAACACACACACACACACATACACCCATGCAAAAGAGAGAATTTTTTCGAATTATGGCATCCTGCTTAGTGGAAGATTTGAAAAATAAATTGTGTTTAGTTGTTCAACTGTTTTCAAGATACAATTTCCAATAACCATGAGGCTCCCAAGTATATGACGATATCCAGAGACGTGGCACAAATACACAGAAGATACTCAAGAGTTCAAAAGCTTTTTTTAATTTAAGAGAAGCTATTGATATTAGTTTCTAGTTCATTATATCAGAGAACCAACTGGCGAGCATTCAAATTCCTTGTAAAGATTGGATTTTAGTTTAGTACTTCACTTCACATGATCAGCAACCCACCTTCTGTCGGAGCACTTCCGAGCAAATAGCGAAATGTTTCAAAGCTTCCCAACTGAGCAGGATGCTCGGATTGTTATTACCGAATATGTACAATAAAAATGATAAATTCATCTGTAGTTCAATCAATGTTTTAACTGTTATGTGAGAGCAAAGTACAACTATTTGAGTGCTAATCTCCTTCTCAGATACTTATATATAAATGTAAATTTGGCCAGACAAGTGCAGAGACTTGGTAGCGACTTGGTCACAATTGCGCGGTAAACACACTCAACTACATGCAGAAGTACTTAAAGGCATACATATATAATATATATAAATGGTCATATGGTCATAAAGATGTACATATGTCGGCTAAGCCTACATATTAATTGGAATAAGAGTAAGTGATTAAGCTGGCGTTGGCATGATCGGGCCACGGCAGCAAAGTAACGCCATTAGCTGTACAAAAACTAGTTAAGCTTACGTAAACGACAGATGTTCGGCGGACGATGTGAATAGGTAACGAAGTGCAACCGATCGGGAATCGGGAATGCCGGAGTATCTATTCGTCAAGTTGTTCTAAAATAAATCCATACCAAGTCTAATTAAGACACTCTTAAGCCTGCCTCCAGTGAAGTAGCGCTCAGTCGGGAGCCGGCTTCCATACAATTGTCCGGTAGTCAAGCCGAAGATTGAGCAGCAGGGATCCAAATAATCGTTATTCCCAAATTAAAAGATTACACTTAAAAAGTTATTTAAAATAGATTTAATACAATAATTGGTTGCTTTTAAGGGGGCTTTTCAACAATTTTACTTCTTTTGTTTGTTTTTTGTTGATCGAAAAATAACGAATTATGACTTTCATTGTTAATTGTTATGAAGTGATTTATACGTAACATCATCATTGTTTGGACCCTGCAAGGCAGTCCAACTGTGAGCGGCGAATCTAACGAGTAATCAAACAACAAGCAAACTTACTAGATCATGTAATTTATTGAAAAAAGGCTGACATAGTTCGTTTTTGCTGAAACGTAAACGAACTGACGTAAACATAACAGCTAACGTATGCGACAACGCAAAAGAAACGCCACGCAAGTACTCTTCGTTGTAGTATGCACGTACTTGCCTCTTTACTCTATAAAAATTCGATAGCGAAGTTCGATTGAATAATTCATATCAAGATAAAGAGAAAAAGCAGAAAAAACGAAATTGTTAACTGTGTGTTTAATATGCATATAAGAAGTTAATATTAATTTAACAAAGACGCGAATACACACGCACACACGCACGCACGAACTACACGAACGAGTCGTATGAGTTTATCTCAAGATGAAACCTTACCAACGAGCCATATATCGTACTATCGTACTATATGTCACGATATAGTACATAAATATAAAAGAAACATATAAGGTACACATGCATACATATATATATTAGAGTTGCGTTACAACTTTATTTCGATGTGTCGTCATAGTCGTTCTCGTTGTCGTTGTCGTTGTCGTTGTAGTGGTTAGTAGCCAAATAGTGTCATTTTACTTAAACTTACTTAAGTCGTCATGAAGAAGCAAACTGCTGAAGAAGCATGCAAAACAAAAATTCATTAAAACAAGAATTAGAAAATAAAAAGAAGACTTAAACATACACGTCATAATTTTGACAAAATTTATACCATCAAAGGAAACCAAAATAAAAGTAAATTAAACAGAAACAGAAACACGCACACAGAAGCGGCTGACTATATGTGTTGCCAATTTAAAGATAAATTTCAAATATTCAATACAAAAATATAACTTGACATTAATTTTTACAAAATGACTAAATGTAAGCTACACACTTGTATAAGTAAATGTGTGTGCGTGTAACGTCGACAACAACAACAACAACAACAAATTGTGTATGTATTCTATAACACTTTCTTCGAATTATAAATAAATACATACAACACACTCGTATTTTGTATGAAGAAAAAACACCTTGAACACTGCCAAAATCATTTGAAATCACGCGCCAACTCACTTACTCATGCCACGCCCATATATTTACGCTCCTTGATATTCACGTCATTGTAATTCTAATAATTGTATTTTCTATTAAGAGAAAACGTCAACTACTCGGAGATTTTAGCGATTTGCATTGAAATTAAATTCACTTAAATGCACTTTAAATTCAATGGAGTCAAAATTAAAGATAACTTTTAAAATTCCCGGTCTGCCAGTTTAAATATTTAACATTAGATTACTTGACTTTACCAGAGTGACAATGAGTACTACCAATGAATATAATACAACTTATAGAAAACGCATCTTATACAAGCATCAGTGTAACATTACGACCCGCTCTCTAACGGAGAGCAGCAAGCTCTCTCTGTACATTTTGTAAATTTGAGGCTCAAATGCGCCTTCTATATGTTGTATGATATGACATCGCATACGAATGACTCTCAAAATGTTCCTCGTATTATTTCGCATAGCGTTGTTGAAGCATTATTACAAGCAATATTTCGCGGATCACAATTTCATATTTTTTCTGTAGAGAACTTGGGTTTGCTTACTATCGCAATCTGCATCCTTCCTCGAACCTGTTTAACAATTTTCAAATAAATCGAGCGAGAAAAGCAATAAAACGTTTTAACCAAAACAATCATAATAAAACGAGCTAAGAACACATTTTGCGCAAAATAAATTACTTATTCTAAAAGCCATTAAATTTAATAAGAACGGAATAGAACTAATATCTAAAAATAAAAAAACCTAAATGTTATCAATGAAATTCGCTAAACAAATCACTTCGAAATTCGACTGACCTGAACTGAACTGAGCTACGAGTACTCTTAATATTTTGAAGAGTGTCTGTAATCCTTTTTTATGAAGACGAGCAACGGTTTTTTGAGAAAGTAAAACAATTGGCGATTTACTAGCATCTTTTTCCAAAAAAGGAGATAATTTATTCATAATTGGCCATTAGAGATGTACGAAAGAAATTTTGAGAAGTTTCATTCAAAAACATAATACGAAAAGTCCACAAACAATGGCCAACTGACATGCGAGGAACTTTCAATTTTTGTGAGAGCTCGAAATTACTTAAGAAAAACAACCACTCAAAGGACACTTATTAAAATACATACATACTTATGAATTACAATGCATATATGTATGTGTGTATAGCGAGCATTCTGTTTATGTATGCTTCGAGCTGAAACCCGAATTAAATTGCATTGCGCGTAAATGAAAAAAGTGAAGAACACACTGACTTAAAAGTAGAACGAAAAGAAACAAAAACCATATAAATCCACAAAATGTCTTCAAATTTGATGTTCGATTATTATATTCAAAATGAAGCGGTTGAGCATAAAAAAGCTGTTATATTTTGTTTAAACATACATTTAAAATATTCTTTAACACCCAAAATTTTCTACAACAGTTGACCCGTTACTTTGAAATAATTTGTTGTTGTTAAATCGTTGTTAAGTTTTAGATTTTGTTGTTTTGTTCCACAGCGAAATTCATACTCTGCTGTTAAAAAATTTGGAACCACCAAAGGCTAAATTTACTGTTCCTTTGATTTATTACCGAACAATTTGACCATTTCTGAATTTAAATTGACTAATCTAAAATCAATTTCACAATTTCTGAAATCAATATAACAAATCTAAATTCAATTTGCTCGTGAATGGAATCAATGTGACTATACTGAAATCAATTTAATAATTCATGATATTTATTTACATATATTTGACTTATTTTTTTACTAATCTGATTTCATTTCGATATGAAATCAATTTGACTGTTTTGAAATCAATTTGTCCTTGACTATTCCGATTTCAATTTGTTCGTTTCAGAAAGCAATTTGACTATTTTAATTCTTAATTTCAATTTTGATTAAGTCCTTATTTCTGCTTGAAAGAAACCCTTTCGAGCCTCACAATTCAGGTGTTAAGTAGTTCATATATAGGTTTAATTTTTTTAAGCATTTCATTTCTTATTTTTTGATGTATGTAGTTAACAATTTGAAAGTTAATAATATTCATTTACTTACATATATCCTTGTTGATTATTTTTTTTAAAAACTAGCAAAACTGGTTGTAATTCTAACTTTTCCAAGAGTTAACACACCAAAATGTGCGTGTTGAATTCTGTTAAACATTTGCAAGCAAAACGAAACGAACAAGCAGACGAAGAAGATAACGCTAAACAATCCTTGACGAAGGAAACTTTCAAAAGCTATTTTTAAAAAGCATAAGTATATGTCGTTTTTAATATTAGGCGATCTACATCTACATATTATATTATTACGTAATATATACAAATTATATTATATATGGAAGCTGTTACAAAAAGCAAACGAAAAACATAAAACTTTTACAAATTATTTTACATGATAACTTTAAGTATTTCTAGGGAGCTTCTATTCGAACTCCACTGCAATTTGCATTGTAACACTTTAAATGCAAAAGATTTGAACTGAAGTGGATATAGTTTTATTAAAATCGAAAACCATAAATAATACTTCAGTGGAGATTTGCTGGGAAAATGCTTACACGGTTTTAAGAATTCGAAATACGCTTAAAAACTTTCCTCTGTTAATGCCCTCTGCCATGAGATCACAGTGAGAATCTTCATAACTTCCACAGGTCAAGGAATAGTCAGTCAGCTATCTCACTGAGCGAACAGTACTTCGTAAGTACTTCTTAAATTTTTCCTACAGTTCGCCTTTATAAAGGGGTCTCTGTGAAACGAACTGATTTACGCTTAGTCTGTGGTTCAGTTTATTGTGAAATTCTACTCCAATTTCCATTAAGATTTGCGACGAAAGAATATGCGAAAGGAAAATTATTTGTTGAAGTACTCGGTTTACTCACTTGACTCACATAGAAGAAGATTTTCGTTCGTTTCGTTTGAAAAAGCGTGTACCAGCATTTTCACTTCATTTGTCCTGAAAATGCATACAAACACAGCTTATACACAAATTTCAATTGTTATGAACTTATGAATGAAATAACTTTTTCTTTAAGATATAAGTCTTCTTTAACTACTTCTAAAATTATGCTAATATAGTACATACATACATACAAGCATACATGCATACATACTTACATATATGTATATGAAAGCATACAGAAAGACTTTCATCAAAATATTACACACCTACATACATACAATTCAAAAATATGCATACAAATTGCCGGCATATGTAAAATAGTCGAACTTTAAAACAATTAAAGAAAGTTTAAATATTGAAAGAAAATTACAGTGTTAAATTTTCAATTAAATTAAAAATTATATGCATACATACTCATATAGTAATAATAGTTAAGTGCAAATTTATTAACACTTACACACGTACATACATACATACATACAGTGTACACAAAATTAAACAAGCAAAGAAAATAGCAGAATATTAATCATGTACAAAAATTTTCTTTTAAATTTAATCGTGCATGCAGGTAAATGAAAAGCATAAATATACATATTTGCAGATAATGGAGAAAATTAATGTAATTAATTCGGCTGCTCAGTGTAAAAGAATCAAGTGAAATGTACTTAAAGGCATTAGAAAAATAACAACTTCAACAAAATAAATAAAAAAACGCGGGCGTGAAAACACAAAAAGAGCGAACCTCTGGCTTCAGAGCCATAAGGGGGGCACACACTGTTCGCAGTGCATGCCTGCAAGTGAGGGAGAGAGAGTGAGCGTGTGCTTTCGCGACTGCGCCCGCTTTCTTTGTGGCTACACTTCAGAGCAGAAAAATAGACACGGAATCCAAATTTCAACTAAACTCACACAAACTAAAGATGTTTAAAATGTGTACCTACAACAACTACAAACAGAAAATATAGCAGCAGAGAATGTAAATTATATACAATAGAGAAAGAAATATATATTTTGCAAGCAGACAAAAGTTGTAATGAGCAAAAATCTAGCAGCATTTTAACATACCAATAAAACTGCACATGCATGTGTACATTCATAGTACAGTTAAATATGTACAGCCAACTGTACATACAACAACACAGCGTAAAGAACAAAGCATAAACAAATTTACAAAATTTGTATGAACAGATCGAAATTCGAAATATATTTTGCAGATTCATGTACAATGTGTTACTCATAAGAAATGTTAAAAATTCATATATATATATATATAGATATATGTATATATATCTACAGACCTATATACTACAAACATGCATACATATATACTATATATACCACAGTGCAGAAAGCAACTCTAGCAGCGCTACAAAAAAAGAGAAAACTGCACATATACAACAAAAAGCTACTACGAGCTCTAAAACTGTAACTCTCTTACCTGTAAAGTAATATTTTGTTGAAACTATCATCAAACTAATCGTATATTTTAATTTGAGTATGCACTCACAGACACATACGCGTGAATACAAATGAATGCACACACACGCAAAGCAACCCCTGTGCATATGCAACATTTTAATTGTATTGTAGTACAGAGTAGCAAGCTCAATCAAAGCCTTCAAATTTATTTACTATCGTACTCTATATTTTGTCTTGCCTGGTTTGCTTCTTTAAAGAACCGCAAAAAGAAACTGTGAACAATTTTGAAAAAATAAAATTACATACAATAGAGTACGTGATAACAATGCGGTTGAGATATATGCGTAATATGTAAACACGATACTATATATACAAAACCAAAAACAGAAGTTATCATTTAAGCTATTGACATAACCACATACAAGAACAAACCCCAAAATTGTAAGTTCTTGATAACAAAAAGAGAACAAATAACAAAAAATGATAACTGAAACCAATAAAGAAAATATTTCAAAAAAATTATAGCTGAAGTTTCAGTATTTTCATTAGTTAACCAGATTTCTGCGTTTGTGTCAAGTAAGTGCGTAAGTTATTAAGTGCCTTCTTGAACTGGGTGAAAGTGACCTTCGAGCGCTAGCTGGGTTCATCCCACTAAACGGACTCTTTCTTTCACAGTATTAATGTGAGGGATTCAGCCATATGTGATGAATGTCTGTAGGATGAGAAGACGTCGGCCACTTTTTAAAAGAGCGCCCGGTATTCTAGAGGCGTTCTATAGTAGCGAACTGAAGGAATTGAAGCTCATCAAGATCTCGCGCCGCTTCGCAAAGATCACTCGAAAAAAAACGTTTCTACTTAAATGTTGCAAATACGCAAAAAGCGTTCGTAGTGAGCTTACAATTTCTCACAGCAGCACAGAGAAATTGTGATCAAGCGTGTAGCCAGCGCTCGGCCGAGTTCAGTTACCAATAAATCGCACTGCCCACGCCAAATGCCGCAGCAACAGATTTCAGTTGGCTTGAAGCAATCAAACGGCGAGGATTGGGAATACAACTTCAGCCGCTCAATTCGAGTTTTGAAAAATTTAAATGTATTGAGCCACTGAATAAAATATTGCTGTAATTTATAAAAAAAGATTATTGCAATTTTTGTGCGGGCATTTCTCTTTAGTTGAATAATCGCAATTTTCGCAGAGGAACCAAAACAGCCAAATGTGAATTCGCAATTGTATAAAATAAAACATGCTCAAAAAAGTTCGTTTCAACTGAATGTGGCCAAATCGAGATTTGACAAAAATTCTGAATTCATGCTTCAGTGGTGTAATTAACGCATATAACAAATAAAAAGTAGAGAGCATGCGCGATGCATGAAAACCTCTGATCTGATAACAAAAAGTGCATGAGTATTTTATATTATCTGTTATTATTTCGGAAAATTCACTGTCAGCCAATTACGAGAATCATGAAAAATTGCAGGCGTCAAGGCAACAGAATCGCGTTCGTGCCATGGACGTTCGTCATGCTAGCCAGCTTGCCTCCGCTGTGCCTGCGGTCAGTGTGCCATGCACATCTCATACAAATCGATCATGACGAATTCCGTACGAGCGGTTTCCCTCGACCGCATTTGCCGCCGCCCGTCGATCAGTCGGCACAGCCACTCTACGCCGCCAAGGAACTCACCCCCGTCGAACTGATGGTGGACTTGACAAACGATCTCACCTATCGCATTCTCCACTACCATTCCATACTCAATCGCAACAACTTCGCCTACTCGCCATGCTCCCTAATGAGCGTGTTGGTGGCGCTGTACGAGGGCTCGGCAGGCCGCAGTGCTACGGAGCTGAGGAATGTTTTGCAATTGCCCAACAATCGAGATGTCATACGCATCGGCTACCGTGACATTCACCGCAGACTCAGGGTGAGTCGAATTAAGAGTAGTAATCTCTGTGTAAAGCGTATCTCAAATTCAAATGAGAGCAGGTCAAGAACTGTTGAAACCATGCACAGAATGTGTACAAGTTACTGCAATTTATATAGAAAAATGGGCGGTTTCATAGGACAAGGACAAAACTATGTATGCATTGTATTTGTTGTGGTATATTAACTTGGTGCCCTCAAGAAGCCGATCAAACAAATAAATAATTGACACAAGAGCTCGCGAACGAGGCTTCGACCTAGCACCGAGAGCGCATCAGGATTATCTTGTAGTTGGTGATAAATGTGCGTGGTCCACACACGATGTAGATGGTAAATTTAATACATCAACAATTTCACACATATCCCCCATTGTCTACATGATTTTCTACGTATTCAACATTTTCCATCAGTTTTTCTACATTTCCTTCCTCCAACTCTGTCGATTGCACTCCGCTCTCGAAATATCTCACATATGCAGCTAAGTAAAACCGTTGACATGGCTCGTTGCCCCCAATTCGATACTGTTAAGCTATTTCACGCTGCCAAAGCAAAGTAAATAGAACAAGCTATCAAGGCTTAAGTTGATTTTCGTCGGCTTATACGAGTTGATATATACCCTACAGCCCCTCTGATTAGGTTTAAGGGAAGTTTTCGTTCAGGGTATTCGGTGTTTGTTGTCGATTTAACACTGGTCCGGCACTGTTTTGGCTGCAGAGGGTATTGGATCCCATGCCCTATACAACAGCCAGACAAAATTAAAAGGACTACTCTGGTTTCGAAAAAATTTCGCAGGCTAATAAGTTTTGCATTGCTACATTATGTCCGACTCTTGCCAGAGCAGGACTGAAAGAACGACTGGATACACATTTAAGAAATTTTAAAATTTTATGTTTTAGTTTAAAACGATATCAATTTGTAAATTAGTTCACTCGGTTACAACTAATTTATCTAACTAATACAAAAAAAAATATTTGACATCTGTAAATGCCTCTGCTTGTTGGAAATATAATGTTAAATCGAAATGCTGGCCCTGCGGCCTAATTAGATCTCAACATGCAAATAATTCAACAAACTTATCGCTCCAGTTTGATCTGCAGCAAAGGCAAATGAAAAAGTTCAATGATCTTTTTTAATGAATGATCGCACAATCAATACTTGAACACTTGAACTGAAGTGGAGGGTTCTATCATAGCGAACGAAAACTGTAAAGACCGCCAATAAAGATGGAATATGCCCACATGTTAACACCGCACAGTGCAGCGAGTATGGCCAAAAATAGCAAATCGTAAGAATTTCTAAATATGACGTTTTTTTAACAATACCGAACTAAGAGAAGTCAAAACGAAGTTCCTAATTATATTAATTAACAGACACCCATGCATTTGGAAACTATTTTAAATTAGGCAGATAACAATCCACATTCTTAGGACCACACACTAACGGGGGCTAGTTAATAATCATATATAAAACATAGCCACTATTTTAATGAATACAATATTTTGTAGACATATTTCTTCGGTTCGGAAAATCCATTGAAAGGCCTCAGTTTAAATAAGGAAAACGTAACAATCACACGAAGCTATGAGACAATCTTGAAGTTTTATGGCTACGACTTGGGCTTGGACATGGTATCGTCAACAGCGATTCCAACCACGACAACAGCAATACCCACAACGTTGAAAAGCCCGACCGCCGTTGACACGGTCATATTGATGGCAACAACAACAACAACTCCCGTAGAAATCACAACAACTTCCGTAAAAACTACCACAACACCAATAATAATCACAACCAGCACTGAAAAGCCCACAGAGCCAACAACATTAACTTTAGAAACAACCGAAGAAGCAACAGACACAACCACTGAATCAAATACCCCTGCTGCCCCTGAAACATCTACAACAGCAGCTATGACTGAGGCGACCACCGAAGCTGGAGCTGTTGCCACGCCAGCCGCCGACGAAGACGACAACGAGGCCGAAAAGAAGGACGAGGCAGCAGAATTGGTTTCGTCATTCGTCGCCGAAGAAGCGGCCGAGCCTTTTTTGCGCATTCAAAAAGCACGTGTATCTCGATTGCCGAGCGCCAAACTGCAGGCGCCACCAGTTGCAGCTACCCTTCGAGCAAAGTATTTACCCTCAGCACGCCGCCTCAGTCGCCACAAGCGGCACCTGCTCAACATCAAAGAAATGGATAGCAATCTGTTTATCACGCTCTTCAACGCAGAACACACCCACCAGAGTCTCTTTCCAATTCCTGGGCCTCAAACAGAAACAGTAGTAGTCCATAACCCGTACGAGGCCGACGTCGATTCACACTTTTTAAGGAGCTCGGTCGGCACCAAGCAAAACTACAACACCGACGTCATTAGTCATGTCTTCTATCTAGGCCACCAGCAGCTCATACACACAACGTTCAAGGTCTACAATGCCGTGCTCTACTTCAAATACTTCGACCACCTCAAGATGAGCGTGCTGGAACTGGAACTGGACACGCCCGAGTACAATCTGATGATTCTACTGCCAGACTATCAAACGGAATTGGTGTCTGCAGCAGCCTCGCTCAAATCGGGACCCACATTGCGCCTAATGCGCAAGCAACTCAAGCCGCGATGGGTTCAGGTAGGTTATCCTTATCTTCTTACTAGCTCGCTCTTTCTATCAACTTGCAACTTTTATTTACATTTTGTTTTTCTTTTTTACTTAGGCAATTATTCCAGATTTTGAACTACATGGAACAATGTTCCTAACCAACGATTTGCAGAATGTAAGTTGATTGTGGAAAATGTAATTAAGATACATACATACGTATACATTGTACATACATATGTGTACAAGTACATGAAAAACACCGAAAACTCGAATTTTCTTCATTTTTATGTAACTCTCATACGTCTGTTCCAGATGGGCATTTGTGATATCTTTGAGCCGAATCTCGCTGATTTGCATCCGATGACAAACGAAAATCGCATCTACGTAAAGCACATTGAACAATCGATAAACGTGAATATTCGCACTCATCCTATCAATCAGTTGAAACGTGAGTAAAAATAGCGGAAGCGTCGGCACTCCCTCCCACGGCATACCCACCTGCACTTGCAATCCGATGGAGCAGCCAAGCACAACCAAATCAAGCAATGACCAATGGAGTGGAATGTCTTCTAATTAAGGCAATTGCTTGATATTTATCCTCCCTTTACTTCTCTTTCGTCTCTTGTTTGTCAGGCAATTATGGTACTCAGACTCAACCGATTCAGATTTCAGTCAGCCATCCCTTCCTCTTCTTCATCATTGATCGTGATTTGGATGTAGCAGTGATGGCGGGTCGCATCTTGAATCCACAGAATGTGCGCATACAATAAACGAAGGTCGGCAGATTGCATTGCAAAGTGCCTACGCGACGATTAAGCCAGATTTACATAACTGGCTTTCTTTTGTATAATGTGTATTTACAACTGTTATTCCTTATTCGTGTTGTAGTTTATTAAAATATAAATAATATTAAAAGGCATAGAAAGGAACAATTTAAGAGCAACTCTCACACAGCAAAAGCTTGTTTCTGCAACTGATGTTTTATTATTTAACATCGAGTCAGTCAAAATCTTCTATCTAAAAAGAAATTTTCTACGGGATTTTTGGACACTGATCATAATTGCTCAATATAGTAACATTTTTTTTTATTGTAAGAGCGGTTTTTAATCTATTGATGGTTCTCGGTAGAGATCGTTTTCCATCTTTTGTAAGAGTGCACAGCGCTGTTTCTTATTTGATATTAAAAAAACAATAATATTAATTCAGCATATGTAATGTGACTCTGGTAAATCCGGTACATCCAGTCACAATATATTTGTAGCGCCACGGGAACATGCTCGGGAGTCAATACAGAAACACCCCAAACACTGTGCAAACGCAAAACAAACTAGAATTTGAAAACACATCTGACGTATACGAGTCCGCCTCAGCGTCCCAACAGCACTTGGCGATAAATCGGCAGCCAGAGCCAGTCTGTTGACCCAGAGTTACCTGTACGACGTGCTTGTAGCGCGGCAACTCCAGTGCGTCCTTAACGGCCACACTGACCATATCCGATATTTCGCGTATCAATCGTCCAGCTTCATCAGCATTATACGATTTTCCTGAAATTGTAGGCAAATCATAAATGGTGGAAATATGTATGAACTTTAATGCCGGTATCACACTGCTTCCGATTCTTGTCGGCGACACGCTTCCGACTCTTGCTAATGCCTGTACTACACTGCTTCCGATTTTTGTCGACGACACATTGCTTCCGACTGTCGTCGGCAAACAGTCGGCGAATACAGTCGTAGCACTATCACACTGCCGACGACAGTTAGCAAGAGTCGGAAGCGTGTCGCCGACAAGAATCGGAAGCAGTGTGATACCGGCATAACAACTCCGTACCCTGTAATTTCTCCCTCAGTATTTCCTGTATAAGGAACTTTATTCTTCCGGCTTTGAATGTTTCCGCCAAATTAGGTCTCATTTTATAGCTTAGTTTCGATTTTGGCTGCGCATCTACATCCGGAATTTTATCTTTGTTGTTATCCATTTCAACCACACTCATTTTACCACTATTTGTCTTCGTTTCAAATGTATTCAATTGTTTTATAAATTTTGTTTATTTTCTTAGTTTCTATGGTTTTGTAGCGTTGCATAGCGCTGCCGTATCGCTATAACTATACGCAACACAGTGGCATCACCGAAAAAAAGTTACTACCTGCAACAAGTTTTAAGCAATAAAAAATTGTTTATGTTAGAGGCTGGGAAACTAAAGATCCATGTCCTAAAAAGAAATTCTGTTAGTTCCAAAAAAATTATTAAAGGAAATAAGTGCATGTAAAATTCTAAAACTTGATAGGGAGAAATCAATCAATAGAAAATCGTGAAAAATAAAGGAAAATTAGTCATATGGAAATAACCTAAATGCTAAGAGCCTGCAAGTGTTGGAATTATAAAGACCATGTCACATACTTTCATCGTTAAAAAACAAACATTTCCACGCGGTGCGACTTCAATTCCTTAAACTATGTAGGGGCAATTTAAAAAAAATCAAGCCAGCCGGACTGTCCGTCCGAGGTATCCCCTCCAACACCGAATGATTTCTTGCCTCGTTTGCATTATTTTTAACGTTCGTGTTTTCGAAAGCACACGCACGGCGAATGAGTAGGAAATCACAATAGAAGCACAGAAATAAGAAATCTCCTCGAATTTCCGCATTTTTTATTTCATTCAGCGGAGACTCAAGAAAGAAGCAATACTGGCCAAGTTGAAAAGTGTGAGTGGGTTAGTAACGAGGTTACGTATACGAGAGAGAGAGACAGAGCTAAAACCGCTGAAAACCCGCTATGTCAAAATCGGCGGTGAACGGTTGCAGTTTTCCGCACTGAAAAAACTACTGTTCCCCATATTAGTACATACTATTTACCTTGTATAATTAGCATTATTAGTACCAATTTTTACATTTAGGTTGATACATGTGCTAAAAGCTAAGTTACAACAGGAACCAAAATTGGTGTTTTCTTGTTTTCTTCCACACAACATTACCGGCATGCATCTTGCGTTATTTAGGCCAAATGGCCAAAAGCGCTCCTGTCAGAAATGCAACACTGTCGCCATGAAAATTTGCGCGTTTGTCGCTCTGATTTTGTGTTGCGAGAAATAAAATAGAATATCCGTGCAAAAGTAACAAAATTTATAAAAATACCGAAAGAATATCTGAATATAAGTACTAATTGGCAGATTGGAACATAACTTCACAAGTTCATCTTGATTTTTAGTGCAATAAAGATATATGTGAAAATTTGCGCAGCCCCCGACAAAATTTGTTTCTGTTTGCTTTTGCTGTGATTTTTATCGCATCTCGCCCAGCTCGTTTTCTTCATATGGCCGGTGGTATAATGTAAATACAACACAACTAATCTTGGAGAGGTTTGTAATTTGAAAAAATACGCATTACATGATTTTTAATATTTTCTCCGTTTTTATAGTTCTACACTATGTCCAGTTCCGTGTTTATTGAAAGTTCTGTGCCTAAATCTGCAACTGAAGCAGAGGCAGCAAAGGCTGATTCGAATCTTGTCGTGGTGTACGGCAAAAATGGAATTAACTTTGATCGAAAAGGGTTGGAGAACCTCATTGGTAAGTTTAAGATTGCCGCCCAGACAAAAGTTTAATCTAATATAATGATATGATTTTAGAGGAAAAAACACTCTCATCCATAAGCGTTATTCGGTTGACTTCTCCCACACCTAGCATGGAAGCTGAAGAAGAGGAAGCCGAAAAATTAGAAGATATTGGTTCAGACGAGGAATCAGATGTAGATGGAGAAAGAGATACCCCGACCGAGGATGAAGAGCGTATTAAAAGCAATGAAAGCGGCGAGGATGATGATTCCGCCGGAGAAGATAATGCTAACCACACTGATGAGTATGATGAAAATGCCGTTACTGATGACAAATCAGCGGAGGCTGGAAAGAACAAAAAGAAATCGAAGAAAAAACGAACAAGTACAAAACTACAGAGAATGAAACGACAGCAAAGAAGAGAACGTCCAGAAATAGTCGGCCTTACTGTAGAAGAATTCTATACTGCAGAAGATGCCAATGCAGTGCTTAAGGAAGTTTTGAGTGAGTACTATCAGGGAATACGTTGACTTAAACAATATTATACTGAAAGTTTATTCTAAAGGAAAAGCAGGTGTTTCCACAATCAAACATTCAGCAGAATACGAATTTCAGTTATATGTGATTAAAAACGACCACTGCTACACGCCGTTTACTTCTCCCGAGGAAATGAAGACGAAGGCGGCAGCCGCGAAACCTGATGCGGAGAGGCAGACAAACTTCAGCAATCGAAAGGCATTGCTTCCAGTACCCATTGTAACCAAGCAGTTACTGGTCAAGAAGAAGATACAGCAGCAGCAACAACCTTCGGAAGAGTTGAGAAAGCCCCTAATTATCAAGGGTAGGTCCGATGTTAAAGGAAAGAGTATTGTTGGGGATAAGACACAGAAGCGTAATGAATCGGACGAATTTAAAGATGAAGAAATTCATAATTCCACGGCCGAGGAAGAAATCGCAGATGACGAGGAAGAGGACGACGACGAAAGTGAGTTTTATGAGAGCGAAGTTTCGCTGGAAACAGACAACGATCGCGATAGCGATCTTGACTTTAACATAAACAATCGCAAAGGCCAAAAGCGCAAAATGAAGAGAAGTAAACGAGGCCTGATAGTTAAAACACTAAACAGGCGACACAAACACAGCCAGGATGACTCTGATGAAGCGACGGTAATTTCAATGCCGCGGTCCAAAGTAAATAGAAGCATTAGCAGTGACACTGGACGCCCAGTTGCACAGAAATCAGCAATGCCAATAATATCACAGGCGAGTACTCCAGGAAGAACAGCAATTGAGGCAGTTTCAATGCCTAAACCGATTTCGGAGGCAATTGCTGCCTTGCCCCCCATACCCAAAAAGCAGACAATCGCTGCAATAAACAATCCGGGTCCCTCAAGGCAGCAACAAGTCCTAGCGGCTACTGTACGAAGAGGACCTATTGTTCAAGTGGGTGGCACCGAAACGAAGAGCTCAAAAATACACTCTTCGCCACAAACAGTCAAGGAGATTGTTATTAGCAAGGTGCGTATTTCCGAATGCTTCTTTGAATATTATTTCTATGGGAAGTCTGAATTTTTTAGGTTACGGCAAGCCCCAAAGGCGGATTCACGGACATCGGCACACTTTTGGCGCAATCAGACAATGTCGTGTCGGCGACTCCAACCACTCCTAAGTCTAGCACACGTCCACAGATAAAAATTAGCCCATCCTCCAAAGGATTTATGCCGCTCGTAATCGAAAGTGCGACCAAAAACCAATTGCCTGCACAAATTTCCCTGCAGACCCACCAGAGCTCATCCGAACTGGCAGCTGAGCACGACAAGCAGCTCGATCTTATCGATTCGATTGTCAAGAACGAAATGCAGAAGAGTGGCATTGTTGAGCAGGCGGCTAGCATTAACGAAAACATACCTGAATTGGTTGAAATGTTGGAGAGCACTGCAAAGGCGTTAGAATTAAATAAAATGCCGTCCGTTACCAATTACACTGCGACAACAGCGACGACAGCCAACGAGGACGATATTGACATTTCAAATACACAACTGTTGGAGACGCCGGAGGACGATATTCCCGATGATTTCCTACAACATGTTGTGCAACTCATGAAAGAGGATTTCGGCGACGATAGCAGTGAGGAAGTCGCAGGGGTTTTGTCAACAGCAGAAACCCCACCACCGTTGGCGCCCATTTTTCAGCAAAGCTTAAACTCTTCTGGGGCTAATGTTGTACAGGTTTGATTTCTAATTTCGATGCACTTTAACAATAACTTGACTCGTTAAAAATCTCTTGTAATTTGAAGCAGCAACAAACACCACCAACTGCAGGTCAGTCCACAAAAAGCATTATCCAAATGGCCATATCGCAGAGTGGTACTGATTCCCCTGATACCATGCCTAGCATCAGGGATGTTAGTAGCACCAGCAGTTCTCGCTTGGCCGGAATTCACACGCCCAAAACCGCACCGCTTGTGCGCAAGGAGCCCATACAGATTGTGCGCGGCAATGGACGCGTAATCACGTTGCCCCCCATCGAGGCACCAACAACTCGCGCCAAACGGCGCGCACAAACACAGCCCTCTCAGCACAGTTTCACTGCTGCTACGCTCAACGAGTCTTCTCTGGATAGTTCGTTGCAATCAAACAGTTCATTTACAGCTGCGATAATCTCGGACGCAGGCGCTGTCGCCGAGAAGAAGCCTGCCGAAGCGCCAGTCAAAAGGCGGGTGTCGAAGGAGAGCACCTTCAGTGCTGGAGCTGGCAAATCGGCAAAGAAAGCTAGTGCAAAGAAAGCCAACACCAACAAGTCGAACGCCAATAAAGGCGACAATGCCGAAGAACCCTCAGTGTCCCATGGCGATGATGATGATCCCAATAAGTACTGCATAGACATTTACTCTAAGCAAAGTTTTCTCTTACAATGTTGTTTGTTTACTTCAGGCTCTGGTGTATTTGCCGTCAGCCGCACAACAATCGCTTTATGATATGCTGCGACATATGTGAAGACTGGTTCCATGGCACTTGCGTCAACATAACCAAAGCGATGGGGCTGCAAATGGAGCAGAAGAGTATTGATTGGACATGCCCCAAGTGCGTGAAGGCGCAAGAAGAGAAGGTATGCTTAAACTGAATTTTTCAAATTAATTCTCGATTGTACGAATGTGTTGTTTGGGCTGAAATTTAACTTTCATGCAAAGGATACAATACAATAGGTGATCTAAGCTGCCAACAACGAGTATTAACAGCGATCATTTTGATTTTTATTTCACTTTTTATTTCAAAAAATGGTGTCTTTAATATTTACGGGTGATTTCATTTGCTGCATTTTCAATTAAGAAGTCGCAAAATTGTTGTTTTCCGCTGTTTCATGTCATTTTATTAAACTCAAATAAAACAGCTGTTTGACAAAAGCTTTTGCATGGATTTCGCAATCGGTCGTTCCCGATTATAAAAATTCAAATGCAAAATTTTGCTTTTGCATTCGCTCCGAATAAGGAATACCCCTTATTTATAAAGAATGACTGGTGTAGATGCTTAAGCCCAGTTTATTATTAAATATTACAGAAACAACGTAAAATCACGGATATGTTGTTAGTAAAAAAGACGCCAGAAGAACATTTGGAAGAACAAATTGCGGAAACAGCAACAATGTCAACTACCAACACAGCCAGCGAATCTATTGATATGAATGTTGAACTGGTAGCACAAACAACGTCAATACCGAAACCAGAGGCGACAGTCAAGAAACAATTGATCGAAATAAAAAAGATACAATCGGGTCAATTTATTTCGCTTAAATCGCTTGAACTAGCAAAGAAGTCAACATCGCCTGTTGTAACCAGTGGCCCGAAGCGTTTGTTTCCCCCGTCACAGACGCCCCAGACTATCAAAGTGGGCGATAGCCCTGCCACGCCTGCCACGCCTACGCAAGTAAAGCGAGTAATTGTGCAAAATGTACACAAATCGAAGGCGCCTACTGCTGGAGCACATCAGCCAGATGGTGGTACGTCGCTAAGCGCACGTGCGCCACTCACGCAGTGCATCGTATGCAAGAAGGTGGCGCGTCCGAACTCCATCTACTGCAGCGACGATTGTATACGCAGACACGCACAGAATGCACTACAGGCCTTCACTTCGAAGTCACCGGAACCAAGTAGCAGCTCACTGACGAAGGGCGTGCAGGAGGACAAAAAGAAAAAAGCAAAGGGATTGTTTGAGGATCTGCTCTTAATGGCTGATCGGAAACCCAAAGTGGAGAGGGTATGTTCAGTGGGCATGACACAAAACTTTTATTAATGGCAGTGTTTTCTTCCCCGTAGGTACATGTCTTTGAGCGTAAGAGTGGCCGCGTGCTGACGGGGCACAACGCGCCGACAACGGCTAATCTAAAAAAGTGGCTGCAAGACAATCCTACGTTCGAGGTCGTGCAGCCCGGCAGTATACAGGCACTTGAGATTGAAGTGGGTGTTGTAACGAAAAATTTTGTATGCAATTTTTATAAATGAAATTGGTAAATTATATCATTTTAGAAAAAGCAGAAACAACGCACAATGCACTTTGCCTCTCCGACATCAAATAAAAGCTTCAGCTTATCACAGTTAGCCAGCCCGCAGAACGTGGCTTCGCCACAGCCACCACATACAAAGTCCTTACCAACTACACCTGCTCCAAAGGCGGAAATGGTACTTATGTTTTCTGACTCTGCAGCTTCACTACCGAAGCCACCGAAGCCTGTGAAGCAGCTAGTGGTTAGCGCGAAATTGTCACCCAAGATCAACAGGCCATCAACGCCAAAACAGCTGAATAAGTATCCATCTCAGGTGTCCATTCGGCCGCCGGACAAAGTGAACAAGACCGAAACAAAGGACGACACAAAAACAAAGGAAAAGGCTTTGAAGCGTCAGAGCTCAGACAGCGGAGGGAAAAAGTACGCGGAGAATACTCCTAGCACAGACTCGGAGCCAATTCGTTTAAATGTGCGACGTACACTCAAAGAACAGCTTCTATTGCGCATCAACGAGTTGCCTGCAAACGAAGCTAAGCTCACTGCCGAGGAGGTGAAGGATTTTGTAACACAAACTGAGGCGGAGATGTACAGTTACTTCAACCGCGACGCCGGCCTCAAGTATAAAGCCAAATATCGTTCGCTTATGTTCAACATCAAGGATCGCAAGAACAATACACTCCTTGCCAAGATATGCGCTAAGCAAATTGGAGCAAAGCAGCTGGCGCATGTGCCGGCGGAAGAATTGGCAAGTCAGGAGTTGGCCCAGTGGCGCGAGAACGAAGCGAAGCATCAGCTGGAGATGATTAAGAAGTCCGAGCTAGACATGTTGTCGTGCGCGAAAAATTACGTGCTCAAGACACATAAGGGCGAGGAGGTTATCGAAGACAAGCTGACGGACCGCGTCAACCTAGATCTCACCATTCCAGTGGAGGATGTAGTGTCCGTATTGAACAACGACACTGCAGTGGGTAGCAGTGACGGAGATCTAGATAGGTCCGCCACAAGTACTGGAACATACACCAAGAAAGATTACACACACAGTTCGGAGCTACACAGCTCATTAACATCATCGTACCACCATGTGGAAAATAGTGCATCGGAGAAGACGACTGAAGATCATGGAAAAGTCTCGCACAGGGAAAAGGAAAGAGACAAAGAGCTCGAGAGAGGGCATGATCGTGAGAAGCGTCACAAGAGCAAGGATCGTCATAGGGACAAATCCCGTGCGCGTAGACGCAGCCGTAGTCGCTCCAGAAGTCGCAGTCATAGCAGGGAGAAGCGACATAAGAGTTCACACAAGGACGAGCGTCGCGAAAGGGACGAAAAGCGCGATCGTAGTGCGGATAGAGAGGGTGGGCGCGAGCGTGCCAGAGAACGAGAACACAAGGACGATGCTGACCACAAGTCATTGGAGAAGAAAATACCAACCACTTCGTCGAATTCATCTGCCACTTCCTCGACCGCGTACACAAAATCCTCGCACGGCAAAGAAATAAAGAAGAAGCCAGCTACGCCCAAACCGCTGGGGGCTTTCAGCTTAATCGATCAAATATTAGAGTCGAGCAAAACGATTGAGGAAGCCGCGAACTTAGTAACGGAGAAGGAGCTGCCCAGGCAAATTACGCCGCCTCCCACTTCGACATCCAGCGCAACGCTGCTCAGTCAAGAGCACAAGACTCAACAAGAAGAGCCAAGTACAGAGGACACAGTGGACTATGATGAGGAACCAACGAGCACGGTGTCCATTGCCACGCCTCCGCAGGATCCCTACCTGCGCTACTCGGGTGCGGAGTCGCCTGCGTCGTCCAGTGGCAGCCTGCCGTCGCCGATCAATGCTATCTGGGGCGGCAACATAAACATGATCGACGTGGCATCATTCCAAATAATACTCCAGTCGGTTGTGGGCAACGCGGTGAACCTGGGCAAGCTGTTGCCCTTGGAGTTGGATGTGGTAGGCCGCATCGGCCCTGACACCGTTTGGGACTACATATCCAAAATCAAGAAGAGTCCCAACAAGGAAATTGTTATTATACGCTTGCTTCCCTCCAACGAAACGGAAACGTCCGCATACACCATATTGTATCAGTATCTGGACAAACGCAAACGCTTGGGCGTCATCAAGACCGCATCGTCGCAAATAAAGGATTTCTACATATACCCTCTGGGAGCAGGCAAACGCATGCCGCCAATCCTGCAGTCCACGGAACGCGTCGATTTCTATGAAGACGCCAGCAGGCCGGACATGCTGGTCGGTATTGTAATACGTGTGATTGGTAAACGCAACCTAGCTGCGTCCATACCGGTGCTTCCCACCATGGTGCCCTCAGCCGGCAGTGCAGTTAAGGTAAGATACGGTCAATGGTCTAATTTCGATTACGATTTTTTTAAATGTATGCTCTAGTTTCCGCGTGGTCCCATCGCTGACGCTGGCTCGTTTACGCCGCCCGGGAGTCCGAAGCGCAGGAAGACGATACATTCGACTAAGTCTAAGGATGACGAGATCGACATAGATGCAATAATCAAAGCGCCTATCGCTGCCAAGACACATAAATGTATATATTCCCTTATTTTTACTTATTTATTGCTCACAATAATAAGATATGTTTTGATGCAACTCATCTTATAGCTTCCGGAGTTATACCGGCGGCGCCTGTGGCTAGCGCCGTTGACGAGGCGGATGAGCCTTATTCGCCAGGTGGCAGCTCAGACGATGACATGCCCATGCTGCCAGTGAAGACGCCCTCAGCTCTGTTGAACACGAACCAAGCGCCCAATTATGAGTTGAAGCGTAAAATGGACGAGTTGAACCGACAGATTGCGGCGCAAGAAATGGAAATCGCGGGTCTTCTGAATGTAGAGCCATCGGTATGTTGTGTTGCTTGTCGGTATACGACGTAGTACTTTAATGTCAACTATGTCCTTTACAGCGATATGCCTCGTCGTCGACAAAAACATCAACTGTGCTGGCGAACATTTCGATTCCATCGAACCTGTCACAAATTCTAGCAAGCATCAAGAGTAAGCCCGAGTCACACAGCACGTCACTGCAGACAGGAATGCCTCCGCCGCTGCACATTGGTTCGCTCATGACGAGCAGTGCCGATGATGAAGAGTACAATCCAGAAGAAGCGATCACCAACATTTCATACGAATCGCCTGGTAATGCGCATTGAGGATTACTACAGCCTTTTACCGTTTTCTACATTTGTTAATTCCACAGGTAAATTTGCGGAAAAGCCTTCTTCGGGTAGTCGTCTGGCGCAGCTAAGTGAAGCTGAGCTTCTTAGCATGGTGCCGGATGATATGATGGAAGAGACGTTGCCACCGGTAGCGGAGAAGAAGTCGCGTTTCGAGGAGCCACCCCCGCCCGGTGTTTAATTGACAGTAGTTTGTAGTTTACACTCGTTAATTTGAATTAGGAATAGACTATAAAACTGATTGCTTGCTTCAGCTTGTAGTCGACATTTCTTTAAATATGGTAAATAGATACATATATCAGTGTTAAGGTTATCCTAATTTCGCTCACAACTTGGCCCTCTCATCACTGCACCACATTGTATAATGATCGCATTCATGTTGCATTCACTGCATCACACTGTTCCATCGAAACCTAATTATACCCCTGCGTTTTTTTCGTCAATTCAATTTATATATATTTTATACATGATTGAACCAGTACAATGTAACTCAGGGGAAGCTCTTGACTGCTTCTCCAAGCTATTTGCACTTCCCCTCATCGTTTTCAATACACTTCTTGAATATGAATTTTTGTAAACATTTAAAATTAAAACTTCTATATATAGTAACACTTAAATTGTTCTCCCTGTTTTGTGCAATGCATTTGAATAAAGAGGCAAATAAATGCATTGCCACGAAACCATCGCAAGAAATTGCAACAATCTCTGCGGAAGATATCAACAATGAAATTGCAAAATCTCTTCTAAACAGTAATTTCCAACAATTTGCATAGGTACAAAAGTAACGTAAAATAAGAAATTACGTGTAGCATTAAATTGTTAGTTAATCTAACAATAATGCATTTCTTCAGCATTACAAATTGTTAGATTACTTAATAATCGCAATCTAAATATTACGATTCCACCTAAAATTAAAATAAATCACAAAAATAAAATTAATAATGAACGTTCTTTCAATAATAAAAAAATGCAGTGACCACAAATGCAGAGAATTTGCTGTAGAAGGAAAATCAAGTTCCGCGTTAAAAATATTTAAATACTTGTATCGGCTTTATTTTTTTGTCATTGTTTTACTGAGATATGATGTTGATCCGACTCTAACCAACATATCATGCACATATTTCACAAAAGCTTATTAATATTTAATGGGTGTTTGGGTATAAATCAAGGGCCAAATAAACGGCACAAGTTACTTGCATATGTCGATTCAAATCGGGCTTGCGTAAAAATCAATTGGTTCTTTCTTTTTGAGAATCCAGTTAATTGGAAAGCAAGATGCCATCAGCCAGGAATTAATTCTGTGGTCAAAAGCAATAACGACTTGAGTTGACGTTACCACTGTATTCCTGATGTTGATGCGCATATTTTGTTCAAACCCCGGTATCTGTACCCATCTCAGAAAAAAAGTTATTTAAAAAAACACATGCACTTATGTACATGCACTTATGTGCATTTCAAATTTCGAATTGCATTTTCTCGAAACAGTTGTTTTCGACTTAAGTCGTTATTGCATATGACCACAGAATTATATCATGAAATGCTTCTGAGGAAGGAGAATGTTTAGCGTGCCAAGTGCTGAGAAGTGCAAGCTTTCGCGATGCGATGAACAGCAGCGCTTCTCATTGCCCGTCAGTCCCGAAACAAAGATGGTATCATTTAGTACGAGCTGAATGTCGCCCATCAACTTTGTTCAAGAAGGCAGCAACCATACTGATAAAGGCATCCATGAGAGGTTGGAGGAGAAAATAGAAAAACAAACATTCGAAAAGATCTGAAGTTTTCCAGTAATGCGTGATCAAATATCTAGTGTTTAATGTCTAGTGTTCCTCCCATCCCGATAACAATAAGCATACAACCATTACACCAATTTAGACCTTGTTGATTTTTATTTATTTCAGTTAATTCTTGCAAATAAGTTTTAAAATTATTTACCAACACATAAAAACGGATTAATCGTCTAAGCAACTTTTTGACTGGAACTCTATTTCTGCTTTCGAAGATAGCAATGAAGGTAGATTAAATGATAAATATTGGTATGTGAAAATATAACAATCACGAAGAAAGAAGACAAGAAAATCACTTGTTGCCAATGGATGTCTCTTATGGCACGCTTACGAATACAGGTACGTTCGTAAATGCAACCCAGCGGTTGCACTGCAAAGCAACGTGTTCGTAAAAGCAAAATGGCGCAATACTACTGCGTGCAACGCGTTGGTTAATGCAACGGCTTGGCACCGCAGTGACAAATTTCTGCAGTTTTCGCAGTCATTATCCTACTGTTGCCGTTTGCAAAACACGAAATGGAAACGTAGAAAATTTATTATAAATGGATCAAAATTTGTTTGTCATCTTGTATAAAGAAGGAATACATCATCTGGATAGGTTTTTATTGTTTTAAATTAATTATTTAATTATTTACTTTCGGGATCGATCTTTTTTTCTTTTTCAGCTTTTTTAGCACGACACATCTCTCTTTCACTCGTTTTACTCTTTCTTTATTGAAATTCATTAAAAGACTCGCACTTCAAGTTTCGCAACTATCAATTAATGCGTTAACCAAAATTTCCATCCTGAATCGCATTCGTTAATGCAACAAAAGTTTCTGCAACCAACCTGCAAACGAAATCAGCTGATCGGGCAGTGACAACTGAAGTTGGCTGCACTGCTACTGTCACTGCACGAATTTACTGCATTTACGAACGTACCTTACTCCTTAAATTGTGCCATATTGAAAGATTACTCTAAATGAACAGTTGGAAAATTATAAACTATCCTCTCCAATCGCCGCCAGCACAATCACAATCAAAAGTATATAATTGAGCGTAAATAAAATTCGGGACAATAGAAATAAGCGAACAGGCACATTTTGGTATCTGTTTGGATTTGGATTGAGTATGAAGTTGCAAATCGAAATTGTGATGGTGGCGCGCTGGTGAATGTTCCCCCTTCTCCTCATATTTGGCTATTAAAGTTTTTGATCATAAATAAATGAATTTCGAACTGAACTCATAAAGCCATAATTAGTTAGATTTTGCTTTTAAGCGGTCCGTGTGATTGAAAGTGCCCTGCGTAACAGCCTGCGCTTTGGTCATTTTACATACAGCGCCATAGAAACTGGGGAAATACTGAATGAACAAGTACACGGATGCAAGATATGCGCAGATTACTATAGTTAGGAAGAGATCAAATACCGCCGGTTTCACGCGGTACACATTTAAAAGGGCTTCTTGGCCCTCGTACAGCATAAAATCTGGTTCACGAACGTCCGGCTTATCGTAAACAAGCTTCACATTCTTTAGGTACTTCTCGAATGCGTTTTTCAGATCATTGTTTTGCTGGGCCGACTTAAGGTTAAGGTAGGATCTGATGAGATTTTTCTGAATTTGCTGAAAATCAATGAATACTTATTAATGCAAACTCAATGGACAAATACAACAATATGCTCACAAGCGCGCCAGTAAATATCTCGACATCATTCTGGGAATTTTCATCCACATCTATGTTGTAAATGTAGCGCGCCAGAGCCTCCACAATCACTTTGGCGCTCTTCTGCGTATTTTCGAGTATCTCAACGTCCGAATCTTTGAAAATGGTTGTACGCACCGGCTGTTTTGGTGACTTCAGCGCTGACAGTGTGAAGGCCGGTAAGCGCTTCATGCTGAAACGCTCATGCTCCCAGGCAAGCTGTGGCTCTGCGAGATTTATTTTCTTATGAACTCCGTCAAATGTGATGTTGTCATACTGGGCGCTAACCCTCTTCAGCAGCTTGTAGAAATTGCTCATGGATGTGCCTTCCTTCGGCGGCTTGGACACATGCATGTAAATACTATGCGCACCCGATTCATCGATGCCTTGCAATGCTTGTGTGATAGTATCTAGACAGAGCACAAAATCTACATTCTGAAAAACAAAGATTAAAGAAATTCCGTGAGTCACGAATAGACATCGAATTTTAGAACTGTGTAAAGCGGTTGTAGCAAATGGCAGCAGTATTAATTTAGCGATAATATCGTATACAGGTGGCTTGTCCCAGTATAAACATATTTCAAACCTCTGGGTCTACGCCCGTGTACTTCCGAGCTACCAACAGGTTGCCAGTTATAGAAACTAGGTCGTCCTTTGGCGTCCATTTAGAAGAGTTTAGTTAAGTTCTTAACTTTATAAAAAAGAAAGGTAAAGTAACCAGTTGGCAGCTATACCTCACCTGCAGTTGTACATTCTCGTCGAGCCACTTCTTCATGCCTTGGAAATTCAGCAAAGCGCCCGACTCAGAGAGCAGGAACATTAGGCGAAACTTGGGAGTCGCATTGGGGGTATTGTGCATTTTGCTGAAGAGTTCAGCAATTGTCATCAGCACAGCAGCGTCTGCATTCAAAGGGTATTCCTGACAAATATACATATGTAAATTCAGAGTTGCAGAGATATTCAAAAGTCACACCCCAAACTTACATTGTACAGTCCGAAAGTATTGAGGTGCGCCGTCACTACGATTAACGGTAATTTGCTATTGGCTGTGTTATCCTCCAGCTGTTGCTTCATGTACTTGCTAGGTGCCAGTTCGCCCTGTATAATTGGTATTTTGCTGGTTTTGCTGGCCACGTGGGTAGAGCCGGATATAATCACTTGGTAGCCGTTCGCAGAGATCGAAGCAAAGAGCTCGGAAAGCGCAGAGCCACGCTGCATTTGAGTTTTGCCGTCCATACTTTGATTGTTACTGGTAGTTCGCGTGATATCGCCAATGACCTGTTCCAACTCCTTATTATAGTGCGAGAAATAGATCGGTATGGAGTTGGACTGAGCGAGCATGGCTTGCTCTAGCAAATTGAGATGCTGTGAAGCGACATATTTAAGATAGTTTATAAGATTTCAAACATTAGCTAGAGGTACCTCCTTCTCCTCCACATTCATGACAGTCATATCTTTGGGTAGCATTATTATCAGTCCACCTGATTTTTGGCGTATTTCCCGAAACTGTTCTATGGTCAAATCCTGCAATCTTTAAAGACAATAAGTAAATAAATAAATAACAATTTTCTCACTCCTCATTTTTCCAATACTCACTTGGCCACCACACAGTGCCTTCCCGTGCTCCATGTGTATAAGGACTTGGCCTCTAATGACAACGCTGATGCCCGGCACCCTAGAATAGCAACAAGTGAAGATTAATAACTACGACTTCTGATTTCGCACGTGGAAATATTCTCAAGTTAATTATAAATGCGCCAGAATAGAGAATAGGCCAACCTTGACAATTGCTTTTTTTTTCCATTATTTAGAAGTGTGCCTATGTATGAAACTATGACACGATACATTGTGGCAAGTGGTCTGCTGTAGGTGTTTCCGAAATGGAACCTAACCTCAATCACAAATTGGCCAAATTAGCGTAAATTAATAATTAGCCGGTTAGTCGCTTTCACCTCTGCTTGATCTTACCATAGGCGACTCCGTTCACGTCAAACTGGGACATTCGTTGTACGGTGAATTCGCTGGCGAAGACAGGACTCGAGGAACAGATGATAAGAAGTGGTAGGAGGATGAGGATGGGAAGACCTCCACGGAAAAAGTCCGCAAAATCTGCGTCTTCAAACATTTCTGCTGATATCTTACACACTAGCCGGAAAGTGTGCCGATTTTTATAGAACTAATTTAATTAGCTTGAACCTGTATTTTTTTAATTTTGCTTTACGATGGCTTCGATGACAGTGTGACAATGCATAGCATTGTGGCCAGATTAAACGATTTGTCGCCAATAGAGAGATTTAATTTTTGATTTTGTTCACATTTGCCTTGTAGTACTTCTAAAGATATTTATAATAATATACCAATATAGCCCGAAATTTATTTTAGTCTATGGAATAATTATTTAATAACTTTTTATATCCCTTCTTTTTTTTTTACTAATATTCTAAAAATTCCCAATTTTCACATTGAAATTTTTTTCCGGACAAAAGCTTTGCTACTTGAAAGTCTGGCCACACTCGTGCAGGGCTGCGTTTCTTGCCGGTCTCGTTCACTTTACATATTTTGTTATGACATTAACATAAAAGTGAGAAAATAATACTTTCTACTCGCCCGTATTTTTTAACTGTGGTGATCTTTAATTTGGCGGGTCACTTCCATTTTGAAAAAACTTAGTTCACTCTTAAATTAGTATTTAATTTTTCAACATTTCCCATTTATATTCGTGCTCAAACCATTAAATTATAAATGAAAAATGAGAAATTTCCGAGTGATCTCATGTTTAAATCTTTCGAAAAACTATGCAACATATTTTTGATCAGAAAATTTTCATATTTTTTTTACTCTAATGTGTTAAACATTTATTTATAAAGCAACACTCAGGGAATGCTCCCTATATAGGTACATATAAGAAAAAAAATCCCAACAACATAACCTCATATAATACATATGTTAATATATGTGGATCCAAATTGCCAGGAAACTATGCTCACACAACTAATCCTCGAATCAACAGATTGACATCCAAGTTGTTTACACGGTAACGCTTGTGTGCAGAATTAGAACAGCGCATCCAAGGAGGTAAGCAACAGTTTAGTTCTCAATCAAATCAATTAGGTTGTTAAGCATTTGTGCAAATAGTTGGGTGAACGAACCGAAAAGTGCTCCAACTTACCGGCACACCCATGGTCTGGCAGGGAGGGAATGGGTTCATTTGAAACTTGTTGGCGGTAAGAAAAAAACGCGGGACTTTGCTACATTGTCTAGTAGGTACACAATTTGAACTTTTAGGCGCTATTGTTGTTGCCAATGACAGCAAGACAATGTTGGTGAGCTGTTTGCACACAATTGTAGAAGTTTATTATCATTAAATCAGCTAGCCGTGAGTTAATGAGTTTTTTATTTATTATTTAAAGAGAGAGGGAGGGAGGGGCTAAAGCACGCTGAAGAGAGCAAAATGTATTTATAAGAAAATGTAAGTGATAAATAGCAAAAAAAAAGCTGTAGGTATATGTATACAGGATTTAGTAAGAAAAAATTTCGCAGAGAAATCATGAAAAACCTAAAATATTTTTGAATCTAAAAAGAGAAAAGAGGTAAAAGTTGCTTCTTGGTTTTTTGTTTGTTTTAGCTATTTGACGAATTTTATTTCCATGTATTCAACTCATTGGTAACATTAGCGATTTTAGTGCTCATTTGAGCGAGTGGTATATTATAAAAGTAACTTTGTAGAAAGTTGTAAAAAATGGTAGACTCCTCCGGGTATTCCAAATTGAAGACATTAAAGATTTTAAAGCATATATCCGTAGCCTGTATAACTTGTGGCATGGAAATATGTACACAGTTTATTGAAGTAAATGCACACTTCCTTTACGTCTAAAAGATAGCCAACGACGAGCAGATATGGTTGTGCGCCTTGGTCGCGTAGCCCATGATTTCCAATTTCTTCTCAATAGAAGCAAAATCTACGCCCATAGCTATAAACGATGCTTAAGAGTCAGCCACTGTGAAGCGTTTCTTGATTTTTGAGCCAGAGGCATTTGTAACAGATTTATGCGTCGGTGAAGATAAATGATGTAATGCCCAAAGTAGTGTTAGATCCCTGGAATCTGTAAAATGCTTCACACACAAATGTCAAAGTCTTATTTACGTTTGCGCCATGGCAACACATTAGCAGCAATTCCATAAAATTTCGCAAGTTTGATCGATGTTTTAGATAGGAAACAGAATTTTACACGTCAAACGCGAACTTGCGAAATTCTAATAAAAACGCAGTAAAAATTAAGACTAAACCACCTAAAATAAAAACGGTGTGCATTTTTGAATTTTGTAAACACCAGCACTAGAAATTCCACACCGGGCGGGGGGCGAAATGTTCGTGCAGAAAACTACGCGCGCACAATTTGCCCAGCATGCGGCAGCGAGACGTGCGGAAAGCAGCTCCGACGAGGAGGAGGGCGAGGGTGACCTACTACAGGTGAAATTCATTTTGATTAAAAACTAATCAATCCAGTAGTCAAAAATATTTGTAAATTGTACATGAAGAATTATTCTTACGAAATGGTGCAAGACGGTGATGCAATTTCTGAATGTACATTACAAAAAAAATTGTTCTTGCTCTACGTATTGCTGATCAATGCTACCTAGCGATATGTACATAGTATATATGGTATTTATTATTATTAGAATTAAATTTATTTCGATCGGCTTATGGTCGATTTTTGAAGTCAGATAATTCTCAGCTAGAAATCTTTCCAATAAATTTATGTGTGAAGTCAAACTTTTGTGGTTTGAAGCAGTAAACCGATGAGTTACATATATACAAAATATTTTATTTGGGGGGAGAGGTTACACTGTATTGCGTTGTGAAAAAAAACCAGCTCTGAATCTTTGAATCGGCTTTACTTTCATATGGCAATACAGAGTAGCCTCTTTCAAAGATTTGTTTAAGGGATTCAAATTGTACTGTTCAGAATGAAATTATTTTATAGACTATTTGCTGCACTAATACCTCATTGAGAAATGTGAAATTTTCCCAATATATAGTAGTGAATATGACTCTTTGTATCGAACAAAATCATGAATATATTTTCCAAATTAACTTTCCAATTACCAACCAACTTGAATGATTTACTACACTTCTTATCGTTACAGAGAAAGCTTAAATATATTGAATTAGTTCACATAAAATGCACCATATCAGAACGAATTTTTGTAGTATGTATGTACATATGCATATTTTATGTAGCACACATAGTGACACTTGAAGTAGTTTAAGGGTCCCAAGTGGATTCTACTTGCACAGTATGGTAAATATCTACCTACATATATAACTCTCTCTGTAATGGACAATTTTGAATGATATATTTTTGAGAAAATGGAATTTAAAACTGATAAAGGTTTTTTTCTATGCTAAGGTTTTTTGACAATTTTGAATGATATATTTTTGAAAAAATGGAGTTTAAAATCTTCTTGAAATCATTGGAAAATAGTTTCTTTTCCATGCTAATGTATTTTTGGTACGATTTTTTGCATTTTGTGGCCAAAAACAACACTATGCATGATAAAACTGTTTTTGCAACAACAATAACAACAACAACAACATTTTGCGCACCACATTTAAAAATGATTTTGAATTACATACGTGTTGAAAAAAAACAACGGTTGTGGAAAAACAATCAACGATCGATACGGCAAACATTTGATCAATCGCATAAAATACAAAATGGCTACCGACGCTGATGAAGCGCAGCGACGACGTGAAGAATGCGAGCGCAAAGCACGACGCGGGGAGATGGATCCCCGCTTGGAATTCACATTCCAATTGCTGATAGATGCAACTCAATTGCCAAGACATCAGCTCATGGATTACATATTCGAGGGGGATATGGTATGCATTTGCCCTTCTCTCTCTTACTCTGCACATAAAGCAGCCATGTTGGCTCACCCACACCGCACCAAACCACACAAAACCTCACCACATAATACTAATGCAAACACCATGAACTGTATGAATATGTTTCACAGCTTGACGAAATCAATCAACTCTTCCTGCCGAATATGAAAAATAAACTTTTGTGGTTTTACCAAGAAGTTGATGAACCAGAACCGCAGCCCACTCAGGATGCTGCTAATAAACCGGGACCATCACGTACGGGCATTGCTTCGAGCAGCTCGAAAACGCCACAAGGTATGGTATATGAGCTAATGGTGCCACTCGAAAGTGTGGTAAATCGAAAGGGCAAATTTTGTGCAAATAATTGCTTTACGAAAATCTGAATGAAACTTTGGATATACATACATACATATATAGATGCTGTACATTTATTATTTATTACAAAGACGAATTTCAGCACTCGCTTGGGCTCCGTGTTAAATATTCTTTGAGGGTCCGCCGAGTATTCTTCAAGTTATCGGCTGAGTGCTGGACTATTTTAGAATATATGTTATGAGATTTTTTGCGCCATTTTCATACTCTGCTGAGTCCGTGTCTAATAGTCTCATTTTTATATACTGGTTACAGTTGATTTCTAAGAAACTGGAACACTGTGCATATCATAATTCCCAACTCATCTCGTCCGGCAGTGATTTATTACAAACGAGACTAAATTTTATTTCTATCATTTCATCAGCACTTTTCGTAAGCTCGCATCCTTCTCCCCTTATGCATTGTTGGTAATAGTGCTATCTTGTTGTTTTACCAACCCTGACCAACAACAACATGCAAGAAATTGTTGTGTGGCTTTTATCAGGGAACTTATTAAAACATACCCGTACAGTTGCACCCACACATATTTTTCCGAAACACGTGCATGCATACTTCTAATGAGTGTGCTTATATGTTTGTGTGCTCTTACATGTGCTTGTGCGTGGGTAGGTGCGTCACCCAGCGGCCTGGTGCCGGTCAAACCAAAGAAGCTTTTCCTCACCGATGGCTGGACCTGCGCGTTCACTGGCGTTTGCATTTATATATTCCGCGTTAATACTTCCAAACAATTGCCCGAGGAAGGATTCCAAAAGGATTTGTAAGTTGTGCCATTCGTTACGGCTTTATGATGCGATTTTGTTGTGGGCTCATTGGAATAATTGGGATGGGAAAGTTTTATAAGTACATAATAATTTTGAAAGGAAGATTACTGTATTTAAGGAGATTTACTGGCGTTTACTCAGCTGTATTTAACACATACCAATCATGGCTCTCGCTTATGTCGACAGATATTGTGGCGTCATCGATTCGAAGAACATTGGGTTGGTCACCTCTATCGAGCGCATTGTGGAATTTGTGTTCATGCAGGCGCTGGCTTATCCCAGCTTAGATGGCGATGAGGAGGACTTCAGCTGCGGCCTCATAAAGGGTCAGCTTCTGCCAGGCTTACGTTCCTTCTGCAGTGCACTGCGCGTGTGCGAGCAGGTCTGCGATCACTTTAACGTCTTTGCCGATGGCAACGATATGTTTGAGAAGGTCGATCTCATCGAAGAGGTCAAAGATCTGTCAAAGAATTTGGAGTTCTGTACACAGCTGGAGGAGCGCGTGAAAAACTGGATAAAGGGCATTCTCAAGATCTTGGGTGAGAGTGAACAGCTACGCAAGGAGAACGATTCGAGTGGACCGCAGGACGAATTGGAGTATTGGAAAAAGCGCGGTGCGCAATTCTCACAGCTGCTGGCACATCTGCAGGATCGAGAAGTCCAGTACACCTTACACTGTCTCTTCTTGGCTAACTCGCGTTTGATGAAGGATTGGAAGGAGACAGATCGCAAGATCACGTTCTGCTACAATGAAGCGCGTGATAACTCCAAGTTTATACAAGCCATGGAAACGTGCTGCCACTCGCTGTATCTGGATGATCCGGTAAGATGTACGAATGAAGGAATTTTATTTAATTTTTGGTTCGGTGAAAAAATTCGGCAATTATTAAAAGATTGGAAACATTTTTGTATAAGTATATTCAATATAGTTAAATTATGGGTGTGTGGACCAAAAATAGTAATTCTTAACTTTCAATATGCTATTTCTTTCAGGTCTGCATGAAGGAGTCGATATTGAGTCTGCTGCAAACCGTGCGTCTCATTTATAGTGTCTCCCAGTTTTACAACACCTCCGAGCGCACCTCAGCACTAATGGTCAAGGTTAGTAGCAATAAAAACGAATTATTTTTCCCTATCAAGTTTGCATATTTATTTGAATTTTGTTACAAACGACAGTCTTAAGTAGTAGTTCTACGTGTTTCTTGGCATTTGAACGACGTAGTCCTATGGCGATTGACACGATACTCCAAGAGACCCTCTCTGCGCATCCGTTTGCCCATATTCAAGTACTTGTTGTAGAGTGCACCTTTCGGGCAAGTAGTGCCAATGCGTGGCACATAATATGTCTCCTGTGGAAGTACCTTTATAGAAATGTATATTTTAAAGCAACTTAACCTTTGGGCACTCACATAATATTCAGTTGGAAATATTTGCACCAGCTGACGTGCCAAGTCATGAAAACAGTCCGCCGACATGGCAATGCGCTTCTCAAGGACCGCAGCAACAACGATTTTTATAATTTTCTTACGTTGATTGGCATCCAGTGGCTGCGTGGAGTCATAACACTCAATGACTTTGCGTCCATCTAAGCTGTTGTACAACATTGCCTGCACATTCTATCCACATGATAGCGAAGAAAAATTTATATTATCCCTGCTAGTAGTAGTATGAATATAGTAAATATAGTAGATATCAGCTACTCTTATTAGAAATCTCACTCATATATAAGATTATAGCAAAATTACACTGCGCAACAAAATTTCAACGGTTTTAACATTATTTCAGATCGAATCGGCAGAATAAAATTATGCTAAAAGCGGCATTTTTGTTGCACTGTGATATATTGAAAACAAGTCTTGCGGATCTTTTTGTAGCTGATATCTACTTCATTTGTCAGCAACTAACCACAACGTCATGTTTGTGTTTGCTATAGCAAAGCTGCACATTGGCATTGCAGTTTTGGCTGCTGCCAAAGGGCTGCTCTTCCGAAGCAGTGTAACTTTGGTTCAATGTATCCGCATTATCCGCATCATGAACAGCGACTTGTCCGGAACTAGATGTGCTGGCTGCCGCTTCATCGTGCAGTCTGTCATCTTCCGGACCCGCCTGCAAGTATTCGACAGCATTGAGCCAATTTCCATCTGCGTCGTCGGATTCTAACTTGACAGTGGGTTCCATTAAAATTTCGTGGGGATGTTTGGCAATGTTGTTGTTGCTGCCAGCAAGTGCTATTTGTAAATTTCGCTTCCGTCTCTTGACTTGGCTGCTTGTAGAATTAACATCGCTGCTTTGCTCTGTTTGTTGTTGGCGCCATTCTGAAAGTCGCGCGCGAAAGATCGAACGTGGTCCAATCTTTGGTATGAGTTCGCTTATATCGGCTTCTGAGAGATGTTTGAAAGCGTTTGTGCAGACTTCTTCATCTGTTGACAATTATGCGAAAGACTCTAGATGATTCTATTTTCAATTTCTTATGTGGTACCTACACACCTCTAAATTTTCTACATAGTTGAGGTAGTTGCCAGTTTTTAAGTAAATTGCTGGCTTCATCCAGGGGACTAGATAACTGTGTGCTGGGTAAGATTCTTATTGTACTGCTACTTCTGGTTGCTGAACAATAAAAAATTTAGAGTAAATTATGTAACTTATTCCAACTTGAATGACAATAAACTACCGTACATTTTTTTTGAATGCGTTTCAAAAACATTTTCTTTAACACAGTGAGCAATAATAATTGCAGTTTATTCTGAAGTACCTACTATAAAAAATTTAAAAGTAACCATAGCCGAAACTAATGGCTAACTAATAATACATATGTACATATGTATGTACATATGTTCGTATAAAAAAATGGTATGTACTAAAAAATGTACTAAAAATTTCCATTTTCACCTTTGATTACAACTAATATGTATTTACAATAGCTGAGGATGTTCCTAATAATTTCTGCTTGAAACATTGCAGCAACAAAACAAAAGAGAACAAAGGACAGTTTGTCCCTATCTTTTTTTGCTTTGTAGGGTTTCTTCAACAACTCGTTCGAATATGAAAACTAACAATTGCCGTTGCTAAACAATACAATAAAATTGTATATACCCCGCCGCTCAGTCAGATTTGATAGCTTTGTCACATACACAAAAGAGCTGTGTACAACAGAAATAGCCGAGTTCGCTCACGACTGCGCATGTGGCGTTTGTGTGAATATAATACAAAAACTAGAAAAATAAACATTATCACACAATAATTTGCTTTGCTAGATTTCATTTGTACAACGAAAATTATTTGCCTACATTTTAAGCACTCACCATCGACGTTTGACTCGCTCATGTTAAAATGTGATTTATTTTCCGCTGCTTTCCGTTGTTCGTTTTGCAAAGTGTCAACAATTTTGTCTGTTCTTTTACGCCTTCTAAACCACTCTCACAAGCCGAATCGTTGTCAAATACTGAACGTTAAAATCGGTACAGCGGTGCCAGACGACAACGCGCTGTTCTACAGCTGTCGACTGCGTGCTCTCATGCGCGCGGCGTGCTCTCTCTCTCTCTTTGCGCGTATTCTTTATGTAAATAACAAGACAACAATGCACAGTGGCGCCATACGGCTTCATCGAGTGGTAAATGTTAAATGGGGGAAGTGTAATCATTCGTATCACATCCTCTGGAATCGTCCCATAATTGCGCTCGTTCCACATTTCTAATCAAAATCTACATTTTAAAATTACTTATTATTCACAATGTGCAAATTTTTGAAGGCTTGTTAGACAGAGTTAGTCAATTTAGTTTTCATCCCACTGCTTGAAGTACATATGTTGGAATAAAGACCTTCAAATCTGTTTTAGTACTATTTTAGATAAACACAATTTCTTTGAACTTGTACGTTTTATTTTTAATTAAATAAGAATAAAAATAATAATTCGCTTTCACATTTTTTCAGACTTACTACGTGAGGACGATTTACGCCATATAGAGGCGTTATTACGCTCGGTATTTCTTTGAAGAATCTTGTTCTTAAATCGCAACACTTTGCAAAACTCTTCTTCCGTTTTCTCCATTGTGAACAATAAATCTGCCGCAGAACATATTCTAAACATTAACCTTATAAAATTGGGATAAGATGACTTAAAGCATGAGTTAAGGGAAACAGGCTCTGAGGTCTTTTTATCCTCTTTCTTTGTCCGAGATTGTCCTTTCCACGAATATGTTACAAAAACCGAACTAACCATAAATCGCCTAATAATTGTGCGAAAAATCATGCCACCATCCCTCTTACCACTCAACTCAAATTGTGTAGAAATAAAGCGAAAAAATTTATCAAAAAAGTGCTCCATCCCAAGATTTGCTTCAAAAGACATGAGGTCATCAACATTTTCACACAGTAGACTCTCAAATTCACTGAAATCTTCTAACGCTGCCGGTGTTGCTGTGCCAGGAATTGTTTCGTCACGAATCATCGTTTGTTTTTGCAAATTCGCAGCAATAATTAAAATTTTTGCAACCTTTTCATTGATGCCATCAATTTTGTATTCCATTCGGGTAACAAGGTCCAAGACATGCTCCAAACTGCTATAATTTATATAAGATTTCTCCCGTCCTTCATTAAAGCTATCTTGCGTTACCTATAAATTAAATAGAGATTTTATAAGTTTATTGCATTTCACCTAGTACATCTTTATTTAGAACTTATTCGCACCTCTGCCTCGTTTGTTACTTCAAACAACTTTGGCGCAAACTCAACTGTCGAGCTATCAAGCGGCGAACACATTATTTCCCTTTTGGTCTGAGTGGCCCTACCGATTTTAGTGGCATGCTGTAAATATAATAAAGTCATATTATGATATACATACATACATATGTATAAGTGTATATGTACATATATGCATATGATATTTTTCAATAAAAAAGTATGCCCATAGCACCAATGATTTATTTTAATTTTTTATTGCAAAAATTCGAGTTATGAAGTTATCATAGGATCAACACCTATCCAACTCACCACACTGTCTTGGCTGATGTTGCTGCTGGGCTTTTCCGAAGGAATATCAACTTCGTTCAATATGTCCCCATCATGGGCATCCTCTTGTGTGGAACTTAATCTGCTGGCTGCGGCTGTATCAAGCAGACTCTTATCTGTCGAACCCGTCTGAAAGAGTTCTTCTGCATTGAGCCAGTGCTCATCTGCCTGGACGCTTTCTAACTTCAGCACTATGGGCTCTTCAGAAATGTTATTTGTATGTTTGGCATTGTTGTTGTTGCTGTTGTTGAAAGCTGTTTGAAAACTCCGTTTCCGATTTTCAACTTGGTTGCTTGTAGAGTTGACAGCCCTCCCTTTGCTTTGTTGCGTTTTTTGTCGAAGCCATTCTGACAGGCGCGCACGAAAAATCGAACGTGGTCCCATTTTTGGAATAAGTTCGTTTATTTCGGCTTCTGTGAGGTGTTCGAAAGCGTTTGTGCATATTTCTTCATCTGTTGATAATGATGAAAAGAACTTGAGCAATATCCTTTTCAATATTTTATGTGGTACCTACACACCTCTAAATTTGTTACATAGTCGAGGTAATTTCCAGTTTATAAGCAAATTAATGGCATCATCCAAAGCGCTAGGTATTTGTGTGCTGGGTAAGACTTTTATTTTGCCGCTCCTAGTGGCTTCCATAAAATAAATGTAAAAAAATTTAATTTGCAGAACCCAACTGAAATTACAATATTCTAAATAACTGAGAAACTTTAAGCTTCTAACTTCATTCCGCTTTCCTACGGGACAACATATTGGTTTCAAAAATATATGTATGTACATATTACTTGTTTCTTTTATTTTCCCCGCACTGTATATATGTATGCAAATATGTACATATAATAAAAATTACTATTAAAGTTACAGCCCATCATGAAAATTTTCAGTTTCCCCTCTGATTATAAAAAAATTTACAAAAATGTTGCATGTTTTTAAGTGGTGGCTGTCATATTATCGTAACAAAATTAAAGAGAGCAAATTATGGTCTCTCTCTTTTGCTTTGTAGGTTACAACAATAAAACGTCCGAATATAAAATCTTACTGGTTTATATTCATAAAGAATACAATAAAATTGTATACACCGTACGCCTCACAGACAGATTTTACAAATATGTACATGTATACAGCGAAAATATCAAAGTTCGCTCACAATTGCGCATGTGGAGTTTCAGCCACCGGAAGGTAAACAACTCATACACACGCATTTGGCCAGCTACACTTAATTGCAACAAAATTATGTATTTGCACATTTCAAATACTCACCATCGATATTCGACGTGCTCATGACGAAATATTGGTACACTCTTGTATCTTTCGCTGCTTTTCGTAGTTCGTTTTGCAAGATTTGACTAAATTTAGTGATTCTTTTGCGCCTTTGAAACCTCTCTCACAAGTCAAACATGCGTCAAATACTGAACGCCGAAAATCTGTAAGTGCCGCCGGACAACAAGACGCTTACGTTCGCTCTGGCATACTCTCTTCTTGCGTTTACTTGTTGTAGAAATCAAAAGAACAATGACAGCGCAACTGCTTTGCAACCGCTCAAGCGCAGTGTTGCCGTTTCAGTCTTTTACCGCTAGTTTTGGCCATTTCGCCCACTTGAAATAAGGCGGATGGAGCCGATTTTGGTTTCGTTAGTAAAATAAATATTTATACAAATTGGAGGGAAAAATTGAGAAATGTCATTAGCACAGGAGATTTGAATTTATGTTTCAGTGGTTTTTTGGAAATATTTTTCTTTTTATAAATATTCAAGTTAAATTTCATATATGAGCTGTTATTTTTGAAAGTGGAATAAGTCCACTTTCTGTTATTGCGAGATATTTCATTGTTTACATTTCACTCTCAGTGTCACACTATTGAGAGGTAAAACTTCCATCTCCCAAATACTAGAATCAAAAATTTTGTTGACTATAAATTGTTTACCCATGGAAAGATTATAAAAAGTTTTATCTATAACTGCCATTATCTACATTTTTGTAATAAATTGACTTATTCCACTTTCAAAAATAACAGCTCATATGCATTTTTTCGGAGCACTTAAAAATTCATTTATTACCTATATGATACTTGCCCTTTGCTCTTTAGATCACCAATCAAATGATAGAAACTTGCAAATCCTACATCACTTGTCGCAGCAAGGAGACAATTTGGTCACAGGATCGCACCGTTATACGCACCAAACTGAGCAACTGCATCAAATTGAATCACATCTATCACGAGACGTACTACACCGTTCGAGAACAACCATTTCTACCGAACCAGACACCATTCGGTTTCTCGGAGAATTTTGTGTTTGGCAAATTCGATACCTTCTGCGATCGTCTCTCCAAGATAATGTCCATGTTCAACCTGATCGATGACTATAATCATCTGTTCGAGAGACGCTTGGAGGGTTTGCTGCTGGGCGAAGCGCTCGAAGATGCCTCCAATCACTTTGAGGAGGCGAAGAAGGAGATCCTCTCGAAGAAGTACGATTATCTTGATCATCGTAATGCCGAGTTCAATGACGACTTCGAGCGTTTCATGGGCAAAACCGATACGCTAAAGGACACCATAGCCACACTGATTGAGACCAATTTCGATACGGTGTGGGAGACACCACAATGCATACGCTTTCTGACACGCTTCGAAAAAGTTAGCGAGAAAATACCACTGTCCAAAATGGACGAGAAGTATACGCGCATAATACGGTATGTGGACAAGGAGGTGGATCGTGTGCTGAAGCAGTTCCGGAAGCAGCGCGACGAGCCACCGCTGGGAAGGAATTACCCACCCATAGCGGGCAGAATTAAGTGGAGCAGAGCCCTGGACTTGCATTTGACCGAACTGATGGACGCCGTATTGGACCACACGGTGCTGAGCAATTTGCCAATCACGAAAGATTTGTTGAGTCACTACAACAACGTGATGGTCGTGCTCGGCGAGTACGAGGATGAGATGGTTTCCATTTGGTTGGATCAAGATGTAAGTGGTTTGGTAGAAATTGTGCCATTGGAGTTGATGTGCTAATTGCTGATGTTTTTGATGCTTTCGGCAGGTCAGTGTGGCCGATGCGTGCCTGTTGCAGCCACTGCTCTGTCTACAAGGTGAGCGCCTTCTCGTTAATCTGCATCCAACCATACCGCTGCTCATACGTGAGGCTAAAATTCTCGCCAAATTGGATATCGAGTTGCCAATTGTTGCGGCCACTCTAATGAGCCGCCAGCAATATTTCATCACCATACAAGACTCATTAAATGTAAGTGATGCATGCGAAGCATTTAAATCTTTTATGCATGCACCCAAAATTTATTGACCAAAACTTTCTCTCCCACATGGTCATTCATCATCTCCCACATCGCCGGTCGACAGAGTCTTATCAAAATGTTTTTGACAACTGTACGCGCCGTCAAATTGGAAGTTCGCCCATTGTTCTTGCCACAATTGGTGCGGCTGACAGCGATGCTGAAGCCTGGTCTGAGCACCATCAATGTAAGTGGGGTGCACACATGTTTGATTTAGGCGGGAAACTCGACAGGGTGTGCTCACTCTATTTGCTGCTCGACTTCATTGCACGGAGATAGCGTATCAAGACTAGACCTAAAAAAATTAGGTTATGGAATACGAATATTTACGGTTAATATATAAGAAGTCGTTTAATGTGATGATCAGCTGTTCCCTTTCTTGTAAAGAATTTTTTACGTATCATGAAAACAAAGCTTCTCAAAATTGTTACTATATATTTACTAAAATTTCAACAATCATTAAGAATTTTTTGAAGGGGAAATAGGAAGTGGAATCGATTCGTGATCGAGACACGTGGGAAAAAACTACACTATAGCAAAAAAAATAAAATTAGATTTCTTTAAAAAACTATACGCGGGTCAAGCAAAGAGCCTTCCAACACTCGGCTACATGCCTGACTTTTGAGCGAACATTGCAAAACTTGCGCCATTTTGTAAGCTGCCACCCTTTTCACCTTGACAGTGGACACACCAGAATTGGACGCAGTTCTACGAGCGCTGCAAGCAAGCCATCGAAACTTTCAAGGTGCTGGTCGCCAGGGTGCACGACATCTACTCGAATCGCATTTTGAATGTGCTCATGTGGATGCAAGATGTCTCGTTGCAGGTGCTGCCAGCAGGTTTGTGGCAATTTACATATTCCAGTTATTAAAATTTGCCCTCCTCCGCTCCTGCCTCTGCTGCAGGGCGATGTGCTGCAAGTTTGCTTTTTATAAACTGTGTGTGCGAATGCACAGCAGCTAAACGGGGAGTGGCAGGGCAAACATTTATATAAAAGTTGGTCGTATGTCGCTCGTTTGTACTCTACACATTTTTAAATTTATGCGTGCAATGCTTTCACACGCTGCCATTTCATTGTCCTTTGCTGCAGACGATGAAATCTGGATGGTTGATGAATTTCTGGAGAAAAGTGAGGAGGCTTGCAGGTAAGTTACTGTCTTTTTGGTTATATTTATTTTTTGCTGCTTCTGTTTCATTGTTTTCTGTCAAGTTTGGCCAATTAAACTTTTCCATGGCGTGTCGAAGCGTGCTCATAAATTTATGCTTGAGATTCTGATAACTTTTGTCGTGGCGGCTTGCCTAAAGATTTATGGCAGTGTTATCAAGAGTGCTCAAAATAGCAGTGCAGATATACATACAGAGTTATGGAAGGTTAAAAATAACAGCAGAGATATTGGTAATAATAGAATGATGGATGTCTTTCGAAGAACTGCTTAAGAAATCGATAGAACAAGCACAACAAAATGGCTGATTTTTATGGGAATTGTTAAGCTGTGAGATAAACTTTTGGCTAAGCAATAAGAGATGGTGATAAGAGCAGAATGAATTGTAAGAAAATTGTTTGGCCGGAGCCCACATTTCTTATTCTATCTAAGGGGAAATCAATATTGCTTCTAATAAATGTTTCTTCCGCGAAAATTTAGGAAGTATATTTGGTGTAAACTGCCACTTTAATATGTACATATGTAACCAGAATTCAGCTCAACATATAAAGTATCTCCTAAACAAGAACTTCTCGCATGCTTCCACATCTCTTAAAGAGATGTTTGTTTGGTTCATCCTTAAAGGATCGTACTTTCTTTATAGCTTCCAAAGCTACTTAAAAGTGGCATACTAATGAAAAACAATCAGTTTGTTAGCTCCAAGTTTCACGATTTGAACTGCATTTTTCCCTCAATTAATATTTCAGATATTACCCCCGCACCTAAACACAAGCACACACACATGCACGCAACAATGCTATTTTCAAACATTTTCAGCACTCATGCACTTGGTCCCTAGAGCACTACTTAGTGCTTTTACCGCACTCAACGTGTTTCCTTCCACTCGTTGTATAAATATTTTCATGCTATTACAACGACTTTCTACTTTGTTAGGCAAGCTGCAATTGAATTAAATCGCAAGAGTCAAATGGTTTCGGAGGCGGTGGAGGAAGTTTTAAATTTGGTCGACAAAGCAACGGCGACGTTCAAGGAAATCGCTGGCGATGATATAGTTACATTATTTGATGGTAATTAGTAGCTATAAAATTGCCTTGCAATTGGGTAGCGAGGGTTTTGCGATGGGAATGTCAGTCGGGAAAGGGGAGGCGCCAGTATTATGTAAAACCTTGCAAAGTAATTTTATTGTTACAGCTGCAACTAAGGATCAGCAACAACAACAGCAGCCGACATCAGCGCGCAAAGCGGAGGACAATGCCGAGGCAAGCACCAGTGCCGCTGCAGCAGCTGCTGGTGCAACGGGGGGAAGTGGAAGTGGTGGCGGGGGCGCTAATCAGCAGCAAGATTGGAGCATATTATGGTCGTGCTTCGAAAATCCGCTGACACTGCTCTCCACCACGGAGAGCTTGCCCAAGGGAATGCAGGTAATACAGCTTGTTGTTGCATCGTTACATTTTAACGTCAATTGTCCTTGGCAGGATATGGTCTGCAACGCGGTAGTCGAAATGCGTCGCTACTACAGTCGCAAGGTTATCGATGTGCTCATCAAAGTCATACGCGCCGCATTGGACACCATACGCCGGCGTTTCATAGCCGATGAAAATGACACCACGGCCAAGAAGCCCATTTTCGCACTGCACGCACAGCTGCAGATACCGAATGTGGTCATCAAACCGAATTTAGATGAGCTGCAGGAGATATTGATAACGGCTGGCAAGAATATCACGGGCATTGCAAAGGGCGTGGCACAATGGACCACAGGCAAAGAGAATCCAGTAAGTTCTTGTCAGATTACGTCAGCTAGTAGGGCTACATAGAAATTCTAAGTTTGAAGACCTTTGGCTTTCAGCTATGCTGTAACTCTAAATTATCTCTTTCTTACAAACTCTGCAGCAAGTTTCCATTACTCCTCAACCACGTGTGGGTCGCAATCACAACAGCGAGGGAAACCGTTCTCGTCGCCGTAAACTCTACTGTCTTGCCTCGGAGGAGCGCCCACAGATGCCGCATATGCTCAAGTCCTTCTATTCAGCCATAATGGACAACAAGGAGGTGGCGAAGACATTGAATCTGCTGTCGAACTGCACGAAGAATATCAAGCCGGAAATACAAACCTATATTAAGCGTTGGAAGCCTTACCACTTCCTTTGGAAGAACGATCGTACCACACGCCAACTGATGGAATTCGGTTTGCAGGAGTTCGAGACCACGTTGCGTTGCTTGGCCGATTTGGATGCGAATCTCTTGTTGGAGCCCGAAATGGAGGTTTTCGCGCAGTGCATAGCGGTCTACAACGATCGTCTGAAATACGGCTTGGCCATCGAAATCAAATGTAAGTGCGCTGAACGCGGCATTCTTACTTTCCGAATTGAATCAAAAATGACTTGCCATTTATTACTATCGATTTACACGTTGGCACATATTTTTCGCTCTTAAAATTTAAGTGGCACTCATTACAGCTTACAAATTAGTTAACGTTCTGTTACGAAGCTCCTGCTGAGGATATTTACTGCAGACACAAAGTTTTTCAGAGAATCCTGGCAATTTTGTATTCCAGCTTGCACGCACAAAATCGGTCAGGCTATGAAGAAGAAATATAAGAAAGAGATGGACTATGTGTATGCGGTCATTAATGAGATGGATCGTAAGTTGGATCGTCCAATACGGGACCTCGATGACGTGCGAATGATAATGGAAACATTGGGTAAAATTCGGGAGCAGGAAGTTGATATGGAATTACGCATAGATCCCATAGAGGTAAGTTCTAATATGGACACATTTTTAGGAAACGATGAGTCATTGTCGAGATATCTCGATGTCTCAAGACAACCTTGTATATGTATGTATATAATTCGATAAGCTGCAGATACACCAGAGCGTTCAGTATATTTTATTTTATGGTTCTTCTGTTCTTTCTACCAGGAAGCCTTCAACGTACTCACCCGCTACGAGATACAAGTGGAACGTGAACAATTCGATCTGGTTGATAACTTGCGTACCACTTTCCAAAATTTGCTGGCCTGCGCATTGCAAGCGCAAGTGAAACTGCTGGAGATGCAACCGTCCTTTCAGAACGATCTCAAAAGTAATTTGGATTCATTCAAACAGGATAAGATTGCGTATGTGAATGAGTATCGCACGGCCGGACCCATGCAGCCGGGTCTAACGCCACGCGAAGCCTCTGATCGGCTGATATTATTCCAAAATCGTTTCGAGGGCATGTGGCGTCGCTTGCAGACTTATCAGAGTGGCGAGGAGTTATTTGGACTGCCACAAACAGATTATCCCGAGTTGGGACAGATACGCAAAGAACTTAATTTGTTGCAAAAATTGTATAAGCTCTATAATGATGTGATCGACCGAGTGAGCAGTTATTATGATATACCCTGGAATGAGGTGGACATCGAGGAGATCAACAATGAACTTATGGAGTTTCAGAATCGTTGTCGTAAGTTGCCGAAGGGTTTGAAGGAATGGCCGGCCTTTCATGCGCTCAAGAAGACCATCGACGATTTCAACGATATGTGTCCCTTGCTCGAGCTGATGGCCAATAAAGCTATGAAGCCACGCCACTGGCAACGCATCATGGATGTCTCAAAATACACCTTCGAATTTGACTCAGAGGGCTTTTCGCTGAAGAATATTTTGGAGGCGCCTCTGTTGAAGCACAAGGAGGATATTGAGGACATTTGCATTAGTGCCATGAAAGAGAAGGACATCGAGGCCAAGCTGAAGCAGGTCACCAATGAGTGGTCGGTGCATGAGCTGCAATTCATGAGCTTCAACAATCGCGGTGAACTCTTGCTGCGTGGTGATACCACCGCCGAAACCATAGGGCAGCTGGAGGACAGTTTGATGGTCTTGGGTTCGCTGCTTTCGAATCGTTACAATGCGCCCTTCCGCAAACAGATACAACAATGGGTCTACGATTTGTCCAATTCGAATGAGATACTCGAACGCTGGTTGCTTGTGCAGAATATGTGGGTCTATCTGGAGGCTGTATTCGTGGGTGGTGACATAGCCAAACAGTTGCCGAAGGAGGCTAAACGCTTCTCGAAAATCGACAAGTCCTGGCAGAAGATAATGCAGCGCGCTCACGAGACTCCCGGAGTGGTGGCCTGCTGTGTGGGCGATGACTTGCTGAAGCAGCTGCTGCCGCATCTACAGGAGCAACTGGAGATTTGTCAGAAGTCTCTGAGTGGTTATCTGGAGCGCAAGCGTACTATGTTTCCGCGTTTCTTCTTTGTATCGGATCCGGCGCTATTGGAAATATTGGGACAGGCTTCGGACTCACACACCATACAGAACCATCTGCTGTCCATTTTCGACAATACACGCTACGTGAAGTTCCACGACATCGAGTACAACAAGATGATGGCGATTGTGTCGAGCGAGGGTGAAAGTATACAGTTGGACCGTGCCATACGCGCCGAGGGCTCCGTCGAGACATGGCTAACTCAATTGCTGGTCACAGCACAGCAGTCAATGCACACGATTATTAGAACCGCGTATGCTACAATTAACGATCCAAATTTCACTCTGCTGGGGTTTTTGGAAAAAGTTCCAGCGCAAATTGGTCTTTTGGGCATACAAATGATTTGGACACGCGATGCGGAAATGGCGCTGATGCAGGCCAGGCAAGAGAGGAAGGTCATGTCGGAGACGAACAACAAATTTCTTGAGATTTTGAACACTTTGATAGATCAGACGACCAGAAACCTGACTAAAATGGAACGCACGAACTTCGAGACACTCATTACGATACACGTACATCAGCGCGACATATTTGACATATTGGTAGGGCGTTCAACATAGGTGTGGACTGAATGGGTGGGCTTTTTGCGAACTTATGATCTGTCTTTGTAGTGCCGCATGAACATCAAATCGGCAAATGATTTTGAATGGCTGAAGCAGTGCCGGTTCTATTTCAAGGAAGACTTAGACAAGACCTGGATATCAGTCACCGATGTCACTTTCACCTACCAAAACGAGTATTTGGGCTGCACGGATCGTCTAGTGATAACACCACTCACAGATCGGTAAGCATGTGTTCAAGTGAACTCTTTTTATAGACCAACACTCTTAACCATATTAGAAAAAAAATTGGTTCAACGGAAAGGAAAATACACTCGAACCTCTTCCTGACATTTTCAAAACTCTGCACAGTACTTCAAATACCAAGTATTGAACGGTTGATATTTCGAGGAAATTTGTTTCGTTATACCGAGTATGTTTCTTATATTCGACCATAATTACATTTTTGTAAATGAACTTAATATTGTGCTCAAACTTTGGGCTAGTTCGTTAACAATTTATCGAATATTCTATGACGCAACGATTTTCGTATCTTATGAAATTCGATACTTGAACTTGCCCCAATAAATTGAGTCAAATTTGTTATTTTTGCTTGCTTACGGCGGGTTAGTTTGGTTAAGTTGATTAGTGAATAGTTGCCACATGGGCATGAGGAAGCAGACGAGCCACATTTACGCTTTACAATGAATTAAATGTATTTACTCTTTCGTGTCATGGCAGCTTGGAGCTGCATTCGATTTATTTGTAAGGAGTTCTTAGAATTCGTTTATCCAATGAATTTATATAGGTTCAAAAAGCGTGTCACTTCACCTACGACAAATTTACTAAAGCATTTCATTCCCATTCCTTCATGGTTCAAAAGGAGAGCATCAAATTTGAGCAAAATTTAGTAGAATTCACACTCTTTACGTATTTACGTTCCTGAAAGGTTACGGGCTTTGCCGTTTAATTCGCTTCACTTATTTCCTGCTCATGAGTTCATATTAAAAGTTGTCATATTTCAGAATGCTTATGACTCAGGCTGTCACATATTTAGTACCAAGCAAGCGTTAAGCATGTAATATCTTTACATATGTATGCACACACTCACAAGAGGAAAATTTACAACTTGTCCAACATAACATGAAAGTGAAATATTTAGCGTTCCCCTGAGTACGCTTACCTAAAACGTCTCAAGGTAAAGCCTTAAAAGCGTTTACATCCTGCGCGTAGTTCGGGTTAGTAGGCCGAGGCACACAGCCTGCTTGGAAAGATGGGAAAAATAATCGGTCCGATAAATGTCTAGTTACTTCGCCATCAAAAGTCTCACTAATTCTTAGCTTATTCATGTTGTGATCAAAATAATGCTTAGTTTTCGATTGAAAGTTACATATTTGAACATTTTTACTTACATAGGAAATCATGTCGGAGACGAACAACAAATTAAATACAAGCCGAATAATTGCAAAAAAGTTTTAAAATACATTTAAAATGATAATTGTTAATTCTTAAAAAAACCGCATTTTCTATGATTGCAAGTTTTTACTTGCAAAAGCGTTAAATTTTTCAAGTATTTTGGTCTCTGTCAGAATTTTCCTTATTTTCTAATATTTCTCTTTTAAAAGTTGTTATTGGAAAAGTTAATCAAACACATCATATTCTTATACTGAGTAATAGGAACTGTTGGTACTTTGACTACTCGATAGCAGGTTTTATTTTTCGATTATTAGTTCACATTATTTTTGCTGAATCAATTAAAGTAAAATTACCTTTACACTAATTTTGTTCATTATATATTTACATACATATATCACTCTAACATTTATTAAAACTTATATTTTAAATATAACGTCGCAGTAAAAAAATTTTGGGAGCAGAATTTCGTTCATTCCCATAAAATCTTCATTAGAAACATAAATTGTGCCACAGTGGAACTTTGAGCACAATTTCTGTAAATAACCAAACAAATAAAAAAGTTTTGCTGTTAAAATTCTAATAGCAAAAAGTGCATCCCATTTATCTTTGCCGTGTTCACAGAGAAAAAATGCTCCGTGCATATGTTCTTAATTAATATTTAGTTAACATTTAAAAATTTTTTTCTCAAATGTAAAAGCAACTAAATATCGATAAGTATCGAATATTCGAATATGCTGCCATATAAATTTCGCATCATTGGCATGGGCAAAAGCAGGAAAAGTTTTTCGCTCTTGAATTCCTTGGCAGCAAATTGTTTACTACACATTCTGCCCGAACGTTGAAGCCTGCCTCTTGATACGCAAAATGTTGGATATGCTCGAATGCTTCATCAGCTGCAAGTTGTTGCAAATTATTTGAATTCATGTCTGCAGAAATTTGAGAAATGCTTTGGCAGCTTTAAAGACGACGCCGACGCTCATGGGAAAATGCTTGACTCTGGAGATTCGTTCTACACTGAACTTCACGCGCTCAACTTATTCAACACACAAGCACACAAACCGGCAAGGATGCGAATATTTGATGTTGGCGTTTTCTTTCACTCTGCGGTTCGCTTGAGTGTGCTGCAAATGGGCTAGCCAACTTTGAGCCCTGTTCAAGTGACAGAAGCACTTGACTGCATTTTTATGGCTTATTAAATGGTGGCCTTTTTCGCGCGTAAAAGCTGTTAATCAGTGTCTTCTTTGTTTCGTGCATCTTTTTTAGCTCTGGTTAATGGTTCGAGTAGGATGGGTAGTAGGTTGCACCTTGCTCATGAAAATTTTAAAAAGTGGTACTTAACATGTTTCATATAAGGAACATCCCTACCATTGGAATAAGAAATAATTTATGCTTCTAGTGTTAATTTGTCTACATTGACATTTTAAACTTTTCCACCCGTTTTCACATGCTAAAACTTTAAATCGCTTCAACTTTACAATTTGCTCAGTGGATTAACAAAGTTTGCATGTAAATGTGCGCTGAACACTTCCGATTCCATCTTGCTTTGCAGTTGCTACATCACGCTGGCACAAGCGCTGACGCTCAGCATGGGCGGTGCCCCCTGCGGACCGGCGGGCACGGGCAAAACCGAAACAGTGAAGGATATGGGAAAGACACTGGCTAAATATGTGGTCGTATTTAATTGCTCCGATCAAATGGATTACAGGTATTTCACGGGCGCTTGTGCCCAATGCACATACAAAGCGCGCAAGGGTGGGGTTGGCGGATTTGGGTTGTGGTCTGAGCTTGCTGTGGTCTGTGATGAACTGCGTGCTTGGCGGACTACTGAAAACAGTTACAGGAAACGTAGTTTTATTCACTGTTGGATTAGTATTTTTAATTAAGCTTCCAATTCCATTATGCTTTGCCGTTCGTAAGCGTCTCTGTTTTTCGCTTGTCTGCCTGCTTTTAGGGGCCTCGGACGCATTTACAAGGGCTTGGCTCAATCCGGCAGCTGGGGCTGCTTCGACGAGTTCAATCGTATTGAACTTCCGGTGTTATCGGTGGCGGCGCAACAAGTGGCCGTCGTGCTGACTGCCAAAAAGGAGAAGAAGAAGACGTTTCTGTTCACAGACGGCGATACCATCGACATGAATCCCGAATTCGGCATCTTCATAACAATGGTGAGTGTATTAATGAGCTGAATGTGCAAATCCCACATCTCCAAGGAGCCATATTATATAGCAAAGTTTTAAAGACGCGCGCGCCTTTTGCAGGCCACTAAAATTCCTTATCGATTTTTGTTTACCTTTGCCAAATTGCCTTGGCTGAGCAACGCACCTTTCCTAATTTACATTTTCTTTGAGGTGGAGGGAGAGCGCGTTAATTGATGTACTGGAAAATTAAATTCGCCCTTTGTCATTATTTTAAATTTCTGCCGACTTCAAAGCATACCAATTAAAAATGTCTCCTTCGCTACTTTGCCTTGACAGCGACGTTGACGAAATGATTGAGGACATTAGATTTGAGGCATTCCTGCGGAAAACTTAATTCAATTTTACTCGTAAGTAGCCTTATTCAGTCAATTAATGATCACCAGCAGCAATTCGCTGCCATTTAAATTGTCTTATTGCTTCTGTGGTGGCTGTAGGTGTAGTCTGTTGGTTTTACACAGAAGAGACGAATATAGTGCAGGGTTCCACAAACTTGATCGCTTTATTTTTAACTTTACAAGAGATCTCATTGTGGAATTTTGAGTTAGTTGCAATTTTCAAAAATAAAATATTGCTTAGTGTCAAGACTGATTCCAAATATGATTATTTTTTAAAGCTCAAAATGCGCAAAAGTCTGGCGGTGAAGTTTGGAAGTCCCTGGTATACTGTGTAATGCAAAATTAGCTGGTGGTATCAAGTAGCAATAAGAGTCTCCTAAAACAAGGTTAACGTAAGCGTGTAAATTTCAAGATAATAAAGCATTTTAACTTAAAATGAAATTTTGTTTTTTGAAATTCTGAATATTAAAGAAGCTGGACACTTGTAAGCAAATTATGTTTCCGGCATATCAGTTTAATCTTCTAATGAAATTGGCACTGTGCTGTAAATTTAATTGACTTTCGCAGTGAATTGAGCGCGTAATCCTTCGCGAATTTTCCATTTCACACTAAAGCTGCCTACGATAAAAAACAGATATACAAAGTGTTACCATGTGCGCTTTGACACCTTTCCCCTTTGAACACATGTACAGCAATTTGCACACGACGAATAGCGCAAATATCTGCGCTGCCTCCAGCTTAACCCACGACATGCACCCAGCTACGCAATATATCGTATTTCAAAAGTTACACTATTTTGACAAGTTGTCAAGTGAATAAATTCTGTATGTTTGTGTGTGCTGTGTGGGTTTGGGAACATGTGTGTGGCAAAAGAAAAAAACTGTGTACAAAATTCTTTGCGTCAAATATTTAAACCAAAAAGCACCAAAAAATGTTATCGATATTAGATAAAAACTGGAATGAATTTAAAAGTAAATTAAAGTGACCGGTTTATCAGTTTTGGTTTTACAATATGATATTCCATTGATAGAAACATCGTTTTTTTGCTAGACCCCGTCAGGATGAACGCCTGGCTGAAGGAATAAGTGAAGATTAAGGTCCCTGGTTCAATCCTTGGCCATGCCAATTAATTGTATTAATAATTGTTAATTGTATTAATATTTTTCCCTGTGTGGCAAGGCTTTGATACAGGACTTGAATTGACCGCACTCTTGAAGGTTCGATTTGATATTCTTATGTAGACAATCTTTTTAACCAATACATCAAAAGTGTCAAGGTGAAAAATATTACGTATACGCCCAAGAGCACCGGTGTACGTTTTTGTTAGTTTTTCAAAAACATGTTGGGCTTTATGATACTTCCTTTATTATTTTAACCGAAAAAGAATTTCCTATTTCCTAATTTTAACACAATTTCCACTCACACACACATATACACATCTATGTGCTTTGGTGATGGGCTGATTAAATTTCGACATGATTTTGTTAGCAGCTTTAAGCAAATAGACACTGACGTAAAACACACTGTGGCATTGTATGTTGGTACGAGTATGTGCCTCATGGGGTGTGTCTCCCAATATGTGTGTCCATACTTGTATGAGTGACTATGTTTGTGTAGGTATGTCTTTGTCAATTTGATTATGCATAAAACTTCAGCCTGCGGCATAAGTGTGCCTTGAAGCGCGCGCCGTAAACTTGTTCCCGGTAATTTCAACTGAGCGCCAACTCAAATGTTCCCCACCTCCCCGTGCAACCACTTTTTTACACTTTCGCTGGCTTGCAGCTGTTTTTATACCGTTACACGTATTGCTTTTATTTGTAGCTTTTAGCTGGCGCTTTTTGTTAAATTTAATAAATAAATTTTTAAGTGACGGCTTGGCGGGCGTTTCGTTGGGCAAATGGGCTACGGCATGCCTTTCGTCGATTTATGTATGTCAAGCTTTTGTGTAGGTTAAGTGTCTGGCGCGTGAGAGTGCCCATTCCACTTCGTGCTTCCCGGTAAAAGAAATTACAGAAAATTGAAATTCTGGGAGAATTGGTAGGGAAATTAAAGAGTTTGAGAAGTGGAATAAAGTTTGCAGATTGTGGAGGCAAATACACACGATCGAATGTTTTCTTTTAGTTTGAAACTTTTATTGATTTAAAAATGTTGTTACTTAAAAGCTGCGTTACTTTTTCATCGATATCGATTTGAACGGACTTCGAGCGACAGGTTATAGAAATAGGACTCTTTATCAACAAAGCTATCCGAAGTAAGAAGTCTCTTACACTGGTCCTCCATCTCTCACGTGCTGTCAATTTGACCTAAGCCATTTTATTTGCTACTGTTAGGAAGCATTTACTTAGAGCGTATGCTATGAAAGTACTCACATAAAACGCAGGAAACGTGGACAGTTAGTGAAGCGTTTCCACTTTCTCTAGAGCAGTTGACAGCTGTGTCATAAGGCATGGTGGAAACATTTTCACTTCTGCTGCGGTGTAAATGCGTGGATTTTAAATTGCATTTCCACACACATAAAATACATTTTTCTTGCCAATTTCGCACAAATAAAATGAGGCGCTTCATCTTACCATAAGTCGTAGCATGCCTTCCTGTTCGCTTGCGACTTCCAAAATAGCTACCTCAGTCTTTTCTTTAATTTCCCAGCCAAATTACATTACTTATGTAATTCGAAATGAATTTCCTAACCCAAATTGATCTCAGATACTTAATTTTGTTGCTTTTGAAAGCTTTTATCTGGCGTTGCTATACAGAAAGTTTAAGAATGGTTTCATATTTTCTGAGAAAATGTGCCAGCGAGCGATAGAATAAAAATAGATTCCACGTGAGTTCCTATTGGATTTGTACGGTCTCAATACCTGACAATATTTGTGAATATTCCGGCTCCTTTTTCACGATATCAATTTCAATTTTTTATAGCTCCTTATGTTCCGAATGTCCAATGGATCCTCTTGGAAAGGTGCATGATTCGATTGTCGAAGCAGATATGTTGTTTTCAGAGAAACCCTGCCCACTTACTTGGCAAAGAGTAACCTTGGTTCTCTTGTTTCTTCAATTCCGAATTGTTTACTTTTTTCTTGTCGACAACCTTCATCCTTTTCATCCTGATGGACATTTCTGTGAACTTTTCTGCATCACTCATGACATTTATAACATTTATTGTCAGAATCCCGGCTATGCAGGTCGCAAGGAGTTGCCCGAGAACTTGAAAATACAATTCCGCACAGTTGCCATGATGGTGCCCGACCGACAAATCATTATACGCGTCAAATTGGCCTCATGCGGTTTCCTCGAGAATATCACTTTGGCGCGTAAGTTCTACACGCTCTACAAGCTGTGCGAGGAGCAGCTCACCAAGCAAGTGCACTACGACTTTGGCTTGAGGAATATATTGTCGGTGCTGCGTACATTGGGTGCTGCTAAGCGAAAGAACTCAAAGGATAGTGAGAGTACGATTGTGATGCGAGTCCTGCGCGATATGAATCTATCGAAGCTGATCGATGAGGACGAACCACTTTTCATATCGCTCGTGTCGGATTTGTTTCCCAATCAGGTGCATTTGGAATCCCAACTCAAATGCCGAAACTTTTACTAATATTTCACGTTAATCGACAGACCCTCGAAAAGACCAATTACCCGGAACTGGAAGCGGCTATAGCGCAACAAACCGAAGAGGCTAACTTGGTCTACCATCCTCCGTGGGTTCTTAAGCTGATACAGCTGTATGAAACCCAAACTGTGCGTCACGGCATCATGACACTGGGGCCCAGTGGTGCTGGCAAAACCACCTGCATACATACGCTCATGAAAGCACTCACCCAAATGGGCGACTTTCATCGTGAGATGCGCATGAATCCTAAGGCCATTACTGCGGCGCAAATGTTCGGACGTCTCGACGTGGCCACTAACGATTGGACCGATGGCATATTCTCAGCACTCTGGCGCAAGACATTGAAGATCAAGAGTAGTGAACACGTTTGGCTGGTATTGGATGGACCAGTCGATAGTATTTGGATAGAGAATTTGAATTCCGTGCTGGACGACAATAAAACACTGACTTTGGCGAATGGTGATCGTTTGACCATGGCACCTACGGTCAAGATAATATTCGAGCCGCACAATATAGACAATGCCTCGCCGGCTACGGTCTCCAGAAATGGCATGGTCTATATGAGCTCTTCTGGCTTAGATTCTAGACCTAGTGAGTACTTTCCAAGTGTACAGACTAAGGAATTTTAGCTATGAAGGTTTTTGCACATACGGGATTTTCGGGATTGAGCACGGGGTCGGGAAGGAAAGTGATATAATATATTTGGGTATACATTTTCTGTTCATTTAAGTTGTGCAAGCTTGGCTGAAGAACCGTGCGCCCGGTGAGAAGACCGTCTTCTGGAATTTGTTCGAGCAGACATTTGTGCAGGTCTACAACTGGGGCACGCAGAATTTGAAGCTGTTGATGTCGGTACTCCAGTGCAATATAGTGCAACAAATGCTCTTCATTTTAGAGGGTTTGGTGCCGGTGAAGAAGGAGGACGAACAAGCTGTTAGTATGTCTAGCAAAGAAAGCACCGAAGGTGAGTACGAGTGCTTAAAGTTGGCTGTTTTATACTGTAAATGATATGGGGAACAGAGGCAGGAATGGACCTTACAGCTGCATAAAGAGCAGAGATTTTGCATTTTGTGTTATTTTGATGTGTTGTAAATCGTAACATTTCAGCAAAACTGGAGAGAGAACGACGCGAGCGTCGCAATTCGATTGGCAGTGATGGTAAAGTATATGCTCGAATCGATTCCATACCAAACTTCTACTCTTCTACTACTACTACTTCTACTTCCTCTGCCTCTTCTTCAACACAACTCTTGTGTGCTCATTGTGCTTAGCGAGCAAACTAATATTTGCCGTGCTTCTTCTACTTACTACCATTTCCAGCTGCTGCTCTTTTACGCACTACTTTTGTGCACTTTTTCTCAACACCTTTAGCACGATTTGTGTGTGTCTAACTTAATGTTTGCCTTCAATTCTTAACTCTCTCTCTCTCAACTCACTCATTGACATTATCTATGCACATACTCACTATACGCTCTTCCTTTTCCTGCGTTAGAGGAAGCGCCTGAGGAAATTTTGGCGGAAGAGAAGGAGGACACTTGCACACCCGAGCACTTACAGCGTCTCTATATCTTCGCACTAGCCTGGGGCCTCGGTGGCTATCTCAGCTCCATGGACCGTGTGAAACTGAACAAATACGTTAAAGAGACATTCACGGAGTTGGACTATGCCAAGGGCACCAGCAATGAGAATAGCATATTCGATTTCTTCGTTTCCCCCACGGGCGTTTGGCAATCGTGGAAAACACTCGTTACGCCCTATATGTATCCGGAAGTTTCTTCACCTGATTATCTGAGCATTTTGGTGCCCATTGTGGACAACGTGCGCATGGATTATCTGATTGGCACCATAGCAAACCGGGAACGCGCCGTCATGGTCATTGGCGAACAGGGCACCGGCAAGACGGTCATAATGAAGAATTTCATGAAAAAGATGAGCATTGAGACTTATATGGGTCGTTCATTCAACTTTTCGTCCGCCACTAGTCCTTACCAGTTCCAGCGCACCATCGAGAGTTATGTGGAGAAGCGCGTGGGAGTGACTTTTGGTCCACCAGGTGGCCGCAAGTTGATTGTGTTCATTGATGACATCAATCTGCCGGAGATTAATGAATGGGGCGATCAGGTAACAAACGAGATTGTGCGCCAGACAATGGACATGAAGGGCTTCTATAGTTTGGAGAAGCCGGGCGACTTTACGACCGTGGTGGATGTGCAGTATGTGGGTGCTATGGGGCTGCCGGGAGGCGGTCGGAATGACATACCTTCTCGCTTGAAACGCCAGTTTGCCGTGTTCAACTGTAACATTCCCGATAATGAGTCGATTGATAAGATATTCCGTGTCATTGGCGAAGGGCATTATAATGCCAAGCGTGGTTTCCTACCCGAAGTGCGTAATCTGGTGAGAAAACTTATAGTCGTCACGCGGTATCTATGGCAACGCACGCGTGAGAAGCTCCTACCCACGCCAGCGAAATTCCACTATGTCTTCAGCTTGCGAGATTTGTCCCGCATTTGGCAGGGCATGGTTGGCACACTATCTACTGTGATCACCTCGGAGAGCGTCATTATGTCGCTCTGGAAGCATGAGTGTACACGCGTCTTTGCCGATCGTTTTACGACTCTGCAGGACAAGGAGTGGTTCAGCTCGGAGTTGTCGTGTTTGGTGCGCGACGAATTGGGCGAAGCATATACGCCAATGATCATAGCGAATCCAGTATTTGTGGATTTCATGCGCGACGCACCTGAGCCGACCGGCGAGGAGGGCGAAGATGCCGATATGGAGCTGCCGAAAGTGTACGAACCGGTGGACTCTCACGAAGTGCTCCGCGAGCGTCTCGTTATGTTCCTCGCACAATTCAATGAAATGGTACGAGGCTCTGGGATGGATCTGGTCTTCTTTCCCGATGCCATGTTGCATTTGGTTAAGATTTCCCGAATCATTCGGCATCCGAGGGGAAATGTCATGCTTGTCGGGGTCGGTGGATCGGGCAAACAATCATTGACGAAATTGGCATCATTCATTGCTGGCTATAAAACATTCCAAATTGCGCTGACGCGTTCATATAATGTGGCCAACTTTTTGGAGGATTTGAAATTGTTGTATCGCACGTGTGGTGTGCAGGGCAAGGGCACCACCTTCCTCTTCACCGATATGGACATCAAAGAGGAAGGTTTTCTAGAGTATCTGAATAACATACTCTCGTCCGGTGTAATATCGAACCTCTTCTCACGTGACGAACAACAAGAAATCGTGCAGGAATTGACGCCGATAATGAAGCGCGAGAACCAACGGAAAACAGCGACCCCGGAAAGTGTGATGGAGTTCTTTTTGGCGCGCACATGCACCAATCTGCATGTGGCCTTCTGTTTCTCCCCCGTTGGCGAAACATTCCGCTCGAGGGTGCAACGTTTTCCAGCATTGGTGTCTGGCTGCACCATCGACTGGTTCCAACCGTGGCCCAAGGATGCTCTCGTCTCGGTGGCAAGACACTTTCTGAGTGACTTTGAAATTGAGTGTACACCGGCTGTCAAGGAGGAATTAGTCAATGCACTCGGCTCAATACAAGACATCGTCGCGGAAACGTCGCTGGAGTACTTCCAGCGCTTCCGGCGTGCCACGCATGTCACACCAAAGTCCTATCTGAACTTCATAGCTGGCTATAAGAATATCTATCAGCAGAAACAGAAAGAGCTGGGTGATGGTGTAGAAAAGATGGATACAGGTTTGGAGAAGCTCAAAGAGGCGTCGGCTTCCGTAGAGATTCTGAAGAAAGATTTGGTGGTGATGGAAGAAGAGCTGGTGGAAGCCTCGAAGAAAGCTGAATCGGTGTTGGTGGAAGTCACCGAACGTGCTATGCAAGCAGAGATAGTCAAAAATCAAGTATTGATTGTCAAGAACAAAGCGGAAGCTCTGGTCGCTTGCATAGCGCAAGAAAAGGCTTTGGCCGAGGAAAAATTAGAGGCCGCCAAGCCAGCGCTGGAAGAAGCAGAAGCGGCACTTAACACCATAAAGCCGGCTCACATAGCCACGGTCCGCAAACTGGGTCGTCCGCCTCACTTGATCATGCGCATTATGGATTGCGTATTGATATTGTTCAAGCGAAAACTACATCCCTGCATAGCCGATTCGAGCACACCCTGTCCGAAGCCATCTTGGCAGGAGTCTTTAAAGGTGGGTTGGTTAGCGTGATATATTTTTTGTGGCATAATTTTTAATGGTGCATATTTTCAGATGATGGCTAGCACTACTTTTCTGCTACAACTACAAAACTATCCCAAGGATACCATTAACGATGAAATGATAGACTTACTGCAACCTTATTTCCGCATGGAAGACTACAATATGGATATGGCTAGAAGAGTGTGCGGTGATGTAGCTGGTTTGTTGTCCTGGACCAAGGCCATGTCATTCTTTCATAGCGTTAATAAGGAAGTGTTGCCTTTGAAGGCCAATCTGACAATGCAAGAAGCGCGCTTGATGGTAATATCTTATGTATCCTTTGAGCATAATTTCGGCAGGAGCTTTCGTTGGTACTTAATTAAGCGCTTAGTTTTGTTCTGTAAAGCTTCGTATATTAGTTCTCAGCTGCTGGCACAGAGGCTCATAGTCAAAGTAGTCACACGAGCAGTGATCAGTCATGGAGTAACTGGTAAAATCTTTACTATTTTAGTTATTTTCGAATGAAACATTGACCTCATTTGCTTAAAGCACAAAAACAGTTGAAAATATTCTACAAGTAGTTGTAGTTTTGTTTTTCAAACTCGGCAACGAAATATTAACTCTTCATATATACTTTGCTTAGCTGGCCATGGATGACTTGGCTGGCGCTGAGGAACAGTTGCGTGAGCGTGAAGAAGCTCTTCAGGCCGTCAAAAATCAGTACGACAAGGCAGTGGGCGAGAAGCAGCGGCTCATGGATGCCGCCAATGTGTGCCTGCGTAAAATGACCGCCGCCACGGCGCTCATTAATGGTCTGTCCGATGAGAAGCACCGCTGGACGAATCAAAGCAAGGAGTTCAAAATACAATTGGGCAAGCTGGTGGGCGATGTGCTTTTGGCGACGGGATTTCTCTCCTACTGCGGCCCCTACAATCAGGAATTCCGCGCGAATCTGATTAAAACATGGATGGGCATATTGAAACAGAAGGACATACCATTCACCACTGGTCTCAATATCATCAGTATGCTGGTGGACTCGTCCACAGTGTCGGAATGGACACTGCAGGGACTGCCGAATGATGAGTTGTCAGTGCAGAATGCCTTGATTGCTACGAAATCGAGCAGTTATCCCTTACTGATGGACCCACAGACACAGGGGAAGATCTGGATCAAATCGAAGGAGGAGCAAAATGAGCTGCAGATCACTTCGCTGAATCACAAATACTTCAGGACGCATTTGGAGGATTCGCTGTCGCTAGGCAGGCCTTTGCTCATAGAGGATGTGGGCATTGAGCTGGATCCAGTATTGGATAATGTGCTTGAGAAGAATTTCATCAAATCGGGCAGCATCGAGAAGGTGCTGGTGGGCGATAAGGAATGCGATGTCATGCCCGGTTTTATGTTGTACATTACAACGAAATTGCCCAATCCACCCTTTAGTCCGGAAATCAGCGCAAAAACATCCATAATTGATTTCACAGTTACCATGCGTGGTCTGGAGGATCAGCTGCTGGGCCGTGTCATACTCATGGAGAAGTCCGAATTGGAGGCGGAGCGTGTGTCGCTGTTCGAAACTGTTATGCAAAATCAACGTAACATGAAGGAGCTGGAGGCCAATCTACTCTACCGCCTGAGCTCCTCTCAAGGTTCGCTGGTGGATGACGAGGCGTTGATTGAAGTGTTGCGCGTTACCAAGACCACAGCGGAGGAGGTGAATCAAAAGCTGAAAATCTCCGAGGTAACCGAACGTAAAATAATGAAAGCACGTGAGGAATTTCGCGCTGTGGCCGCACGCGGCTCCATTCTCTACTTCCTCATAGTCGAAATGAGCAATGTTAATGTGATGTATCAGAATTCGCTGAAACAGTTTTTGGTGCTCTTCAATAATTCTATTACGAAATCCACCAAGTCCAGCATTACCGAAGAGCGCATCGGCATAATTTTACGCTACCTAACCTACGAGGTTTACAAATTCACCAATCGCAGTCTGTACGAACGCCACAAGCAGCTTTTCACGCTGATGCTGGCCATTAAAATTGATTATCACAATGGCAACATCAGCCATGAAGAGTTCATGGCGTTTATAAAGGGTGGCGCTTCGTTGGACTTGAATGCGGTAACACCGAAACCATTCCGTTGGATTCTGGACATAACGTGGTTGAACCTGGTGGAGATTAGTAAGCTGGAAACATTTGCAAGTGTACTGGAGGTGGTGAGTAAGGCCGAAATTCGTCTACTTAATTTAAAAATATTTATTGAAAGATAATTTGATATATGTAATTCAATAGTTGTTAGTTTGTTTAAATCAATTTTGGGAACCATATTTAGAGCTCATACGTGTACAAGGCACATTAATGTGTATAACGTGTATAATACAGATGAAATTATATGAAAAATAAATCCTTAACACTTTAGATCGAATTAAATGAGAAAGAGTGGCGAGTTTGGTATGAGGCCGAGAAACCGGAAAATGAGGAAATTCCTTGCGGTTATCAGGCTTCACTGGATGGTTTCCGCAAGTTGTTGCTCATACGTTCCTGGTGTCCGGATCGTACAATATCACAGGCAAAGCGGTATATTGAAGGTGAGTTCCAGACATTACCGTCGTATAGAAGCAGCATGCCATTTATCTACTCACTTGGTTTTCATGCGCACAGAATCGCTAGGTCCCGAATACAGTGAAATGCAGATATTGGATCTGGAATCAACCTGGGCTGAGTCAGAGCCACGTACACCATTTGTCTGCTTACTCTCCATAGGCTCCGATCCAACCACGCAAATAGGCGCTCTGGCCAAGCATAAGGGCATACGTAAGACAGAGAAGTTATTGATTTTTTTTTAAATATCTTTTATATGAATTACATCTTCGCACTGTAGCACTGAAGTCAGTTTCCATGGGTCAGGGTCAGGAATGCCATGCGCGCAAAATGATATTGGACTCAATGGCCGCCGGTGGTTGGGTGCTCCTTCAGAACGTGCATCTCTCACTGCCCTTTTGCGCGGAAATTATTGATATGCTGGTCGAAACGGAGCTTATCGAAGACACCTTCCGAATGTGGGTCACCACTGAGCCCCATTCGGAGTTTCCCATCGGCTTGTTGCAAATGGCAATAAAATTCACAAACGAGCCGCCGCAGGGCATACGCGCCAGCATGAAACGCAGTTATCAGGTGAAAAATTACAATCAATTTAATTTTAAAATCCTTTAAACTCGGCGAGCTACTTGCAGTCCTTCACACAGGATTTCCTCGATTACACTGCGGCAACGCAATGGCCGCCATTGTTGTACACCGTCGCCTTTCTGCATACCATAGTGCAGGAGCGCCGTAAATTCGGCCCACTCGGCTGGAATGTGCCCTACGAATTCAATCAGGCCGATTTTGCGGCCAGTGTGCAATTCGTGCAGAATCACTTGGACGAAATGGATCCGAAGAAGGGCGTCTCCTGGCAGACGCTGGTCTATATGATTGGGGAAGTGCAATATGGTGGGCGTGTCACCGATGATTTCGACAAGCGGCTGCTAACCACTTTCACCGCGGTGTGGTTCTGTGAGGGACTACTCACCAGTTCTTTCGAGTTCTACAAGGGCTACAAGGTGCCGAATACGAAGAGCCTACAGGGTTTCATCGACTACATCAACGGTTTGCCCGCCAATGACACGCCGGAGGTGTTCGGTTTGCATTCCAATGCCGATATTACTTATCAGATAAATTCAGCTAAGGGTGAGTGAAGGCGGGTAATCAATATTAAGAGTTTATAATTAGGTATTATGCTAGTCGCCATTAACTTTTCGAACCTGCTTAAGGCTTTCATTCCTATCATTCCATCGGTTTTGTTTACTCTGGCGCTTTTAATATGTTGTTTAGACTGAGCAATTAAGTCTACGCTTTATGCAATTTTTTAATTTTCATCCGGCGTTTTAATCTGCTACCGCTCATCTATGTGTGGGTGCAAAGATTAATCGGCAAACACTCAAAAATAAAAAGCGAAGTGACGTAAACATTTCGGTTACGTTTCAACGACAGACTAGGACTCTACATATGTATGTGCGTCCGCAGGATTTTGGTTTAGTTTGGCAAACTGACATAAAGTGATGGGAAAATAACAGAAAACGGGGAAGCGGGAGTCGAGACAAGCGCAAAAATCTGAAAAATTCGAGTCAGTTTCCACTTTTCCAACTTTTTTTTCTCGGTAGCAATACTAAGTTTGTTTCTACTTTCGCATTTTCTCATGTCTATTTTAATGCCTGACCCAAAATCAGCCAGTCTGAGAGTTGTATTCCTGCGCGTTTACAAGTTTCATACCCATTTAATATCTCCCATGACCGGAAGTGTAGGGCACAGGGAACAACACCTACGCAAAGCAATTAACCAAATTGGAAATGTTCGTGCAATTTGCATAACCCCAAAAATGTTGTGTAAATAATGTGGTTATCGCCCCGCAGGCATACTGGATACCATACTCAGCGTGCAGCCGAAGGAGGGCGGCGGCGGAGGCGGCGAAACGCGCGAGAGCATAGTGTACCAATTGGCGGATGATATGCTGCGCAAGCTGCCACCTCAATACAACGAGTACGAGGTGCGTGAGAACCTGACACGCATGGGCATCCTGCTGCCGATGAACATCTTCCTGAGGTGCGCAACGTGACGTCGACAAGTCGCTATTTTTACCCAAAATGGATGCCAATTTTGCTTATCTTCTTTTTCTATTTTAATTTTTTTCTTGACAATTTATTAGGCAAGAAATTGATCGCATGCAGAAGGTAATTAAGAAGGTCTACACCTGCCTGTGCGATCTGAAGTTGGCAATTGATGGCACAATCGTTATGAGTCCTGCATTAAAGGAGTCCCTCGATGCCATGTACGATGCACGCATACCGGAAGCCTGGATGAAGGTGAGCGGCCTTCAAAATATGAGAGTTCAAAATGAGTGGCGGCGGCGGCATGCACATGGCGTTTGCCCGTATGTGGATGCCTCTTGGTACAAACATTCCTCATTGCTGTAGTTGTAGCGAGCAACTTTTGGCATATGCACGTGATTTATATAAAATTATGTGACAGGATTGTGTCATGTCAGTGCATTCCATGAAAACTGTCGCAACAAACACACACGTTTCGTATGTTAGGCTGCTCGGATTAAAACCTGGCTTGAAAGGACATCTACGTATAATATTGACGACTTAAAGCGAACGAATGTAGGTGGAAGGGAGAGACGAATATTTTAAAGTCAAGCCAAAGCGGAACCTTTATCTACACATTAAAATTTGCTCAATGCTGGCTTTTTAATTTCGGTCAGAGCGGAATGTTCGGCTGTGAATAATCCAACTGAATCCTGGCGCATAGAAATGGCCGAAATATGCGGCTCACAATGTAGAACTTCTGCTCCATCTTATGTGCACGACTGCAGGCGGAAAACATATTCGACGTAGTTCTCTAATAGGACACCAGTTCTCGTAAGCATGCGTCTAAAGTTATGCTATTCACTTTTTTCGGTTGCCTCGTTTTATGTCCCATTCCAACTGAACTCACGTTGTTCCCATCCAAACTTCAAGAATTCCATTTGCTTTTCATGCTTAGTCATTTCCCATTTTGGCACCTCTTCCTCGTGCTTCTTCACTGCCCTCGCAAAAATCCAAGCGCCCCAAATTCTGCTCTTGCTTAACTTCATTTCTACGAGTACCTTTTGTTTCGGCCACTTCGACACTATCAACTGTGTTGGAAAATTAGTTTATTAAGTACCTGCCCTGCGAAGCTTTTTGTATTGGTTTTTTTTTTGCACCTTTTACCGTTATGGTAAAAGCGACTGGTGGTGGTTTTCCATTTAACGCGCTTGCCTAAACTGCCCTTTGTACATGATTGCCAGGTCTCGCCTTTTTATGCGCTTCTGACGCGCGGCAGCATTTAAAGTGCTGAAAATTTCCATTCTGATTTTACTATAAGGCGCCGTTTACACGATGTGAACTTGGCACATAGGCTGAAAAAATTTTCATATTGTCGTTTATTTACATACATATATGATATGTACATTTAAAAACTTTGGACTTCATTGAAACCCTTTTTATGTGGTGTCATTTTATTTTATTTAATAATCAGAATGGAATAGAATTTGGTTAGTTAATTTATTTTCCTATGCAAGCTCTAATATAAATTGACATAATTTTGGTTTCTGTAGAACACAGGTTTTTATAACAATATTTTTGTTGCTGTGATTTAATTTGAAAATATATATATGTACTTATATGTATGTATGTATGTAAAATTGATCAAGTTTATGAAAAATGTTGACGGATACTTTCCGACAGTTTATGTGAAAAATCTACATTGTATAACCATTGTTTTATGCCATTTCCGTATGTGGGTGTAAACCTGCGTTTGTGTGTGTGTGTGTTTACACAGCCATTCAAAGTGCTACCGCTCTGCTTTTAACTCTCTTTTACACGCTTGAGGCAGCCCACGGCATTTCCAAAGCGAGTGTTTCTTTCAGAATGTATACAAAACAGCGGCGAATGAAAATTGGGGAAGTTTTCTTTGCGTCCTTTTATTTCTTTATGAAATGCTAATTTCGTCGATTAAGAACTTCATTTGCTTGTGAAGCGTGCTTAAGCTTCGTAAATTATGCGCGGGCTCATTTCTTAGGTTGAAATGTGGAGAAATTTGTTGATTGATTTTGTTAAATTTTTCAAATACTTTTAGGATTTGCGAGTAAATGGAGCGGTAAGCACCTCTAGCGTCAAGGTGTTGGTGTGCTTTTATATTTGCTCAACAACACTTGCCAGTTCTTGTGTCCAAGCAAATTTGTATGTACTGGTGTTGCTTTTAATAAAAACAAATTTAAACTGTTTGCATATTTGTTGGAGTTAAGCTGCAGTTTTAATTAATATTAGTTTTTCAAAATTCAGTGAATTCAAATCAAATATCATCATATCAATTGAATCAACACCACATTTAAAAAAATTTTTTCTGGAGTGAGATAGACCCCCTCCCTTGAATTCTATATTCACCTGTGGAATTCATCAGTTCACAACAATCCCATTGATTCAGGACACCTTGTCTATACTCCATGAAATATCTAGGCACGTATATTATATTTGCTCCTTGAGATTCCCAACATAACGTTTCCCTGCATTCCTTTTATTTAGTAAAAATATACACTTAAATGTTGCTAAAACATTTCTTGTAATTAAATGCAACAAGTTCACAGACTGCAATGTAGGAGCCGCCGTAGGCCCGACAGGAACAACATTAATCATTGGTCGTATACAATGATGAATTCCGTAGCTCATTCTAATACGTTCTGTTGTAAAAGTAAAGTAAAAGCATGCTCGACATGCCGGAGGAAAAAACAATTATTATTGACCAAACTCGATGTAGTGTATTTGCGTCACGACCAGCAACTGAAATGTTAACAACAAACCGAGTTGCTGACAACATGTTGTAGCCGTAGATGCGTAAAAGATCCTTTTAATCTTGTTAAATGGCCTATGGACTAGGAAAAAATGAAGAAATTGTGCAAAACACATTTTCACGCTCATCTGCTGCTGTTGTTGTTTTTCCTAAATATGTTGTACGTTTAGGGAGATGGCAGGAGGATGGCAGGAGGATGGAGGCAACTAAGCATTTTGTAAGAGCTTCTTTGCTGAATGAACTGCGGAGCGTTGTTTGCGAATGCGCAATTAAAAACCGACATTGATTGGAAATTCGGACGAAAATCACCGTCAACACAAATAGTTGAAGATTTATTTACCTACGGGCGCACTTTCGCCTTTCATTCCTTCTCGTCCGCATATTCCAAGTGTAGACAGATTGCTAGAACGTATCTGTGCGCAATTTACTCGTATAATACACAACTGACACGCATCTCTTTGACACTGTCGCTTGCAGGTATCCTGGGAGTCCACGACGCTCGGCTTCTGGTACACGGAATTGCTGGAGCGTAATGCACAGTTCCGCACTTGGATATCCACAGATCGACCAAAAGTGAGTTCGTATGTTTGCTTTTGCTTTTTCTTTCGTTTGCTTTCACTATTTAATATCTATTAAAAGTTCGTAGGTATTTGTATATGCTTTCACTTTAGACCAAAACGTTGGCATTTAAATTTCACTCACAGCGTCGCTCCTTAACTAATTACATACACTCTCCTTTGTGCTGCGTTTCGTGCTGGTAATTTAATTCGAAGGTCTTTTGGATGACAGGATTCTTTAATCCGCAAGGATTTTTAACCGCCATGCGACAGGTGAGCATGAATTGTGCTTTTTTATTTGTATGCGTATCGCATTTGAGGTCATCCGCCGCAAATTGTAATACTACAATAGAATAAATAAAGGCGATGAACTTTGGCAAACAGAAGAACATTCTGAGCTCACAGTTAGTGCAAATGAACACTTTACTTTAATTATTTATTAAAAATTTATTTTACTCAGTTAAATTTTACGATTTAATTGGAATGAATTGTATTAATTTTATAAGTCATAACTTTCGGGATGTCCTCAAGGGGGATGTCTACAAATGCTTTCGTAGATAAATTTTGGCTAGAGGTGCAGAAAGTAAAAAGTGTAATTGTAGTTGGAATATGAGTGGTGCTCCCAAGAAAACAGTGGCGGCCAGATTGTCTGTTGGTGCTTGTTTATGGTCCTCTTCGAATTTGAAGTATTCAGAGCTGTTAAATACTTAAAGATTTGACCTTCGATACATTGGATATCATTATAAGCTTTATGCCAAACAGATCAATATCTATGGTGAGTAGTCCATAAAAGTAGGCACTAAATTGAATTTTAGTAAATCAGGTCATGTAGCATAAAAAAAGGACACTTGCGCTAATGCCAAAAGAACTGCGTGATTCCACGGTTTATTGCTTACGCATTTGCAGAGGATACAGGCGTAAAAGAGCGTCGCACAAAATACGCTGCGGCGAGAGTAATAACTGCCTTGAGCCGCATGCAGGCGATGGGATGTTCCTTGTTGGTTGGGGGGGCCTGCTCGCTACCGTGAGGATCCCTGGCCTTAGCACAGTGTCTGCTTGCAATGGCGAAGTGTATTTCAATTGAACATTTTTTGCATTTCTTTTCGCTTTCACCAACGCTGCGATACTTTCACCTGCCACTCAATTTACCACGGTACCACGGACGCTGTCGCTGTTGCCTGTGCCCGGCCGGCTTGCCATTTCCATTGCATGAATGTGCAACGCCTTAAAATGTATCCACTGTGGAATTGCAGGAAGTAACTCGAGCACACAAAGGTTGGGCGCTCGACTCGGTGGTGCTGCAGAATCAAATAACGCGCTACAACAAGGAGGACATCGCCGAGTATCCCACGGAGGGCGTCTACGTGCACGGACTCTTCCTGGAAGGTGAGCATTTGTAGGAGTGTCGGCTCCGTTTTTTTATTACATGCCTTCATGTTTTTTTGTCTTAATAATTTCAAAAACATTTTGTTTTTGAAGCTTATGCCACCCTCGCCAGGATAATGTTATCCTTATTTCCTTTACGCTTCTGGTTTTTTTTGAAGTGGGGCAAAATCACTTAAGTTCTTGTCCATGTGGGATATTAAATATGTTTGTGGTTTTTACCTGGCTTTTACACCCACACATACCCCACCTACATACATACAGCTTTAACTGTTCTTTATGTGCATGCGTATGTGTGTGTGTGTGTGTGCGTGTGCAGCTCAGTCGCTATGTGAGCTGACTCTTCAAGTGTGAAATAAAAGGCACAAAAAGGCTGAAGCATACCTTCTGTCAGATAATATTATCATTATTATTGCGTTTTTCATAACAATTCAAGTCGTTTGTGCAATTTCTTCCGCACTGCTTCATAGGAAAATCCATATATTTTCCAACATAACAGAATTGGAGGCAGCACATCTTGTGAGTGAGGAATGAGTGGCATTTGGCTTTGATGTATGTGGGTAGCAAGCAAAAGTAGTGTTGGTAGTTAAACTGAAAGTTCCGTTAATAATTTTTATTATCCCACAAATATTTCCACCGCAACTTTGATGATATTTCGAATTCTATCATACACAAACAAGTTTTGCCTAAGGAAGACAGTGTAGCATTGGCGAATAACCTTATCCAATAGACATAAAATGCGAAGGAATATCGTTAGTACATAATCTTAAAAAAGTTTATATATGCGATTTGGAATTACACTTTAAATTCAGCAAAAGGAAATTATTTGACCTAAGTAACGATTATAGAAATCAAATATTAAGTGCCAAAATGTATTATTGCTTTCAGTTGCCTCTGCAACAATTTCTTAAGCTTTATGACGACTCAAATTGAATCCAATTGAACACTTCCAGGTGATTTAATTCAAACCAAGACCAAGCTTAATATACATCTACACTTTCTGCATACAGCGCATGTTATTTGCAGACGTGACAAAGCTGTCAACACGCTCAGAACTGCCGAAACGACTTAATTTTCAGGGGCAGCAATTCGGAATGAACTGAGAATAAGCTTGACACCCCCGTTTCACCCGCCCCCGGTCGCTCTTTGCTTTGTTAACCCAAACAGGCACTCCGACCAAAACGCGCACTGACCAATCCACCGCAGTGTGCAATCTTATCTCGCTGCTCGAATCAAGGTAGGAACTGCTGCTGTCGGCCGTAAAACTTCGTAGTTAAACGAGTGCGCACAGAAGCCATTAACTGCTTACGCTGGTTGGGCGACAAATTAAGGATTCAAAAGGTCCTTGTTATTTTTGGGATTCATTGGATTTGCATTAGGCGAAGGCATACCACGCCACCTCGGTGGCGCTGCGGGCAGATGAATGAGCGGGCGTATGTTTGGATGAACGGACGGCTAAAATAATCAGCAGCACGGTTCGCCTTTTGCAGAAGTAAAGCTTCAACTGGGAGTTGTGCACACATTGGGGTCGCATTTTCGTATGACATGTGTAAATGTCTGATAAGAGTGGTTCACAGGAAAAGTTGGAGATGCAGTGTTAAAATTTTAAAATTTTGTTAGAATTTCGTTTCTTTGCTATACCGATTTTGGTTTGGAAACTAAATAATTTTGACATACTTTTCATGGGTTGATTATTCAAATTAATATATACCGATTGAAATGATTGAGAAGTTATGCGGAAAAAATAAGTTAAATAATATGTCATATCCCAAAATAAAGTTAGGAAAATTAATAACACAAGGGAACGTAAAATTGCAATTAGATTCCGTAATAAATTTATTGAAAACTTCGAATTTAAATGCGAGGCAAATCCGAATTGTCTATGACCCATTCACGGAGAACAGAAATCTTAGCAAACCCATCTGGCCTGGTTGACCCGCAACTGCCAGCTGTGAAACTAACAACGCCCGCCAGTTCGCCGTTATGTACGCCGGGGCCGCCGGAATCACCTTGACAGATGCCTTCGCCGCTGGGCGATTTCACACACAAAATAGTCGAATATTTTCGGCAATATTCATCATCATCTGCGGCATTCAGATAAACGTATTGAAGTTTTTTTGGGAAGGTACCGCCAGTGTAGCGGTAACCCCAACCAGAGGCCAAAATAGATGCCCCGTCCGGCACTGCATCTTTAACGACTGCCATGCAAAGGACAAAGCTTAAGCCGAAAACTTCAAGAAACTTCATATTGCTCTCAGATATATTAAGTCAAAAGTGCAGAAACCGACTGATTTTGGTTTGAGAGATGCGCCCTTTTATATTGCTACAGTCATTGAATTGACCTGTTGGACCCAATGCAGATTAGGGAAGTCTATGCATACCTTGGTATTTTAAATATGTACAAATTAATAACTGTAGATTCTTTTGGAAATTTCTTTCCTCATATGAGAACTAATTTTGTGTTGAGAAGGTCATATCTCAGATATGATGCTTCCTTAATTTTACACCTAGAATTAATGTGTAGGAACGCATGAGTGTTACATATGAACATTCTTAACCACTTGACTGCGGGAAAGAATATCTGGAACGTTTAGTGATAGTGCTAGTATGGATGTATTATTTTAAGAATTTACTTAACAATTCATTTAAAATTTTAGTTTCAATGCTCTCTGTAATTTGCAATATTTCGATATGAATGGATTCTTTTTGAGAGATTCAAGTGCTTATAGAAGGAGCAAGACTGGATCTAAAAAAAGTTGACTGAAAGTGAAGAAAGGCGCATTTTAAAGGAAGCAAGCAATTCAACCAAATATCTGTCCAGGCTTAAAAGATATTTATGGCTTTCGTTTGAGGCGTGAGAATAAGGCTGATCTCACATCATTCGCATATGTATATCAAAGTCAGGAGGGTGATCCCTCGAGTATTGTTTTATGGGAAAATAAAAAAAGGTTATTGTTTACTGGTACGTTGCTGCATCCTGTATGACGTCTATATCTCTGTGTGTGTGTGTGTGTGTTTGTGGCAGCACGTAAAGCGATAAACGTGATTTTTCCTTTGTGGCTGAAAGTGCGCTTGTGTGATTTTTTTGCATTTAATGAGTGGTTGCGCTTGTGGGCAAGAGCTTTATTTGTAAATAGCAAGCGCGCCTTCACACACACACACACACACATATAGATAGAGCCAGCATTTCTACGTGTATTTGCGGCAGTTAAAGTTTTGCGGAATTGCCTGCATACGGCGCGTAGCCAACGCACGTGGCATGCGACGTTAGGACCAGGAAAATAATAATGACGCAGCCCAAACGGGAAAGTGCTTAGACGACACAAGTCAGCGTTAGTCAGTCCAGGCCAGCCCGGTCCATACCGTTCATGAGTGGGCGTTAGCCTCAATCGTTTTAATGTGATTTCTATGCCACATAAGCCACACCTCGTATCTTTCCTTATCTCAAAAAGCTCATAAGTTGTCATATTTTGCAGGTGCTTCGCTGGAGCGTCGCAGTGGCAAGTTGATTGAGTCCAAAATGAAAGTGCTCTACGAGCAAATGCCAGTCATATACATCTACGCCATCAACACGACTGCGGGCAAGGATCCCAAACTGTACGAGTGCCCCATTTATCGCAAGCCGCAACGCACCGATTTGAAATATGTGGGCTCGATTGACTTCGAAACGGATTTCAATCCGAAACATTGGACATTGCGAGGAGTCGCCCTGCTCTGCGACATCAAATGAGCGGTTGCTGTAGTGGGAGAGTGTGCAGTGTGCTGGAGGTTGGTTAATGTGGCTGTGATAGCTCATGTAATATGATAACATTCGGCATTGTTTGTTCGCCCACGAGGCTATTAATAACGTTTTACATATATACACTTTAGCAGCACATTTAGAAAATTCCTGAAGTGTGGCAGGCACAGACTCGCCACAGCAGGAACGGCAATTGTTGAGCACAATAAAAGTTACAAATTTATTTGAGGCACTCTAGGGTCTTTCTATGCTCGGCGGAAGGGTTATTATAGGTAAGCAAAGTAAAATCGTTGCCGGAAAATGCTCTAAATTCGTCTGCTCTTAACATTTGCGCCTGCTTGACCTATTCCGGTTCCGGACCGGTTCTTCTATTTCCGCTTCCTTTCATTTGTCTGGATCAAACGTGCATACGAGAGCTCCAATTTCAGAGAATTACATATACCCAGACAGAATGAGATCACAAATTTACCTTTTTTAGCATCTTTATTTATCATTAAAATAATACATATACATAATTTATTTACTTCTTTAATAAATATTTACTGTTCATCATTAATTTAATAGGATTCTCTGCAATCTTTAATTTTCCTTCCACTCTTTTTAAATAGTTTGTGTATTTAATATTTACATGCGATACTGCTTTGACTTTCAGATACAGACACATATGCATAAAACTTTTTAAATGTGTGCGTATATTTTTGGTGTATGTGTTTGTGTGTACTTCGACTGTATTTGTGTGTATTTTATTTGATTTATTTAACAACATTGACGAGCACGTAGCCTGCACAATTACATTTAACAGTTGTTTGTAGTAGTAAAAGCGATAGTTTTGTTGCATTTTTACACTTCCATGCTGCTGCTCCATTTTTGAACTTCCAATTTTGGCTAATATGAAGGTTTTTCTTTTAGTACATCATGTGAAAATAGGCTTTTACTTCTGTTAGATATAGACAAAAGCTGTTAATCTGTTTCATTATATTTTGTACTGCAACAGTTGCAAGTGAAGAAAGTGCCACAGCGTGTGTGTGTGTGTGTGGGCACACACATACGTTTGCTGTAAAATTATTGGAAATTCCTCTCGTTATACAATAATTTGTTGGTGTAAATAATACTACGGGTAAACAAATGAGAGCAGGTGTAAGAGTGGAACGCTTAAAATTACGAGCTGCCTTCAATCGCAAATTTTCTATATAATTTCTGCTCTATACATATAACAAATCGTTCGATTAATTTATAATGTAATGCATATTTTTGGTTTGCAATAATTTTCTGCATACGGAATATATATATGTGTATGTATGTATGTATATCTTTGTTTTTTGTGACTAAATCGTAAGAACAAATGCATAAAGCGTTTTTTAAAGAGGTTTGCATGCTTTCAGCTTAAAAATTTCAAAGAGAAAAATATATTCTAACCTCTCAAACACAATAATCAGCTTCGAGGTAAGCGCAGTGGCGTAGTGTATGGGGTTCTGAGTTGGGTATAGATTGTGTGAAACATTGTCCGCCCGCGGATACTTTTTTTGCTGCACCACTAGTTAAACTCACAGTGTCTATTTTCGTTTTGCTCAATGACGTCATGGAGTTGGAAACACAGAAAATTCGAAAAATATTGCCTACGAAGATTGGATTTTAAGAACTTTGTGTGTATTTGAAATAAGCACCAAATTAAGGGAAAATGCCTGGCATACAAAAAAAATGCAATGCTTAGGTTAGTTGGAAATATTCATGGTATTTCGTCAGTGACTTGTTGTTTTTGTTTTGTCTTTGCAATTGCTACAATACATTGAATGTCATTAAAAATTCGCAAAATCTTTTTTTTTTTTATAGTTATCTGTAAATAATTACGATATTTTTAGGCATATTAATTTGCGCTTGTATTTTCGTCAATTTCATAATTTAATGGATGAATGGAATACGGATACTCTGCACTAGTAATGCGAAATGCCTTTACTTTTAAATATTCGCTGCTGTATACTCGATATTTTTGACGAAGGGATCCGATACTAGTGCTGGCAAAATCGAGTCTTTTTTTGTATTGAGAGTAGTATCAAAAGTAGTATTGAAAAAATCTTAAAAGTATTTCGAATTTGTTGAACAAAGAGTCTTTCGTAGAATGATTTCGTCTGACAACCCTAACATATTGAAGGACAGAAACTACTTTTTGACTCAGAGAAAGTAGAGGTCGTCTTTAGTATGTAAAGATTCGACATTCGATGAGAAAGCAATATATGTATACTTTGCATTGAAATCATTTTGTAAATTCCATTTGCCGGCTTCTACAATGAGTTCAATTCAATATAAGGAAACATTAATCTGACTAGTATCGAGTGCTTAATTCAAATATCGACTACATCATGTACTCAGCATGTGGGTACTCGCTATTTTCGCATCACTAGTACGTATCCCAGCCCTCTGCCTGTGCAAGCGCATATTTGCATGTATTTGCGTGTATGTGTGTGGGTGTATATTTGTGAATTTTTGCTTTTCTTTTGCGCAGCTTTAAGATGCGGGTTAAGGGGTCAAATTTGTCTGCTTTCGGCTTGTTTGCTATTCACATGCCATTTTGCTTCTTTTTGGTTCCCTTCTTTTGCTGCTGTCCCACGCATTCGATTTACTTTTTCGCGAAATGATTCTTGTGCAGGCGATAGAGATTGCGCATCTGATAGCCGCCAATCGCCTCATTTGCCAAGTCGTCCTCGCTCTCCGCAATGTTCGCTGCGTCGGCATCCTCTTCAGCGGCGACTACATTCAAGCCAGTATTGCCGCCATCACCAGCATCGGCGGCAGCAGCAGCAGCAGCATGACTGCCCGTTGCAAACATGTCGTTGTATTTGTTACTTCCGTGATTTGTTTCATTTCCAATTTCATTTCCGTTTAACCGTTGTTTAGCTGCGGCGGCGGCCACGTCCAGGGACTTCTTTTCATCGTCCAGCAGGGCCTCATATGTCGGTCGTTGTAGGAAATCAAGTATGGACACTGGGGGCTGCACGTAGCGCAGTTGCTGCGGCAAATGTTGCTGCAGCTGTTGCAATTGTTGCAGTTGTTGTTGCTGCTGCTGCAGTGACATTTGGTAGCGACGTGCTGCGGGTATGCGTTTGCCCACGTTCTTCAGAATGGCGCGATTCAATTCCACCTGCAAGGAAGCGTGCGGGGAGAACGAAAGAGAAGAGTGAAAAGGCGTGTAAATCAGTGGGGAAATTTCAAAGTTGTTCGTTTTATTATTGTACGAGTTCGTCTGAGATTTGGAACGTGACCAAAGCCATGAATTATGCATCTTCTCGGAAACATAGAGCATTAAGCATTAAACTTTTAATAAAAATAGTATCGTTTCTAAGTTCTATCAAAAAAGCTCAAAACTCATTATCTTTTAGGTGTCTTGTGGGTTACATGAGCTATAAAAGGCATTGGTTTGAAAATTTGTTAAATATTATTTCCAAAATGCTAAATGGGCATACGATTTAATTACTCATTGAACATAATTATGAATGATGACTATAGACGAACTATCAATGAGGTGTATTTCTGAATATACTAAACAAAATTTAATGATCCTTATGGATGAGAGGTCGGAATTTTCACAAAAACAAAAATTTGCTTGTTGGCATTCCCAAAATTGCATGGGCCCGCCTTAAAACCTTTATCCACTGTGCTTGTGAAAGTCCATTGATTGACATTTTATGTAAAAAGAACCGCAATATTGGAAAGCAATATATTAAATTTATTTATTTCGTATGTCATTCCGACAGAGTTGAAGTGACCTCTAAACTTTCCGTCACATAACCCCGCTTTAAGTGCGTGTTGGTAGCGAAATCTTGAATTGTATACATGTTGTTGACGATTCATTACATTTTCAATAAACCAACCCACAATTTTCATCAATTGGGCTTTATTTCGATTTTCTGCTGTGCTTGCTATTGCCATTAAAGCTGCGATTTAATCACTTGAAATACGAGCGTGAGAATGAAACACTTAACTCTTTTTGCTTTGAATGCGAAATCTCACTGGGATGCCATATCACTTCACCTTGCCGCATCAATCATAAAAATACCCGAGTTATTTTTATCGCATACGCAGCAGCAACAAGCTCCTCCTCCTCATATCTTGCAGTTATGAGGCGCTTATGTCTGTCACGCGGCTGACGAAATGACAAAAGGAACGCAAATTTATGACGACTCGTACGCGCAAAGCGAAATGATGGCAACTGTCTCAGCGACAGTGATTTGCTGTTACCCTTTCTGCAATATAGCATGACATCCCCCTACCCGCCCATCAGAGGCAACCCCACTTCAGCTGCCGTTTACACATGTTTCAAGCAAAACCAAAAGCCAGAATCCTTAAATATGGTTTATGCACAACAAAAACAACAACAACAACAACGACAGTGAAGCAGTAATGCTAAACGACCGCGCATAGCGAAAAAATTAAATTCCTTTGAGCTGACAACGTAATTCGCGGTAAATTGCTTGAAGCGACATTTCGCGTTATCAGCGAAGTGAAAAAGTAAACGTGTTATTCTGCTTGAAACTTCGCTTGGCAATTTTTGTCCTACATTTCAAAAGGAATCCATTCGATTCGTTACGCTTGTGCATGTGCCTCTGTGTCTATGCTTTCTCGTTAGCATTAAGCCTGGCAACAATTTTCCTCACAGAGGAAATCCTTCATGTTTACGTTTTGAAAGCCTGTTGCTTAAATGTCAGATGGCTGTATCTGTCGGTGGGTGCATGTATGTATATGTGAGTGGAAATCAATAGGGAGCACATGTGTCGCGTCGCTTCCAAAATAAGCTTAAGTTATTGAATTAATTGAGCAAGTGCGGCTGAATCTGCTAATGTGGCAGACACAAAAAAAGTCGCATTAAAAAATATAAAACATGAGTTGGTGTTTATATGCATGCATACATACAAATTATGGAAGGAATGCCGATCCTTTGGTTTGATTCATGTTGATGTTTGATAAGAGGCAGTGGGGTATCGAACAGAGTCGGTAAATTAAAGGATATAATTAAAAACGTGCCTGGATGAAGGCAGAAATAACTTTAAACAGATTATTAGTGTAATAAAAATTAGGTTCTGAAATTTAATATTAATAAGAACAAGTAAGGAAGCATCAGTCGGGTTTCACCGACAGAGTAATACCCTACACCAAGTAACTGAGTGGGCGGACCACGCCCATTATTGACAAACTACAAGATATTCCTAATAAGTTTATATATACCAAATATTGATGTTCTGACAGGTGTACAAAAGAAATTATCGGTATATTAAATTTACCACCCCCATTGTGGGTGGATCACGCCCATTTTTGGAGAATATAAAGATATTCTCCCCTGCAATGAAATGACCAAATATGGATGCTCTGATGTGAATATTACAGAAGTTATGAGGATTTTAAGCTTACCGCCTCTATAGTGGGTGGACCACGCCCATTTTCTTATATGTCATGTAGGACCTATATCTTAACCTAGGAACCAAATTTCATTCGTTTAAATGCATAAGTAGTCAATTGAGAGCCATTTTACCGGAAAATTGTTGCCGCCTATACAGTGGGCGGACCACGCCCATTTTTTGGTATTTTACAAAGGGTCCACACCTCACCTTAAATACCAAGTATAATTCTTTTCCATGAGTAATTACACAAATTATAGCCATTTTACCGAAAAAAATCCGAGGTAGTGGGACTTACAGGCCCGTTGTGGGCGTGTCCTTCGGGTGATTTTGCTAATCTCAGAACTTGAAGTAGTGGAAGGTTCACTGCGACTGTGTGCCAAATTTGGTCCAAATCGGACCTCTCCTTCTTTCTCTCCTGCGCCAACGGACAGCCAGACAGACGGACAGACGGACAGACGGACAGACGGACAGACGGACAACCGGAAATCAAGACAGAAAGTGATTCTAAGCATTTCCATATACTTATGTCTATACCTAGGACGGCTCCTTTAATGCGTTACAATTTTCGCACAAAGTTATTATACCCTATTACCATAGGTGTAGGGTATAAAAAGCCCCGTAATTACCAGAAGCAAGACATAGACACCACCAGCATGCAAGCCAATTTTATGCCCGGCAATGAAGGCGCACTCAGCTGTATATCCCTCTGACTGTCCGTCCGACTTGCCATTTTTTCTATGTCTTTCTTTCTATTATCTGTCTATGTGTTCCTGCGTCTGCGTCTATTAGTTAATTAATCTACTATTCGACTGGTTTTCTATTTTTACGCTCGAGATGAATTTGATGCCCGAAATTTAAGTTTTTCAATGCGAATGTTAACTTTGGAAAAGTTACGTCCGGCATGAACAAAATAATAATAAGCAAGTTTGTGACTTCGAAGCCGAAATGCGCAACTTTGTGCGCTTGTTATTACATTTTTGTATACAATGACAGGAAAGATTCTCAAAAGGCTTCGCCCAAAAGCACTATTTGAATTTCATTCCTTTCACGTATATTTTTAACATGAAAGTATCCGAAAGAATTTCAATTGAATCTAAACTTTTTTGCCCCGCAAATGCAAAACACGAATTATTTTAGTTCAAAGTTACGAAAAACACAAAAATTAATCAGCTCAAAATAGAATTCCAAGCACAATGGAATGGAAGAGGAAATGCATACTTCCGTTTCCGTTCCGTTTAACCTGTGGCTTTTAAATGATGTCTCACATTTTCCAAGGCGCAATTCTTGGGCCATTGCTTTGTGCCTTTGTGATTTGTGCTCACTTCTGATCTGGTCGTTACTTTTCCGTCATAATTGCTTGAACTATTTTTTAATTATGCGCATTATTGTAAGGGTTCTTTTCTTACCTGCCTGGTGTTTTCCTTCATTTGTCTTCGAGCTATCTCCAAGAGTAATCGTTGTCGTAGCACATCCAAGGGATTCACAATTGATAACGAAGGCTTGTTGCGCTTCTCCAGCAAGTAATCATCCTGAGAGCGTGGCAAATATGCAAAGAAAAGAGTACAATGGAAACGCTTAAGCTTATTGAAAAAATGTTGGCCTTTTAGTGCATGAGCAATTTACAATTAGAGATATGGCATAACAAAGGCTTAGCAGGGAAATGTTAGAAATGCATTCCATTGTAAGGACCACGCAAATTAGGAAAAGGATGCCCTTGTAAGAAAATATTTGCTTGCAGATGGTTATGTAATGAACAAAGTCCTCAACAGCATCGTTGTTTCTATGACACTTGTTGTCATGATAAACATATCCTAAAAGTTGTCAGCAACAAAATAGGTAATCTGTTCACCTATATTTACTGGAAGAAATGAATTTCGGAGTTCAGAATCTCTGGCATAACAACCATAAAATCTTGGGAATAAAATATATGCAACTTGTCGTTTTTTAACCTTCAGCTGGTCCAGCTGATTCAGTTCAGAAGCTTTTGGGCCAGTCGAATCTATTAAACTAATTGAATCAGTTAGGGCGTTAGGAGCCATTGGAATCCGTAGTTGCCTTGAAAACAGTTTGAAGCCTTTCAAGACAAAATTGCAACCTTAACTTTATCTTTCGTTTCAAATTTACATATGTATGTATGTATGTATATCAAACTGCAAATTTCTAAAATTAGAGTTCAGCATAAACCGATGCTCAAAGTTCAAAAGCAATTTCAAGCTTTTATCAATTATAATTTCTACAGCATTATGACCTTCTCCTCATTATGACTTCACGATAATGAGCTGCACAATAATTCAAGAGGAACTCTTGCGCTCTGAAATTCTCTCGAACTCGCTTGCAATAAATTAACTTAATCAGCTTTATACAAACTTACACACATATGCAGCCATATGCGTTCACACACAGACACATCTCAGCATGATATTAGCCAATTACTCCCATTCATTACAGCATCAATGATTTTGTAATACACTCGTTATGCAAAAGACTTCACACATTACGGCTTGTACGCTCACAGCAACAGCAAAAACGAAAGCATTAACTACAACAAAAACAACAACTAGCAACAGCAGATGACAACATTTGCCATGTGAATCAGTGAGAGAAAAAAAAGTTGCTGATTGTTAAATATGTTAAATTGATTTTATGCCATCTTAGCATATTTTCAAACAAAAAGAAAAACAGAAAATCTACATACTTAAAACTTTTGATGGATTGTTATGAGCTTTTAGAAATCTTAAAACTTTGTTATACAAACATTAGACAAATTATTTGCTCTAGAACAAAGTTTAAACTCTGTTAAGTGGCTCAGTGGCTCTTCTTTGTGCTGATGCTTGGCACGAATAAATATTTGCTGCCCTTCGAAGTAGCTGAAATAATAAGGAATGAAGAGGTTCAAGGGCATTTATGGAGGCGAAAAAATTTAGCGGATTCCCGACTCAAATATTCAGCTGGCTAAAAATATGGCCAAAGCGTTTTTTATAATTAAGTCTATTCAACAAGTCTTTGTTATAAGCGGACTAATACTTTAACTTGACTGTTGCCAGGTGCAAGGTACCGTAGTGCCAATTACGTTAAATGCTTTACAGCGTAATGATGATGCAACGTGTGCAAGTTCGTGACGGAGCAAAGATTGAAATGATTTAATTTTGCAACAAAGTAAATAATATTGTTAATGCGAAAATAACTTTTGCATTCAGAAAGTAGCCGCGCGCGCCCAAAGTATTTAACTGCTACGACGCGTCTTAAGCCTGCATGAGTGTATATGTACATATGTATGTATGTATGTGCAGCTTACGTTTACCTGTAATTTGGTCGCAGCGTAACAAACACACACAAAAGACGTGTTGTTGTGAGAAGGCCACATCCATAGTGCCTACGCTCTGAGGGTTGCCTCATAAGGAACAAGTTTCTTATTCTCCTCCTTCTTCTTCTTCTTCTTCTCTTCCTTATTATTCCTCGGTCAGATGCTAAGCGTGTGAAAATTTGTTGTGCTTGTTTAATTTGCACGTAAAAGTTAGACGAAAGTTTCGTGATTCTCATTTTCTGGCTTTACTTTTGGTCTGTTGTTTCTTTGTCGTGCCATCAAACTTTATATTATGCTCTGCCAATAATTCATCATTTAAGACGAGTGTGGAGCAGGTAGCTACTTGTTACCTAAAAACGGCATCAAAGACCATTTGAAAAAGTGGAATCGAAACTTGAAATTGGAAAAAAATATGTAAACGAAAGCGAAAGCATTATATCCATAGTAAGAACAATCATAGTAAGCTTTAAATTCCAGCGAGGTAAGCAAAACTATTGGCAATCGATACTCTTTATAATTTCGAAAGGAAAACTTTGACTCGCAAGCAAAATTCTGAAAATGGTTTACAAATAAGAATTATTATTAATCAATTTTCCGAATCGGTACCATAATCAGAACCAATACGCTAAGAAGAGAGAAATGAAGTGGCAACGAAGCCTTAAAAAACGCAATGGTACCTTATTCAGATTTATTATAGTTCAAAGACTAGCCTCATTGGGAATTCAAATTGTAAAAATTCCAGTCGAAATGGAAATAAATAAAAATATTTCCTTTTCAAAATTTGCAATCGGAATTAATATTTTAAAAACGAAGGAAGCAGAATGAAAAGAAGATTCCTTATGGAAATTAAAGCTGTTAGTATTTCTTCTTCTTCCTTACCAATGTCAGAACACAGTCACTTGAGATATGCGAGTATGTGAGAATCCAGGCAGAATAATGGCCAAAAGAAAGAGATGAGCTAAGTGTAAGGTAGCTCCATCAAGTGCGTCACAGCCTACGTGTTCGTGCTTGACCGCTGTTCGAGGGATGACACTGTAGACAATCAGCTGGAACTTCCATCGCGCACGTACGCCTCAGAGCAAGTTCCGACTTATTCGTGTATCATAATTAGGCATTAGAAAGTCAAAAGTTAAACTTTTTCTCTATTACTGGGCATTACAGGCATTGTCTACATTGCGCATGTGAAATAAAACGAAAACAAAATGTCTTTATGGCGGATGTAGAACAAGCTGTTGGAACCGCGCCCAGAGGCTCCAGTAAGCAGATTAACAATAAATTGCGCGTGGAAATTTTGTTTTTAAAATTCAATGAGCTGAATTAAGTTGTTTGCTTAAATGAGACGAAAATGAAATTAGGATAGAGTTTGCTCAACTGCGAACGAGATGGCGGAGGCAAGTGGAGAAGGAATATTTGAGTTTTGATGTTGTCATTGTCATGAAAGAGAGAGAGAGAGAGACAGCAATGGAAATACATATTTTTAGAAACTACTCAATGAGCTGCAATATTTAGTGTGTCTGGAAGGTTTTGAGACTAGGGCTTCTGCCAGAATTCCTCTATCTTTTTGAGAAGACTCTGTTTCCCACTAATTTCAAGCCAAGATAAAGTTAATATGTTAACTGGTCACATGCAGAGCCATTGATTTGTAAGTCCAGCAAGATGTGCCAATTAACGAAGATATGACAAAAGTCGTCTCCGTACAAATATAAGCATGTATGTACGTGTCTGTAATTTTTATGTTCCTCTCACCAAGGATTCTACAAAATGGCGCATGTTGTTGCATTTGTCAAATTAGTAAGCACGCTTTTGCCCGAAGCTTGTGTCCTGCTTGATATCTCATTAAGTATACCATTGACTTTGCTTTGTTGGCAAACTCTTTATTTATGTCAGAGCGTTGTTGCTTCTGCTTGGACACATTTAATTAAGAAGTGCCAAGCACTTCATTTACGATTCATAACAGAACAACAGACCAATTTACACTTGGTATGGCCGTTAATGAGTGAAGAACTACACGGCTATTAGCCGGGAACAAAGAAAGGCAAGGCATAAAAAAACAACAAGTGCACATTAACCCTAGAGTGCATACGATGGACATCTCTGTGTCTGTACAGCAGGCGTCAATGGCCATAAATCCTTATTTTACGTTTATAAGAGCACAGCAAATATGCCATAAAAATACAGAAGAGCGCACATTACCACTGTGCAACATGTGATCAAAACACACACACACACTTACACACGAAACTCTTTCACTCATTTAAGCATTTGCAGTCAGTGGCAAATGAACTCATCTTTGGCTGGCGTTGTTTAGAGTGCCCATGCACTCGTACACAAACGCAATCAACACACCTACTTACATAGTCACACACACAATCGCATACGGAAGTAGGTAAGCGGAAATGGCATATTCACCTACACACGCAAACACACACACACCCACCTGTATCATATTTGAATCCGCATAGTCCAGGGGATATCCTCCACGTTGTGCCGTGCAGACGAGCCTCGTGGCGCAGAGCAGAGTTAATACGGGGCAAAGCCACGTTGTGGCTTTCATAGTTCTGTAAAACAGAGCAAGCATAAAATGGAAATGTGAAAAAACGGTAAGCTCAGTGTCACAAATTGTTGTTATATTTTATGTTATTATACTCGCATGCAGGTATTCTCTTCTTCTTTCTTTTTTGTCCTTTTGAACAGATATAAATGCAGACCAATTTTTTATAGGTTTTACATTGCAAGGGCTACGAGTCTGATGGACGCAAGTCATTTATATTTTACAAAATCGTGCTACCATTTGCTCTTTGCCATTTAGATAAGAAGTACTCATAGGTTTTTCTGTTCAAATATAAATTCTGAATAATACTAATCCGATGTACATATATATCGATGGCTTAGTTCAAAAGAAAGTTAAAAGATTTTTCAATAAATATTTCCTATGAGCAGAGGCGCCTGCAGGAAAATTTGTGCTAGTTTATGTTCACCAGATTATTGTAAAAGTGGTCGAAAATTGCGTCTAATATTGAAGCCTTCCGTCAATTGTGCGAACCAAACATAATACAACTCTTGAATGAAACTTTTTCTACAGGTCCATACATTTCAATAAAAATAGCTACTCATTTTAGGTAATGTGTAATGAATCATAGCAAATAGCTAAAATGCTGTAAATTCACACACCCACTCAAAGCAAAATCCCAAACGAAGAATACGGAAAAGAACACTCCTCTATGAAAAGGTACATATATACATACATAACTGCATATTTAAAAGAGCTTTGACACTGACTTTTGCATGGCGTACATCAAATCGAGCGACAGTGTGAAAGCGCATTGGGGGAATAGATCGATACTAATCGTGTTAGATGTCCCATGAAAAATATTACATGTGCCACTTGTGTGTGTGCGCTGCATCTGCGTGTATGTGTGTGTTTGTAAACATAAATAATGTTGTAAAAAATGTATTTACAGTGTGTACGTAAGCTACTATGGCAGTATGTGTATGTGTGTGTGTGGTTGAATTATGCAAACGCATACATATGCCTGGCTTGCATGTGTAGTAGTCAGCATCGCTCTCAACGGGGATCTGGCGTGCTGTCAACTGGCACGTCTTGAGCCGTGCCTTTTTTTACTGACACAATTCACATGTACGTATGTATGTGTGTGTTTGATGTGCGCTATTGAATTATAAATGCCAATACGGGCAAATAAAAATTTTAATATATCCATAGGCACTGCACACGTTTAGCTTAATTTCAGTAGCTTCACTTATATTTGATTAAAATGAACTTAATTCCCAAAGTGCATATTTGAATCTATGTTATTTGCCATTGTAAAAGTTTACATTTCAATACAATTTACATGATAAACAAATTTATTATGCCAGAACAGCCACAACCTGACAATTTGGGAAGGAGTATGCAAATTGTATATTCTCACAGACAAAACTGTTGTAGCACTCGAGAGATTGTAATACACATTTTTCTGAAGTTTTTGTAATGTTTAATAGTCACTTTCGGTTTATATAAAACTTAAACGACTTGGTTCTGAATCGACCCTTAAAACTTTTGGATCAGAAGCTTTGACATCAAACGAGCCCATAGGTTAGGTTAGGTTAATCTGGCTGCCTAAGAAGAAGGCCACGCATAGACCCTGTTGGGTCCCTAGCGATACCAGTTGGAGTTCCATTTAGGAGTTGTCAAAGTAGTGATCTGTCAGAATTTTGATGTTTTTCACAAATTTCCAAAGAGGCTTGATGCCCAGTTTCGAGCCCATCAAATAGTACACAAATTATACACAAGGACATTTTTGATTACATCTCCAAACAGGCTTAAAGCTTATTACATATATGCCAAAAGCAACAGGAAGAACAAACGGACAAGCAGGCTTATCAGGAGATTTAGTCTTGTATGCGCAGGAGTTTACATGCTTGCGCCAGCTGTCCTCATGTCACCTAATCCGACTTGTCATAATTCAATCGAACTGCGAACTTAAATCGTCCGGAAGGTGTTCAAATATAAGCTGTGAAAATTTGAGAACATGTCAACACGAATGTACACTTTTAACCCTGTGCTGACACTTATGCTTATATGCGCATATAAATGGAAAAGCACCCAGCAGGGAAACAGCCTAGGACTTCTCTACTCGAAGTTAGCTCAACTTGAGGCATCAATGAATCCGATTAGACATAAACACCTGAGATATTAAGTCTATGTTGTTCCCGCTGGAGAAAAGTCTTCAGAAATGATTACTTTATTTACAAAAATTATCGTAGGAGTGATTCTGTAGTTACGTTTTTTGTCTTTCACTATTTCTTTCGTTTCCTTTCACATATGTAATTTATTTATTTTTTCTATATACATACATGCTTCATGATATATGAAATTTTCCGGCAAAACATCGCAAGCAATATGCTTAGGAATTCGAAATTCTTAAATAAACGTAGCTACATATGATTTAATTAGATTGTTTTCGCTTTTGGTAAAGATGTATTTTCCAAAGTATTTTTGAAATATTTTGGAAAAGTTTTCATCTTATTGGTTACCATATTTTGCGGAATAATATCGATACATTCATATTCACAATTTAACAGATTTTATGAAGTTTGTCAAAAATCTGAAAAAAATGTATTTAGTGGTTACAGGTTCGAATACTGGTGAGAATTTTCCGCGTTAAAAACACGATAACTTTTTGTATAAAGAACGTAGTTTCGATTTTCATTATCATGTCATTCAGGCAATCTTTCAGCTCGGGCGTGCTCTTTCAGCTCTGCTGGGAAGTTTGAGAAGCTTGTTCAAGTGTACAGAGCAGCATGACAGAGCCATATTGAAAATAGGAAAAAACGATTCTCACTGTACAAAGCGAAATAAAGGAGCGTGAGGCAAGGACGAAGCAAAATTCAAAAGAAGTTGTAGTAAAATAAGGAAATCTATTTTAACAGCTACTCAACTAACAGGCATGTCAAGATCGTGTATATGTGTGTGTGTGATGGGGTGAGAAGTCACTTGATGATGTCTGCCAACTTCCGGTCGTGCAGTTTTCCATACTTGCACACATTTTTTCGACGGCGTTTCGCAGCGGCAAATAGATGACAGCACATAGGGAAGGAGGGAGGTAGGGAGGGAGGGAGATATGGAGGTTCGGCCGCACTTATACATACTTGGCAGTGTGCACGATCAAGCAGCTAAACTATGTCATTCGACTGGATAATATTATGACTGCCTGTGGGTGTAGACTCGTGTGAACATTTCTCAATTTATCTATTTTATCTCGGCAAGCCAATTCAGCTCTTTAACTTCTGGTCGTCCAACACACGGTGCTGTGAATGCGAAAGTGCAAGTGCGTATGAGTGTGAGTGTGTATTGAAGTGGTGCGCAGTCAACGGACTTTTCGACGTTGCTTTGAATTTGCATTTGCATTTCATTGAGCAATTTATGTAGCTTTATGTCTGCGTATCGGATACAATACTAAATTATCTTGATTGATTTTTGATTCTTTGGGGATTGATTGATTTGCGCCTGATTTGTTTGACCTTTCGTTAAGTGTGTAAGTTCCAATGCGGTATTTTGTAAGAAAAATACCGAATCAACGTCAGCGTTCATTTGTTATAGTAAAAGAAGGCATAACAAATTGCTTGCACACTAAATTAAATGACCACCACCGAAGAAATTGTAGCAATTTACATGGAAATCCTAACTCGGCTCGACACCTGCCCGAATGCTATTATTTTGCTGCTTAGGCATTGAGCGTGAAGGCGCTTTTGTCAGTGGGAGTGTGTTTGGCTTTGTGTATATCCCACCTTAATGTCAGTCAAATTTCACTTCATATTTTTGGCCTTTATGCGGTATCCTTACGGTTGCGCTAAGCTTTTGCTGCTGTCCGTCGCCAAGCAGCTTAACAGAATAAGTGACCAAATCCTTGGGCTCTTATCTCAGCAGCAGCAGCTAAAAAGAAGACATTTTCACGCTTCCAAGCACTTGCGCGCTGTTTCTATACATGAGTGCCTGTTTATATTGTAAATGTTGTCGTTGTATTGTCTTTATTGTCTATAGAAAATCGCAATAGTACTTTATAAATTGGAAAAATTATGACTGAAAGTAATTCAAAGCAGCGCCCTTAAAACAAAGTCACCTGAAATTATTACACTGAATTTTTAAGGTTTGTATTTCCCCACTCTCCACTGATATCGAAAAAGCTGAGCTGTAATTTTTTTACAAATCGGTTCTTCTCACCATAACATTTCAACCACTTTTGAGTCCTACTCGAAATTATATTTGGACTACTTCCAGTAAGATTTTTTTGAGACAATTTTCTACTGAATGCCCGCAGTCATGCAAGTACAGACCCACACACACACACACACACACACACACACAGAGAAGCACACTTGCCTGCGCGTTGGCGTATTTGTCATTTTGAGTGCTCTCCAGGCTATGCGGTTAAGAACAATGCATTGTTTGTACTCGCAGGATAATCTAAACTGTTTCTCTCAACTTGCGTATGTGTACATGTGTTAAAGTGTGTTTGTGTTTGTGCACACTTTGAAACAATTTCACACTGTCGCTTGAAGTTGTGCACGTTAAAGTGGTTTCCTTTGTTTGGCTCGTGGGTTCTGCTGTTGGTCATTTGCAGTATTGAATTATTGAATAGATTCCATGATGGATTAATTCATATAAACTACTCTCAGACAGTAAGTTTATTAAATTTATACTTGTTATAATACAGGTATTGCCACGGCTATTAAAGAATTTGAATGATTTAATTTGGAAAGCATATAATTTCTCAACTTGATGTAGGAATTAAGTAATTCCAGTAACCTATAATTAAACAACAATTTAATTGAACCAATGAAAACATACTTTTCCCAAAAGAAAGAAAAATCCAATATGAAATCTTAAATGTCTATGAATGAATTTTGCTTGAGTGTATATGTACACAAAATGCATCTCAAACTTTTGATATTATATGACAAAACTTTTTTGTAGACAAGCTTCAGCTTGAATAAAGTCAAAGTTTAAGTTTATTTCTTACCGAATTGTATTCATTATAAGGTTAACATTTTGTTTAAACATGCCTATTACTTTTTGTAGAGCAGTGACTTGTTACCATAAAGGGTGTTGTAAAGGTTGAGCTTATATGAAAACGGTTGCGATTAAATACCCTAAATAATAACGGGCAGCATCAAAGGCGGAATATATTGGAATATTTAATATACTACATAATAGGCTGCTGCACAAAAAAACGTTCTTCAGAATTTTATTTAAATATAGTAGTGGTATGTACAATATTGAACGTATTCTATTCTGAAGCTTAAAGCCAATGACTGAATGTAAAAAGCGACAGGTTGAACTAGTATTGTGCTTTCCATTCACAAGAAAAGGTGCACTGACGACAAGCAGGTATTGAACAATAAATTAAATGCCTTTAGCAATTACGATTATGCAGAAAAGCTGCCAATTTGCAAATTGTTGTGAATACGTAGCAAACAATGTTCTTTTGGCAGGAATGTTGTGAAAATTGAATATCAGGTGAACGAATTCAGCGACTACAAAAGCATGAAAAAGATTTGAAAGGTTTTGCGAGGGGAGGCTTTTCTCTTGAGTGCCATACAAAAAAATTGTATTTTCATTTGAAGGTTTGGGCAAGAATTTTGACATACAAAAATGTATATGTCTGCTAAGATGATACATGCATTACTTGGAAAAGTCGTCTAGTCTATTAGTCTATGTACATTTATGTAGGTAGAATGCTTCTTTGCAGCCAGTCTGTGTCTGCTATGATATTTGTTTGCACTTTTTTGCCAACATTCTTTAATGCAATTTTTTGAAAGCACAAAATTTTTCACAAATGATTTATAATTGCTGCTGCTGTAATGCATTAAATTGCAAACTTTTCGCAAATAATTGCAGCAAAGTTCAGAGTAGACTTTTAAGTGCTAATTGATTTCGTTGCCATTATGTGCATCTTTATTGATCTTAAAATCAGTTTAAAGCCAAATTAAAATCAATAGGTATGCGTAATTTTGCACCAAGTCTTAGTTTTAGCAAATAAGCTTAAAGAGGTTTCTTTCCAATTATGCCTAAATATCCAGTTTTTTAAATTTCTTTCCAAAAGAAAGCCCGCCTGCAGCAAGTGGATCGCCTCGGACGCTATTTCATTCAAAAAGGCAAACTTACGTAAGTGCTCTCTCAGCTAAGCGTGCCGAAGCTTTTGAGTCTAATTTAAGCTCATTTGGGTTCTTAAAACATACGCTTAAGAACTTAAAAATCCTGCAAAAATATAAAGTATGTATAGCTTAAAAATAGCAATGGTCACTTAAATTAACCGGGATTTCATCTCTTTTAAATCACTTAATTTTAATTTGATCCTTTTGTTAAACTGAAATGGTGTTTGCTTTGAAAAAACCGTTGGCTTTAAGGTTTTAAAGTGATTGTCGCTTTGAGGTGCAATGTAAATTCGCCTGTACCGGCGAAGGCTGTTCCGAAGGACATTGATTTTTTTCCGCTTAAAGTTGAAATGTGAAACGTTAAAAATAGCCCGCGCACCTCTGTCTATTTTTCGAGCTGGCAACAATTAGGAGCGGCGGCTGCCTTAATTGCACATGCGGCTACAACGCGACTTCCTTGCCGCCTCGCGTAAATCGATAAGCCAGAGTGTTGAATTGTTAATAATAGTGTTAATGCTCCGTTGAGCTAACAACTAGCGCAGCCGAGTCAAGTCCTCCTTGTACAGGCAACATTAGAGGAATTAGTTTGTTACGCATGTTGCATTCATTTGGATTAAGTGCGAATTCAGTTGAATGGGACCATTCAACTGTGTCCGGCAAGTCAAATAGGGCATTGAAGTAGTCAAAGGACACCTAAGCTCATCATTACCACTTATCACATTAGCTGGAATTAGGAAGGTATTACGTAGATGGAGCATGTTGAAAGAAACTAGTATTTACGTTACGAGTTTTTTGGCATTTTCGGAGAATCGCTACTAAATTAAATATTGCGCAACTAGCAGGGAAAGCAAAAATATTGCACGGTTTTAATTAAAGTATTTTAAAGCGACGCTAACAAATAATTATGCTGTAAATTTTTAATTTAAATCGAAACAAATGTCGCAGAAATCAGGATTTGAAATGCTAAATGACATTCAGAATTGAGAAGCTTAATTTTCACTCTCTGAAATTGTTAGAAATTTAAAGCTTAAAAATGGACTCTGTTCGAAATTTCAACCGAAGTCATATCAAAACAATATAGTTTTCCTACGAGAACAAATTCATTGTTTTAATGTAATGCGAGGAATATCATAAAAAATATTTCAAATTTCAATAATCGATTTAAGCGTTCATATGTTAGGCTCAAATTTATAGGACCTTCACATCTACACAGAAACGGCGCCGCGTGAAATGAAACCATGAGTTTGTTGGAATTTGAACCAGCGGCTCCACACATCAGGGACTAAGCACTTTTACACTGAGCCATGGCGATGATTTGTTATACAAATCGAAAATGTATACAAATACAACAAACATTTAAGCCTCATGAAAATCGAAAGCGTCTTCTTTGCTAACTAATATGTACATACATAGTATGATCAGAAGGATAACAGCCTCTTTCTATAAGTCGGAATCACCTGCAACACGAGCAAAGTCTTTTATGTATTCAATTGATGACGGCATGTCTAAATCTATATTCTCTTAACATTTTGTGCACATTCCTACGAAAATAAAACATCCCAACATTCAATCCCAAAATATCGTTTTTCGGCAATATTTTTTGAAAGCAAATAAATCTAAAACTTTCTTCTAAAAAGTTAAGAATTCCGACTCAAGTTACTTTTGATCGAAGCCGTCGATTTCTCAAATCACAAATTCCGAAATTATTTCTTAAAAATTCAGTTTATGCAATTGAATTTGCACCAAATTTTAATAATAATGTCCTATACAACTTTCAGTCAGTCATATTCAAAGTATATGTATATAACTTTCTTTTCCTATTTTCCCGTCTCTCATCAAAATCAAAAATTGCCGTTCAATTAATTGAATGAAATTTTCGCTGATTGGCAAATGGCTAAAAATACATACCGCCGCTGTTTTTTGTTAATTAATCCAAAGAAGAGTTGAATGGAAGCAAATAATTTTTTGATGAGCCTTAGCAAATGGCGCTTTTAATTTACTGTTGTTGTCACAATTTTTCTAAAGCACACTTTAGTATTTGCGATTAAAATTTTTAGCTGCCACGTCGTGGAGTTTGCCGGTGCTAACGTGCTTGCAATTTAAATGGGCAATTAAACCTCAACTGCCTACGGTAATAAATGACCGCACCAGACCAATTTGCAATTTTAACAAAATAACGGTTGTTTTATTATTTGAAATTGGCGGACACACTCACACACCGACACAAAAACACAGCGCGGCTGACTACAAAGGAAATCCGAACGCGCTGCAGGATTAAAATGAACGGTATTTGTAACGGTTGGCGATTGGTGTAACGGGAACGCCTACCGCAGCACAGTATCTAGCGCGGATTCAATCAAATGGTGGCAGCAACAGCGTCAAAAGGAACCAAAAACCATTCGCAAAATCGACGAGGCGGATCTAATTTCGTTGGGCGCTCGAACTTGGCTTCTTCGTGAAAATCGTTCGCTTAATTTGATTGTTTCTAACTTTGTTACTTTTCACGGCTTGAACACGGAAGCTGACAAAGTGCTCTGTATTGGCGCTTAAGGATACGAGGAACGCAACAGGCTGACGTCGTAGGGACAACTCAGGGATTCAACGTTGCCGTCGCTGCTTTTTATATTCAATGCTAAAAGGCGACGATGTCGGCGACCGAGTCGTGCTGCGTGCGTGTATTCCGCAACAGGATTCAAATGTTGCCGACGAAATGAAACGAGCTGAAACGAATCGCCGTTAGTCGAAGTGCGTCGGGCACAGGACAGTAGAGCAAAGTCGTCGCTTGTTGCGGCGACTGTTGCAGGGGAGCATGCGTTCCAAAGTTGCTATCCTGGCGCGCGCTACCGGCCAGCGTAGCTCGCTAAGCAGCAGTCGGCAGCAAATGTTGCTGAGGGTCCAAAATTTTGCGTAGAAAATGTTGCTGCTATGTTAGATGTTAACTTCGTCGACGATTGGCATTTTCAAAGCTGATTTCTGAAGGATTATGTCTTCTGCCACTGATCGTGCATATTCAATGAATTTCATAACCTCTTGAACCAAAATAAGAAATTAAATATCGTTCTTATATCATATAATTTATCACTTTTATTAAAACCAATTACACTCACGAAGAAATGTTTTGTGAGTTGAAAAGGCTGCTTCGTGGAATTGAATGAAATGCTTAAAAGTTGCTCCTGTGTAGGCTCACTTTCATTTCCTACTTTATAAATTTATAAAAAAAATTTATTGAGAATTTCGTGTTTCTCGCCAGAATGGGGCTGCAAGTTAAAATGGTGCATCGATTTTACTTCATCTAAGCCGATTTTTAGCATTTGAAATAGTTTATTCCGACATGTCAAAATAAATACTAATTCGGATTTTATACAGTTCAGTCAACCAAAACTTACTTCGAACACTGGCAGTTGGCTTAGAAACAAAACGTTAGTTTTTCTGACAATAAACTAAAGTCCCTAACGGTTGAAAGCCACTGTACCAATATATGTTATTAATAAAAGTGATCTTCTTTCTTTTTATAAAAAATGGTCCATTGCAAGTTTATTGAAATGAAGAATGCCTTTTTCGGTTTCTGTTGCTTCCTTTTCGAATGTCATGCATAAACCTTCGCAGTGCCGCCAACACATCCTTAAATATGTTGCGCCACTGTGCTGCAAACATTGTTGCTAAGCTAAAAGGCGAATGCATGCGAAATATGTTGCCAGTGATAAGTAAGTTGATAACTTCGTCCGTGCTGCTCACATTATATTGTAAAAATAAACGATTGCACATAGCAATTAATATTAATAACTTTTCGTTGCATATGATTTTCGATTTCTCAATTGACAGTTTTCGATTAAGTTTCCCCACCTCAGCTATAAAATCATCATTACGCACTTCAGTTCACATCGGCTATCATCATCTCTCGTATTTTTTGTAAAAACCTTGGCTTTTTATATTATTACATAATTATTTATGAGGTAAGCTGGGTGCGCTGGTGCTATCACACCGGGTGTGGGGCAAAAGTTTAAAATGCGTGCGTGTGCCACTGCACTACATACACATATCTACATGTTGCCGTGTGTATGTGTGTGCTCTCCGCCTTGTAATTAAAATGCTGTAATTTTTGCGCTGTGACCATTTCATCAGCTGGTTTTACGCAATTTACTTTTCATCTTACGTTGTAGGTGGTTAACGCTATTAAGTCTTGTTAAATTGTTGCTGTCATGTTTGATTGTTCCATCCAGTTACGCTGAGCGCAGTGGAGCAAATCACGCAATGTTACTTGAAATATTTGTAAAAATCAAAGCGTATTTTTTAGAAAATAAAGGTTTTAATTAAACATGTTTTGGTATTTTGATGTTTTCGTATTTTTGAATCCCATTTCTTAGATCCTCTGTCATGTTTTCGTTTAGGAACATGATGGTTTTAGGGAAATATATTCCTTTAGTTCGATGCAACATTTTTTATTTGAACAAGGAAATCGAATCATATTCAACAAATTATAAAAAACTTAACTGGAACATCGTTTAAATGATTCATCAGATCAATTCTACAGAGTTTCAAGGTCTTGGCTTGGAACAATATTCAGTAAAACATTAGAATCTTTCAAATTTGTTATTTTCGGAGTTGGCTCGTAAGAAATCCAGAAATCCGAGCATAATCAGAAATTAAAAGTCTCTAATATACAACAGAATATCAGAGAAGCATTTCTGGCTCATATCGCTCTCGCTCTTTACTTCAAGCTCTTCGTAAAATCGTTGATCGTTAATTACGAAATATCGACTATATTTCATTTCGACTCTTTTATAAAGGCTCCTTACTTTTGCAAATTTCAAGCCTTCTCATCCACAGAATTTCAGAATTTTGATGAATTGTTTGTGGTAATTGGCCCAATACGCTTATGCCGCACCATGGCTAGGATGCTAGCATAGTCGGTGGGCTTATCAAATTATTCAACACCCAAACAAATAAAAGTAGGTAGCAAAAGTTAATGAATTTATTAATGATAAAGTAACGAGCATTCACGCTTTTTCGCTGGACTAACAGCTTTCGTTTATTTGAAGCATTTAACTGTGCTGAGTTCGATCTAATGGACCGAGAGTAATTGGAAATCGACGTCAATGGTGATGAACTTGTCGCTGTTGGGGATGCTGAGTTGGGGGATGTGAATGACGGCAAGTGTCAAAACTTTGACATATTACGCAAATTAAGTGTTGGAGAAACGCCAGGGAGGTAATATTATTTATGGTGTTTGTGTTTAGTGTGGATCTGCAAGAGTGTCATACTCACAAGGAGATATTGGGGGGTTTTCATACAGGGTCAACTGAGAGTGATTCGTTCTTCAAAATCCCCTGCTGATTTCTCCCTTCGTGTGAACAATTTCAACATATCTAGATACAAACGAGGTTCTGAAATAAGTCAAAAACAGTCTTTATATATCAAGTGAATAAATGCTGGAACTATGGCTAAAAAGGAACTCAATTAAGCAAGCTGTGATAAACAATGCGGAACAGAATGCTCCAATCTTCTTCGAGGAATGAAGTGCTAAAGGGCTCATCCAACGACTTCTGCAGAAGGAACGGAGCGGAATAGGAGAGAATACTACTGATCCTCTATACATGCCCCCACTAGTCATAAGAGGTAAGGTCTACCTTAGATTGGTCTTAGTCTTAGTCTCTCAATCCCTCAAATTCCACTATACAAAGCGTACTTAACTTCATTGAGATCTCAGATGTCAACCCCGTTTTGTACCCTTTGGCATTGTACGTGAGTCTCTTACCGAAGCAGCTGCAGCTGGTTCTTAGACAAATTTTAAACTAACTAGTTACGTATATTAAAATGTTCTAGTCTAGTTGCATCATGATGTTTCAATTGCGTGTTAAATGAAATCATAAATTTCAAAGTGTTGCCAAATTGTCAATAATTTAACTGTCAACATCATAAAATATGTCAGATTGAAATGATAGTAAAGCACGCTTGAGTGGCTGCTCCTTAAAACAAATTGCTGTTGGACAGACAAGAAAAGTGCTATGAAATATTATACATAAATAGGATTTTTATGAACTTGTACACTGAGCGAAAAAATAGTGAAATCAAACTAAAACGTCTTCAATCTAAGAAAAAAAATAACGAAACTTGTGTATTTATTACAAATTTAAGAAAAATAAAAAGCCCATAGTTTCAACAGATTGGGATGATGGCGTTGCGTTGTGTGTGCCATTTAAGCGCAAAACTTTTTTGCTATTTATGCCAAATGCCGTTAAGTTCTGCTGTTGTTGTAGTTGCGACTGCAGCTGCTGGTCATCTCAGCCCGCATACCTTGTAAAATTGCAGAATAGTCATAAAAATGTTGTTTAAGCGCACTTTTTTCTACTTCTATACAACAACAACAATAACGACAAATATTTATATAACACAGCGCTGCAGAAAAGGTAAGAAATAAGTAGAAAGGTAAAAAGCGTAGCACGAAAAATTTTTCCCTACGCAGCTGAAAGAATTTTTATGTACAAAAATATAGAAGCACATATTTAATGAAATGGATTTACTTGGCTTCCGTGTGGAGTTTTGTTGTATGCAGTAACTTTAATAGGATCAGCCTAATGGAGATTTACTCCACTGAAGTAAACTTTTGAAACTTTTGTAATCGATTTGCATGGTTTGAGAGCTTGCATATTGATAGCAAGATAGCAAAATGGAATCAAAGAATTATGTTCAATTTAATTTTTTGCAGGTATGCATTTTTATATTTATAGCATCACGTTGCATGCAACGATAATTAGGAAATACGCCCATGGAACTGTTATTGAAAATCATTGCAATATAATGATAACTTCTGCCAGGGTTGCCTTGTGCACGCACATTTCAGGTTCAAGCAAAATACAAACATTGCAAAATCGCATTTTCACACGTTCTCCACTTTGGGCTTCATTAAAATTGCCAATTGCTAGACCAGACCGAAAACGGTTCCAAGTGCAACTGCATTTGTGCATTTGTGGCAAACAGTCGAGCGGCATTTTGTGTGGCACAGTGCCTGTTGCGGTAACAGCGTTGGCGGCAGCAGGAACCGCGTCCTGCTTTCGAGTGCAAACGCTTGATTAAATGCGTGCAGTGGGAAAAGCCAAATTTCCAATGTGCACAACAAAGCCTATCAAAATATGTTCACGCATGAGGAGCACTCCCATTAAAGGCATCTCGGCCTGGTTATATTTTGATGAATGAAAGGCTGTTTCACATTTACAATGTTGTTGTAGTGATCTACTTATGTATGTAGAATAAATGCATTTGCAGCCATTTGCTCCAGTTTTAAAATAATTCAGTTTCGATGCTGGGTATGCAAGAACAGTGCAAACTTCCTTGCATGTAAACATTCCACGTTTCTCCCAATTTAAAAATTTGAATTTTTTATGAAAATGTCTGTATAAAATTTAAGAAGGTTTTTTTAAGTTATTTAAATACCCAAATCTCATAAGTAGGTACTAATCTGCTGCCTGTTGATGGCCTGTACATCAATATTAATGCGAGTATTGTTCAAACTATTGAAGAGGTTTGAAAAATTACATATGTCGAAATGCTAAATTCACTGCTGCATAATGACTAAATGTCAATTAATACTGTAGCTAGGATATTGCTACACTTTTTGTATTATTTACAGAAAATAACATGAGTTCTTATGGTGTCTTCTGACCTTCTCGTAGCGAGCGTACATTTTTGCTCTATAATGGGAAAGAAATACAACAATCCACATACATTGGTAGTAATGCAACCTTCTTACCATATTTTGTCAGCAGTTGTAATCGATTATGATTAACCCTGCTGACCTACTTATGTATGTATGTACCTCGCCTCTTACTTGAACTAATCAATCTGTTCTTTTTCCATGAAATAAACTATTAGCCCAAAAAAAATATTTCACCCAGCTCTCCTTACTCATAACCTAAATGAAGCAACTAATTCAATTGTGTCTGTACCAAATTCCCTTTGCCCCTGCTCTTTTCCCCCTTAGCCCTTTAATGCATATTGTTTCATTGAAGGCACAACAAGTTGCATTTTCTTATTTATAACGTCCTATGGCATTTAAGGATTAAACTTTCCGGCTGTACAATTTGCAGCCTATTTATTTATTTTCAGCTTTATTAAAGAGGAAAAGAAACAACTACTACGGCATAAATCAGAGCCTGATGTCGGGCACTTTTAGTCACGACAACAGTGATAGACAAAAAAACAACAACAACACGACGTATCGCAGCAACAAAGCAAAATTATATTCGACTCACATGAGAATACGCACTTGGGACATGATACTTGACTCTGGCCTCCGCCCCTCCTTCATTTCTTCATCAGAATACGACTAAACAAAACAATTTGCACTTTTACAAATTTTACTACGACACGTTTCCCTTCGCTAGTACATAATATGTAAGTATGTTGACGCTGTCGCCCACTCCCGTCCCAGCATTGAACGATGAGTGATGAATGATGCCTGCCCGTAGATATATGCATATCGTTCATCTATGTGTCTGTCTATCTGCCTGTGGAACTGGTCTAACGTAGGCAGTTGTAATATTTACAATTTAAATACATACATACAATTTAAAAAAATATTTTGCACGTATTTTCTACATTTTGAGAGTTACAAAAGAATTCTTAAATCTGACATCTTTCACTTTCCCCCGAAAGAAAAGTTATGTAACATTTATTTAAAATGTTATACATATAGAAATATTAATATTTACCATAAATAATAATTTATGCATCTTATGGAGACTTTTCTTCAATCCAATCTCTAATACGTGATCAAAGTACCAAAGTAGCACCTTGTACTAAGTGAAAAATACTAAATAACAAATTACCCTGTACTGTAAACATCTTATTGCTTCTGAATTTAGCCTAGCCACGCACCCACTTGTATTCAGAACTTCAGAACGTTCAACTCACGCAGCCGCTGTGCAGAGTATTTTGACAGTTAGCCGCCGTACAATTTGCGAAAAATAAAAAATGGCGGACAGTGGTGATTGTGCGTTGACACTTTGGCAAAGCTAGAAAATATTAATTATTACGAAAAATACATTAGAATATCTAAAAAGATTACCAAGCTTTGAAATAACAACAATGGCGCATTTAAGAGTGCTGAAATAACATTGCAGAAATTAAAAAGCAACTGTTAAACCACTAAGAAAAAATTTATGTGACAGAAAGCAAAACGAAAAAAGCGAAGCTGTAGAACGCGCAAAAACTCCAGAGAGAGAGAGCGCAACGCAGAGAAATTGTCGGTTCTGAAAGTAGGAAAAATTCAATGCGCAAAAAACCTGATTATTTTAGAAGCTTCAATTGCAAAATCACGGTGAAAAGTGCTTGTGTTTGTGAAAAGTGTCAGTTGCACAAAAAATGCGCAGCAACTTTCCCATGCTTCGAACCTGAGAGCGCGTAAAAATTGGCGAAAATTTGGGAAAGCCTCCGCCCCGGCTTTCACGGTTTACCCCTTAGGCAACACAAATACCACAGCAGCACGTGAGCAATGTCGGGCGGCAGAGAATCTAACGGCGGCAACAGCAACGGTGTGACGACGAGCGCTTCCACCACACCCACATCGACCGGCCAGGCCACTAATCAGCGTTCTCGCGGTCGTCCAGCTAAGCGCGCCACTTGCACTTGGTGCAGTGAGGGCAAGCAGCCGCTGCAGTACGTGCTGCCGACGCAGAATGGCAAAAAAGAGTTCTGCTCGGAGACGTGCATTGCAGAGTTCCGCAAGGCGTACAGCAAGGGTGCGTGTGCGCAGTGCGACAACGTGATACGCGAAGGCGCGCCCAACAAGGAGTTCTGCTCGATGATGTGCATGAACAAGCATCAGAAGAAGAACGGCTCCATGCGGAACCAGCACGCCAATGGCAGTCGCGGCGACATCGAACGTAAGCTCTTGTCGGGTGGCGGTGGCTTTTGCACGCCTACTGGACCTTTCCAATACGAGAGTTTTCACGTATTCGATTGGGAGGCTTATTTGGAGGTAACTACGCTAATCATATATCTTACAGATAAGTGCGACTTAATAAAGACTTGTGCTTTGCAGGAATCTGGCAGTGTGGCAGCGCCATCCGAGTGCTTCAAGCAAGCGCTCAATCCGCCCAACAACGATTTCAAGATCGGTATGAAACTGGAGGCGCTGGATCCGCGCAATGTTACTTCCACATGCATTGCGACCGTGGTGGGTGTGCTGGGATCGCGACTGCGCTTGCGCTTGGATGGCAGCGACAGCCAGAACGATTTCTGGCGTTTAGTGGACTCGAATGAAATACATGCGATTGGTCATTGTGAGAAGAATAGCGGCATGTTGCAACCACCACTTGGCTTTCGCATGAATGCCTCCAGCTGGCCCGGTTATCTATGCAAGATTTTGAACAATGCCATGGTTGCGCCGGAAGAGATCTTCCAACCGGAGCCGGCAGGTCCCTCGGAGAATCTCTTCAAAGTTGGCCAAAAGCTCGAGGCGGTCGACAAGAAGAATCCTCAACTGATTTGCTGTGCGACAGTTGATGCGATCAAAGACGACCAGATTCATGTGACATTCGATGGGTGGCGCGGAGCGTTCGATTACTGGTGCAACTACAAGTCGAGGGACATCTTCCCCGTCGGTTGGTGCGCCCGTAGTTGTCATCCCATGCAACCGCCAGGCCACAAATCGCGCATGGATTCCAGCTCGAGCAAGCATCGCAGCCCCAGGCAGCGCTATACATTCATACAGGAAGCAGATGCGATGGTACCAGCTACGCCGGTCACTGCACACTTTCACACCAACTGCAAAGGTGGACCTTTCATAAATAGTTCAAAGCTGCCCTCAATGGTTACAGGCCCCACGCACCAAACGTTGGCCAAGCTGTGTCTGCAAGAAGTGCTAGCGGCCAGCACCGACACGCAGCAGTTGTCCAAGTTGCTGTTTGCTTTGGATGGCGATGTGCACATAGTAACGGCGGCCGGAAAAAATTTTACCGTATGTTGCATTAAAAAAATGATTTTTAATTTATTATTTACTTATTTCCTTAATGTATCCATAATTCTACGTAAAGGTAAAAATACCCTCACAACTACGCATGAAAGATGACGACAGTTTGGCGCAATTCATTGAAACTCTATGTACAACATGCAGGGCATGTCCAAACCTAATCTCACTCATACCCGACACAGAAGAGTGTGAGAAATGTACAAGTTCAAAGAAAAGACACATTTCACAAACTTCCGCTACGCCTCCGTCATCGCCGGTGGTGCCGGAAAAGCGTAAACACACGACTGGAACGCTGCACGAGAAGGAGGACATGAAACAGGAAGTGCCCACGTCCACGACAGCAGCGAATTGTGTGGACTCGTCCACTGTGACTGGCTCAGCGGCTGCAGTGAAGGCAGCAAACAACAGTGGTGGCAACAGCAGCACTACAAACAATTTACCCGTACAAATAAAAGTGGAGACAACTGCTAATGGCACGGTGAGCTCATATTTATTACTGTAATATATATTTTTGTCAATTTACACGCGTATATTTTTATGTTAGAATGCCAACCAAGCGCATGCATTGCGTCAGATACGTATGCATCATCACGGTCTTCTGGAGGAAAGCAAGCATCATGTGAGCAGTAATGCGACATCAACTACCACCAGCACAAACTCGAACGTTAAATACCTGGCACCGCTCGTGGCTGAAGTGCATCCGGAGGTATCAAATGCCGCGGCGGCTGCAGCAGCCTCCAGCACGTACAAGTCGCCCTCCACTCTGTCCTCAAGCGCTTCTCTGCCCACGTCGGTGTCTACACCATTCAGCGCCTCGCAATCAGCTTCGTCGACAGCAGTTGCGGCTGGCGCAGCCACTGTAGCCGCTGCGGCTGCGCCAAACACATACACTGGCAGCGCAACAACAGCGGTATCAATCGCCGGAAATTCCGCTTCGTCGCCTATGAGCACGGCAGCGCTTCCGCCTCTGCGGTCACATCCAGGCGATTGGTCGATCGAGGAGGTAATACAGTTTATTGAGAGCAGTGATAGAACGCTTGCCGTACACGGTGATCTCTTTAGAAAGCATGTAAGTGTCGCATGTTACCATTTAATAACATACCTCCTCATCGAAATTTCATACCTGCATTTAAATTGATTTTCTATTTTTGCGCTTTGCAGGAAATTGATGGCAAGGCTTTCTTATTGTTAAATTCTGAAATGATGATGAAGTACATGGATCTGAAGCTAGGACCAGCCTTAAAGATTTGCAATTTAGTTAATAAGATTAATGGACGACGTAACAACATGTCAATGTAAATAGTTAACCCTAAAAAACCAAATACCTACGCTACTACCTACAATACTACACACACAAACACGCACTACACTGCATGCTGCACTAAGAAAGATTGGAATTGGACGGCTTCCCTCATATTTCAAACGGAACAGTTGGTACATTTCCCTTAAGTAAAATTTTCAAATCATTTTTTTCATTTCTATTGAATTAATCACTACATTTTAATTGTGTGGCATGCTACGCTGACTGCATAGCTTGTGGGCTATGCCGCTCCTATGTAACTATATTTTGAAAATAACGCACCGAATGCGGTTTAGCGACATGCTATACATAATCCATCACTATAGTGTCGTCTTTCGCATTTTGTAAAACATGCACAATAATAAACACTGATGAAATGAAATGTATGCATGCAACTAAATGCAACACACTCACATAAACACACAAGCAGTATCACAATAAGGAAGCGAATGTACATATACATATTATGAATACAAGAAGAATATAACAAAGTTTATACACATGCATATATTCATGAAGTACATACATATACATACATGTAAAATGAACATAATAATTAGTATTAGTATATTTAGTATTTAGAGCAAGTTGAATGCTATTGTTTTTGCTGATTTAAAAATATGTATCAAGCAAATCAGGAAACAATAAAAACAGCAGCGGAATAATGCATTGAGCAGACATCTTATGGAACATAGAATAGCACACCCATATAACAGTAAAATATGTGCAACAAAGCAACGGCATAACAATGGCTAATTTTATTTTACATAAACACAAACGAGCATATATACATATTAAGCATATAATCAAATTATATGAAAGCAGTTAAGACATTGAAGTGAAAATTGTTAAAGCGTACTTAAAAACATTCAAACACTCAATTTAAATTCTTCAATATAGCGAATATGTTTTGGGAATGTCTCTCATGGCGACTTCCATGCTGTTGTTTTTATTTAGCTACCCATTTTCTAAAGGCAAACACATTCTTAGCGCCTGCTGTTACCCCGGTTCCACACTTTCGATGATATTCCAAAATTTTGTTTGTATTAATAATATCGAATAGTTTCTTTTTTAGTGTATGTAAATTAAGTGTGCATATATTTAAAAAGTAAAATGCAGTAGTAAACAGCAAAACAAAACCTGATTTACCATTTTATTTTTTCAGCCCCAGCCCAGTGCAAGTACCTACTTTATAAATTATAGGCTCATAGTTTACTGTTTTTACTCACCAAATAATTGAAATTTCAATTACGTTTTCCCTGCAGAAAAAGCCCGTTTACACCATAAAATAGTTAACCAAATTTAAATTTATTAAAGCAATAAAGTTTAGAGGCATACATATTTAAAGGCACAATTATGAAACAACAAGCATAGATGAAATATATTTGAGAAATATATGATTTATTGTTTCCTCTTCATTTTTCGAATCAAAACAAAAGTCCCAAAAATAGAAACTGAAATCAGTAGTGCTTGCGAAAGTGTGCTAAGTTGACTGAATGCAAATAACCCCATGATGTCAGATTTGGCTAAGTAATAATTTAATAGAATTTTCATTCGAAACTGATTTTGAATATTGCCTCTCAAAAAGCTTGTTATAATTTAACCATATCCAAAAACACAATTTACAAGTTTCTTTAGAAAAATCATTTTCAAATAATCAGCTTTTTCATTATCTATTTTTAAATTAAGGGCATAATGTTGTCACATAACCCTTTTACTACCAAGTTTTTCATTTGATCTTTTGTCTAAAACATAAAAGCTTTGTCTACGAATTGAAAAAAAAGAACATCGATTTATTAACTAGGACCAATGTGCCACTGGTATTGAAAGGGTAAAAATATGTTCGCGGATTTTCCTTAAAAGCAATGCTATGATAAAATATTAACAAATCTAGTCCATGTCAATTTTGGTTTTGCCCTTAGCACACATTTTGCAAAATTCTCTCAAATAAAAACAATTTAAATTTTTTGAAGCCGCGAAATTTACAACTTGATTAAGTTATATATAAACATATGTACAATTTTCTTAAATTTGTTTTTGTTTTGCTTTCTGTATTTAGTTATGAGTTAAATACAAACTGTGTGAAACATGAAAGTATATAATAAAATTAATAATAATAAATGAATTAATAAAAATCAAAGCAACAAAAATTAAGTTAATATCTTAGTTTGAATTTATTTTATATTGAATGAAGGTGGGCAATTTTAGTTTCAAATAAAACCAGTTAACAAAATGATAAGAAAAAAAATAAACGTTAAAAACGATTCGATTCAATTGAAAAATGTGCTCTCGAATCTGGGTACATACTAGCAAAAAAGAACAATTTATTGAAATTTTTCGTTTTAGTCTAGTTAGTAAAATACATAGTTAAAAGTAAAGGCGAAAGAAAATGAAAAATTCGAAGGGTGAGAGCTGGAAAAAAATATTATGCACAAACCAATAAAGTTTTTGTATTTTGGGACCGCTTGCATCAGAGCTCGGTCTTTGGTTCTTTAAAATGCAAAGCTTGAATGGAGAGAACGTGCACGTGTACACCGAAAAAGGTGGATTTATAATTTTAATAAGTCATTTAATCACAATCATTCAAGCATTCTTCATACTGCTGTCTGAGCAAACACTTTATTTTTGAAATTTTCGTGCAATTTCAAAACGCATAATTTATAATGTTGCCCCAGCTAAAACCGAAAAAGGTAATACCATCAGTCCGCATTCCACAGAAATATGTTGAAATTCAATTGTGTCTGTGTGTCTGCATGTGAGCTCTTAATGCGCATATAATTAAATTTTTGAGCCGAACATTTGCATTTCAATGTAAAAAGCTGCAATGAGTAACCGCGGAGAGGCAGGGCGGGGGAGCAGGACCAGCTGCGCCTTGTTTGTTTCTCTCTGTGCCTGCCTGCATGCCCGCTCGTTTTAGGCCGCCAACCAATGCGGCGCCGAATTTTCTACATATGTAGAATACACTCTTGGAACCATGTAGAATATGCAGAATAAATATGTAGAATATATTTGACATACATCATGTTGTAAAAGAACACATTAGTTAGTCAGTGAATATCAAGTTGTAGGTTTACAAATCTTCAACGTGTTGCATATTGTCTACGTGTCTTCCTAAATTTTCTACACGCATATGTTGAAACGTCATAAAACACGTGAAATCGCCCAACTCTACCCCAACCCGTCTGCCGCTCGGCTGTCTGCCTGCTTGCATTATTAATTAGCAACTGTTATCCTTTATTCTTATTATGCATGTGTGCCTAAGTGTGTGTTTGAGTGTTGCATGAGTGGGTAAGTGCCTGTGTGTGAGTATTTACTCTGCACTACAATTGCGCAAAAAGTGAAATTTATATATGCACACACTAAAACATACAACAACTCAACAACTCAATTTTGCAAAGATTAATGAAGACAAATGTGCCAAAAAGGATAATGACAGAATATATGCGTTCATTCATACTCTTCACTCTCTCCGAAAACCGGGAAAGCAGGGTGAGGGGCAGTGCTACTCCGCTAAACGAAATGCAAAATTAATTCGAACTATTAAGGCAAATGAAGGCGAAAGCTATCCATGTTCACACACACACACAGAAACATAAACGTGCACGCAAGTTTTAGCCCCAACTGTCAAAATCATTGGAAAAGTTATTTCAACAGCTTTACTCTTGGTTTAAAGTATTACTAATTTTGTAATTTTGGAACTTTAAACTTTATATGTACATCTCGATTAAAAATTGTATTAAAATTCGACTTTGTGCATTTGCAATAAATAGGTTGGGAAATTGGTTTTCAAAGAACTTTTTTTTGAAATAGCAAAACACGTACAGAGCCAAAAGATAATACATACATTAAATCAAGAAGATTTTCTCTTCAACCTAATACATATACTAAGATTAAGCCACATGAAAGTAATAAATTTTTTTAAGGGCAGATGGTGGTTAATGATGCTGTAGTTGCAGAAATTCCGCTATATTTAAGTGGCCATGTCTGTGCATGTATTGCATCGGCACAGGACACAGCTATTTGGACAGAAGGGTATTTACGCCCCCAAACCGGCAAGAGATCTTCTGATTTCAATGTGCCCACTTAGATTTGTTAATATTAATTTTGATGACGTGTTTTTTTGGTACCCCTTCTATTATTAAAAAAGTGTAAAGCCACTGAGCATCCTGCTAAGCAATTTAATAAAGTTCTACCACGAATGTTTGTTTGTGTTTGCAGAGAAAGTGCTGCCACGGCAAACACATACATACAAAGCAAAGTGCGAAAATGGCGTCAAGCGTCACACTTACTTGAAATGCACCAAACACACACCCACGCACACATAAGCAAGTGCCGCCTTTCCGTGGCGGCTTGTGCCTGCCTTCAACCCGGAAGTGCTAGAATTTTTAAACATGGAGAAAAAACGCACACCGTAGCATATGAATGAATGCACTCGTTAGCAGAGAAGCGAAAGTGCCACACAGACACACACACACACGCGCACTCAACGTAAGCAAACCACGACCGCCAATATAAATTTATAAGTGTGCAGTTTGTTTACCTGTGTGGCATGTTGTTTACATGCAACTTGTCGCCCAGTGTGCTGCTGCTGCGGCACTTCACGCGTTGTTGTTGTTGTTGCGTTTGGTGATTGTTTTCCTAGTGTTCTAGCACAGAAAAATGTCTTTTGAGAGATTTTCTTTTATTTAGGCCACCAAATTTTAACAAAGTAAAATTTGTTTAAAGGCTGAAAATGTGGCAAATGCTCACCAAAATAAGTTTTATATGAAACAAAATTGTGTATGTGTATTAGCGTACCTAACGCTCTAACGATCCACACAAAGAAAATAAGTTATTTCCATACCATTAAATGGTTATGCGATGCTTTCCAAATAACAATATTTCAGCTCTAGCGATAATCTCTGAAAACCCAGTTTTGTGATGTCAAGAGGTTTTTTAGAACATGTTGTTGCGAAACTTTGGTTAACATTTATTTAAATATTTTGGTTTTCTGGGGGAGCAACTAAAGGTAATTGGCCCGTAGGTGTTAAGAGTTTAAATAAGTAAAATGATGAACTTTCCGTATCAAAGTATTTTTGCATGCTGCCATACATTTACATACATTTTGCATACTCCATACAACTGCAATTTCCCGTTTCATTGTCGGTGCTAGTAAAGCAAATCCTTTATATGGTACTCATATTGTGCTAACTCAGCCCGAAACTTGTTACGTCCTAAAGGCAAAACTAGCAAAAGAAAAAGATATTGAAATAAAAAAAAATGGCACTTTTTGGTGCAGTATCTTAAATTCGCTTATAAAAGTTTGCTGTCTTTTTGTAGCGTTTTTCTTTTACTGCATGCGCCTCTTTTCCTTCCCAGCGAAACCCAGAACAGAATTTGCATATTTACATGCTCAATGGCCATAGCTGGGCCACAATCGAGTAGCATATCCAATTGCGCCATCAGTTGGCAGCAGGAGCAGCAGACAACTGGGCGCTTGGTTGTCATACGTGCACAGGCGCGTGCTCACTGGGAGAGGATGAGGGTATATGTGACCTCGGGATTGCTGCAATATCAGTGGAAAATGTATACCTTTTGGAAGCTTAAGAGGTTAGTATTTGCACCCCTTTCAGTTCTGTTCTCTAGTAAAAGGCGAAAGATATATTCGACAGCTGAACAGAAGTCAGAGTATCTGTTCTGTTTTATTTACAACCACCCTTCCAAAATGACATTCTAATTACGTGACTGTGTACATTGTATGTGTGTCTGTGTAGATGTGACCATTGTCTGCAGCAATTTCCATCAAAGTCCATTTGTCGATCGACTCTTATCAACGATTTAGAGCAAATAAAAATACTCGCACATATGGCAAGTGGCAGTGATACCGAAGAACGGGGGCAAGGGAGCGGCAGCAGAGCTACAACATTTGCATACAATTGTGACCAACAGTAGCAGCAGCAGCAGCAGCAGCAATGACCGCTCAAGTAACAACACTCACTGAATATGCCGAGCTGTATAAATATGTGGAGCTTGTGGTCATCAAGTTACTTTTTCAATTGCTCACTGCTTTGAAGTTCAATATATGCACATTGCTGAAAGGTTTTTTTTTACTAGTGCTGGGAGTGGTAGGTGGGGGAAGCGCACGATTAAGCTAGTTTGTTTTACTCACTTGTGCGAAGGGAGCAAATGATAGTATTTACTACATTTCAGGCACTGAAGTATTTTGCCACATGAGTGAATTTTAAAGTTGTAGCATAAATTCTGCTTCTTTTTCCTTCAAACCAATATTCAATATTAAGTATGACTTGTATTTCATTATAAATGTAAATATAAGCACATTTAATAATTATGGTGTTTGATTATTACATGCAATAATATTTGTAACTTATAGTTATATGATAATTTACATTGAAATGACTTTTAAATAGTCATAATTTTTGGGCTGGCTGTGAAAGCGATGCAGTCAGAGTACATAAAATATTTTTTAAACAACTCTATGGAAACAAAAGAAAGACAAATAATTTAATTTGTCACAAATGAAACTTAAAGTTCAGCCACGCAAACAACGATAATATAAAAATGAAGAAAGAAAATATACAAAAGTTAAAGAGGATAATTGCAAATGAAGCTTACACGGCGTATGTGGAATCTATTGTACGAGCAGCAAGTTGGCAGTATGCATACGCCCCGTAGCGCCGCATTGAACTGCAGAAATAAATAGGAAAAACTCCGTAAGGTTGCCTTGTTCCGCATTGCTTTAACTGCACTTCGACAGCAGACACTGTGACGCTGTGCTTCGACAGGTGTACATGAGGACATGAGGAAGTTGCATTGTGTGGAAAGCACTCTAATGAATACGACATGACCCAATCAAGTCTCCGCTTTGGCTCTTGTGTTTGTAAACAACCACAGACAACTGCCATTGCAAACATTTTCATTAGTCTTCCGTCCAGCTCTTCTGGATAACTGCAAATTAGCTGCTCGTAATGAAATTTCATGCACCAAAGAGCAGAACTCTACGTACAATTGGGATGGCGGTTACTATGAACAGCGAAAGGTAATCAATCGTAAAGAAAAAGAATAATAGTAATTCCTAAATATGACAGTCGAAAAGTTAGCTTAACTAATCTAAAGCTTTAGATTCAGATTGCACTCTCGAATCTAGCAAACTAAAAATCACAAAGGAATTAATATAACACATTTTTCTTTTTAGTAAAAAGTAGTGATTACGTGAAGGTTCAGCTCTAGTGTTCATTTCAAATGTATGCTTGTAAAGTGTTAAAATGAAAATTATACAAAATATTTGCACATATATGTAAGTAAATATAGTCATGCATATGCAGAAGAGAGATTGCTGTTGCGCATAAATGAGCTTAATAGATGGAAATATTTCAATATTGATATTAATGGCATACAAAGGAATTACTGTTGCGCATTAATCATTTCCAATGATCGCTCATTTCTGTTCACAGGCACAAATACATATACATATATGACTTATTAGCATATCGAAATCATAAGGTCATGAATAGCAAACAGTGCATTACTAGCAGACCTAAGGCAGAGCTTTAAAAATGGCTTGGGAATGGATTATAAACAGCCTTGTATTACCGAGTAAAGTAGAATTTCTCAGATTCACATAAAATAAATGAGTTCCTTGATTACTTACTAGAATACAAGCATTGTTCCTCCAGCACAGATGTTCGTCATTGTCCCAAAGAAGTTCATATCTAGTTTTTAAACGTAGAAATCGAGTCACTTTCAAATGTTACAGTTTTGAAAAAAAACGAGTTTTTCTACCATCGCGTAGTAGGGGTTAGACCACGCCCACCTCTCTATATAAGAAAATACGACGAATCTTTGTACTCGAAAAAGTTATTGTGATAATTTTATTTTAAGTTAAGGAGCATTCTTGCTTTTAATTTTACATTTTATTTATATTTACATTTATGCGTTTTTAAAATCTGAGAACGTTGGCCTAAGCAGATTATTATGATTATAATTTTGACTCAACATACGTCTTCTTGGATTATGCTTTTTCCGAGAAGATTAATAATTGGCGGAAGTATAATTTCTTTTGTTTGCGATTTGTTCAGTTTCCAAACTCTCTCGAATATCGGCCCTGTTACAATTGCAAAGTTTACACGGATAATTTTCTTGAATTGGTTCACAATTCTGAAACTTTTTCGCGTCATCTCTGTGCTTAAGATAATCCAACCCACACATTGACTCTGATGAAGTTATTTTTAAAAGCCCTTGTTTTGAGATGCATGCACATTTTTGTGGATGCTGACAACGACAACAACAATCAAATAATCTTCTCATATCGGTAGAGAGTCCTCCATATACCGATGAATCATCATCTGTACTCAATATATCATCTATGATGCAGTGGTTCTGCTTAATTTTACAGCATTCGCATCGTCGTTGTATTGATTCATTGTTATTCCTGTGATATGTACTGTGATCATGAACAATTTCATACCGCGCATTCGGTGGAGTGGATTCTCTCTGCTTTATTAGCGGTAAATCACTGTATCGTGTGTTAGAATGTTTGAAGAATTGTTTGGATTTCAATTTTCCTATTTCTTGGGCTTTATCTTCGTAATATTGATATCGGTTTCTGGTCTGTACTGTGGAATCTTTGTTGTCTACAGGAAACCTCTCGACGGTTGGTAGTGAAGATTTTATTTTGTTTGGTTGATGGGAATGGGCGGGGCTTGCATCGAAATATTGCTGTTGATGTGAAGTCCTTTGGTTTGTTTGGTATGTAAAATTTCGATTATTTTCCTCTTTTTGTCGGGAAGAAATTTTTTCGTTTTGTACATAACGCTCATTGCAATCATTACAATCTGAACCATTTTGTATATCATCAGTTTCTTTAAATAGTGTTGATATAAGCTCACGCTTAAGTTGGTTGGTTGGGTTAGGTTTTGAAAAAGGTGTTGAATTTGTATACTTTGGTATCGGCGTTATTGAATCATTTTCATTAATAAGTATTATCGAGCGAAGCTTTTTTGGCGGTGAAGGTGGTAGCTCTGACCTTAGCAATATATCAAAAGATTTTTTTTTTTTTACTTGCATTGCATCAATCGGTGGAGAGCTGTATCGCTCTTTCCGAGATTTATCTTTTCGATCCATTCGAATTACTTCAATTGGCTCAGCCTCATATTTATCTTTGGCTAAAGGTTTGTCTTTATAATCCAAATCTTTGCACATTGATTTTGTCGCGAATGGTATATTTCTTTCTTTTCGTACTCTATTCAGTATGGTGGAGTACTGCAGATCTTGGTATAATCGATTAGGTACTACAACCGATAGGGATTTTTTCTTTTTCTTACAAACACTTAATGAACTTTTACTCCTTCGCGCAATCTTATTTTCATTCTCTTTCCCATAAGAAATTTTGGGTTGCACTAATTGAAATTTGGATGGTGACGGGTATGGCGGATCTCGTAGTATCGTCGTTCGAACACCGGAGAGTTCCTCATTACGTGCTGTACGTCTTCTAGTGGGGGCTGCATAACGACGTTCGATTACTTGAGGGGAATGCCCTTTATTGCAGATTTCTGCTTCTTTAATGAAACACCCTCTCAGCTCTGATGCATTTCTGGAACTATTTTTCCCCGCCGTGATTGCTGATTGAGGAGAATGTAATCTCCTCACTTTCAGACTTTCACAACTGAATATTTTTGAATTACAATAATTTATCGGATACCTTTAATAAATGTAGAAAAATATATCTAAATGAACTGTCTGGTCGACAGTAAAGATAAGGGCGTCTACGCAAGAAATAGTCAAACGAGTATAAGAAGTAGTTGTTTGAATCTGTAAATTTGTTCCGGTTCATTGTTTTATAAACATGATACTGCTTTTAAATCAAAAGAAACTTGAATATTTAAAAAACACATAAATTCCAGAACACAGAATCAAAAGATCAATCTTGCAAAAAAAGATTTGGTGAAAAAATATAAGCATTCGAAGTTGAGTGTGTGGCGTTTTATATAGGAGCATACATAAATATAAAAAGGAAGTTTAAATTTGCTGGTTAGTGTTTGCTTTAACGTAGCGAAAAAACGCTCTTCTATTATCAACACTAGCGGAGTCGGAGTCCTAGTTTTTGCCTCTGCTATTTGGAATTCTTTTTCGTATGAAACTTTCTTAACGATTTCTTGCAGCTGGCTTTACGAATGCGGCTGAGACTGCAGGAGCGGCAATGGGTGCTCAGCTGCTTGGAAAGTAGTTAGATGCACTCGAGTACGGCTTGAACTTTTGACTTTTTGCACTGCAGATTGTTGTTGGTGAGTAATAAATTCCACACGCAAACAAAACCACACACACACATTATCACACACAGGTACGCATACAAATAAACACATATTGTGACAAAGCGCTGGCACGCAAATGGCAGCAGAGTGCAGGCGACTTCGCACCTGGCACTGGCGCCTTTTTTGCTATCCTTCCATACCCACCTCCGCTTCGGGCAACGGTAGCGGCATTTGCGCCGGAAAGGATCAAGCACGAAAAGTTTAATCTGTAGCAGCAGTAGCTGCAGATGCCGGCAGAGGCGGTCGCTTGGCAGGTGGGACGGAGGGGCTAGGAGAGCTGGCGGCGAGGCTTTTGTGTTCGTTGCCGTTGCGTTTAATTGAGTTTAAAATAAGCCATAGTCGAAAGTGCACGAACAAAGCGCATTTTCCAAACAGGTAATAACAACAAAAACAACAAAGCTCAAAACACAACAAAAACAGCAATACCAATAACAACAACAACAACAACAGAACCAACAACAGAAACAACATAGAACAATAAGTTTGGAAACAGCAATCGGGTTCCATTGATGGAGTAATACCCTGTACTAGGGACGTAAATTCCTAAAGGTTTTGCCAATTCATAGATTTTGTTACTGAAAACTTGCGATTCCGGATTCCTGGTCTCTTGCGGGATTTCACAAATTACTTATGTATAAATATGGGGATACTAAATATATGTATATATAGTTAAAGAAATTGCTTTATAGTAAAAAACCAATAGTTTTAGAAACTAAATCACTGGATTTTGACATTTTAAATACCGGGGCTTCAAGAGAACTCAGCAAATTAAATTTGTTTTGAAGATTTATAAAAATCTTTTACCGGAAAGTTTTCAACATTAAAATCGGAACAGAAAACCAAACGCAAAATATATTCTGAACTTATTGGGATCGTATTTACGGGAGAATAAACGATTATATTAGCTAGATGAGCTGAAAAAAAGAATACAGGCAAATACTAGCACCGTCAAAAATGGCAATGGCAAGTCAAGCGGGAAGGTGGAAAATGGGGCTAGGCAGGTGTGGGCAGATAGGGGAAGTGGGTGCAAGTTTAGTGACTGCCTCGCTTGTTGAGTGTAAATTTTTTGGCCAGCAGCCACAGCAACAGCAACAAAATAATAGAAGTGGTTGCATTTGTGGTGGGCAGGGCTGAACAGTACAGAGCTGAGCGGGCACTAGGATCGAGTCCGGGATGCATTTAGTTGCATTGTTCGCTGCTGCTGACTTTATCGACATGGCACATTGCACCTTAATTAAAGTTTAACAATTAAATTACCCGAAATTGATGATGGTGTCTGTGTGTGTGCATATGTGTGGATGTGGATAAAAGGAAGCATGATTGTGGGTTCAAAACAGGTTTAACTTTTGGCGAAATGTTGCAAAAAAAGTTGCGCTAACAACGGTATAAAAACGCAGCTACCCAAAATTTGAAGTTTAATTAGGAAAAGTGTGATTCTTAGTTTTACAAAAATTTTGCACTTTAATATATGTGCCAACAAAGTGGATGTATGCATATATTTGTGTGCTGCTCTTATCAGAGAAATATCAAACTTTCGATTTATAGGCGATGCAATTCCAGAAAGTCACTCAATAAAAGTCACTCAAAAAATAAAAGAATGATTTGTGCGAACATGAGACGGGAAGAGAAGGTCTAGTCAAATAGAAATTATCTACGATCGGTAGTTACATTCTTTAAAAATAAACAAATTGCTGACTCAAAAATTAAGTGAAAAGTTCAGTACTGAATTTTACAAAAAATCAGTTGAGATTTCTACCCTTGGTTTTGCTAGCTTATGGGGCAGCCATCATCTCCCAATTGCAAATTTCCGATGGGATTTTGTTGCTGGAAATTATTTCCAACAGATGAAGGGAAATCATTAAAAAAGTACCACCATGTTATAATGTGGCAGCTTGCAACATGCAAAGCCGTCTAGAAACTGGCGCAATTATAAGCATGTATGTATGTGGTTTTGTGTCTATGTGTGTGTGTGTGTGAGTGCAACTTATTGCTACTGCAGTTGCATGCTGTTATCACAAATGCACAAATGCGGTTCTTCTGCAAGTCGACAAAAATTAATGTCCGCTGTGGGCTGTCGACGCTGTAGCGGTTGCCATTGTCTACATTGCTGTTGGAATGACCCGAAAAACCCAAAATTCGCAAAATCCTTGGTGTGTCATTTATCAAAAGAATAAATTTTGAGTTGCGGTTTTCGGTGAGCTGCCAGCTCATGTGGCATTCGCGTGTCTGCTGCTAGCTTCGTTATCTAGTTATAGAACATTTTGCTGTCGTTGGTGTTGTCTATTGTTGTTGGTGTATAAAGTTGTTGTGGCGAGTCGTACTTCTGTCGAGTTGCAATGCTTTTGATCGGTTGCTGAAAATTACTCTTGGCAGTGTTGACAGTTGATGGCTGTGCAACATCTAATAACCATTAAAATATGCCAAACTTTCTTTTTAAGAAAAAGTAATTGAGTACTTTATGAAGCCAAAACCTAGAACAAAATACTTAAATTATTTGTCAATTGCAGAGATACAAATGAAGTAGACAATTTTCGTTTCGCTCGCTACCTTTATTTATACCACACAATTGAGTTTGTTAAATTGTCATTCAAACTTACAGCCTCGAAGATGAAAGCGTATAACACCAAAAGTATCCGCATTTGCGTTAAATTATACTTACGAAAATCAATTCACCAATTGAAACAATTTGCCAAAAAGTAATAAAACGAAACTTTTCGCTGTCAGTGGCAAATGCCAGTTTGGAATTTCTATTCACTCGCAAGATGCGGGGAGCGGGAGGCCGCATTTCGCAAATAACGAGAATGTAAACGCAGGCTAATCGAGTCGACTCCAGGCGCCACCGTCAGTCAGTCGAATTGAATCGACTCCGACTCGCATTAAGTTCAATGTTGAGTCCCGCGGTGCGCCACCGCCACCTGTTTGGATTTTACTCCGCCGCAGCCGCAGCCGCTCAGGCACAGCGCGGAGCAGCATTTGCTACAAAGTACCTTCTGCCACTGCTGAAGTGCGGCTGCTGCTTCTTCGTCTGCCACGTTTTGCATGCCGCCCGTTCGTTGGATTTACCAAGCAAATAAGCGAGAAAGTTTTCATTTTGCGCGCCGGCGGTTGCCGCAGCTATTCACCGCTTTAGCTGCTGTGGCGGGGCGTGCAGGCCGGGCCATGGAGAGGGGTAGGGTATATTTATTTTTACTAAAATAAAGTTGCTGTTGATGGCTTTGAAATAAATTTGAACCCAAACTTCAACTGACGTTCCCTTTAATTGATTCCAAAGTCAAGAAAATTTCAGTTTCAAAACTGGTTTTTTGCTGCGATCTTCTTACAGTTACACAGTTTCCATTCTTAATGCTGATCAATTAATCCTGTGATCGAAATTTAAATTCACAAGTCACCATTTACGTTATTTACTGTGCCAGTAACGATTACAAAAATGTATAAAATTATATTTCGATTCCGATTTCGGCTCAGTGGCTATAGGATATAGTCAGTAATAATAGGATTAAATGTAAAATGGATATAGAGAGCGCTCAGTGCCTTTCGGATATATTCCCCGTCTACATGTATGCATTGCGGGACGCAGTAAGTGAAGGACAGGAAGGAGGGTATAGTTAACATTGTAGTCTAGCATTTGTATCGAAAGTTTTCATATAAAGCAGGCTTTTATGTTTATTGCTGAGAAAAAAAACAAACTTTTCATTTAGTCAAAACTTTTGCATTTTCCACAATCCAGTGTTCTTTTTGTGGGGCAGGAGGGAGTGAATATAAAAGTGTGTATGCAGGGGTGTTGGCGGTTGGGCGTGTGGCTGTTACTTTTATTATTTTAAGTAATTTGAACAAATGGCATGAAAATGACTTTATGAAAAAGTTCGACAGATAAATTCTAAATTTGATTTGCCATGTTTTCCGCGGTTTAAAGCGGAAGTTGTGTAAATATGTTCAGAATGCAACTGGAACGCGGGGCTCCACCATTATTATGGGCATTTGCTGTCCATTTCTCTCAACAATGTAGCTGTACTTTATCATGACTTTATTAAATGCGTGTATCTCATAGAAATGAGTTTGTTGGATAAATCAACTTGGAAGATGGCTACAGCTCGAAACTTGAAATTGTTATTTCAGTGTATGTAATTTGGATGGTTCTGAATTTAATATACACAAACATAACCACAGTCGACAACAATCGTTAAAACAAATGGGATTATATGACTTATGAAAAGATAACGAGGTTTTTCCGATAATTCTGTCGATTTCGATATAGCTATAGATAAGTACCTCCGTTTTAATCGATAGTCGCCTTTTCAAATTGTTTGATAGAAATTATCATATCCTCGGTAAAACTTGAAGATCGAACAATATTACCATGTTGCTGGCGGGGAGAATATTTATTATATTATTTACTCCCAAACCTTTAAACGAAGTCCAACAAATTTTACACACTGATGACTCATCCCACTGCTGGTTCCTCCATGTCAAGTCTATTTTTATCTTTCCAGCACGGGTGAAACATTTTTCAACTCTGTTCAACTCAATAAATGAAAGTGTTATATTTTTTTTGTGGTAAACACAAAAGTTTATTATGCACCCGAATAAATTTTCATTGCGTGTGTGTTTTATTTGTGAGATTCTCTCGTTCAAGCTGATTCTATGCTGAAATTCACTCAACATTTTTTATGCGAGTTCGCCGGCCTGAGAAGCAATAACTTTAATCGTAGCGCTTAAGTGTGGTCAGAGCCATTAGACCGCGTCTTCCTATTCACATAGATTAAGTAAAAAAATGCGAAGCGGAATGCAAAATGCCAAAGCGTAAGCGCATAAGCGCGGGTGCACGATCCGGCTTGCGAAACGTCCAAGCTGCGGTTGCACAAAATGGAAAGGATAACGCACCGCAGGAGCTGGCGCTGTGGCAAAAACGCAGCATCAACCACAGAAATCGCAGGAAAGCCACCAACAACGAGGAACGCACGAAGCGTTATTGTTTTGAAAACTCTGCTGTCATTTATTTGCTGTACTAGCGACCAAGAGTACGGAAAAACGGAGGAACGAACAAAAGAAAAACGCAAGCGACTGGGAAAAGCCACACAGATGGAGATAGAAAAAGACGGCAATAAAGAAAGAGCAGTCTGACTTTCGCTATAAAACTAGCAGTTTTTCAGCGCTGTGAATTGCAAAATGGCGCCAACTCTAACGGTGAATAGAAAAGGAACAAAAACAGTAGACGAGCAGGGGGACCAATGAAAGCAGAGCAGGAGAAACCGCACTATTTTCGTTCATAATTCATATGAGATAGCATAAATAAGTAGAAGATTTGTATGATTGCATTTGTATGTGTGTGTGAGCATGAGTATGAGCGTGTGTGTGTGTGTCATCATGACTTGCCACAATGCTTGCGCATATGTGTTTTGTACGGTACGCCGCGCGCAAGTGAATTCCCGATGCAGGCAGATGTTTGTAACATCAAGAGCGAGGCATGCTAGATATTATATATTAAGCATATAGAGCTCATCAGATATAAAATCAGAATCAGCTTAGCCAACCCGTGTGTCTACTTATGTATATGTATGTGTTTTATTTCATTTTTGAATCCCCCCCACCCACTAACCTATGATCCTTTCTAAACAAACAAGTGCTTTGCATGTATAGGGGGCATCCCCTGAGTGTTGGTTTAAGCGGGGAAAAAAATATATTCCGGGATAAATATTTAAGCTATTTGACTTACAAAAATTAGAAGGGATAAAAACTGTTGTCCATTTCGGCCACATGACATGTGTAGTGTGTTAGGAGCAGTCAGTATGACCGGTATTTTTTAACTACTAATCTCTGAGCATCAGTCAGCATATGTATGTATGTATGTCGAGGATTGGCACAAAGATACTTTTTATTACAACACACACATACGTAATGCCCGCACGCTTAAGAACTGTAATGAATTCTTTCATTGCCACAGAAGCGCCCTTTCTCCTTAAGCTTGGCCATGAATTATGCGTGTGCGACAATGGCAAAGCAAAAAATTTGTTAGGCGGACCAACGGAGGAAAACCTGAACCATAAACTATAGAAAAAGAGGCAAGTAAGCGAGAGTAGAGTATCAGCGCCTGGCAGATTGTCAGTGTGGATGTGTTGGCATGTGGCGAGGCGGCCAGAACACAAACAATGCGCTGGAGGCATATGCAAAAAAATCGTGTGTGTGCGTGCGGGAGCTGGCTTAAAGTGAGATATGGATTCACAATTTTTTTCGATGTAAATGGCAAAGCCACTAAATGCAATTCCGTCTCAATCTTCCACTCAGTTCAACTGGGACGAATTCAATGGGGAAAGTATGATTCTTCAATTCCAGTTCTAAAAATGAACTGCTACTCTTAGTTAAATTATTTTCAAAGCAACATTGAGTCTTTATAATTCATTAAATTTTGGTTGCAAAATCTGCAGACGAGTCATTATGGTAACATGAGCACACGTACATACAGACATCAATACTTACCCACACCAATGTAAATGTGGGTGTCAAGAAAGTTGACAAGGTTGAACAATTTTAATGCGAAATGCCGTGAAAAGTAAAAGCACGAAAAGGAATATTAAACATCACCGCCGAGTCTGATAAGAGAAAATGACATGGCTCATCGTGTAGCCACAGCCACACACACATACAAACATGTACTTATGCGCATAAGACAAGGAGACTGCTAGCGTGGCCGCCGGAGAGCAATCATAACAGGAAGAAAGGCCAAGCATGGAAAAACGAAAAAATCTACAATAAAAATAAAGTAAAAGCAGCAGCAAATCAAGCAAATCTCAAGGAATCGTTGAAAAGCACAAGGAGAACCCTGAAGCTAGCTTAATTGAGGTCAGCCTATGGCAGCCCCAGACCCCCGCCCAATACGACTGCGGAAAAGTGATGGTCAGGGACGCGCTGGTGGCTGGAAGTGTTGCTCTTATGTTGTTGAAGCTGGTGAATGTGGTGGGGCCTACTGCCGTTGCCATTAAGTGTTGAGAAGTGGATTCCATTTAATTGAGGGAAATGTGCAGCTTAATGAAGCTACGATAATAGTGCTGATGATGGCAATGATAATGATGTTGCTGATAAGCGCCGAGCGTTTGTTGTAATAAATTTTTGCTGTTGCTGCTGTTGTTCAACAAGAATGTGTTAGCAGAGAAGCGAATTCCTGCCGAAGAAAAAGACTAAATTTAATGGCAACACAAAAGTGTGGAGAAAAAAGAAACGCCCTCGGATGCTGGCGCTGCTGTCATTAGAAAAAGTACGCTGATATGTAAGCACTTTTTATATAAAAATGTAAATGTGAATGACTGACAATCTGAAAAAATATTTAAATTTGAACTTATTGAAATGCAAGAATTACAGGAGGGCTTCATAAGAGTTCAAATTAAATTACTTAGAAAAACTAGATTTAAGGCAATTAATGTTGCTGATGAGCTGAGGATGTGTTGTTGACTATATTAGTTGACTGTCCTGATCTGCTTCAAGTTTTAAAGGCATACCGATTTAATCATATCAACATGAGCTATTGATAATCGGTCCTAGTCATGGCTTTCTTTGGAACAGACCATTCTAATTTATTTCTGCTGTAACATTACTCATACGTCCCATAAGCCTAAAAAGTGGCATGATGAAAATAAACTCGAAATGAAACTCGAATTTTAAGTCATTAATACATTTTAAGTCATACGAGAACTTATAATATATGTGCAACTAGTCTGTTTTTGAAAATATGTTTCTATTTCTTTCCTCGATAGCAACAACAATGTGTGACCTTTGAGAGTACCTTATCAATAGGATTTCTTGTATTTATAGTTAAAATCATTTACACCACTTTTGTTTCTATAATTTGGGGGAATATATCCCCAAAGTGAGAATCTTCCCATGTCTATGAGTATACATGATCAAAAATACTAAATACACAATCGTATTATAGACAATGAAAACGTTGCCTTTAATTTCTCAATTAATTTCGGTCGTTTTCGTATTATTAACATTCTGTTAATTCTTGTCTCACTTTATCAACTGATCATTTGGAATACTTACAGTAAATATAAACAATTAAACCAGAATATCATCCACTACGGCGTGTTCTTGCAACAAACAAGTGGAGGATTGTCTAAATTCCTCACATTTCCACTTTTGAGACCAACTTCATTAAATCTCACCTCTAACACAAAAGCCAAAGATATAACCCCAGCTGCTACACAAAGGAGGACAAGCACTGCATTTAAAGACTTGTTTTAGTATTAGGCGCCGTAATTCTGCATTTGACAGAGATAAAATAATTATTTCAATAATTTGCGTAATTACATTTGCAGCAACCGAGGATAAGTATTTGAAGGCGCTTGTTGTTGTTGTATGCAATTAAATTGTGGCTTTTGTACGCAATTTCTCATTGCATGCAGTGCATGTAATAACAGAAATATTCTGTATAATATATTGAGCTGGGTTAAGAAGGGGGAAGGAGTTAAGGGGCTGTTAAACAGCTAAGATACTTTTTGGAATATCTAACCATTTATTCATGATATGATAAAAGTAGTAGCATTCACTCAATAAAAATACGGAAAAATAAAGGAATTAATGTGAATAGAACAAAAGTAAATATGTATATACATATGTGAAATATTTTGGTCCAATTTAGCTACTTTTGCAATTTTGGAGCTACTCTAATCTTGATTGAACCCTTCCATTGAGAAACTCCGACTACAGACCTGGCGCAATGTATTTTATTTTATTCGGCTGTTAAAGTTGTTGTTTTTGTGGTTATGTGCGTGTGGGTGCGTGTGCAACATATGCAATGCCACACTTAAATACTTGCGTGCATATGTATGTGTTTTGTCGACACCTCAGGCAAACGAGACAAACATGTTAATTGCACATTATTTGCAGGAAAGCGACAATTTGTATAGCAAAACAGGACTGCCAGGCACAACTTGCTGTCCACTTATACACACACACAAGAATGCTGCAGTTGTCTGTGTGTACTTGTATGTATAAGAGCAGTTAGAAATTTAAATGTAAGAATCTGTTGGCTAAATTAGCATAAATTCAATTTTCTGAAAAATCATTTAATTTGGAAAAATAATGCCGTATAAATAGGACTAAATAAATACGTTGAGCAAGGAAAGAAATCAACAACAACAAAAACAACTGTCACTAAGTACACAAAAAGAAGCGAAAGAGGAGGAAACCTGCCACGCGCTGAAGTAGCAAAAATACAGAAATAAGACAGCAAAAAGAAGCAGAAAAGGACTAAGCCGAGCAATTCTCTCAAATATAAAATAGCATTTGCATTTCCGAGGCACACAGCAGGGATAGTGGAAAGAGGTTCGATGCTTGCGGGTTACCTTTTCTGCCCCATTCGTGGGTAGAAAGTGCGTAGTGTGTTTGATGCGATTGACGGGAGATGGGGGAGGAGGTATCGCACAACTAAATTGCTAGTGAAATCCTTGCTATTTTTATAAAATTTTATTATTATTATGCTTTACATACCGTATAATTTGTGTATCTAGTTTACTGTGTTTTGCTGTAGCTACTCGAACTTGTTGTTGTGGCATTTTTTTCTGATTGCTGCTGGCTCAGCATAAAATTGGTAAAAGTGTGTTGCTTGGCGGCAGCGCCAGGCATCTTTTTGCTGTATAAAGCCATTTTACGTGCTTCAAGTTTTTCACTTAGCTACACTTGAGTTCACTGGTTTATCCAGATTTAGAAAGTTTTGTATACTTTAAACCAGATGACAATGAAGAATATGAAGATGGTGCAGACACAATTACTATGTAGAAATTACGAATGTAAGTCTTTTTCAACATAACCAATCACGGTTGCCAATTGTTGGTTTCAAGTTTCTCCATATGTATTTTTTCACTACATATTTGTAGTTCATCTACTTTAAAATTTAATTTAAGCTGCTTAGCGTAGGGTATTATACTGGTGCTGAAACTCATGTGAAGCTTTTCTGACTCGTCTTTTTCTTCATGTTGTTTTGCCGAAAGTTTATATTGTTCAATTTTCCGCTGACGGTGGCAAAAAATAATGCACGATTTTCGCATGTTCACTCAACAGTTTTTAATTTTTTCCCCTTTTTTGGCGTTGTCAAATATTTTTTAAGCGAATTTTGCGCCACAGCTGAAATTTTAATGATATTTTAAAAATGATGAACAAAATGCAAAAATAATGTATGAAAAAATTGCTGGAAAAGCAGAAGTTACAAGAAAATGCTTTCTCTCAACAAAAAAAGCGCAGTGCTGTTTATTAAATTTGCATTTCAATATCTCATCAATAAGTACCTTTATTTAGAGTTTTTTGCCAATTCTGTTACTGTCAACGTCCGATCGATTTTGGCACTGCATCCTTCTCGGTTTGGCGCGCTGTCATGTTTGAACCATTTCCGTTGACACTGTCAAATTTAGAATATTTTCCGATGCATTTTTCAATTGTGAGCCAGCTGAAAATTCGATTTGTTGATGCGGTGGTGCACTGCTGCCACTGCATGCCGACCACAGCCTGTGGAGGAAGTGCCTGGATATTCTGGATATTGATTTGATGGTGGGTCTGCTTTGACTATCTTTAGTTATATGTTGCAAAAAACTGCTTTCAATTCTGGCATTCAATAAAATAAAAACGAGCGCATGATTTTTCGATTATTTACTCTGACAACAGCAAATGTAAATGCCACCAGGAAATAAATCGAAACTGGTAGAAATGTTTAAGTTAAGTGAAATAGAGCTTCTTTATATAAAGGTAAATGCACAAGTGTTCGCCTTTATTTATAATCCTATTGAAATCAAATTGAAACAAAGTTTAAGGAAGTTTATATATTAAATTTAGGTATTGCTCTTGAATGAAATGTCGCCGTAAATTGCTAGTTTATAAATGGTTTGCGCATTTTGGTGCCAGAGCGGAGGAACATAGAAAATGACAGCTGGAAGGGTGCGGACTAGACGTGGGTTGTTAGGAGAACGGAATAAGAATTGGAAGTAAAAAGGAGGGATCTCATTCAAAGGGTGAAAGAAGGAAAATAATGGAAAAACATAGCTTAACCAGTACATATTTGAAAAGAAGGTCTTCAAATAAAAAATAGACTACAAACTTTGCGACTCTTGTTGATAATTACTTGATTAGCGGCATCAAATCGATGGCATCAAGTGGTTGGTGTAGCCTGATAGCTGGAGTTTTCTTGTGATTTCTATAGCATATACATTTCAAAAAAATCCTAACATTGTTCAGAAACGAGCAAGTTATCACTAAACATCATTAATTGGATTCAATATCCCGAACGTGGTCTTATACCATTATTCCAAAAGACATTGTTTGGTGAATTTCCAATTTGAAATACATGTCAGTGTAAAATCCCTGCAAGTTTATTGTCAGAGCCAAATAAGACGCAAAAGGAGCGCGCTTGTTAAGGAATGATGTCGCTTTGCTGCATTTTCCTTTTTTTTGTTTAAATTTCACAACCAAATTACCATAATTTTCCATAAACTGCCAGCTTAATAATACACCTTATGTGCGTGTGCGTATGTGTGCTCATGTGCATGTTAATATATTTATGTGTGTGCGTGAGTTTGTCGCTAATAGCATGGCACATTTTAATAATTTATGTTCATTCGATTTCAAAGGAAGAATGATTTTTATTATTTTCTTCGCTTTTTATATTGACGCCCAAATTACTTGTGTGTTTGTGTGTGTGTGATATACACCTAATAAAAAAAATTGGCCATATTTGTTGTTGCTGGTTGTTTGACAAGACCGTATCAAGTAGGTTTAATTGAATGTGTGTGAGTGCGTGTAATTTTAAACAGTTTACGAAGGAGCACACATACACATGCGAAACATCGTCAGTCAGTGTGAGATTTTAAAAATTCACATGTATATACATGTGCAACTCATGCACACATATACACACAGGCTTCTGTGTTGTATGTAGGTATTGTTTTCACTAACAACAAAAGCTGAAATATTCCTTGCGTATGTGTGGGTGCGCACATGAATGCGGGAGTGTTTGTGGAAGTTCGGTAATAAATTTTCGAAAATTGATTTAGCAGCACAAGGAATATAATTGGAATACACGCAGCTGGGATTTTCGATTACAGCGTTTTTGGTGGGTGTTGGGCTTGGCATTGTTTGAGTGCGGGTCAAAGGGTTACAATGAAATTATGTTTGTTGATTTTGTGCGAGGCTTCTTAAATCGTTATAGAGGAACAGCAAATCATTTCACATAGAATTTCTTAAAAAATTTACAATTGGGATCTAGTTTTCTTTATAAGTTTTGTTAATCCAAAATGTTTAGCTTTTTTCACTGTCTAATTTCAACGGCAGTTAAATAATCCGAATAATTAAAATTTATTAGTTTTTGAACTTATAAATTGCTTGATACAAAATTTTCTTTTTAAAAATAATTAGAAGAAGAAAATAGTTCCCCATGCTACAGTAAATAACTGGATTCTATTTACGCAAATATTCAATATCTGTCATTTTTAGTCAAAATAATCTCTTAAATTGTCTGTGTTCGAAGTCGTGATTGTTAATCCGCCATATTGGGATAACGATTAAAGAACAATTATTTTGCTGTTGAATAATAATTTAAATTCCGAGCAATATTTCGAAAACCGCACACCACTTTTCTCTAATTTATTCTTATTTCGGGAGCGTAATTCCATTATCCGATTTTGCCAAGTCAAGCATGCATTATCACATATATCGCCAGTGCTGCATTGCTGCACATATCAGCACATGCCTCGGTCTGGCCCCCAACCTGGCATTCGCCTTTATTCTTTTGGACAAGAATATGCTTTATTAAAAATTCTTATGCGTTTAGCGAGCACTGCACATTGCATTCGCTGTGCTGATATCGTGCCACGCTGCGGCGATAATTTTATTGAAATGCAATAAAGCATGCAACTGCTGCTTGCCACGCAGGAGGAGGGTTCAATCGGAAGCACATCGGCGCGCAGAGTGCGACGCTGCATGTGGCACGCACTTGCCATGCTTGAGTGTGCCACCAGCACATGCCTTCGCCTTCGTCGTTGCCGTTGCCTTTTTCTTTGTTTTAGCTTAGATAGTCTGCCTTGCTGCGTGGCTGCGTGGCTGTGAGTGTGTGGGCGTGGCTTTGTGCACGCAATTCAAGTGAAAATGCTTCAGCGCACAATTTTTAATTAATGAATTTTAGATATTTTCAATATGCGAGTTTGTGGGTGAGTCGTGTATATATACATATACATGATGTGGTATATAAGATGTAATATTTTTAGGGAGAATAATATAATAAATACCCGCAAAGCAACAAAATAAATAATCTTATTGGTACGAGTTTTGATTTATATCTACTAGAGAAATATCTGAAAAATGCCTGTATCTAAATTGCGTGGGCTACTCAAATGATACTTTAGGGCTCTCTTGCGCTCTTGTGTAGCATTTCAGAAAAGGCACTGCCCAATAAGGACGTTTGTAGAGTTTGTAAAAGTGTTAGAGAAATGCCAGATTATATATTGTGTGAATACCCAGGAATCAGTTGACAAAGGCTGTTGACATAGCCTCTATAGATTTAGATCACGGAACTCAAGTTGAACTAGCAACTGTATTTGTACTATGGTTTGAATTTGCGGTCCATTGAATTAAGAGAAGTATTTGAGCTTTATTGCTAATCTCTTCCTTGCTCTTACTTTATCTTGGTTCCATTTCAGGCTCGATGAGGCATTCACTTCTTCGCTTTGCTATCAGCTCGTCGCTTAATGAAATGGCTGGCCTACCCATCGCACCAACAGTGCCCCCTTTCAGCCCCTCTAACGTCACTTAACATTTTAGTCTCCAACTGAAATTAGACATTTTAATTGCAAGCCTTACATTGAATTGCAACGTGGCAAACTTGTTGCGGTTGCGGTTGTCGCTGCAAGTCTGCAATTAGAGCTTTTAATAAGATATATGCAAATGCGGCAGCAGCAAAAGCATTCGCACTAACAGCAGCAGCAGCAGTGTCAGCAACAACAACAAGTACTCGTGGCTAGTTCACAATTAGCTGGAAGACACTTTGCGAGCAGAGAGCAGCTACACTTAATTGAATTCGCTTTTCAATGGCATCACACGCACGCACACACTTACACACTTTGCAAGTTTTGTTTACGAAAATTAAGTGCAAGAAGTAGCAGCAACAACAACAGCCACTGATCAGCAGCAGTTGCAAGAAATCTTAGCAACGTCATAAAACGGATTTTAATCAAATTCATAAAGTTAAATTTGCGGAAGCTTCAATGAAAATTGCAAATTGCTAGCCAAACAACAGTGGGCAAAAGTTCGCGGTATGCGAGCACCCTTTAAACGCGCACCGCCTCCCCACCTACACTCCCCCTCCCAAAATGGTGCTGTTATAAAGCATATAAAGCCACACACACACATATTTATAACATGAAGTTTGTATCCGTATTTTATTGCCCCAGACACGTAGAGATGAACATTAATAAATGGGCATTTATTTGGGTAAAGTACAGTGGCATACATCTTACTTCAAATCAGCATTCCAATCAAGAAAAGGAACAGTACAAAGGATAAATGCCTGTCTACGTGCTGCTGAATTTTCGTATTCCGATTCCTATTTTCTTATTTCCTTGTTCTTGAAATAAACTATTCTCCACATTTTTGTTATGTAGTGAGTAGAAAACTCTTTAATTACCCTCTACGTTACGCTCTTGTTATTTGAAAAGGACCGATAAGTTTGAGTAGCTACATGAACTTTTCAACAAACACTTTGCTGAAAATATGTTCGATTTTACTTGTTGTTTTTGTGGTTGTTGTTTCTCGCTTGGTTGCACAAAAGACGCACCTTATTGATAAATGATAAAGTCCGGTAATAAATATTCCAGTTTTCACTGTCGGTCCTTCGCATCGTTGCTTGTCCTTTGTGGTAAATTTGGTTTAGGAAAAATTTGAGACTACTACGTACGCGTAGTCTACCCCGACAGGTCAGCTTTAATTTGCATATCGCACTGTTTTATCTGACGGGGAGCTGGAAATCTTTAAAGTAATACCATTGCCGCAAAGGGTAAATGAAGTTTGCACAGCTGAGTGAGCTTGTCAAGAAGTTAATAAGAAGAATTTTGAGTTGAGCAGAACAAAAAGTTCCAAAAGCTGCCCTAAAGTGTTTAGAATGGGAAGGTAGTAACTTCGTAGTAAAGGGTTGTCTGCTTGGTGGTGGAATGAGTTGAAGGAGGATGGGCGCTCAAGGTAGTAATGCAAGTAAGTAAGAGTCCTTAATGAGAGTCGATCGATTCGTGAGTCTTCACTCCGTTCACTTTTAAAGCCGAAATTTCATGCCCTCGACTTCACCACATTCACCACGTCAGGCCATACTAGTAGCTACGTTTTGCTCATTTGCACTAAATCATATTGGTCTGGTTTGAAGAGCCAATACTCACGCCAATATTTATGCGAGTGTAATAAATGCTAGAGGCACGTTTTATTAATTAATAACCATTTTCGATAATAACGCAGAACTTTGAAAGTTGCCCAAGTTATGAAATATTAACGGCAAAAGCAACCAACAAGGCGACCACAACAGGAAATTGACTTGCCACCAAATAGAAAAGCGTTGTTGGGAGCCCATTCCAAACGAATCATTTATTTAGTGCGTGAATGTGAAGCCTTGATAAATAAAGTATGCAATAGAAATGGTTAATATTTTTAAAATTTAAAGAAAGATATTTGATAAATTTGATTTAAAGCGGATACAATTTTATTTATTTACAGACATTTCAATACTCTGAATTGGTTTTATAATATAATACTAATCAGGGTCTGAATCAAATATTCGGATTAGCAGGCTGCACTCCAAATGGGAAAGAAATTGATGTTGGGCATATGGACCACATGGATATGGGCATATTTACATTTCGAATAACTTTTTTATAGTAGAGAATCATCAGCGCATATGTCAAAATTCTTGCTGTTCGCTTTAGTAGTGGATTACGGAGGAAGGATATGCTTACAATGCTTTATTAAGAGCAGAAGACTTCCGTTTTTATATGAATTTGGACAATAAATTTTAAACTTTATTGGCGAGGTTCATTGTCCTCGTCTGCCGCGTGCATTGTGCGCCATAGCAACAAATGATGTATTTTTATGCAAAAGTATTTATCACTCAAACAAAGGACATACTTTTCGCCGTCGCCACACACACATACATACTTAGACAGCACATGCACATGGCAGACAATGATGCAGGCAACATTCACGCATTTGTTCGCACATCTTTGCACAATTCCCGCACACACAGGCACACAATGTAGGTATACAGGGTGTTCTCTGATGTATGTAAATATAAGGGAATTCCGTTAGTTGAATCCGGTCCTTAGAATTTAAATCTTTTTTAATTGCCTAAATTAAACAGACATATCTGAAAGTCGCGTGCTGTTGTACTAGAGTTCAAATATTCTCCTTTCCTTTGAATCACCCTGTATACGTGTGAGTATGCGTGTTGGACTGTTGGATGCAGAAATCGCATTGGATTTGCTACTGCGTTATTGTGCCTCTACGTAATTTATTGCATGTCCTGCTTCCCATGTCCTGCTCCGTTCTAATCCGCTCTATTATACTCTGCGCTGTTGAGGTTTTGCTCTGTGTCGGGGTTAAGTTGCATTAGTTTTTTTGTGCAGCACGTTTTGACAATAGCACAAGCTTTTGCAAAAACAAAATTAGACCTTGTGTTTCCGAGTGTTTGGGATCACTTTGTCACTCTTGATCTTTGTGAATTGTGAACACATTAGCTAACATTTGTGCAATATTCTTGTATGTATGCGTTCAGTTCATATTTCCGCTGACATTTACGAAAAGCTTATAATACAAGATATTAAATGTACTTTTTATACAAATTCAGTGTATTAAAGAACTCGCGAGACCGCACACTGGAAGTACGCATTCCTTGCCACAATCTTATAATTACAATTCATTTCCAAATCCATTTCGCTTGAAATCATACGCACAAATCGCCCCCTTTTAACACTAGAACAAAGAATTTCTCTTGAAATTATTGCAAAGTTTTCACTATGGAGGAAGTCAAATTTGCTTGCGCATTTTTCTTCTAAAAGTATTTCCCGCTGGCGTTGGAATTTAGGAGTCAGTGTTCCGCTCGTGTGAGCAAACTGATTTACGGCAAAAAGCGACATTGTTAAAACCAGAAACCATTTGATTTGCAATTGTTTGTGTTCAATTACAGCGCGTATAAATTCAAATCAAGCGGATGAACAAACTAAACTTCGCGCGCAATCTAAAGGGAAGAGGGTCGTTAGTTGGGAATTATCATTCGGGTTCCATTTAGTTCGAACCCCTTGAAATGCCTTCTATCGCTTTCTATCAATACATGTACATATCCACATGCACAATTACATAGGGAAGAGTGAGAGAGAGAATGGTATTTGGATTGAAATATTGAATTTTTGCTTTCGGTTCGCGAAAAATCGCACAATTTCGCGCTTCACGGGGTGAGCTTACAAAATATCGGACCGGCAAATTCCGTCGTTGTGCCGCGCATAAGCCGCATCACACAAACACACTCATACACATATATTTACAAATAAGCAGTCAAAGCTACACACATATAAGCCTTGGTTCCGTCAAAGGAAATTACTTTGAGCTCGCTATTGTGCTTTGATTCGCAGCGATTTGGCAAGGGCGTGGGGTGAATGGGTCTCTGTGGATAGGCTGGATTGAGGTTGAGGTCGGGCTGCGGGCTGCGGTCTGCCGAAGAGGCAACGGGCCTGACATGCCAACTGTGAATTGTGAACTTTTCATATTTCAACAATGGCCAAATTCTGGGAATTATTTAAATTTTTGTGTGTCTGCCAACGCATGGATAGAAAGGCGTAAGCGAGCGAAAAGGATTTGTGTATATGTTTTGGCTAACATTCCAGTTTGTTACGCCGACAAAAGTGCCCATTGAGAAATAACTTTATTTTATTCTATGTATTTCAAAATATTTTTCGCCAGCTTTTGGCCCAAGTTCAACTCGCTGTTTAGCCTCGCAAAATGGTGCCCTGAAGCAGAAATGGCGTTAGGGTTCATAGTTTTCGAACCCAAAATGTTGCCAAACCTTTTAAATACTCACAAACATGGCTGCTCTACCCACTCTATGGAAAAAAATTAAAAAGAGAACTATATTTCGAGATGATTTGAAAGTTTAGTTCTTTCGTAAAAAAATCTTGAGTTTTTAAAGGTCTGCTAGAATTATTGGCAGGATGCGAAAATTTTGCAAAAAAAATAACGTGTATGTCAATGTGAACAATGTTTTTGTTGTTCCCTAATTTTCCACTCTTCGTCATCGTACTAATGATTTCTTTAATGGTGTGTAATGCTTGTGGCAACGGCAATGGCTGCGTTAAGTGCCAGCGCCGCAAACACTTGCACAAACTCACCGGAAATCGCATTTGATATTTTCACGAATTGATTTATATCCTTTTTGTGTGCGTTCGGTCGGTCATATCGGCAGAGATTCCATTCGTTAAGTATCATGCCTGCGCGTTTGGTGCGGGGAAGTGAGGCTTACGGCTGCAGCAGTCGTCGCACAAACACAAGCGGCCGCATTCCAAGAAGACACCAACCGCAAAGAAAAAGCCATAAAGAAAAATAGCGCAGGATGTAAGAAAATGGCATGCAATCTATCTGTGGCTGCGTAGTCTGCCAAACAATTTTACACTGGAAAAATTTTGTATGTAACTTGGACATACTTAATATTTAACCTCATGCGAGATGTATGAGTGCCTGCAAGTTCAATTAGTTGAAAAATTTCCATTCGTCCTGATTTAAATTTTTTCTTTCTATAAAAGAGTTGAGCATAAGTAAAACGTTCTTCTCTTTAATTAAAAATTAGTCTATAGTTCAAAAGCACTGTCAAATTACTTTTTTATGATAAAAATGCAATTGATATTTTTAAATAGTTTTATATTTAAAGGTGCATTTATCCATGCCAGTCTGTTGACTGTGATTCGTAATGAAAAATCTGCAAGATATATTTCCACAGTGTAACTGCGATGGACCTGAAAAATAAATGAACTTTTACGGCCAAGAGAGCGTTAAAGTGTGAGAAAGCATTTTCTTTACTTCCATTTGGGTGTACATTTGAATCGGTGCGATAGTCTGACTTGAACTTTTCTACGTGACGCCGGAAATGCAGGGCATTATTCACTGAAAACAAAAATTATTGGAACTTAAAGCGTCCAGTTTCTTAAGTTCTTGCGATTGATTGGTAAGAGGGCAGAGTGCTTAAGGACGATGCGCCATCCTCGATGGAGTTTGAGCATTTCAGAATGCTTGCAGTTAGTTGTAGAATGAAGCTAAGGTTTCGTGGCTCCCCCCTGTAGTTTACAGTGTAAGTGTTAATGTGTATGTGTGTTCTTTTACCTGCAGCTGTTAAGAGAATGCCATAAATCAGAGTTACCAAAAGCCGTCTGCAATGTTTATGGTGTCGATGTCGATGCCTCGTCGAGCTTCTGACGGAAATCGGCAACTTTGATACATTATTCACTCTACACACGTTCTTGCAGCAGCGCTCTCAGTCTACACTGATACTTTAAAGCTAAGCAAGTGCACATGAGAAATGCTGTTGACTTGAAATGGCGTCGAGCGTTCGTGGATAATGAAGTCGAAGACCGCAGCATTAAATGTGAGGCAATTTTGTCGTGCGACTGTCAAGCGAAGGAAATGTATATTTGAGGAAAAGTATTTTCTTTATAGAAGACAGACATGGAAGTTCGTTTAGCCAATAATAAAGTATACAGTACGAAGAGTTTTCGATAAATCTTTGTAAAAATATATACATAGATGACACTTCATTGGAAAACAAGAATAATTTCACGTGAGAAGAATATTCTGGTTGACACAATTGATAATATTGTTGTTGTTAGTCAGAAAAGAGTTTTTATACAACCTTATGCAACCAATTGATCTCCTTTGGGTGATTTTATATGACAACTAAATTTAAAAATCAGAGAAAACTGGAATCAGAACCAAACCAAAGAACATATTCAAAGCCTCTTTACTTGGAATCGAATACTGGCATATGAACTTCTGCACCGCGATTTTGTTAAGGTCAATAATCTGCTTGAGTTTCTACAGCTACAGTCACCACAATTTGCACGTTCACGCACGCCTGCAAAGTAATTAGAGCTATAAGGGAGGGGGAGGGTGGGGTAGGCAATAGCATAAGCAATCAACAGATTATAACTGGTGACTTCGTTCGCTGCTGAGCTTAATTTATGCAATTGTAGTTGTGCGGGCCAATGATCATCTCATAGCTGCTTATATGTATGTATGTGTGTGTTCGTGCTAGAATAACTTTTACCGTTATTCGACACTGTCACACTTTGTTGCTTGTTGCTGTTGCTATTCTTTCCTCCATACATTTTTACACTTTAATAAGCATTAAGTGAAATTTCATTAGCGTGAAATGAATATGCAACGCATACGCACACACATACACACATATATTAAATTCCGTCGCATCATATGTGTGTGTGAGCATATATTAGGGGTGTCAGTGCCACGAGAATTTCAAAATCGCAAAATTTTTCTCACGGAAAAAAATCATAAAAAATTAATACGAAAATCTCCGCACAAACTCTTGAATTTTCCGAACTGGGGTTCGGGGTTCCTAATCTTGCCATTGACAGCCCTAGTATGCACGTGCCATTGAAGTGCATACACATATACATATATGACTTTGTATGCTTGGCTGCGTATTTTTTGAGCATAAATGAAGAACGTGTGCGCTTTGACTTCCGCTGCTGGCGTGTGGCATTGCTGGGGCATGGTTTCATTGTTGCTGCTGCCAGTCTGGCGTTTGTTGCTGTTGTCACTTCTGACGTTGCTCTCCGTTGTTGCTGGCGCACTTTTATTGCTGCTTAAGTTGCTGTGCGCCTGCAAAAGATTGAGTAATAAATCTCAATGAGCGAGATTTTTCCCGGGCAACTGCTTAAAAAGCGCACTTAAAGCCACACAAAGTAAAGCTTTTTCGCGTTTTAACAAGCTTCAAAGCAGCGTCGACACAGACTGCCGTGGCTGGGGTCCTGTGGTGGTGGCAGCGTTCTTACCGGTTGCACAGTGTTCGAGGTGCAACAATAAAACAACAACCCACATGCAAGTGTGCACAAAGTTTCTAATGAGAAGAGGGAGAGGGAGGATAGTAGCTAAAAACCGATTGAGGTGTATTCATCGACAACTACAAAGAAACACTGATAAAGTGAAGCACACACATAGCGAAATTGTGATGCATGCTAGCAAACTAAATTGTATCGTTTCCATACTAAAGATATTTTGAAGTAATTAGTAAAATCTATTTCGTGCCTTTCTGAATTTTAGTATGTATTTAAAAAAAATCGAAAAGGTACAAATTTCTGCTCTTTTCAAGATAAGGAGTAAAAACGAACGTGTTCGATCTCTGATGAAAGGGTTGCCAGTATCAAAATATTGCCGATACATCTGAAATGTTGCTCTGGAAGAATTCTAGGCAAACATGTCTTTCTAGAACAAGAGGAACTTTTGGCTTAGCATAAAATTTATGGAGATGCGTCTTTAATATTCCAGTGTAACGTTTATCAGATATATTATACTTTATAATAAAGATTTCCACTTTTTACATGATCTTGTATGACTTTTTTATATGGCCTTTACGCAGTGCAGAACTGTCTTACGCTTCAGATTTAGGAACTGCGATCGGTGGCACAAGCAAAAAATGAAACAATCCTTTTAAATACCGTATTTTTTTAACTCCTAAAAAACAGCGCTTAAAAGTGGCAGAAGAATCAGCGAATTCGTAAAAGTTTTGGCCACAATTCTTGGGCTTTGTTTGAACAATAATTAAGAGCACAGTCAAAGTTTTGTGTGTGACGCGCAGCGCGCAACGCGGAAGCGAAAAGCGGCAAGTGGAAAGCGGAACACAAATAATTGCATTACCAGCAGCGGCAACAGCAACAAGAGGAAAAGTGGCTCTAAATATGGCCAAGAATGGCCGAGTTAAAAACTATTGCCTTTAATTTGGCGCCAGGGACCAACAAAGGGAGGTGTAGGGGTTTGTGTGCTTCAAATGAGTCGGTACGGGGAGGTGACGTCAAGGGTGAACGGACATGGAAAAATCGCATTGCCTGAATTGTGGAAGAGAAACCGAAAATTGTGTTAGTTGCAGTTGCACTTTTAATTGTGGCTTAGCCACGTTAAGTAGCTGCAGCAATTGCAGCCGTATTACGAGGCGATGCCCTTCCTACCACCAGCACCGCACATGTATTTCGGTTAAACACCGAAAAAGAGGAAAGAAAGAACGGAATGTTCTTAGCGTGAAGCCATAATTAATTGTGGCCAGTTTTGGAAGTTTTAACAGTCCAACAACAAAGCAATTTGCAAAGTTATGACGTACAGCTAGGCAGCGGGAAGGAAGGGGATAAGCCAAGTGCAGTGCTATGGCATTCAAGTGGAAAATTGCTTTGCTTATTGAGATGTTAGGCTGCTCTTATGATGCGGGATACAAAAGACGAAAGAGTGCAGATTGTGCTCAAACATTGAACCTTTAGCACTGAAATAAGCAGGCAAAGAATTTGTGAGTGTATTTGTATATGTGCATTTCGCCGTTTGGTTACATCATATCAAGTTCAGTCCTTCGTTTTCTTGACTACCACTCACAAAGTGGACTGTAATGCACATGCATTTGGCAGCCAGTGTTGCCAGTGTTACCAACGCGAATGCTACCTCAAAGGGCTTAAATTGCACTTTCGCACTGTGTGTGTGTGTGTGTGTGTGTGTGCGCGTGAAGCCATAAATCAAAACTTTTGCACTGCTGCAATCATAAATAATAGAGCACACATGTGTGAGTGGCAGTGCGCGTGTATGCGTGTGTGACCTGCCCGTGCCTGTGTCCCATGCCGCAGTTCAGCAAACTTTCAAATGAATTACTTAAGCTGTTGGCATTTGTTTTTTGATCATTTGCGCAGAAAGAAAGTTACCGCTGCTCTTCCCTCTCTGCAGTTTGGCTTTACCTTGTCCTTTCTCTGTTCCTTTACTTTGCCTCAATAGCAGTGTTAGTAGAATAATTGCTGCTGTCTTCTTATTGCTGTCGCTTCGTACGCTTTCCGAAGAAATTTTGCACTGAAGTGTAAGTAAGTGTAAGTGTAGATTTACTTTTAGGTGATATCACCTCAAATATGTTTTATTGCAATTAATAATAGAATATATGTGCACTAATACAAACAACGAGTAGGTCCTATTAATACCTACATAGACTATATTTCTACTTTTCATGCATTCGCTGCAAGACGGAAATGCAATTTGTATAAAGTTCATTTCTGTTCCGATTTCAATACCAAAATTTCAAATTTAAAGATGATTTTCGCATGATGTAATTTTTAAACTAAATTTCCATGCTGAAATTTGTCTGCCTTTACTATGTCGTATTCAGTTTAATGGTAGAACGTTTTGCAGCGTTTTCAAAAGCTATAAGAAACGATGATGACTTAACCTCCCATTTTCATTTAAAGACATCGTCTCAACTCAGGAGCACTTCCTGAACAGTGAGCTTCCTTATTTCAAGGCGTATTTTGAGTGCATTAGAATGAAATGCATCCTTAACAAGTTATATTTTTAGCTGAAAGTAATTGTTTTCATAGGATTCGGGTAAAGAAAGTGTTCGCTTTATATTTTGTTATCCACGAAACGGAAACACCTATCGTGACGTTTTCTGGAATAAATAATAACAATTGTTGTTGTGATCTTGTTTGATTTTCATTACAGAAATAGGTAGATCCCTCACTCGAATGGCAGAGTGTCTGAATTGAAAAGTCATTGTAGTAAATTTCGGTTGATGATATTATTGAACGAAATTACGACGTTTTTTTATTGTAATCCCACAAGTAGTCATTACATTAGCAATTTCTGAATCAATCAACTCTATCTAGAAGCTTGTATAGGAAATGCCATTATATCATGAAAACTCAAAGTGTGATGGGTATGGAAAGGCTAAGAGGCTTCAATCAAAGAACGTGTGCAATTGCGAGGAAAATTTGCCATTTCCTTATTTTTACATTTGAGGCGGGCGGCAAAATAGAAATCAATATCACTTCTGCCCCCGCACTCCACTCAACGCTCACATACATATTTTATGCTAGACTGTTGACGCAGGTACTCATAACTGGAAGCCGCTTGCAAATGCAGAAAATCAAAGTTGAAACAACTCTTTTTGCCCTTTAAGTGCGGAAACAAACTTTGATAATTTCCTGCGTGCTTCAAAAGCCACAGATGAGCGTCTTCCGTTTTCCGGTTGGAGCGACAGTGGGAGGCGCCTTCTTTTATGTGGGTGTTTGTGGGTGTGTTTGTGTGTGCGTGTGTGTAGGCAGAGGGTGTGTATATGCCGCAAGGCAGTAGAGGGCAACATTAGTCGCTGCCATAGCAAGTGGATGCTTGGGGAGGCATTGGCGGAGGAGCTGGAGTGGCCGGAGTAGGCAATTGCGGGTAAATAGGAAATGTCGCGTCAAAAAACGTTGATGAATTTCCTGTCGTTGCTGCTGCCACGACTACAAGTGCCATTGGCTGTGTCACTGCAACTGTTGCCTTCTTGTGTCTGTGTGTGTGTGCTTATCGGTGTATGCGTGCATTTGCGCGAGTGCTGTGCACAGATTGAGTCATCAATTACTGAAGTCGTGTTGTTCGATGGTGCTGCCGTTGCTTGCCGCTGCTGGATTTATGAGCATGTCTCTCTACTATTGTTGTTGTTGTTGCTGCTGCCACTGTTGCCGCTGCCGCTGCCAGTGCTTGTTATTCCTTATCTTACGCATGCAAATGAGAAAGTTAAGTAAACTTTTGCTTCAAGGTGTTTTAAATGCTGTCGTTGTGCCCCTCACGCGCCTCCCTCAGCAGCTCCTTTTTGCACTCTGCCGGTCGTTATACGTCGTCCTAGAGTGGCGGACCAAATTTGAATATAAATGCAAATTGAAGAAGCTGTTTGCTCAAAACTAATTTCAACATTTAATGTTTTTGCATTATCGAAGCTGTTGGCAGTTGATAGTGAAACGACGGAGCTAATGGCGTTGAGTGCCCCGTAAAAAAATGGCAACAAAGATTACGAATGGCGCAGTATCATGGCAAAGGTATTTGAATGTGCATGCGAAAAATTGCTGAGGGAACTAAAAAATTGCTGAAATATGTTAGCAATCTGTTCAATTTATTGCTGTTGTTTGAGAAGTGCAGGGGAGCTATGAAAACTATAAAAAAGTCATTGTCTATTTGTAGGGTAATTTTGACAGAACTATTTACTATTATGCTATAGGCAGAGGTGGCAAAATTCGATTATATTACAATAAAAATATCAATTATTGTTGTAATCAATTATTTGCATGGAACTAAATTGCAATTTAGTTGGAGTCGGTTCAGGAAAGTAATTGATTCTGTGTACCTTCACAAGGCCAACAAATGCATAGTTTCAGGCTTCTACTGGACTTGGAAGGCATATACCCTCCTTGTCTCAATCTTGCCTGCCGAAAGCAGTGAAAGGCTACCCAAAGTTCCTGTCAGCTGGGAGGCACATGTCAGGAAGTAATGAACCGAAATGGTGCCATTCAGTTGACACTTCCTCCGGCAAGTGATTATATGCCTGGCTGCAGGCACTCTATTGTCGTTGTCCTCCTTCTCCCGTACCGGCAACTATTATGACGTTGCTACAATCGCGGTTTTCCTACCTGTAGCTCTCAGCAATGCAGCGATTATCATTTCCGGCTAACAATGAAACACACGGTCATTATTTCAGTCCGAATATTTTCATCTTTATTTCTTAATAATTATTTTTGTTGTTGTTGTTTTCTGTTTTTGCTATTGTTTCATTTGGATTACAATACATACATGCATACGTTTGTGTATACTTTGTAGCAATTATTGTACACTCTTTCGTAATTTTGTTTATAATTACGCTTATTGTTGTATTTGTTGTTGCTGTTGCTGCTGCTGTTGCTGCTTAAATGCCATTGTTGCAACAACACAATGAATTGAAATGAAGGAAAACAATGCTCGTAGGCATAAGCAGCCCGAAAGACTCACAGCAAAATAATTATTTCTCTCATCTTTTTTTCCTGTATTTTGCAGTATTAAAGTGTTTTGTTTTTGTTCCAGCTGCTGGCCGTAAAGATATTATTTGGAGCCGAGCAAGTGGAAATAATAGAATTGAAACTACTTAAATTAAGCAAAACTAAGAGAATAAGCAGAATTTGGGCAGAAAATAATTTCTGAAGCATTTTAAAATCTGATGAAATTGGTTCTATTAAAAAGGAAATTCTGCTTGCTTTTATTATGCTCTTTTAGATAACACTGGCCAGCAATATTTGATTTGATTGAACAAAAACGTCTTTGCAAGATTTATGTTATACGAAATTTATAAGAATGTATTTGCCTTTAGTTTAAAGAAATTTTAAAAAATTTAAGCAGAAAATCCATGGATATTGCAAGAAATCTATGCCTGCCTTCAATTTTATACATATCAGCTTTTCATTCACTTATATATAATTTTTATAGTTATTGTTTTATGTCGAAATGCATAATTACCTCTCTCCAGTTTTTTTTCATTTTCTATCGCCCCCTCTTAATGTTGACTATATACTTGCTAGGACACATTAATCACAATATAAATATTAAATGAATTTCCATTTCATGCTATTTACTATGCTCAAGATGCAATCTCATGTAGTAGTTACATAGTATGTTTCGTTTAATGATGTGTGTAAAAAAGGATGTAAAAGACAATACTACTTTAGCTCGCCACTAAACTCCAATCAAATTAATTACCGTGTTTGTTTGACGTAACGTCGTGCGCTTCAGTTGCCGTAATCATCGATGAACGTGTCGATAATGTAACGCTTCACCTCGTTAATTGATGTGCGTTTATTGGAGCACTGCAGGCGTTCCTGGTTGTTGGGCAGCACCAACAATTGTTGCAATTCACCCTGGAGAGTGACAGGCAGCATGAAAACAAAAGATGCAAAGCAAGAAATTCAGTTAGATTATTAACAGTGGAACACGAAGTGCGATAACAGACACTGCATGGCGTATGAGTAATAATAAGACGTAATATAGTTGGAATTTTCAAATAAATTTTGATTTCTTTTCTAGTTTGGGTTTAACGCTCCAAATTTACCTTCAGCAGATTTTAAAGAGCTATGACAGTAGAAAAAAACAGTGTGTAAATCACTATTATATGGCAAGCAAATAAATTGTATTTCCTTTTGTAGATACCCTTTGAAATACTAAGAAACCGTAGCTTGTTCTTACATAAAGAAATATTCGAAAATAAATTTTTTGTAGATAAGCTCACTTCAAATTTGAAATTTATTGCCTCTTTAATTATTATCTGAACATTGTTGTTACAAAATCAGCATTTTTCCTTATCTATTTTTATGGCAAAATTTCAGAAGGAGTGTAATGAAAATTAATGGAAATGCCTCTTAATAATTACACACATATTGCAGCGCCCTTACAACATTTTCATATTATTTATACGATCTCTTGTTCAATTTTTCTTAATTTACTCTTTCTTTTTCCTCCCACAGACAAACCAGTTCCAAAAGTATTTTATGAGCAGCAACAATTAGGGTTGATGTCAATAACTACCATTATAAAATCCATCCCAATACTCACATTAAAGCCGTGTCCAATTTCCACATCCGCATCCAAAGGCAACGAGAATAAACGCTTCGATACGACAAAACTATTTGTCCAGGAACAATCCACATAAATGGAAATGAAATCGCCATTTTGTATGCTGTACAGGATAAAGCAGAAACAGAGAGAAAAGAAGGATGAAGAAAAATCAGCATGAGAAGGCAATGAAAAGTAGAATAAAAAACCAGAAAAAGAAGCAAAAGAATGAAATATAAAATTAATTGAAAACTGAGCAGGGTTGCCTTTGATTGTTGGCGCCATCGAGAACAAGCATCAGGATAAAACTGAAAAAGGGTCATTTTACAAGAGTTGGTAAGGGCAACAACAGTGATTTATGTTTGTCAAATATTGATGTACTGTTGTGTACCTGTGTGTGTATATGAGAGCTGTGTTTGAGTGGATGAGTGTGTGTGCGCGTTTCGGGATTTATTTACGAATATGTGTCAGTTGGAAAACATGCTTTAAATTAGGGATATATGGGTGAAGTATGCGCCAAAATGGGACTTGAATTTGCATGAGTGTGCTTTGTGTGGGCATTTGAGTGCTCTTACAAATACATGCAAATGTGAGCGCATAGAAAGCAACATCCCAGAAGGGAAATTATGCGGATCTTGAATTTTAAGTCACGGTCAACACTAGGGTCTGGTTGAAGTGTTCACAACATGAGAAGTGTGCACATCAGGACTATCTTGATCATTTTAAAAATAGCTTGTTCGTTTCTGTAATTGTTTTAACTAAATACAAATAATTTTAAAGCACTTTTTGAAATTAATTTTGTCATTCTTTGAATCAGTCTCAAAGGGTTAGATTTAATGGTTAAATACTTGATGGACAACTGTACAAAAGGAACCAGCACCCGTTCTTATTATTTGTAAGATGTTATATGTGGCATATCGTTAGGTGGAAGATACAATTTAAACAAGCCGAGTTTTTCCTGCTGGGTCGCGATTGAAAACAACAACGAAGTCCATTCGTTTATTTGCACAAACAGATTGACGGCAGAGTCATATATGTATGTTGGTTTTTTATGGTGTAAATATCACTCACCTGATGGCTACTTGATGCCAGTGGTAATCGAATAAATTAAACTTCACCGGCAGCATTTCGGTGGAGTTATCTCGTTCCAAATACAGACGCAATCCATCCCTACTGGGCTCCAGATACAGATTGTGAGTGGCATTGCGTATGGAAAATATTGTCGCTGTGGTTTTGCTCTCGTTCTGTGTGAATTTCAATTGAATTAAAAAGGGCGTAACAGCAGGTTGGCATTACGCGAGGGAGGAGCAGAGGGCGGAGCAGCAGGAAGAGACAATAAAAGAACGAAAAGTGTTTCCGTACCAAAAATATTCATTTCATATTTTACTTGTACAATACAAAATATGAAAAGCGAAAGCGAAAGTAAAAGCAGAACAGAATGAAACAACACAGAATGGTGTCACACGTTTCGTTTTTTATGGTAAAAAAATTTATGGAACATTTTTAATTGATTTTGTTTTGCGGAGAGGGACGCTGTTGGCTGTTGCCCGTTGCGGATGCTGGTATGCTTACTTATGCAAATTGAAACAGTTTTTGCTGTGGCAGCACGTCGCGGCTTCACGCTTTCGCATGGCTGGCGGCGACTCATTGAATGCGCTCTTAATTACCCTTCAAAATATTAACTTAATTATGGCTTGCAAATTGGCTAATTGGAATATTGGTTGAATGGCAGTGGGAAGTTGTATTGAAAATCGGAAGTGGCTTGAACTTTCGGTGAGGAGTACACCTTGCTTCTGTTTGATTGATCATTGAGAACGGAGAATTGAGCACTTCGAACGAAATTATTCGGTTTTGGGAAGCGGAGGTTCAGAGCAGCGTGAATGCAAAATTCCGAACTATAATCTAGAAGGGTTTCTCTTGAAAATATTTCATATTCCACTTTTGAGGCACCACTTTCAATTCCAAACACTTTCCTTAAGGATTGTTAATGTAGAGCTTTTGCGGGGTGGCTTGTAATGTACTACAAATATTTTTGACGTTAATAAAAGTTTCGAATGTCGGACTTTTAATGCGAAAAGTGAAACACCAATTCGTGCATAAAATTATAGCTTAGTTGCAATGTGTCAGTTCTCCTCTTTAAATGCAATCAAATGAGATATCTACAGAAAAACGATTTAGGAACTTCTGTTCATACATTCGCTCAGCTCTTGTGCTTTTGAAAAAATATGACTTAAAGTATCGATCTTAGTTGAAAGCCTTCAGCTCATCAAACTTCAAAGGAGGCTTCATTGATTGGAATTCGAGCTGTTTGCACTTTTCAGTCTCCAAAGACTGTCAACCACACATTCCCTGACATTTATTGAGAAATCGGAGTTTTTTAAGACTTTTTGTTTGCATTTGCAATTCCCTCCGGACGTACGTACCTTGATTCTCAAAGTGATCATTAGTGTGAAATTCAAAGCATTGCGCCAGCTGCGAATGTAGCCCATATTCGATGGCGTCGAAGTGGGTGGTGCACTAACAGCGGCGGCGGCAGCTGTTGCACTTGCAGCAGCTGATGCCATGTCGCCAGTCATTGTTGCTGCTGCTGCTGCCACTGTCGCTGACGTGTTGAAATCAATTGCTGCCATGGGCGCAGCTGCCGAGAAGGATGTTGCTGTTGCAGCTGTGGCACTCGCTTCTTCAGGTGCGGGGTACTTTTTGTAAAATTTCAATAAGTCACTGATGTCATCTGAAATGGCAGCAGAAGAAATTGAAAAGAGCAGGGAAAGGGAAAAGGGTTCGGGTAAAATATTGGCAAGCGTTTTGAAATATGAGCGAGATGTGCGAAAGCAAATGCGAGTTGGAAATGTACACTGAGCTCGAATTTATTTCTGCATTTTAGAACATGGATCTTTTGAACACTTTGAGGTTAAATATTTTGATAGAAATGTTTCAAGCTACTATTCTATTTTTAAATTCACTTCAAACTATTAAAATTTTGCTTATTGCAATCTCTAAAGTTTGTTGATAAAGCTAATTATTGGTTTTATTAAAAATAGTACAATCGGTTTTGTTTATTTAATAATCTGCTAATTTTTGCCATACTGTGCAATGATTTCCCTGACTGCGGCTGTGTGTGTAAAATGCAATGACTGGAATTCAAACACATGCAAAACTCATGCGCAGCAGGCGTGATAGCAAGGTGCTGCTACTTACCACTACATTCGAACGTGTTGCAATTGCGCTGCTCAATATTGTAGCCCTCGCAGAACATGGTGGAGAAGCTTTTCGCCGATTTCCGACGCTTGTGATGTTTCCGCCTGCTCTGCGCATTGCTGCTGCTCGACGCCGTCGCTGTCGTGCCTGTTGCCATTGCTGCTGACTTGTCGCTCTCGTCGCTGCTGCTATTCAAGCTGTTGCCAGCTGCAAAAACACGCATAGTCTCATCCTCGGCTGCTGCTGCGCCCGGCTGCAGGCTGCTCAGCGCGGGCGTGGACCTTTGTTGCTGCTGCTGCTGCCACACATCAGCGGCAACAGCAGCTGTAATGGCTGATTGCATTGCCAACGAATTTCTCAAATTGAATTTATGCAACTTGTTGTTGTTGGGCTCGCTTATTTCCGCATTTGTCGCTTGCTGTGCGCTGCCGGTATATGGAGTTGCGGACTGTGTTGTTGTGGTTGTTGCAGCAACATTGTCAGAGCTATCAGTGTGCTTGATGAACGACAGTTGCTGCTGCTGCTGCTCATTAACAGCGTACACCACATCAGCATCGTTGTCGTTGTTGTTGCCATCTTCATCACCACTAACATCATCATCATCATCGTCTTCATCATCATCATCGCCATCCTCCGCAACATCGTTGACCGCATTCAGTCCATGCCTGTTCATGTTCAAATTCATCATAGGATTGTCGAGCAGGCAGCGCCGGAAACGCTGCTGCACACCTTTGCCGCATGTCACGCTGCAGAGCGTAAAATCGCTCCAATCATCCCAGCCTGGTGCGGCGCCATGTTGCAGCATGGCATGCATTGCGGCAGTTGATTTGTGTGGCATACAGCAGCAGCAGTCACAGTTGACAGCAGTCGGCAGCATCATTAAATGTCACATATGCAACGAAAGGAAAGGGGAAGGCAGAAAGAGAGACGCGAGCAAATTAAAACAGTGAAATTCGCACAAAGGAGCGATTTATGTACGGATTTTAATTGTGGGTCTGCGTGTCTGGCTAATTAAAAGCCTGAGCGTTATATTGAAGGCAGTTCATTAAGCTGACTGCTTTTTGCCTCCCTCTTAACCAGAACCCTGGTTAAATTAGTTACTCAATTGGTGAATATTACAAAATGAATTAAGAGATGTATGTACGTGTTAAATATAAAAAAATGACATGCATTGTAAGTCATTCGAAAAGTGCCTCCAAAGGGGAAACATCCTTTGTAATTTATCCAAAAATGTATTCTTAACATTAAAAGCTTTCATTCCAGTATGTTTTGTCGAAGTAAGAAAGAGCATTTGGAATTTGGAACTATAACGAAAATTTGTCATACGAAATTCGCTTATGTATTTAGCTACCAATTAAAGATAATTATAATTGCCTAAGGATTTGAGAATAACAATCTCATGTGGTAACAACGTTTAAAGTGGCATTACAAGAAAAAGTTGACTAAAGAACGAATCCGTAGTCATCCATGGAAATCAGTGGCTGAAATGCTTATGGGAAAATATTAATTAATAAATTTTATTTTTACAAACTCTGCAACAAAGTAAACCCCTTTGAAAAAGAATAGTACTCATGAGTACCGAATATCCTACATTTTTAAAAATTCCATGTAGAATGATATTCAAACGAATTCTTAAAGCCATTGTTACTATGTGCCAATATATTGTACATCGAAGGGAGTGTGCGTGTGTGTGTGGAAAGTGCGGCCGACAGCTGCTTTGTTTTTATGCAAACTCAGCTACTTTCAGTTTCTTTTTTCTATGCTTCTGGAGCGCCCACTTCCGCCGCCAGTGCGACTGATTATAATGTCAATGTACTGAACTGAACTGAAATGAAAATACACACACTATCTATGGACTCAGCCATGTGTGGATAAAGATGGAAAATCGCAGGAAATTGTGTCGCACATGTGTAAGTAAAATCGATGGGAAAAAGTAGAGATTAACACTAAAAGCACATTTTTTCTTATTTACACTCTATTGCCACAAACAAGCGCACATGCATTAGGGTCATTAACGTTGTATGGATATTCGGATACCTGCACAACGTGTGATATGAAGAGCTGTATATTATATATAATCTATATACAAAATCCAGATGTATAGGAATACTACAGATAGTAAGTGACTGATAGTCGTATGCTTCGGATCCATAGATCCTTCGGAATTTACACACCGTTATTTTATAGCGATTTTTCTGGCTAGACTTATCAGTGACGTCAAATCTAAAATCTACAAAATTAGCTTCATATTCCTTAATAAAATATTACAAGAATAAGATATCTGGGATTCATATCTACAAAAATCCGTATGCTTTGAAGCACTAACCCCAAAGCCATGCACACACATATTCACCCTACATTCACATATGCACACTTAACCCTATTAGCAAAAGCCGTGTTACGTCACAGCCGTATGCGTTGCTCTGCGTCTCAATATACGTATATGATATGTATCTAAAAATATCTATGTGTGTGTGCATGTGTGTGGAAGGAGACGACAGTGTGTATCTCTGTGGTTGCTTTTTGAACTCAATCGCTGCATGCTGATGTAGAAGTGAAAGCGCTCCTCAAAGTGCGCTTCACAATATGCAGTGAAGAAGCCAAGTGTTTTGAGGGGTTGAATCCCAAGAAAACGCTTACAAAGTACAACACATGAAAATCGCCAATTAATTGCAATTTAATGTTCCATATTCGCTCATAAATTAAATTCAAATTTGATGTGAAGTTTGCAACTAAGAGTGAAGTTAATTGCTGATATTTTAATTATATATACAACATTGTTGAAAGTTGCATTGAATTCCTACAACAAAATATTGCTTTGCTATGAGAGCAAAAGTTTTGCTAAAACATAAGCTCTTTCATATTTCCGTAATTTTTCAATCATCATTGAACTAGATCGATACATAACCTCTGCGCTCGCACATATTTTGCTTATCTTCGAAAATTAACGCTGCTTTAGCGGTTGCTCTAATTACGCTTTTCCCCAATATGACTGCAATTACGCTATTTTATGGCACGAGTGTAAACAATAGACCGGAAAATGGACGCCATCGAGGCTACCTTATCCACGCTGTTGCAAATATGTTCAAATCTCACCGGGAGCTGAAGCTGGGCGCGGGTCATCGCATATCTTTGTGCGCATATGCAACTAACATGCGCCACCAGGCGGAGGCCTGCTTCGTTAAAAAGGGCATGATTGTGAGCTTACACAAGGCCGTTTTGCCTATGATCATGAAAGGAATGCGGCCTGAGCCTCCTAGTTTGAGAAACTTCAAACAATGCAAAATTTTGATTTCCGAAATGTTTTCCTCTTCATATTTCATATTATATTATTTGCGAAATCAATTTCCTTTTTAAGAATGGACTGGGCCCAGTTGCGCCCATGATGTAAAGGCGGCACTGCGTCTACGCACACACAGGCAATTTGAATGGACAGAACTTACCCAAATGTTTCCAAATATGATTTTCGAATTGTGGCGTCCAGCGATGCAGGCCATTTATGCTAATGCGTAAAATATCCGATTGCTCCGTGGGGTGTTGTTGTTGTTGCTGTTGCTTATCTTGTTGCTGCTGTTGCTGTTGTTGCTGTTGTTGCTGTTGTTGCACTGTAACCAATTTGCCAAAAGCTATTAATTCAGTTGGTAGCATTTTCAGCACATTCTCATCGAAGCAGGCTAATGGCTGCAGGGTTGCATTTAACTGGCTGCATTCACGCACACAAAGCAACGAACAATGTTTTTTTTTTGTAAATTGATGTTGACGTAGGGGAATGGCGCGTCGATTCGTGGCGATGACATGAAAAATGGGAAAAATGCAAAATTGCAAGTACAGGCAAATTAATATTTGTTGCTGGCAATGGGTCAAGGGGGTGAGGAGGATTGCGCTTGTTTATGTTCACATAAATCATGTACCGCAATTAAAAGGTTAGTGCGAAAAATGTTGAGCGTGTAAATGGTGACTTTGGTGTGAACTGACCATGAACATTTATTGTCAGCCGTAATTTTAATTTATACTCCGAATTAATTAGCCTTAAATAAATTAATTACGGCGCACAGTTAACACTCATACATATAACTAAAGCAGAGAGTGGATACGCATTTGGCATTTATTGCAAGCGTTTGCTAGCAATGGCCACACTTTCCAAGTATGTCCAATATGAATTAAAAGGTTGGATTGGGATGACTGAAATTTGTTGTGCTGGTATCTGAATATATGCAGCATTGCCCGCCTAACTGATGCTTAGGCCTTGCTTTCTCTCATGTTGTTGCTTTACTATATTCAAAACCCATTCACATCTATTGGCAGATATATCTTATCTTTTAGATCAGATTGTAAACGTTGTGACGGTAGAATTTTTGTGATTGGCAAGGGTTCGGATTTGACTGGCTTAGCAGGTACATCTCAAAACAAAATTTGGATTTAATGAATAGATTACAAAAACTCGATTTCTCTAAATTCAGAGAGTTCGCACAAAACCCGCTTTCTTGAAAAACATAGCCTAAAAAAATTTAATTCAAAGTAAATGGAGTATGGAACAAAATTTCTTGGCGAAGGACAACAACTTTTAAAATAATCTAAAGCACACTTAAAAGATGGAGGAACCTACATACACTTACCCTTCATACTGATATTGCGACTCCATCGTTCCGCCGCCATTGCTGCTGCTGCCGCCACTGTTGAGGCTGCTGCCGCGACCGCGTGCAGCGCTCTCGCCACTCGGTGTCATTTTCAACAGGGAAGCGCCTTTGTATATCGTTTCCGGTGTTAATGTTATTAAAATGGACTCTGTCCGGGCGGAGGTGCGCAGCGGCAACAACGAGGACATTGTCGCCGCCATCAGCGCTGCATCACTTGTCGCTGCTGTTGCTGCAAGTGCTGGTGCCTCAAGTGTGGCTGACGTTAGGAAATTATTGTGGCTATTTTTGTTGTTGCTCTCACTGCCGAGCTGAAGAACACTCAAATCGGCGTCGGTGAAAATGCGCGCGCCCAGCGCTTTAAGGATCACAGGACTAGTTCTAATGAGTTCGGCGATGCTTTCGTGCGCACAAGGCTGTGCTGCTCGGCCACGCCCCTGCCTATGCGCCGATCCCTGCGCCTGCCGCTGCAGCGGCGTGGAGTTTGTGTAGTGCGGCGGGCAGAGCAGATAGCAGCTGAAGATGAGCAGCCAGTATTGTTTGCTGCTGGACATTGTGGCGGCTTTCGGTGGCGTTGGTCCTTACTCTTTGCTGCTCTGTGGCGTGCACTCAAGTGTGGTCGCTCTTGTCGCTTTGGCTTGTGTGAGGGAGTGCAGGCGTGCTTTTGTACGTGTTAAATTAAAAGTAGAAGTTTGTCTGCTTTTCTTCGACTTGTAGGTAGTGTGCTTGGAATGACGTTAGCAGCGGATGGGTTGCATTTTGGATGTAGTGTGGAGAAGAGCTTTCTTTTTGCTAGCTATAGAAAATTTAGTCTGATGCTGGGCTTCCATTTCGAACAAAGTTTTGGTTGTTGCAATTGAAAGTTGCTAGTTTAAAAAACTTATACTATTGTAGCCAGCGAATATAGCTGCAAAGAAAAAGAAAGACCTCTCTTTAGATATATACAACTTTTATTCAATTTGCTTCAAATGTAGAGTAAATTATAAGTCGATTAATCAAGATATCCTAAAAACCATTGAAACTACAAAATAAATAATCCACTATTTGCTTTTATAAAAAAATGCAAGGAAATTTGTTGAATGGATTCCACGATTAGCGGTGAATCCATCACAAAATTTAGTTTCGAGAAGTGTTTGGTGAAATTTGCAGCTGCCTTAAGACGACCTTCTATTTTTCGCTGTTACTTTTTAAGAAAAGCTAAGTTCGAAAAATTTTATTTGAACAATATTCTACACATTATATAATTTTGAAAAATTTAAAAACTTTTGTTTAAGATGTTACGAAAGTATTTCACCGGGATTTAAGTAAAGATAACTATAAATTTTCTTCAGCAGTTGAACCACGCTCGCTCTTTTTAGCAAAAAATTTGAAACAAAATTGAAGAAATTTATGCAAAGACACAAAATTGAATGGATTACAATAAAATGGACTAAACGATAAAGCAATGTGGCAACTCCTATGCCCAATCACACAAATGCACGGACGTGCTGAGTCGAGCTAAAGTGAGCTGCGGGAGCAAGCCATTTGAAATTCCGAATTGCACCAAGCGTGGACAGCATGGCATGGCGTGCCATGAAAGATGAATAAATTTGCCTTGGAACGTTGCTTAATGCAATGGAACGAGCTCTGGCACTGCCGACTGAGAACTGGGATGGGACATACATACAATGATGTGACGGAGGCGGAACAAAGGAAGCAAGAGAACTGAAGCAATCATGACGAGAGCAACGAAACTGTTTACAATTGCTGCAAAAGTCTAGTAACTGGGGAATTTGCAGCAGCAGCAACAGCAGCGATGGAAGGGCACGAAAACATCAGCAACAGCAACAGTGGAATAGTGCACGGAATATGATAACGACTGAGCAGAAAATAAACACGAAGGCATTTAACAAATTGCATCTGTAACTATTTCTATCTGGTAGCTCGACTGGGACACGAGCAACACACCGGATTGGAGCCTTACAATAGCAATTGTACATGGCATTGATTGCATGGCTCTCTGCTGCTATTCCTCCTCACCTCCTCCACTTGTATATCTGCACTCCATCCACCTTTCATTTGATTCCTCGGTCTTAATACTACGCTTTCTTCGGTTGATTCTAGGGGTTCGACTTGCAAAATCTTCTTTCAAAGACCGAGCATACATCCACTGAACCACTGCGGCGCCTAAGGGTCTGCTGATGTTTAAATGGTATTATAATATGTTGACATTTTTAGTCTCCTATTACTATCTGAAAATTTCACTTTTAATGATATATACCTATATACACATTTTTTCCCTTTTTTACTTTTTTGCCATTAAATATATACATAACTTGTTCTCATATTTGACTTTCACTGGCTACTTTTAGTCCATCCATCTAAATCTACATCCTTCTCTTTTTTTGGCTTGTTGTTGCTTATTTCAAGCCTGCTTATGTTTAATCGCTTTTGGTCCCGCAGCTCTTTTTGCTCCATCTCATCCTACGAACCCTAGTTTAGACCATCCTCTTTATGACTAGTTGTGTATATGGTAGAATGTTGGAGCGGTGAGCTGTTGGCTAGGTCAGAACATAACCGAGGTTTAACATGCTGACCCAGAACAGGCCAAGTCAGAAAGCAATTGAGATACTTGTTTGTATGTGGTCTAAATAAAGTTTTTTCCCAACTGACCAAAAGAACGACTTTGTCCACTTTCCTCAAAAACATATTTGAGAAGAGTTCGCAAAAATTTTACACTTTTTTTATTTTTCCACATTGCCTTCAACCCATGCCGCATATGAAATTTGCTTGAAATGCATTTCCACGCTCGGCGCCACTGTGTCCTTCTGGCGTTGTCCTTTGTGCGGTAACAGAAACAAAAATGCGCATTCATTGCAACACGTTGCAATTGAGTTGCTCCATCTCCTCCACTGACGACCACTTTCTCGTCATTTGTCACGCTCTTCTTGGCGCACATTTAGAGCAAGATCCGTTGAAATTGTTTTATTGCTCCCTATGAAGCCCCACTCCCGCTGGAACGGTCAACTCCCGCGTTGCGCACATTTAGCCATGAGATGGCTAGAGGAAATGGAGCTAAAAGGCAAAAGGCAAGAACACAATTAAGAAATCTCGCAACTGCCGCAGCAGCGAGTGACTCTTGCTCGTTTTTGATGTGGCGCGTTTAACGAGTGCGCTGCTGAGTGGCGGCCGGCAGCCGGCAGCAAGCGGCAATCAGCGCCGGTCATAAAGTGCAGTGCGAAAGTGTAATATGCAGCGGAGCGAACTTAAAGTGTGGGTGACCGAAGTTCGCATAGCCATGAAATGAGGGGAATTTTGTTTTTTATTCGCATTTCAGTCGTTGAGAAGAAGGTGAAGGAGCAATACGGCGGACATGTTGGGATTAGAATAGGAACAGAACAGACTTGGGAACTCGATTCATTTCAATTAAAAGAAATAAAAAGAATTTTGAAAGGAATGAAACAAATTAAATCAATTGCCTTTAAATGTACTTGTATGTATTAAGTAAGCCATTGGTTCAGTTCAAGAAACGTCTCAACAGATCGTTTTTTCCACTGGTTGGGTTGAAGAACCTTCTTTATGGAGTTTATAGCCTGTGAAAATGGCAAATGTTGGTCACAGGAAATGGTTCACTGCTGGTATAGAAAATTCTTGCTATTAAAGAGAGAACGAACAATCTTGACTTCAAGAACAGCGCATTTGACCTCTGCTCTCATCGAAGTAGCATGTTGAACAGTTCTTAATATAGGTTATATAACGATGATGTGCTTCAAAGTGAGTTCGAGTAACGTGTATGTATTAAAATAATTTGCTTGTTTCAGCACTCTCTAATATGGAATCCGCGTAAATTTTTAAATTTTTTGGTGTGATGATGGTATTAAAAAAAATCTTTAAAAAAATCTCTTTGAGAGGTTTTGATGTGCCATTTCCAGTTGACAAAATATATTTTTGGCCCGCTTCGCTTTTCGTTGAAAATATTTACACAAATATAATGAGGTCCTACACAAGCTACTCTCGAATGAGAGTTAGGAGTTGCATGTGCCGCGGTAGCAACGCCAAAAGCGGCCGTGGCGCGTAATTAAGATGAGCAGCTGCGGCTGTGATAGTGGCGGCGGCCAAATGACAGTCGCACAAATCTCTGAAAGGAAGTAGGAAACTATTTCACTTGGATTTTAATTGGAAAGCAGGAGCGGAGGAGAAAAGACCGCTTATGCGGGTTGTAAGCGCAGCTGTGGCACGGCGCTTTTTACGGCGGGAGTGCAACCGCAGGATGACGTGCTTGCAACACACATACAATCGGACAATTAGAAATGTGGCTGTGCTCTTGCTTAAAAATCAGCTGTAACTAACAAAAAGCAGCGCGCCATCGAGGGATCCAAGGGCGCTGTCAACTTTGAGTTTAAAATATCCTTGTATCGTTTCTTTTACCGGAATGATGAAAATTAAAAAAAAAATCGAGAGATTCCTTTCATATTTTGAGCTAGCAGCACTGGTGTAAAGAAAAAGGCTCCGTCGCCATATCGTGGAAACTTGTTGATTTTGAGATTGTGCTGGCTGGGCATGTTTGCTTAGTGCCTCCATATGCTCTGTTCTCATATATCCTGCCTTACATAAATATATACACACGCTCGGAAGTGTCTATGCAACAGGCACGCTCCCCAATGGCTTTGCTGTTCGTGCAACTTTGCCTCATCATTTCTGCAAACATGTGCACATTTTGTGCAACTGCCGCTGATTGTTGTTGTTGTAACTCCATGGTCGCGGCTCGTGTCCTGTTGCAGGCAAGTAAAATTAAATTTTTAATTGAGTACGCCATACTTTGGCGCGTGCCACATGTCATGTGGCAAGTGTTTGTGATACATGCGTGCGTCATGTGGCAGTATGTGTGCAGAGCTTGATTGCAACGACAAGCAGTAACCACTTTTTAAAATTAGAAAATATTTTCCTGCACCGCAGCAAACCGGACTTCAAAATGGAGCCTTATTTTAAAAATTTCATGAACTGATGATTCTCTGACATTTGTTTTCGAATTTGAATGCTGCCAGGTGCAATAACATAACTCATAATTCAACCAATCGACGATATATTTTTTAACTTTGGCTGAGCGCGACAACAAAATTTTAAAGGACTATTTGGAAAAATATCGCAAATTCATTACTTTTAAAAGGCACACTGATTCATAATAAGATGTGTTCAAAATTTGTATAAAGGGCTGATAGAAGTTCTCAATATGGTTCTGTTCTTGCTTTTAAGCGAAATGTTAGAAACTTTTTGGAATGAGCCGATTTTTTCCCACAAAAAGTGATGGCATAAATCAACGGCATAAAGTTTCTAAGTATATTGGTACACACACACACACAATACACATATGCAAAAAATATGTTGCATGCCCAAGTGCTGAAATCAACTGGGGGCAAAAGGCACAATGCCCAAGACACCAGCATTTCCATATTGACGCAACTTGTGAGTTCTGTATTATTTGCTCTGCTTCTTCTCTTGCCTTCAGCAACAGCAGCGGCGACACTTGAAGCGGATGCGCGGCAATCTGCTCTATGATTCTTTCCATCCCCATGCTTCTTCAGCGCACATGCTGCTCAATAAATAAATATTATAATAAAAATATAAGCAGCATAAATCGTAGAATTTATTTTGCCATAAATGATGTGGCGTGCTGAGAGCAGGGAGGGAAAACATGGAGCTAAAGAAGGCAACAGGAGCAATGTAGGAAAAAAAGCTTTAGAATAGGAAGTGCTAAAGTGCCAGAAGAGCAAAGAAGCTGGATTAAGAACAAGCTGCTTGGCAGCAGGAGCAAAATCAGCGACCCTTCATAACTTATGCCGGCCAGAGGAGCCTTATTTTATTTGCTTTTTCATGGAAAGTGCTGCTGAATTCAATAAAAAATTCTTAAGCTAGAATTGGGAGCATACAAATATTTAAATATGGTTGCAGAATTTATGGGACAGCTGGATCTAACTACGCTGAGTTATTATTATGAAGCAGTCAGCAAGCCATTTCGATGAAAAAGAAATATTAATGAAACTGGCCCATACAGATAAAGTTTGAATTCATAGAAGTATCTATAGCTTAAGGTTTGGGACAGAAACGATAATGTATTGCTCCTTAAGGAAAACTTAATTTATTACAGAAAAGAATACAATAAAAGTAAAATTACGAAATATTTTTGAAAAATGAATTCCGAAGTTCTCTAGGTAAATATTCCGAGGTATATTAAAACTAACTGATTCAAAAAATTAAAGGCATATTAAGCTCATACTTTTTCAATGAAACTATCTGAAATATGAAAGTTGATATTTAAGAGAGTCGAAGCATGGATAATGTTCATGTCATCAAATGATGGAGTCCATAGGAAAAGAGCGCCCAGGGAATGGTGCCTAAATATGATATTTTAAGTCTTCTCAGTTTGCATTAGAAAGATCAAGCAGACTCTGGGAAATGGCAACAAAGAATTAAAAAGCATGCACACTTTTTAAGGTATGGAACTAAGAAAGTTTGAGGCATTTGCATATCCATTTGCAGCTTAATGGCACTCAAATCTTCAAGACTTTAATCTCCATGAATTTCATTTGTTTGATTTTGGTATATTATTTGGAACTCTGGCACACTCTTTATGATTTTGAATACCCAATTTAGAAGGATTCAAATTTATTTATTATAAATTTTCTTCAATTCGTAGAACATAAGTAATGGACTTAAAGTCATGATTAATATCCTCTTTGTGCTGTGGAATATATTTCAAATCTCTATGATTTATTACTTAAGCCAGCTACATGACTAACTCGCTTCAAGACGTGTTCGTTATCCTGACCTCTTCTCCTGTATTCCACACGCATACACATTTTATGGCTTTTCATTTTACAAAATACTAACACTTAACATAATCATCGACATAATCGAAGGAACATGTCCCGAAGGATGCGGCCTGTGCGTCATGGCTGTGCGGTTGTAGGAGCTTGTGCGTTTTGGAGAAGTTCCCCCTGCCGTTGGGAGCGCTTTACACAAAAGAATTTAGCGCACAATTTGTGCCTTGCGCCTGCAGCATTCCAAGCATGCCAGTCCTCACACACACACAATCGCACACATCCCAGCACTGCGCAGGTACTCTTAAGAACATGGAAATCTTGTGGGTTCTCCGTTATAACTCCACGGGGAAACATATTCATTACGATATTTTGTTGTAAGAATCAGCAGCAACAGCCGCTTTTGCTGCAAACAATTTGTATTCAATCAGAAGCCTCGCATGCACACACATATACAACAGAAGCTTGTGTGTGTGTGTTTGGTTGTAGGCATAGTGTATGTGTCCTCGGCATTTAACTTTTATTGCGCTGGGGTTTTACTTCTGTGGCAGTTGTATTAAATGGTCTTAAATATGTCCTCATTTGCCTGCCTTTATATCTCTACAGTCTGGTGTAAAAGTGAGCGCATAAAGATTGAAAACAAATTTAACTCTTTTTCTTACTATAAAATATGCAATTATATATGGAATCATTTTGTTTGGTTCAATTTTTATTTATAAAGGAATGGCAGCACTTTACACTGGACATCAAAAATGCGACAGACAATATTTATCAATCAAAACTCTTGACTAGTTGGAAATTCATGATTCGAATGCCATCCTTTTTTACGAATATAGAAAAACCATTGAACACCTTCATGTAATCACTTTTGCACCACACTGTATGTGTGTTTGCAAGAGTTTATATCTGAGGGGCTTTGTGAATGTGTGGCTTTTGGGACCGACGCGTATGCAGGATGTAAAACATTTTAATTTCGAAAATACAAGAGTCACTCAACAATTTTCTCCTCGTCTGTATATGTACATATGTGCATTTGTGTGCGTAGGTAGCCACAAAATCCTCTGGCATTGTGTGACATTGAAATAAGCTGCCTTGTAACTGGTTCGTAAAGTATAATATGCAGCCCAAAAGATGTGGTGGTCCCCGAAAGCATGCTTCGAAAAGGGTAGAAGGACGACAAGCATGGGCTACAATCAGAAACCTCCGCGGCGGTACAATTCCAGGACAATAAAAGTAATATTGTGCATATGCGCACGGTTAGCTCAAATTGACCCGCAGCAGGCCTTGAAAAATTTTCCCAATTTAATTTGCCTCACAAAATTGGGTTTAGTTAATGTTGAAAATTCTCAGCATGACTAATAATGAAACGAGGATGAATTTTATTCTGAAAAGTAATTCGATATGGATAGACTACGCTAAAATAGAATTACGTATGTGCAAGCTGAACATTCTTTTTAAACAGGAAGGAGCAACTGCGTCACAAAATGTATCAGTCGGAATTGAAATCAGAATATCCCAGAATATGAACCAGAATCAAAACTTTGAAAGAAACATAAATACGGAAACCAGAAGCCTCATAAAAACAATATCGTAAGGAGTATGATAACTTATGTTTCTAATAACTTTTAGAAATGCTACCAATATTATTTCTATCTTCCTGCAACAGTGGCTTATATGACATTGTAATACATATAAGTACACGCCTAAGGATATTAAATTGTTCGAGTGCAGCAAATACAAATTCTTGCTGCTTGCAAACAGACACTGAGACAAATCCGCTCATGGCATGCCAACAGCCAAAGCAATTAATTAAAATTTTAATCTTTAGCCAAGTCAAACGAGTCAGTGGGAGACACATTTCCACTGGAGAGGTTTTTTATGGTTGCATGGCGTTGTTGCAGCCATTTTGTGCAATTACAAACAAGCGCACACACAGCCAACACAAACGCACATACTCGGGTATCTGTGTGTCGTTGCATATATGTGTGTATTTATCTGTGTGTTTGCACAATTAAATTACTCCCCTTTAGTGACAATAAATTCAAATTAAACGGCTTAATCCTTCTCTCGCACAGGCTCGCAATCTGCGCCCTCCCGCTTTAGGCCTTTTTAAGCTTTAAATAATTCAACGCGGCCGCCATTTAGCTCATGATTTACGCGCTTAATCTCTGACGCCATAAATTGCGTTTAGAATTATTTGTCGACTGCGTCTGTTTCTGTGCCTGCTTTCCTGTTTGTGCTTTAGCTTCGGTAATTTGCTTTTCTCTAGTGCTATTTTTTATATTTGCCTAATTTTCCACCTTTTCCACTCGAGCCGTTAGGGAGCTCCTCCTCCAGTCCGCTCATGCGGCTTTGGCTTATCTCTTCGTGAGTTTCTGGGAATTTGTTATTATTGTGCCACTTAACTGCACCCACTCTCGCTACCACCAGAGGGCGCTGCTGCTCATCCGTCCTTTCAACTTTATCAGAAATATCGCACAGTGGGACAAGTGTGGCACAAAATACCTTGACTGAATTTCAGAAAATGTTTCCAAAATGTCGAGCATGAAATTGAAGGCTTTATTTAGCATTGTTGGAATAAATATAGGTCAACCTGCGCAACTGCAACAGTGCACCCATTATGGTCGGACTCAACGACTTCCATGACTTTATAGACATTTTCTATAACTGACCTTCCAGAGCGTGGTACATTTCTGGCATCAAAATGATTAAAATATATGGCGTATTTTCTCTTTGCTTATGTCCATTTTTGACGCGTGCTCAAACAAAACTGAGTCAAGCATTCACAAAACTGCTTGAACAGTTTTTCTTGTAAAAGAGTTTATGTTTCTAACACTATCCAGCGTAACCTGATCGCTCTTGTATATCGCGGGGTACAGCCATCTATTGGAAAAATAATGAATTTCCTTTTACATATATTTTATATAAATCGAAAAAGACTGGCGGCTATTTGAAAGTCCCGAAAATACATTGATAAATAACGAAACAAAATAACAGCTGGCAAAATAATCACACATATGTTCATTTTGTCACATAAAAGAGCCAAAAGCCAATTTTTGCGAAGCTAACGTATGGAGATGAACCACTGTGCGCCGCTGCTATCAGTAGCGCCACCAGCGTCGACCGACGACCGACGGGCGCATCATTAATTAGCATTATCTGCGTAAGCGTATAAAAATTGCGGAATGACTGAAATTATTACAGACTCATTATTGAGTAATTAACAAGTTTGGTTGTTGTTGTTGTTGTTCATGCTCGACTATGCTTCACTTTCGCCTTAATTTGCTGCTATATGCGGTGTATTCCTTATCATTATTATTATTATTTTTGGCAGGATGAGGAGGAGAGGTTGTGGAGAAGTTGGATGTGGCCATAACAGTTCTTTGATGCGCTTGCTTCAATACTTTGCACTTATCTTAATTGCTGCAATCTCTCATTTGTTGCAGCAAGAATGAGTGCTAATCATAGATGCAGCTAGCGAAGGCGAGAGGAGAGACCAGAACCACGCCAGAAAGCTGCTGAACATTCAAAATATGGTAAGCCTTATTAAATGTTTTGATTGACAGATTAAAAAATGAGCAATATATTTTAAGCGGATGGATTAGCAGTGTAACCCTTCCTAGAAAGCAGCCGAATTTCTTCCAATAAAAAAATGTTCAAGTTCTGAAGCACTTTCAATTTTGAATATAAGTACTTCTAAATGAAATGCCATAGCCCGCCCTAGAAGAACTTCTTGCTTCGCCTATCACTGCTCCGTGGAGGGAAGCTCCTTTTAATTGCCTTCGTTTATTTTTAGGCGCTGCTAATTATTGATATAAGCATCTCTTTTGATGCTAAATTTCGTTCATCTATTGGCTTATTAATTTGATTTAAGTGCAATTTTGTGGCGGTTAAGAAGGAGGCTCAAAAGTGCTTTCGGCCATTATGCAGCATTATCCATCAAAGCGAACAAAGCTTCCAGGCGTGGGATGAGTGTGCACGATAACTAGCGTTCCTTAGTATCTAGTGCTGCAGGACATTGCTTGTGACATGTATGTATCTTCATAGTACAAGTTACAATAAGAACATGTTTAATGAAATTCGGATGCCGGAGGGGAAAATTCTCTTAGCCTGTTGAATCGTTGACGGCACGTGTGCTATGCGAAAAACGTTCTGCCATCACTCCCACTACTCTTTATTTATATTTCAGCATATTATTACGTTGTTTCTGCAAAAGGAATTTTTCACATTTTCTTTAATAATGCAACGTAATGAAACGCTTTCGAAATATTTATATGCACACATAAATAAATCAATTACTTTGCAGTTGAAATGCCAAAAAGCAAACAAACACTCAAGACAGGACAAAAGGATGCGATGTGTGTGCGTGTGTGTGTTTGTTATTTGTGTGCGTCTGTGAATTGTTTACGCAGAAGATATTATTCTCTTTTAGCTTGTGCTTATTTGACTTTGATATGGTTGCTGTTGCTGTTGCTGTTGCTTCATGGCAGGAATGAAATTTAGTCAGTGCCAAAATTAGGGAAAAAAGGCAAATGTTGTAAAGAGTCAGTTGAATGCACACACACACATGTTGAATTGTGTGTATGCCATTTATTAAATATAAATAAATAAGGCCTACACTTTCGTTTTTAATATAAATTTATTGCCCATAGCTTACTTATTGTGTTGAAATTCATTTTTGTTGTTGATTTTTACTTTTGTTTGCTAGATTGAAATGATTTTTTTCACCAAACCCTTCAGTGGCTAACCCAAGGGAAAGAAAAATTTAAATATTGCTGGTTAGGAAACTAATTGCATACTGAGTACATACATTGGGGGAACTCAGCAACAATTCGAATGGATCAGTTAATAAAGCATATGCTATGTATAAACAAATGCAAATAATGGAAGAAATAAAATTGGTTGATTCGTGATAAAAATTCAGGAAAAGTTATTTATGTGGTTTTACATTGAAGTGTAAACGAAAAACCATCTCAATCTGAATTGAAAAAAAAGCAATTGCAAGTTTGGAGAATTTCAAGCATGTTCGGGAATCGCCACAAAATTGTGAATGGAAAATTCTCGGTCACCAAAATATGCTCCACTGCATACTTAGGGATCTACAAATCGTTGGAAAAATTATCTCCAGGCACCGCTTTGTAGCTTTTAAGTCTCGAACCAGTTTTGTGAATCCTTTAAATTATTTGAAATAATTTTGCATAAATTTAAAATGAACATCAAATGAACAATACAAATGCAAGCTTACACTCTTTTCGCACAATTATTCCAGCTTTTCCTTTTTAAATTTATTTTTGAATTTGCATAAATTTTGATTTTATTTTCACACGCATTTTTACGCCTACAAATTAGGCGCTTTTATTAAAATCCGCTTTTAAAGAACAATTTCCGCTTTGGCTTTACACTAAGCACACACACAAGCATCTAATAATCTACCATATGACTGGTTTGTAATTGAGAAAATCAAATGGTCTGGCCCAAAAAACCGCAAAATGCAATTTGGAAATTGGCAAAAATGTTTTGCGCGCTGGCAAATTAATTGAATGAACCGCAGTCGAATGTCCGTTACATTTATGTTTTGTATTTGTATTGTATTTGCGTGTGTTTTCACTATGCACTTTATTTGTGTATAAGTACACACATACACATACGAACTCACACTTCACTCAGTTGAAGTTTAGCGCGTAATATTTTTCGCTAGTTTTTAAAAGTGTTTGCATAAATTGTTGGCTTTAAACTGTTTAGTCCTTTTCTGATGCGCCTAAAAGTTTAATTTCCATTTTCACAAGGTTTTATCCATTTAGCATGAGCGCCAAGGCAAGACTGCTGCAATTCGCGTTACGTGGGCGCCTTTTATAGTCGCATTTGGCCGAGCTTTTGCTCGTATACTCTGCGATTTACTCTGACTTGGCTCTCTTTGCATTGGCATTGCTCCTTCATATCGCGCCTGCGCGGATAATCATTACCGGCTTTTGCATGTTCAGTTTGTTTACATGCCTTAGGCGGATGAGTGTGTGTGTGTGTGCTATACACGTGTTTCTTATTTTCAAACAAACATGCAAAAGTGGCGGCCAGGCACTTCTTGCATCTGTGGAATTACACCAATGCTTACGCAATATGCTACATGGAAAGCATTGATTAAAAGAATTGGGAAAGTTATTACCTCATTTTGGCCCTCATTTTTAAAGTATTTCTTCTAAAGCTTTTACTTTTGAAAAATTATCAAGGGAATATCATTCTTGAGTGGGTCAATATTTACGTTGGGATAAATGTCGACCTGGAATATATATATAAAGATTGCATAAAAAATATTATAAAGCTGTTTATAAGAAAAAAATGCATTTAAATTTTTCGTAAAAAAGTCAAATGTAAAAGTAAACGCGAAATATTTAAAACTCGGTGTAGCAAAATGTTTAAGGCTTGCCTAATACTTTATGTCTACACTGTCTATGTATGTGTTAGTATCTGTAAGTACTCGTATTCATGCTTGTGTTATTGTAGTTTTGTGTGCGTTTGTTGTTACTTTGTTGCAATTGCATTGCTTTGGCTTGTGCTAAAAGCGGCTTAGGCTTCAGGGCAATCTTCTCATAGAATTTTTTGCTTTCACTTCTCACCTGAGCTCTTATCCGGCCTGTGGGGCATTGTGCAAAAGGTGTTAAACTTTTTTTAGTAAACTGGAAACTAGTGGTTGTGCGGCTAGGCTCACGAGAGCTACTCGAGAAGCTGAAGAATTTCCCGCTGAAAACGCCGCAAAATATGCTCTGTAATATTTTTACTCACATTTGCAGCAGTTGCTCTTGTGGTTTTGTTGTTGTTGAGTGGTGTTAGAACGTAAGTGTGGCTGTTTATGTATGCATATGTCTACATCTATAAGTGTATGTGAATGGTTGATATGTGTATGTGTATATATTCTTAGCGCCTGCCTAACACTCTTTAGGTTAAGTAATCTGCTTCTGTATGTGTATATGTGTTTATAGACACTTGCCCGGGTCGTACTTTGCTAATATACTTCTTCAGGGGAGCGGCGGGAGGTAGTTTGCAACACCTGTTGTTGTATTTGTTGCTCATATTGTGGCTGTTCCGGCTGTTTGTTGTTTTTTGCCCTAGCTTTTGTTATTTTCTTTCATTGGTTTTGTTTATGAATGCTTTTGTTTGCGTTTGTTTTGTGCTGCTCTATAATACTGTTATCCGGGCTAGAAGTGTGAGCCGCGGAGTAGACGGAGAAGGCTTATATCTGTGCCGGCGGCATATGTAAAGAGCATTGTAGGCAATGTCAAAGGAATCTGCCACTCTCGGGCTACTTTGGCAGTTTCTGCTGTCTATGACTCTGTGCCGCGCTTCTGTATTTTCCGTAGTTAATTATAATCTGAGATTTGATTTATGGCTGCTGAGTTAAGAGACTCGCCATTAAAAGTTAAATTCCATTCATATGCGGCTTTATCTCGTATATGAGCCGATTTCAGCTTGCTTTAAGCTACTGCCTATTGTATTGGGCCTGTGTTGTAGAGAACAGGAAAGTGGTTAAAGTAGAAATAATGGGAGGATAAGCGGTTTCCTTCGAAAGAACGTGTAGAAAACTGTATAATTAACATAATAGTCCAACAATACTTGAAGAAAACCTGATACTCGTATACTATTAATTCTATAATGAAGCTACAGTGCCAACGTCAACGTCGGAACGAATGGCTGTAGTTGGAAGAAGAGTGAATGTACATCGAGCCATCTTGGCATTATTACCTTTTAGTAGCAGCTGAGCGCCACTATGCGCTAGCTCACTCCAAACGAAGCATCTATTCAGCTGCAGCTGCATTCTTTGCGAAGATGTAAGATACGCGCTGAGGAAGATAGCGGCGAGATGGACTGTCGAGCAAGCAAGAAAATAAACTGCCACGTCGCGTCGATGAACTGCAGACTGCGAATGGAATAGCGAAGGAAATTCACACACACATACCAACACTCTCAAATGCAGACGTCGACACAAACATAAGTACACGAAATTGAATTGCAGCAACGTGGCAGGAGCAACGGCAGCAAATATTAAAGTGGTATAGGGGCAGTGGTGGAGCAATTCTCTAGGAGGTTCAAGTAGCATCAAAAAATCGAAGAATTGAAAATATGTAGTAATTGTATTTGCTATTCGCCTTAATGAACACTGCCTTTTCTCAGTTCGGAAATTAATTTTTAGCCCCTTTTAGAGTAGTAGCACAGAGGCTTGTACAATCACGGTCGGTCATCACGACTACTATTATACTATAAACAACTAATCAGAAACCAGCTGCGAAGCTTATCTTGAGTGGGAAAGACTCTGCACATTTCGAATGTTTTCAGCTGAGGCTATAAATAAAGCTAAAGGGTGTGCACCAGATCGCAGATCAGATCAGGTGAAAAGCTCTAGTTTGAACCACTAGCCAAACTCTGCAAAGATGAAGAAGTTAAAAGTTAAGAAGTTAAAGCAATATATTTGGGTATATGTTTCTTTTTTTAAATATAGACCATTGAAGTGTTTAAAAAACGCCAAATCCAGTTCATAAATCTTTTTCAAATTTCGCCTATCCTTGCAAGTGGGCAGTGTAGCGCCAACCTCGGAGAACCACACTCAATTCCGTGCATCGAGTGCACATTGCACAACATTGAGTAGTGTTGAGATACTGCAGCGAATGTTGAAGTGCTTGTCTTCTGCTCAAGAGTGCGGCAGTGTGGACCGTGATTTTTCCGGCGCTAACAGACCCATCGCAATCGAAATGAAATTCCATTTCAAGCGCGCTCCCTTGCCATTGGAGCAGGCGCTTCTCTCCGCCCCCCGCCGTTTAAGTGGCAGTTACAAGTGCGGGCATTTCGCTGTCTTTACAACAGCGCCATTTAATTTTTGTGTTGCCTGAATAGTTTCTGCAAATTTGCACGTCCACCGTCGCGTTCGAATGCGCTGCAATATTTCAATATCTCAATTTATCAGTTGTAAATGCAGAGCCCAGCAAAATGAAACTCAATTCTGTTTGGATTTGTAGCATTCCAGCATAGCTGGCGTTTTCCATTGGAGATGCAGGTCCTTATCCCGAGATGATGTTTTTCTCAACAGTTAAAAACAAAACTTGAAATTAAATTTTTGATGCAGTTTTTTAAAATTAGAGAATTTTTGTGAAAACTTTTATTTCATCACGTCATAATTATAATGATAATCATTTCCAATTTTTGCCCGCAGTGCAGAAAGTACGCATTACTACGAGCACAATTACGTGTAGGGCCAACGGTGCGTATACGTAATATATGTAAAGTCTAAATGTCTGCTTCTAATTAATTTCCTTTTTGTTGTCAATGCGAAAATTTTGTAAAGCCTAAAATCCGAAAATTTTAACCATTTGCAATTATATTAACACACACACAAGTTTATAAGTTAATAGCAACTTTGATGTCAACAAAAAATTGTGCAAATGAAGTCGGGTGCGAACTTTTTAATGATTGATTTTTTTGCAACTGCATTTATGAAATCTCCAAGGGAGTGGATTTCGTTTCGAAGATAGCACACACACACACACATAAATGAACTCAGAGTAAATGCACAATGGCAACTTCTGCATGCGGAGTACGAACGCTTTGCTGTGTTGATAGCTTCGCACAAGTGTTGCTGGTAACAGCTGCTGCTCATACAAACCTATATACACATGCACACACCCAGCTGGAAACTTGCACTTAGACCAAAATCTACCACTCAGGCTTAAGAAATTTAGGGAGAAATTTAGATAATTTAACCTGGTAAAAAGCAACTGCTCATCAATCGCAGAACTGTGTAAAAAAGATTTGAAAAAAATTGAGATAAATTTTGCTTTAATATACAGTTTAAAGGGCATAAAATTTCAAAAAATTTACAAATATTTTACGTGAGAAAAATTGTTCGCTAAAAAATTACTCCACTTATTTCAAGTGCAAAAAATTAAAACATTGAATATACAGTTGGAAAAACTCAAGCTCTTTGCATGCAGGCCTGCATTCGAGCGCCGAATATTCTGACTTTTTCCTGCTGGGCAGTGTGAAAGACACCTAACGCTATGTGTGCGTGCATCTGTGCGAGTACACCCTTTTAAGTGCCACTTTCGCCAGATAATCATAAAAAGTTGCGAAAGAAGGGATTCTTTGGAATTACTTGCTGAACGCACTCATAAACGCAGCATACATACACACACATAGAAATATATGCTGAGAATTGTGTGCATTTGTGTGCGTGGGCGTTTGTGCATGCATGTGTAAAGTAATGTCGATTTAATCAGTGTTGCTTTTAGATGTTTCCACTGCCATTTTCGTTGCACGCTCCCCTAAAAAGGGTTAGCTTAATTTTGAAGGTTCTAGTTTATGCGTTGGCAACTTAAGCGTGTGTTTGCGTGTGTGCGTTTAATGTTGCTCATCAGTTCAGCTACACAGCGCGTGGCTGTGAGCACTTTTTGTGCTGTTTGACTGCGGAAATATTCACACTTGACTGAGTTGCCATTACCTTTGAGGCTACGCAACAAACACAAACTTCCGCTTGTACATTCATGCACATGTATGTGTGTGAGTGCAGTGTAGTGAGTCCACAGGCCGTTTAGTCAATTTGCCTTAGTGTTCATTATTTTCCAGCATTTTACTTTTGCTGACGAAGTGCGTTGCTTACTTTGAACACGCAAACAAACACATGCAAACCAGCAGGCAAACAAACACCAACAAAGAACATACAACCGCAACCGTGCTGCCACCTTGTTGGAAAATAAAACTACTTCCGATTGCAATCCTTTTTCACTCCGAAAAATCTTTATTTGCTCTAAAATTGTGCTTTCTCTATAAAATACATATAATTTCTTTGAACTTTTGAATTTGTTGTCTGAAACAAATATACTATTAGTTTGGCATCATTCCTCTTGGCTTTTTGTGTTCTTGACCTATTACTTCCCCTATCTGAATGCAGAAGTCAAACAGGTGGCAACACTTCGTCGCATTCGTAGTAAACATGGCGTAACAAATGATTTTTAGCACTGGAACTGATGATGCTGAAAATAGCCTTCAACACATGTAGTCACTTTCGACAGTTCGGAAGGACCTTGCCTACTGCTTGCCTATGTATGTATGTGTGGGTGTTCATTTCGTTGGCGTTGGCTTCGTATACTTTTTTGTTAATTTATGAGCCTGTGTTAGCGTCGCACAAACGCACACAAATGCAAATGCTTGATTAATGGCTGCTGTGCATATGATTTGGCAAATGATATGTTGCCGCTGAGTTTTGTTGGTGTGTGTGTGCTGCCTCTAGGCGGCAATTAGCGCGTATCGGAGCAAATTGGCAGGCAAGTTTTTGAAGGGAAAAGTTAATAATTAATTGTGCTCGAGTTGTAAATTTATGCTTGAACTCATTATTGCATTCCTTTCCTAGACAATTAATAATGCTTATAAAAATGTATCTTTAGTCTTTTTCGCACAAATATCTTACAAAGAAATAGCACAAGTTGTTGCCTTATATTTCCCAACGCAATTAATAAATAATACATATATTCAAAGGGTATGCTTAAAATTGCCTTTGTCAAAAAAGGCAATGCTTCGGAGACTCTAACATTTTTCATATATTTGATCTTTAAATCTAGCTGGATGGATCTGCAACGAATTCGATCAAAGCTCATGGAACAAGGAACAACCTATTGATATCTTTTTATAAAAAGAACTGATATCATTCTAAAATGAAATCTCATTCGGAAGGTCTTCAATTAAATCGCCTCAACACTTTATACGAATGTAGAAATACTAATACAGTAGCATTAAATATACATATGTATCTTTGCATGTATGTAAGTAAATTTGTTCAACATTTTTGTGTGTGCCTGGCTTCAGCGTAAATTAAGCGCATTTACTTGGAAAATTAAAAATTTGCTCTGCTCATTTTCAAAGCAATTTACACAATGCACAGATATAAATCTCACTCACACACAGGCACACAAGCACATGTAGACGAAAAACAAGAAAGCAAACCGACACACACACACAAATTGCACAAAAGATGAAAGCTTACATTTGTAAGACCTTCACAAATTTACAAGATTTGTGCAAAAGTGTAAAGCGCGCAGAACAGTGAAAATTATGACAAATGAGAATTCATATAAATTGTGGCTTGGCCTTAGTCGTCGTGTCATGCGCGGCGAAAGCCAAGGAACCGGAGAAACCTGCTCGTGTGGGATGTGGCGTAATCGTGTGAGTTAAAGCAGTGCGGCTTTCATTTCGCGTTTCATTTGAAGAAGATCTTGCGAATAAAGACAACAATATATAAATTTTGACAAATTTAAAGTGCGCACTCACATGCATGCCACGCATCCGTAATAGACGAGCCGAAGGAGACGCCACACGCTCCGACCCTATTTCTTATCTGAACTGGTACTGACATCCACTTGCGGTGCAGCACGCACATAAATTACGCTTTCGCGGGGGCAAGTAGTCAAGAAATTACATTTCCAGCTCATTCTAGATGTGGTCTGTCTTGGCGGTAATAGTGGTTTGGCAGTGATGTGGGCAGCATCTTGTCGGGAGTCAATATCTTTCAAATATTATATTTTTCGAGTTTGATCTTAGAACGCTAATAAATAGCATTTTGAAGGCTATCGCTTACTCGAGAAGGCTGAAGCATATGATAGAAATATGTATAGGTACCTGAAATTATTGGAATATCTGAAGTGATTGGATTCATTTGGAATATCTGAAGTATATTCGAAAGTAGCGCAATATTTATGAGGAAACGATTGTAATATAAAAAGTGTGGACATTTTGAAACATCTAACAACAACAACAAAATATCATCATATCATATGTAAAGGATATGAATTCATTCTGGTTCGGCTTTGCAGTTTACATTTTTGCCTATTGTAAACCTTAATTTTTCTGCAAATTCAAAGTTTTTCTTTTCCATAAAATTTTTCAGAGAAAACGCCAAGACATAACAGAGCACCCGAATGCCGTCTCTACGTTACTGTGTGCGTAAAATGAGAAATCATTTTTGCGATTGCCTGTTTTCTGCGGCGTTTACTGCAAATGTACGACACCACTTCCTGCTTCCGTTTCTATGCCATTTCCATTATGGCTGCTCCACTCTTTCCTACTCCCTGGCTCTTCTTTTCTTTCTTTGCATGTGCGGGGTCTTTGCTTTTTTGACACACATAATAAATTTCATATTCCTTTCTTTCCTTCTTATTTTTTTCCAGCGCTACTGAAACCTTGCCGGTCCTGGCTCGTGGATAATGGCTTGTGCCAAACAATGTGGAAATGATTTTGGCCCGGTTGTGTATGCACGCCATGTTGCCGCTGCACGCTCGAGTGCGACCATTGAAAACCCATTAACCTCATGGTCCATTAATTGAGTTCTAATGAAGCGTCGGCTCGGAATGTTGTGGGCTGCTCCGTTGTACGGCTGCGTTGCCACTTGGTGTGCTGTCGAGCATGCGAAATTTAATTTTGGCCTGTTACAGCTTCCCTCCTTTTTTGTGGGCACATTTTGGCGCGGTTACAAGATGAAAAATTAACTTAGATATTTCTCCGCTCGAGCGCTTGCCACTTTTGCTGCGCGCAAATTCCAAAAAAGGAATAGTGGCCAGAGAAGGTGGTACGGGTATTTAGTTAACGCAAGTGGTTAATTTGCGTTCAAGCTGTTTCGAATGGTTTCTCTCATTTGGCAGCATCATCTTAGCCAATTGTTAGCAACTTCGAGAATATGGCGAATACGGAAAAATCCTCTTAAAAAAGGGCAGCACTTGATGGCATTTTTATTTCTATTTCTTTGGTCCTCCTACTGCCTGCCCGTTATTCGATTTTCTTCTGCTGTTTTCTTTTTTCTGCGAGCCATCAGTGGCGGACGGGCATTAGCACAATGAAATGGTCAATATGCTGCAATTAGTATGCCGCGCACGTTTCGGACTTACACACGCAGTTACCCCCACCACAGGCAGCCAGTGCCACCACAAAGTGCAGCTAGCTGCCACAGCGAATTCAATAAAAGTTGAAAGTTTCCAATGAAAGTTGAATACTTTCACAACGCCAATTTGTTTTAAAGCAAATTGCTGCTCCAGAAGGGCGAATTAATTAAATCGATTGTGTTCGGGATTGTGGGATTTATAGATGAGAAGATAAGATACACATAAAATGAGCGCGAGATTATTCAAAACTAAAAATTTGATCGCTCTGCATCGAAATTCATTCTTAAGAAAAGCTGGACGATCTTGAGAAAAGAGAGAAACTCTTTCAGAATTCAAGGTCCGTCCTTTCCTTGAGCTTTCTGTAAACTTCGGAAGCGAGATCCAGGGCGCCGAGCTTATCGTTAAATCTTATATTCGATTTCGAAAGGTATGTATGTATAATCGTAGAAACTAGAATGAAAGAAAATATTTAATAATTTAAAAATTTAAAAAATATTATTATTAAAAGATATTAATATATAAAATTTTTTACATTTTCCGATTTGGCATCAACTTTGAAGTGAGAAAAGACCCTGTCTATCAAAAACACCACAACCTCTTGTTGTTTTTTTTATCATTCAAAGAGCAACAAAGTTTTCTGAAATATTTGTTTTCGCAAGTCTATGGAGATGTATGTATGTAAGTGTACCCGCAGCCAAATTAAAAGTTAAGCCAAGCCATAACAAGACTTTTGGGGCCGTGTTACAAATGCAATGCGGACAAGGTTGCAAACACGCTTTAATTTCGTCCTTGTAGCAAGGAGTAACTTTTGTAGTGAAAAAAGACGAAGAAGAAGGGCGGGAGAAAAAGACGCAAATGCAGTCCAAAAAAGATTTGCTTGCTCACTTTTGATGAAATTATTTACTCAAGTATGGAAGAGGCTTCCATTTTGTGTTGTTGTTATGTTGGTCATATTAACTTAGCCAAATGCACTTAAAGGAATATGCCCGCAGTGGACAAATTTGTGTGGGAACTTCATGTGTTAAAGGTTGGCAGTTAAAAAGGCAGCCCCAAATAAAACGGACTGGTTCTATTTCTTTTATATTTATAAATAGAAGATGGCTTCAGTCGGTACATATCCGGCATACTTCAGAACCAGAGCTCTAGTAGTACTTTTTGAAGATATTCTCCCCCTGTTGGAAAATACCAAAAAATTTAATAAGTTGGAAATAAAGAATCTTCAGCGAAATAATTTCCTTGGCAGGCTACCTTAATAAAGAAGCGCTCGATTTTTTTTCGGTAAAATTTTCCATAGCTTTCTGGTGCTCGGAAAAGCCAACAGACAAGGCAGATAGCAAATAATATTTTTGAGAATTTGTGTAACAAAACTTTTACATGAGCTTGTTTGGTTTCATGTTAAGCTGAATTGTGCCGCTTTAAATACACACACAAACACATGCATATGTACTTGTACTTGTTACATGTGTGTATAGACACCCACACGAGCACGTTGTGCAAGCCTGAAGACACAAGCGAGTATGAATATGCGCTCAGACAAAAAGGAAATAAAAAACTACTTGACGACATATTGAAAATGATTGGATTTTTATTTCAAATGCGGCTCACGCAGTAGAAGAGCCGCCGTGGAAGGGGCCGAGAGCTGTGGAGGGCATGTGTGCGTGTGTGTGCTTATCCGGCAAGCGACTTTTGTGCTGAGGGCATATGTCGCGTATGTGCTGTAACAAGCGTTGGGCATAACTTATTAAGTAACTCATGCGTCTGCGAGTACAGTGGAGCAAATAAACGCCAATACAATTGAGTGAAGAGCAAGACAGTTTTCTTTTGAGTGTGCTCTTAGTTACATAGAAATTGTTAAACTGTTTACTTTTTATAAGGACTATTACTCGAAATTTGTTCAGCAGTTTGCACATCGTATCATTAGTCCCACGGTATAGAGTTGTGAGCGCCAGCTGTCGTTATAATCAACACTGCCGTCATCAGCAACATCATCGCCCACACCAGCACACCAGGCTCATCATCATTATCAGCACTTTTCATGCAAACGTTTTTTTCGTTTGTTTTTAATGGCGTTCTGTTCACTGGCATTCAGTGCCTGTTAATATGTAAAAAGGGGAAAAAATTAAATTAAATTGTATGCTTTACAAATGATGCGATTGCCACTCGCCCACGTGGGGAAGCCGTTGGAATTCGTTGGCAGGGCATTTAAAAAAGAATTATAACAAAATATGTAAATAAAGCAAGGTATAAAGCTGCATGGCAGAAGCAAAGATAGTCTTGAATAAAATTAAGTGGAAACTTTGAAATTTTCATGTAATTTGCTCTTACACTTTTATCGGTACATCTAATGAATACTTGATGGTGCGGAACCTATGTATCCAGATGCCACTGTTTTGTGCGCTCCTTCTCCATATTTGATATTTCTAGAATGCATACAAACTATTTTAAATAAAATTTTTTGTGTAGTTTAACATGTTTTTTAAAATTCAATTAAAAATTTGAATTTTATATGCAATCATTGTACTTTCGGCGATTTTCCTATAGAAGACCCCTTTTCGCCACAGATATGCAGCTCTAACTTTGGCACAACTACAGACGCACATTTTGCCCGTGACATTTGATCTTGACACTACAGCACTCTGCAAGATGAGCACCACACTGACGCAATTCCCCAAATCGATGGCTTGCACACACACAAATACACAATTGCAAGAATATTTGCAGCATAATTGTAATCAGCGCAAAGACGTTTGTTTTTGAATGTATGGTAAATCATGATTGCCATAAGAGAAAAGTTAGCTCAATTTACAGACCATTTGAACTTCGAATGCGGGGGCATACCCTTTTGTGATAGTCCACGCATAAGTGATGGCAGTATGAGGTTTTTGCAATCCAGTGAAAATTACTTTTAATTTTTTGATTTTTAATGTTGTAGCTGTAAATTGTCTTTGCCCTTTATTGCTCGCCATTCCTCTTTTGCCGCTCGTCTGTCTACTTTGCATTCATTATTGCCAACGCCAAATGCTCTCGGACTGGCCATGGAGGCAGCAGCAGCTGCCTCAAAGCACCTTATCTATCAAACCTGTTTAAATATTTACTTGGCAAGCCGTGCGAAAAATATGCAGCCATACCTCAGCAGCCAATATTGAAAAATTGCTTCCTGTTCTTTTTTCCTCTTAGCAACGCAGCAGCAGTTGCCTGCAGCTCGTCAGCCAAAGTCAGTGCTTTCCGTCTGGCAGCAATTGCTTCCTTATTGAGTTTACATTTGGCTGCGAATCGCAAATTCGTCTGATATTATTTAAGGGCATGGTTTTTCCATTTCTAGCAAGCGCAGCGTTTTCTTCTTGATCCTGTGCACGTTTTCTCTTCGTCATGTTAATGCAAAATGGTTTTATATACAATTTTTGTGGTGTATATTTGTTTATGCTCAATAATTACTACTTAGGTTTTTCCATTATAAGTATATAAGGAGGTACAAAGTTATACTTATCCTTTTTCCATAAAAATCCTTTTAAGTTTCTACAGAAACCAGTGAAATTCCAAGGTCGAACAATTTGAAAGGCTTCTGCCTTACCGGCACCCTTACTTTGACGTTTTATCAGACGATGAGGGTAGTCGTATTTCCGGATGATAACGATTGCCCAATCGAAAAAATACAGTTATTAGTGCTTGCAATAGTCGCATTCAATTTAAAGTATGATTATAGGTAATCATCAAAAACATTTCAAACATCTTTTAAACCAATTCGAAATTCTAAAACATATGTACCTTCAAAATAATGCCACATACTATAGTAAATTTCTTAAATTAATTTCTTGTAAAAAAATGGAATAAAAAAGCTTATATTAGAAAAAAGCACAAAGCTGCATAAGAGCGCAAGCATAAGGGCGCTCATGAGAGCGGAGCAATAACCAAACAAGCTCGATAAGCGCTGCGCCTGCGCGGATAAAAAAGCCGGTCATATGAAAAGTTAATTTGTTTAATGAGTCGCGACTTTTAAAGTCAACAAAGAATACGCAAAAACATATCCGTTTTATATAAGTGCTGCATGCACATACATTTCTGACAGTCTTAACTGCCAAACTTTTTCAAACCGGTTTCGCAATCCAGCAATTTCGTGTAACCAAATTTTGCTAAGTCATATTGGTTCGAAACGTTGAAAATGTAATTGTTGTATTTAAGTCAGTGCCAACTGTTGCTGGTACTTCTCCCAAAAGCCCTTTGTCTTTTTATCGATTCTAAAGTTTATTCTTCTTTCTTTCGATTTTAGACTGCTGCTGCTGTCATTTTCTCTTTCATTGTCTACAGTATCTATGAACACATGTATGTATATGTCAGTCTGAGGTAGAATATTACGTTAATGAAGTTTTGCTCTTAATGAACTTACTATATTACAGTCATTTTTATCGCACTAATGAAAAATTGTGCTGGAGAAATGCTAAAAATCAACTAAATCTTTATTTATCAAAGATTGTCTAGAATATTAAAGTTAAAGCCAAATTTTTAAATTTTCTCTTTGAAGTGAAGAAAATATGTACCTTCGAAAACTTTACCCAACTTTAATGACAAATTATAAGAGTAATTTTGCATAATAGGCAATATTCCTAGAAGCATTCTTGTATATGAAATAAGAACGTCAGCGGCAAAAAAGCCTGCTTAGTGGCAAAGGCCGCCAAAATAAGTGACCCAATTTTCTATTATCAGCTAGCAAAAGTATCAAAAATAGCTGTGTTTGTTACTAAAATAATAACAATACATAATAAATAAATATGACCTGCAAGGCAGGTGTACTACGTGTGTGAGTGTGTGTGTCCGCCTAATATTTCAGCATAAAATCATATTTTAGGATAATGTCCTTTGCCGGGAGCACATCAAATTGCCGCCGCACAACTGGCAGCCATTTATTATGATGTATGTATATCGGATCACATCTCTTAAATAGACAGACAGGCCGGCCGAAGGTGAAGCTGAAGGTATGGCCATGAATTAAATGGCCATACAATATATTCGTATCGTATGCCGCGCTTACGCGTGCTATTGCGTTACTGCCTGTTTACATTGGCACACATAAATAAAGTGACCGTATGTTCCTTTTGGAAAATGAGGTTGTCTTCGATCATTGGCATCAGGTAATACGTGTGCTGATTTGTGAAAAAAACGATATCGGTTGGTTTTGACTTTCTTGAAATTTGTTCACATCCAAATAAGCACAAACGGTGTTGAGGATTCATAGCCTTTATACCTATAGCCTATATCGCTGGCCAAATGTACAAAGGCCCTAACCAACATTTTTTACGAAACAAGTTTTTCTACAGTTTCTGGTAGCTTATGTTAAAATACAAAATTATTAGAGACTTAAAGCCAGAAACGATGATTTCATATCTAATAAAGAAAGGCTTATCTATGTGCATACAATGAAATTTTACAAGGTGTTTTGCTTGTTTTTGTAGTTGGATTGAAAATTCAGGAAACTGCAGCTTTAACTTCTAAATCAAATCCGTTGTTTGTTGTTGCCACAGCAAAATTATATGCAGGCATTTGCTTCGGGCTTGTCATCTACAACTTACTCCAATTGCATTACACGCTTCAAAACTGCTCCTTGCGGCAGCAGACAATCACATTTGACTGAGTACGACACCGTCAAAGAGGCAAGCGCGGCGGCACCACCTCCACACAGCCTTAAAGCTGGCAGCCGGTTCAAGTGTTTAATAGCGGCACAATAGCAAATGCAACAATTTATACAGCCACACAAACACATGTGAGTATGTCGGTAGACAAAGCCTCATTTATCCAACACGGAAGGAGTAACACCGATTCGAAAGCATCTGCTCCACACATAATTTGGTCAAGATGGCAGCCTGTTCCGACATCGGAGTGTGCGAGCGTATGCATTCCAGCCTTATTTCAAACAATAGTTTTGATTTGTATACTACTGTCCACAAGGAATTTGTGAGAAATATATAAATTTTTTACAGAAATTAAAAAAATCTCTAGTTTTATGCATTTTTTGTAGAGCGAGCACAATCTTACATCGCACTTCCCTTCGTTGGAATGCTTATTACGGGCTCAAACCAAAGAGCATTACTCTTTGCTTGAACCTAATTTTCGTCTTCGATTTATAACAGTAAAAAAGTCGAAGGTAGCGCCATCTGATTCTCATCTATGTTATTGCCACCACACAAGGAAGGACACAAGGCCAGAGCAAGAAAGTCTCTATTGTGCAACTCTTTCCACTTAAGGGTTGGTTTTATCAAGGAGCACTACATTCCCATACCGGGCATAAGCCAATTGGAAATCAGAAAACTGTTACCGCACAGCCAGACAAAAATGGCCGCCCAGCAGGGTTGCTCATGCCAATTAGATTCTTATGAAAGCATATTTATGTCGCACAAAAGGACACCAGACAAACATTCAACGCTAGTCTACAAACAGAATCGGTCGGACCTTGTGCAATCTTATAGGAATTTTTTTTCATCAGCTGGATTTACTTTTTTAATAAAAAGCATTCAAAGCGCATACGAAAAAGTGAATTTAGTGCACAATGCAGCATCATCCTGAACCGACATATCTACCAGAAGTGCCACCGCCATTCCAGCCGCTGTGGGGCCAGGAGCCACCGCCGCAGCCACCCATTATGCCATATCAGGACCTAATTACAGGCTTCCCCTGCACAGATTTATGTAAGCAAGAGCGAAGGAAACTAGCTTGAACAGCACTAAAATTTAGATTTTCGAATTTCCTCAGCTCTCTGGCAGCGTTCGCAAGTCACGAATCTGGTCAGTCAACGTCCGCCCAATGGCCGCAGCAGCCATCACAACTCCCACAGCAGTGCCAGCAAAAAAGCACGCCGCCGCGTGGCCTCCATGGCGCAAAGACGCGCCGCCAATATACGCGAGCGCCGCCGCATGTTCAATTTGAACGAGGCCTTCGACAAGTTGCGTCGGAAGGTGCCCACTTTCGCTTACGAGAAGCGTCTCTCGCGCATCGAAACGCTGCGTCTGGCCATCACTTATATTGGCTTTATGTCGGAGCTGCTGACGGGCACACCAGTCAATACGCACAAGCCGCGCTCGGTGGACGTTTACGGCGGCATAAACGGCCATCATCATCCGCCCGCCATGCCGCACCATCTGCATCCGGCGGCATTCCAGCGAGACTTCGCCTCGCCATATAATCACAGCTTGGGCTGAGCGTATGCCAACTGAAGGTGTGCCTGTGTGTTGTGTTAACTATTGCTTAAACCTTTCTAAAAAGCATTTCAATAAATATGCTGCCCAATAAATATACTTGCTATGCAAAAACTGAAAGTGAACTCAAGTGTTATTCTTACCAAAATATATAAAGAACTATTAAAGTAAGTGCAAATTAAGATAGCTAAAAAAACAATCTCAATAGCTTCGAAAATCGTAGAAGGAATTGAAATTTCGAGCAGTCTTGAAACCTATTTCATCGGATAGGTGTGTGTACATCTTTCAAATTTTATAGATATTGGTCATATATAATCCCAGTTAGCCTCGCAACAACATACCGAAACAAACATTTGTATTTCAATTCGATATGTATATGCAGTATCACATTTTCCTTTGGTTGTTTACGATGTTTTCTCTGAAATGTACGAGTATATACCTACTATAACTAGAAACTAAAAGATTTGATCTAATACTTAATTCCTTTTCTGCCAACCAATATAAATAAAAATATTCTCTCCTTTGTTTTTTCCTCCGAAAATTAATGAATTTTGAATCTGATTTTTATTCGGTCCCGGGCAGAAAAAAGCTCAAATTGAAAGAAATGCAGTTTATAAAATAATTTCAGAGAGTTAAATACATTAAAAAGCTGAATTGAATTTCTGTCGTCGTTTCATATATTGGTTCTGATTTCGGTTCTGCTTCTACAAATTATACCATTTCATTCCGATTCTGCAAATTCTTTCCGCAAGTATTATTGATATTAACATTGTCATATTTAAAAAAAATTATAAGCTGTTTTAGAGATGAAATTTCTCTAAATACAATACTCCTCAATTGTTAATGGTTTAACTAATTTCCGAACTAAATAAAAGACAGTTAATAGCTTTAATTATTCCTCCCTTCAAGTTAAGCTTCAAATACTAAAATAAATAATTCCCCGGTAATCATAAATGTGAGAAGAGTTCGAAATTCATGTATAACTAAGTACATAAGGATCGATTATTTAACAGAAAAAATTTTCTGTTTCTCCACTTTTAAAAATTGCTTTCATTGCATTGAGATACCTTTTGTGACATAGAACAACCAAAATCCACCTGATAATCCCCTAATTGACTCAATGGCCGACTCCGAACACTTGCTCAGCGTAGCGTTGCATGCTGTGAGAACGGCTTCACCTGTTCCACACGCTGTTCGTCCCATTTCGCTCATTTATCGTGCCACAAATCAGTTCTGCCCAAAATTTGACAACACAAACAAAGCGTGAAATTATTATAAATAGATAAATTAATAGAACAGATTGTTTTGTTGCTTCACCTTACAGCGCAATTGTATAACCCACCCTTGCGCTAGCACAGTACCCTCAGCATTTGGTGGACCGTCGTGTATCACATTAGTTTCATATTTGCAGCGTGCCGCTCTCTTCGCTAAATGGCGAGGAATCTGCGTTGAACGCAACATTTACAACAGTTTCACGCTTTGATGCGTCGAAAATATTTATTAAATTAGTGTTTTCACGAAATTGAAATGTCATCTTTGAGTCGGTTACTTTGGGTACTTTGCGATAATCAGTTCAGAAATAATGAGTGAACAAGTACTGAATAATGAATCACTGAATAAAGCCTTGGGTCTTACATGTAAAAGAAAATTTAATATTTTAGGAAAAAATTAACTGCTACTTTAGTAAAAAATTTACAAATTCAGCTGATTAGCTGACCGAATGATGCGAAATCCGAAAGCACTATAATAATATAGCTAACAGTCAAGCTTTTCAGCTTATCTATTAGCTAAATCTCATCGTTTGTCTTTCAAAAAAAGCATTTCTAGCAATTGATTAGGTATTTCATCGTCAGCTATTTTAATAATGGTTCACATTGTGCGTGTAAGAGAAGTAGGTACACGGTCTACCCGCATACCAAATATATTTGAAATTACCCGATACGTTACATATCACTCCTCCATTGTCTACTCTCTGTTTTACAAGCAAACTCATTACCACCCCTACGCATACACTCCCCTCTCCTATTCCACATGATCTAATTTTGTGCACCCCACACAACTGCAAAATATAAAATTGAATACTTTTATAGAAGTAACTAGCATCAACAGAATTACGAAATATTACAAAAACAAAAGCAACAAAAAGTCAATATATGCCGCTGTATAATAAGCAAATTGTGTTTGAGACCCAGAGGCGTTGGTAGACAAAAGTTAAGGGACACGATGAATGGCGACTCAGTCTGTGGAGTGAAAGAGAGAGAGTTGCGAATGCAGAGAAAATTTGTGGATGGGGACAAAATTTAAAAGCAGTATTAAACACACAAAAATTAACTTTTAGTGTAGAAATTTTTCTAACCAAAAGCGAAAGTCGAGGTTTTTCGACTCTCCATAATGCAATTATACAAGATATGTACTTCAATGTTACTGATCTTTTTGAAAGGTTTGCTTTAGCTACGTCACTGCATGTGGCTCATAGCCGAAGAGCAGGGTGGCACAGTTCCTGATTTCTTGACATGAAGCGTGCAATACGCTTTGCGGAATTACTGACACTTCATGTAGTGAGCATTAAATCCGGTGTGCTGAGGGGTGAGGGTAAGCCACCAAATAAGAGCATCGATAAGGGCTCCTTTGTTTAGGGTTGTCTTGGGCTAAGTAGCCGCTTGTGTGTATGAAGAGGTTGCACGCGTCGGCGATTAGTATTGTGGAAAACACGACTTTTGTTGAGTTGATTAAAATATTATAAAGAAAACAAAAGTAGCATACAAAAAAACAATCTAAAGCGTTGAGTGGCGGCATCCAACAGCGCGACGCTCCTAAAAACGTAGTAAGGTAGCGTGAGAAAATTTGAGAACGCCGTATTAAGTGATTAAATTATTAGCTAAAAAAAACTGTCTAAGCGGGGCGAAGATTTTTGTATCTGCAAGAAAATATTGCGAGTGAATGTTTTTGGCGATTATGATTCTCAAGTGTTCTAAAAAGCCTGCAGGAGAAAATTGCTGCAGTTTCATTTCAGCCTGCAAACAACTTTATTCTTGATTCAAATGCTTTATTTTCTAGTTTACCGCCAGCGCGATACAACAATCTCTTCGACTTAATGTCATTAGACCATAACAAATCCATCAGCTGTAGACACAAAATTCCAATTCTGCCGCATTAATTCCACTGTTTTCACCCCAAATAGTACACAATTTCCCTTTGAGCTGCCGAAAAGAATGACGAATTAATTGAAATTTTGCGCAATACTCGCTCAAATCTGCACCAATTTTTTGACAAGCTAAATTGCATCAAATATGTTCCAGATAGAGCCAGTTAATGTCATTCTATAGAGTCAACGAAATGATGGAACAGCTGCTTTATCATAATTAAATCGGCTAATGAAAAAGCTGGTTCGATTCTGTGCAGTGTTGGCTCCCAATGGCTGCTGCAATTTCAATAAGCCCCTTACGTAGCTGCAGGAACGCTGCATGCTTCCCAAGTCAAAGTTGGCGGGGGTACTAACAATAAGCAGGTACAATGCACTCTTGAAAATGACCAGCATAAATTTCAAGTACTTTCATTGAGTCATTGAAACCCTTATCACTCTAATCGCTTACTGTTATTTGTACAGTTCACCTGACTTTTCGAGGTCGTGTGCCAAAGCAAAAACGTATCAGCGATTGTACTTTTTAATTTTGTGTACATAAACTATATGTCGTGCAATTCCTATACGCCGCTGCCGTTCATTCAATTTCTAATATTGTTCACAATCCAAAGACTTATCTATATTTTTACAGCTAGGTAGACCGGTTTGGCGTATGCGCTTACCCAATCTTATCAATTAGACATGCTAAACACAATTCTGCCAATTGATAAGATTGCATTTAAGGAAAAAAAGTGTCTTTATTGTACTAATGTTATTGGTCAGCAAGTTTATGAATTCAAAAGCACACGCAATAAAAAGTTGTATGTAAATATACATGCAAAGCACCTGCTGTTGTTGTAGTTAAGTATATATCAGGTCTGCTCCAAAAACTGTTCGATATCTACACGCTAGCAATATAAATTTATTAAACACATGCTTGAGTTTTGTATTTATCTTTAGATCCGAAAGAATTCAATTTGTATTTAATCTACATACAAACACAAATCTCTAAAATACAGTCAGCATAAAAAAGAGTTTGATTAAATTGAGGTGCTGGAAGAAACCGGCTGATGAAAGTATGTTGAATATTGCCAAGAAAACAATTTTGCCTGTGGATGATCTGCAGGTCTACTCGTTATATAAAATTTGTTGAGTTGTAGTGACTATCAGCAATTCGTTGTAGTGAATTTTGGCGCAACGCCATTTACTATTAAGTGATAAATTCAACCATAGGCAAGTTGACCAGACTACGAGCAGAAATGGGCAAAACGATGTACTCAAATACCTCTTATCTTTGTGTTTAACTACAACTGATATCAAAGGAAATTGATTACCATATATCGCCCATAAAAGCAGCAACTGTTGTTAGTTGGAATTCGTGATTCTATATTTTTAGGAACAAAGTACGAATATCTACATTTAAAATTTAAAACTCTCTTTCTATAATTGGACGGAATTATTTGCATTTTCAACAGAGCAACGAACCCAGAAATGCGTAGCTTATATTGAAGCTCACTTTTTAAAACTTTTAAACTCTTTAAACATATTAATCTAATAAAACGAAAGGAAAAAAAACTTCAAAACAAAGTAGTATTTATGCTCCGATGAATTGGCAATTCTTCGAGAATAATCTTTGCCATGAAAAGCTTCTCAAATCCGTTCGGATCCGATCAATGTAGGTCCCGTTAATTTGTGAAAAATATGACAAGCACACACAAGTTAATGCGAGAAAGCTAGGCCTAAGCCCACACGGGCTGTTGCGCCAGTCAATTAATTCAATTAATATGTATCTTTGTATATTTGCAATAAGATTAAATTGATTAATTGTTTTAACAGATTATTTAGAGATTTTTATGTTTACCCATATTTTATATAGGGGAGAGGGGGGTACCTTCGTCCTTGGGGCACATTCGTCAAAGGCGATTTCGGTATGAAGGAGTCACCGAACATCACTGTTTATTAGTAAAAACTAACCCATCACTAGCATAAATACCCCTCACAAAGTTTGCCATCTCTATCTGAACAGCTGACAAAGTTACGTTTGATTTTGTGTTTTCGCGCTTCGTTGCCGAATTTTCAGGTCGGTAACGTAAGAAGTTTGTGCTGTATTCATACCATTATTTCGAACAAAATTGTATTAGTATTACTTGAATACCAATTATTTTGTAAATAAAAGTGTTTTATGTGAAAATAAAGCACTGAAATTAGAAGTAAAAAAATAAAAAGTAAAAAAAGTGACACCAGGGTGGACTTGTCTTTTTTTCATGGGGCACATTCGTCAATATAACTCCACAGGTACTAAAAATCGAAATCGAGTTGAAGCTTCCAAGACCCTCGAACCTGGCTTAAACCTCCCATAACCACACAAAATTAATATTAGGGTCGATCTTAGCACTTTAAACATTATATATAACAAATAATTTATAAAAAAAATTTGACAATAAGTACATTTTTTTTAAGCTCTTAAACATGATTTTTTTTAAATTTTTTAATGCAAAAATAATAAAAACGTGTTATGTAACCAAAAGCATGTCTTATCTAGTCTAAACAAGATTTTGTATCACCTTATGGTACTTTAAAGTGTGAATGCTGAAAGTGCCCCGTCAAATGCCGAAGCTACCCTGGCATGGGGGCACATTCAGCGAAATGACTTTTTTTACTAATCTTGAAAAAAATAATACAAACGGAACTTTTTAAAGAACTTTTAGTATAACATTTTATTGTTAAATAATGAGGTATTGTAACAGTCTAATCGGTTTATAAATATTTTCATTACCTTCTGAAATATAGGCCTTCAAAAAAAAGTAGATGAAGGTACCCCCCTCTCCCCTACATTTTTTCTTTCTGTGAGATCTTAAGCTTTAACCAGCCTGACCTTTATCTCTCCACATTTAAATATATTTTTTGTCATGCCAATTGAAATAACGTAAATAAAGTACCTCATTTCAAAGTAAATACTTTATATTCGAATCAAACCCAAATTGTTCATAGCTTTTTGTTTGGACTACTGGGCACTCAATCATATTAGACTGGGAAATATTCTTGCAGAACATCAACAAAAGGTTAAATTTAGAATTCCAGCACAGTTATCTAAAACGTAATTCTTTATACCATGAAATTAAAACTACAATACTTAACATGACAAAAAACGACAACGCAGTCGAATATACTTCCCACTGCCAATTATTTACTAATATGTAGATTCAAAAGAAATACGCAACTACAAATCAAATTATTTTAATCAATGCTTACCCCACTAACAACGATTTTTGTCGAACCTTAACAAGTCAACTGACTTTTGAAAACATGTACATAGTATCAGTAACTTCTAAATTTAGTGCTGTTGTTCAAGCCCTAAAAAGGTAGGGAAATTCACTAAATATCTTTAGAACTAACAATCAGAAAATATGATAGCCGATATGGGCGAATTTCATAGATATACGCAAGTATTTATAAACATATGTAAATATGTATTCGCCTGAAGTTGAGAACAAAAAATTCAATTTCTAAATTATAAGTACGAGTACAATAACTCAAAACAACTGATTAAGGAAATCACCTGCCAAAGTACGAAAGTGCGCATTACTTCATATCTGCGAGAGCGCCATTTCAAACGATCGAGCAATCCAACTCAGACCCACTCGTGAGCTCCATCCAATACATACTAATATTTGTGTGTATCGCTTGAGCATTTTTGTGCATATTCATTCATTCACGCTCGCCGATAACTGCCTTTCGTTGCGCAGAGTAGTAAAAAGAGCTGGTTGTCATATGCCAACCTCAGTATAGAACATTCCGCGAACTGTGCAAGTGGTAAAATATTTTCAAAATTTAATAAGAATGGGGCAGCGAAATAGTAAACAGAAGTCGGCAAAATCGAGTTACGAAGTGGCACCCGTAGTGTCCAACAGAGACTTCCAGTATGAGAAGCCCAGTGAGGCGGAAGTACCAAAGCCGAAAGAAATTGAAGTCGATACGAAGTTGGTGCCCGCCTGGGTTAATGAGGCGCAGTTCGTGGATCTGTTGAGAGAGCATGTCAAGAATTTTGAGAAAATTGTCAAGTTTAAAGCTTATCCGGCGATGGGAGCGGGCGAGAACTACGCCACGCTCATGCTGAGAGTGAGCATTGAGGCGGAGCTTAAAGGTGCGTGTACCAAAGCTTGATTGCGAGGGGTGCGCGGGCACAGAAATCTAGAAATATAGTCTGTCATTTTTGAATGCGAGTTTAAGCGCAAATATTTTAATTAGTGCCCGCAATTCACTTCCACTACAGCAATATTTAAAAAAGCTCTTTAAATTTTTTTATTTATGGTAGCAAACAAGCTGCTCCGTATGCACCTCATGTTAAGGCATTCTCATTATACATACTCGAAATGAATATTTCAGATGGATCGAAAGAGAATATTTCCTTTATGATGAAGGTACCGCACGACTCTGAGCAAAATCTACAAATTATGGAGGTCTTCAATATTTTCGTGCCAGAAAATATAATGTACTTCGAGGTTTTACCCGAGTTGGAGCAAATATACAAGGAGGCAGGCCAGAATGTTACATTTGCTGCCCAAGCATACAAGTTTCCAAAGGATATTGGCAAGAACTATGTACTACTAGCAGATCTGTGTCCAAGTGGATTTAAAAACGAAAATCGTTTGGAGTGTTTGGGTATGAAGCACAGCGAGTGCGTGCTGAAGCTGATGGCTCAGTTTCACGCGGCCTCGGCTACTCGAGTGGCCACTAGAGGACCATTCCCTGAAATTATTATGGACGGTTTCCAAAATGAACAAGCTATAGCTCTTTGGCAGGGCATTATGTCGACATTCCAAACATCTTTGTTAAATAATATCAATTTGTATAAGGACAGTGAAAAGTATGAAGCAAAACTGGTGAGTGTGTAAGAGCCGCGCACGTTCGAAGGTTTATCTTAAATTAATTTGATATTTTGCCTTTTATTTAGAAAACATTTTTCGAGAGTTTTATGGCGGAGTTTGTCAGCGTGGCCAAATACAATCCCGAGGAATTTAATGTCCTCAATCATGGGGACTCTTGGAGCAATAATATACTCTTTAAGCATGCATCGGATGGCGAAATTAAAGACACAATTTATGTGGATTTCCAAGTATCAAAATATGGTTCCCCTGCTCAGGATCTCTTGTACTTCATAATGTCTTCGGTCAACATTGATTTTAAGCTGAAGCATTTCGATTATTTTATACGTTTCTACTACGAAAATCTGATCGATAATTTGAAATTTTTGAAATATCCCAAAAAGTTGCCAACCTTGCGAGAATTGCATATGCAACTGTTCAAATATGGCGTGTGGGCTGTTATGACTTCTGTGGTTACACTGCCCGTAGTTCTTTTGGATCCCACCGAAATTGCCAGTTTCGACAATTTCCTTTCCGGCGATGATGCTGGAATTGAATTTAAAAACGCCATGTTCTCAAGCAAGAGATACATAAAATACATCAACGAGATTCTTCCATGGTTATATGATCGCGGTTTACTAGATATCGAGTAAGTACCAAACGAAACAATTGCTTGTACCTGCATAAGAAATCTGGAGTAGATAAATATATGTGCATTTTCAGAGAGCAGCCCGAACCGGCAACACTGGAACTAGAAAATAAAGAAAATGTAATCGCTCCAGCACAAAGCGCTGCTGAGAAACCAACTGCAAAACCTGTTTCCTCAATACCGGAATGGGTCTCGGAGGACTACTTTATCGATGTTCTAAAGCAGAACCTCAAAGGCTTCAAACAAATCAAAAAGTTCGAAGTAAAACTGGGCACAAACGCGGGCGATAATTATGCCTCAGTTATGCTGCAGGTGGACATTGAGGCCGAACTCGAAGGTAATTTCCACAATTTTATATGTGTTGATCCATCTTATTAAATTCCATACAATAACGAATACAGATGGCTCATCGGTACCGGTATCTTATATGGTAAAAGTGGCTCCGGAAGGTGAACAGGCACAGGCAATGCTGGCTGCATTCAACATATTCAAGAAGGAGTTAACTGCGTATGATGAAATTATTCCTCAATTGGAACGGATGTATAAGGCAGCGGAGGTAGCAGATGTAATTTTTGCGCCCAAAAGTCACCACTTTATAAAAGATCCCGGCTGCCAGAACATACTCATGGAGAATATGCGTCCACACGGTTTTAAGAATGCCGATAGATTGAGTGGCTTGGATGAAGCGCATACCGAAAGTGTTCTGCGAAAACTGGCACAGTTCCATGCGGGCTCTGCCAATTGGTGCGCTACTGGTGGAATTGTACCACAGGTTGCAAGAAGCAGTATGTATACGGTGGAAGCACGTCCCATGGCTGAACCCATGATGGTATCATTCTATGATATGTTCATAGAAAGTGTGAAAGATTACAAGGGCAGCGAAGAGTATACAGATAAGATTGTGAATATTTTATTTCAATACTTTATAGATTCATTCGATAACCAGTTACTTTATAATCGCAGGTAAAATACAAGTCAGCCTTCTATGATGTGATGATTAAAGCTTGTGAAATTGATGAGAGCGGATTCAATGTGATAAATCATGGCGATTGTTGGACCAACAACATCTTGTTCAGATACAACTCGGATGGCAGCATAAAGGATACATATTTCGTCGACTTCCAACTGCTCCAATATGGTTCACCGGCGCAAGACCTCTACTATTTTCTGCTATCGTCGCCGAAGTTAGATATAAAAATGCACAAGTTCGACGAATACATTGAATACTATCATAAACATTTAAAACAAAATTTGGAATTGCTGAAATATTCGAAGAACATACCCAGCCTTCAGGATATTCACAAAGCTTTAGAGAAATACGGTGGTTGGGGTATGATTTTTCCTCGAATTTTTTCTTTTGCTGCAAATTAATCCATTATCCATTATAGCATTCGGTACTGTAATAGGTGTAATGGGAGCAGTGCTCTTAGACCCCAGCGAAGCCGCTAACATGGATGACATGTTGGCCGACACTGAGGCCGCCATGCAGTTGAAGAGACAGCTTTACACCAACGCGAGATATCGTAGTCATGCAGAATCTCTACTTCCTTGGTTGAACAAACGTGGGCTCTTAGATTTAAATAATAATAGCTCCTAAGCAGTTTTGTAAATATGATTTACATTTGAAAGTTAGAATAATATGCATGAACACAAATATTTACATTAATAAACAGGAATGTATGTACATATATAAATATATGATTTTTATAGAATGCTCATAAAGATTAAATATCGCACATAAAGTGTTGAATTTGGGCACAAGTGCGACACTTATAAACTGATTAAACAAAACTGTCCAATAATAAAGCGCGAGCACTCTCGACTGCTATTCCTTACCTGTACTGGCGATATTTCAAACTAGATTACAAAAAATGCTCTACTCATTCATAACACGATATCCAGCAAGCGCCAATACACATACTTATGTATCTACCTGGCACACACTATGTGCAAAAAAAGCGCATGCTTGTTGTAGTTAGAATAATACTTTTTTTCACAAATTTCATCAGCGTAGTACACAGATCTAATGCGCCTATAACGATCAGTTAATGTCTTATGCCAAAAGAAAGAGATTTGGTTTTACTTGCGAGGAAAGATAATTTTTGGGCAACTTTTCTGATTGAAAACTTTTTAAATTTTTCTAAATTACTAACGAGAATTCGAATCGAGCTTTTCCTAAGCAATTGGGCTTTTCCACCGATATTGAACGAAAAATGTTCAAAACTAATATAGAATAACTCGTAAATCACTCTATATATCGGGTTCAGCGGTGAGTTAAAGTCGGTTTCTTCATCACATCGAAAAATGCTATATCTGCTTGTGTACTTTCAAAGTTTTTTGTTAAACTATTATTACTTATTAAACAAAGCATTCAAGCGTGATATGCTCAAAGAGAGATGGAAGTTAAAAAAGCTCTAGAATTCTGCAAGAGAGGGCTAACGAAAAACTCAATAGCAACGCGTTTTTGGCCATTTGTTTATTTATACAGCCGAAGCCCTCAACCTACATAATACGGCGATCACATTCACTTGGTGCGATCTTTGAAGTTTCGTGACCGCTTACGACGAATCAAGGTAAGGACAACTAGCAAAGAGTTTTCAATTTCATAGGAGAGATGACACGACTCAACATACAATTTTTAATTTTTGTAGCCGAATTTGTCGGCCAACCTTGTCGAACTTTTGGCATCAGAGACCGCTCACACATTCCATAAGCCACTGCTGCACACGTAAATTAATAGTTGGATTATTATTTTAACTACGAGTATCACTTAATGACAACTACTGGAACTAAGTGTATACCCCTTAGTCAGTAGTCATAATTGCCACAATATTCGTATTGCCTATGATCATTATGGTAGAGGGCCAAAAGCTCTACGATAACGAACATTGTATTATACTCGTATTGTATGTAAATATGTATGTGTGTACCTGCTGGCATGCCAGCTTCCCGGAATAACAAAAAATATTTGTTTTCGTCGGCATACTTCAGTACACAAAAGAGTGTTAGGGTCGCTGGTTCTTTAATTATTCCCTCGTCAATGAATATGGGTAAACGAAATAGTAAATCAAATTCGCCGAGATCGAGCTATGAGGTCGAACCTGTTGTCACCGATAACGACTTCGGGCATGAGAAATCCAATGAGACCGACGCAACAGAGCCAAAAGAAAGTGTAATCGATACGAAGTTGGTACCCGTCTGGGTTAATGAGGCGCAGTTCGCAGATTTGTTGAAGGAAAATGTGCAGAACTTTGGTAAAATCACAAAATTTAAGGCTTATCCAGCGATGGCTGCAGGCGAGAACTATTTAACACTAATGCTGAGAGTAAGCATTGAAGCGGAGCTTGAAGGTAAGCTTTTATGTCTAGATCAGAACATCAGATCAGAATTAATTTTGTGAAAATAATAATACATTGGCCAATGTAGCTCGTGTATAATTCATAGATCTTATCATTCATTCATTCATAATTGGCCACGAAGTCAGAGATCTATGTAGCTGTAACTGTAAATATATATTTGGAATTTTAATTTTTTATAAGAAGTCTATTTCAGTAACAATACATACTACGCATACTTCATTTGACAAAAATTACCGTATCTCAAATCAGGAGACTTAATCGCAGATGACATTTTTTGTTGCATAGTGTCATAGTTAATATAAATTTCATTTTGAAGGAACATGGTTTTTTCAATGACGTATGTTTAAAAAAATAAGTAATTTACGCAACAGCCCACGAACGGGGCTTCAGCATAGCTTTCTCGCATTAACATGTTCGTGTTCGTTCTATTTTAGCACAAATTTACGGGACCTTCATATTTATTCCATAGCCGTGTCGGCTGAATTTTGATCAGTTATTCCATGCATCAGAGACTGAGCACTTACCCACTGGGCAACGGCGATGCCTAGATATTCGCAAAGGAAAAATGACTGTTAGTTCGAGTCCCTGATATAAATTGAATGGGCAAACTATTGAATGCATGCCTGAGTGCCTCTCAAAAAGCATTCCAAGTACCGTAATGGTAAATAACTGTCTTTATGTAACTGAGAAACACGCTATTGTTGGTAGGTGCTTTTATCAAAATGAGTTGGCAGAAAATCTTATCAAAATTTGAGATATAAAAAAATTCTTTTGCGACTACTTTTATAACACAGTGACTGAGCATAATCAGTTTGCGGTATGTATTGTTACATTGGAAGTAATCTTAATCTCTTCCTCATAAAAAATTACACATAAAATATTATTCTGTATGAACACAATTTCCCATGAAATACATTAAGGCCTAATTGGACTGATTCCATGCGGTTCAGTAAGGCTATTCGTCTTGGTGGGCTTATGTCGGAAATATGCATTTCGATATAGGAAATCGTTGCTTCAAAAATAATATATGTCGGCTATTATTTAAATTTCAAATCATTCAAAAAACACACTTAATTTTCCATTATGTTATCCACATTTCAGATGGATCCAAGAAGGACATCTCCTTAATGATGAAAGTGGCACACGACAATGAGCAAATGCAGCAAATGATGGAACATCTTGACTTTTTCGTGTCGGAAAATTTAATGTACTTCGATGTCATTCCAGAGTTAGAGCAAATGTACAAGGAGGCCGGTCAGGATGTAACCTTTGGTGCACAAGCGTATAAATTTCTCGAGAATCCAAAAAGTGCCTATGTGCTGCTGGAGGATTTGCGTCCGCGTGGATTCAAAAACGTTAATCGTCTGGAATGTTTGGATATGAAGCACACCGAGTGCGTGCTTAAGAAGATGGCACTGTTTCACGCGGCCTCGGCTACTCGGGTGGCCGCTAGAGGACCTTTCGCTGACATTATTATGAACGGTTTCCAAAATGAGGATGCCAAAGAGAGTTGGGACAGCATGATGGCTACATTTTATTCGGCTTTTGAGAAAAACCACACATTGTATAAAAATGGTGATAAATACCTGGAGAAAGTTGTAAGTGTACAGATTCATGGAAATGCACAAAAGTTGAAATGTGAATTATTTTTTTAATTTTTCTCTTTGCGAAGAAACAATTTTTCGACAACATTAACAACGAATTTATACGTCTGGCCAAATACGATGCCGATGAATTCAATGTGCTTAATCATGGTGACTGTTGGAGCAACAACATACTCTTCAAATACGCAGCAGATGGTGAAATTGCCGACACCTTGTACGTTGATTTTCAAGTGCCGAAATATGGTCCTCCTGCTCAGGATCTGCTGTACTTCATTATGACTTCGATCAACATTGAATTTAAATTGGAACGTTTCGATTACTTTATACGTTTCTACTACGAAAATCTTATCGATAATTTGAAATTGCTGAAATATGCCAAGAAGTTGCCAACTTTACGAGAATTGCATATGCAATTGTTCAGTTATGGCTCCTATGCTTTTACGGCTGCCATGCTCACTCTGCCGGCTGTTCTTTTGGATCCCACTGAAACTGCAAACAGTAGCAATTTCTTTTCCGGTGATGATGCAGGAATCCGCTTTAAAAACGCCATGTTCTCCAGCAAGAGATATTGCACTTACATTAGCGAGATACTTCCCTGGTTGCACGATCGCGGCTTATTAGATCTCGAGTAAGTATCGGCCTCCACACTCGGAGTATGGTGTTTTAAATTAGTATATATGCACGTATATATGTGATTTCAGTGAGTTCCCAAAACAGGAGAAGTTGCAGTTAAGAGCAGAGAATGATTCCGCCACTAAAACAGAGCAAAGAGAAGCTGCTTCCAATTCAAATCCAGTCTGCCACATATCAGCCTGGATTTCTGAGGACTACTTTATTGATATTCTGAAGGAAAACATCAAAGGCTTCCAGCAGATCAAAAAATTTGAAGTTAACCCGGCCACAAGCGCGGGCGATAATTATGGCTCACTTTTGCTGAGGGTGGATATTGAGATAGTGCTCGAAGGTAGTTTGCAATTTACCGATGATTCATATAAAAATTTAACACATATACCATTACACAGATGGCTCTTCCCAGTCAGTGTCGTACATGTTAAAAGTGGAACCGGCGGGTGAACAGTCGCAGGTTATTCTGGGTCTAATCAATATTTTCGAAATGGAAGTAATTGCGTATGAGGAAATCCTTCCGCAGTTGGAACGAATTTATAAGGAAGCAGGGATAGCAGACGCAAAATTTTGGCCCAGGTGTTATCACTTTGTAAAAGATCCCGGCTGCGTAACGATACTCATGGAAAATATCGGGCAGCAGGGTTTTAAAAATGTGAATCGTTTGAGCGGCTTTGATACCCCACATACAGAAAGTGTGCTCCGAAGATTGGCGCAGCTCCATGCGGCCTCTGCCTTTTGGTGTGCTACTGGTGGAAATGTTGATAAGATTTTAAATAACAGCTTTTACGCAGAGGAAACTCGTGATATGCTCAAGCCAGTGGGAGATATATTCTATGACCTAACAATTGAATCCATGAAAAGTTACAAGGGCAGCGAGGAGTATGCAGATAAGATTGTGAATATTTGGCTTTGAAATTTGGTACATTATATAAAGATTCTTTATTACGTATTCACAGGTGAACTATAAGACAACTTTATTCGATTTAATGATAAAAGCTAGTAAGGTAGATGAGAGCGGTTTTAATGTGATTAATCATGGCGACTGCTGGACCAATAACATTTTGTTCCAATACAACCCCGATGGCACTATTAAAGATACTTATTTTGTCGATTTTCAACTCGTGAAATATGGTTCACCAGCACAGGATCTCTACACCTTTCTTATATCTACACTAAGCTTAGATATAAAAGTGGAAAAATTCGATCAGTTCATAGAATTTTACTATGAGCATTTAAAACAAAATTTAGAACTGCTGAAATATCCTAAGGATATGCCCACTCTCGCGGATATTCAGAAGGACATGCTGAAATATGGTGGTTGGGGTAAGCTTTCAAAGAAATTTATACATCATGATGTTATTTTTATTCTTTTACTATGACAGGATTCTCAGCATTGATAGATCCAATGGGATCAGTGCTTTTGGAATCGACTGAAGGTGCCAACCTGGACAATTATTTAGGGAATGATGATGCTGGCATCAAATTGAAGAGGCTAATGTACTGTAATGATACATATCGCAGCCACGCAGAAGTTATATTGCCTTGGATGAACAAGCGCGGTCTTTTAGACTTAAATTGATTTCTCTTATGTACAGTATTTTACATGGCATCAAACGTATAATTAAAAAAAATAGAAAACAAATTGTAAATATTTTGTTTGTTTACGCTCTTTTGAAACTATGACTTAATTATGAGTTTAAAAGCTTTGGCGGCGGGGGAGAACTATGCAACGGTCTGAGATTGAGCATTGATGTGGAGCTAAAATGTGTGTTGACAAGGCTTGAGAGATAGAGATACAGAGCAAGCAAATTCCTATAAATCCTATATTCCAGCAGAAATAATGACTCACATAAAAAAATATGAATTAGTACAATATATTGAAATGAGCGTGACTAGGGCTGTTTGTTATTGGAGCACATTGGCTTATACAAATTAAGATAGTTTAACTGCCAAATTGGGCACCCAGTTTTAAGTGCTGTATATTTGTTTTATATTTCAGATAGATCCAGTAAGCATGTCTCATACATGCTGAAAGTGCCGCACGACAATGAGCAGATGCGGCCACTTCTGGCCTTGGTACTTTTTTTACACCGGAAAATATTATGTACTTCGATGTGATACCAGAATTGGAGCAGTTGTATAGGGAGGCGGGTCGGGATATAACTATCGAACCAAAAGCTTACAAATTCCCCAAAGATCCTGGCGAATTGTACGTGATGCTGGAGGATTTGCTTCCAAATGGTTTCAAAAACGCTAATCGATTGGAGGGTTTGGATATGGAGCGTACCGAATGTGTGCTTGCGGATATCTTAATGCACGGTTTATATGGCCATGAAGAGACTAGAGCTTTTTGGCTGAATGTAGTACCGACCATAGAAACAACATTCTTGAGAAATATGGAAAAATACAGGAATGGAGAAAACACTATGAGAAAGTGGTAAATGAACGTAGACATCAAATAAATGAAGATCGTTTCGATATCGAGGTATTACTAGCATTATAATAATATCTAACGAACGTGAAAAGAAGGTTCTCGAGAATGTAAGAATTCACGGAAAGGTCTCGTTACCTATTATTTCTTTTGATATTACAATGGTTTTCGTCGTCGTAGCTTCGTGAATTAGTGGCATGCCTCACAAGCGAATGAGCTCTGGTTCAAATTTCGCATCACACAGATTGTAAATGAAGAGCAAATTTTTGAAATTGCATAAGTACTTCCGTGATTTGAACCAATGATGTTGAAGTGAAAAACGGAAGTCGCTGTTAAGATATTTGCAAAAATCGAATATGTAGGTACCTGCTGTACTTCATAATGACTTCGATCAACATTGAATTTAAATTGGAACGTTTCGATTACTTTATACGTTTCTACTACGAAAATCTTATCGAAAATTTTAAATTGCTGAAATATGCCAAAAAGATTCCAACTTTGCGTGAATCATGTGTTAGAAAAGTTTCAGTTGTTGAATGTTTAACTTGTTACTTATTCAAAACGTCGAAAGAGCTTTTCCACAGTCATCAACACCATGCCCAAGCGTAACTACGAATCTCATTTCAAACATAAAACATTTCATGTTCAAATCATGTGAATAAATTTAAAATAAATAAATCAATAATTTCGCAATGTCGAAAGCCAGACGTTAAGGATCACACTATATGATTAATTTTGAATAGCTTTAAAAGCTGGCGCGCTCTTTTCTACATACGCTCTTCCTACAATTACAGCAAGAACAGTAGCAAACGCGAAAATCGTATGCGATTGTCAGTCGCTTACCGGACACCGTGTGAAACGGCACCAAACAAATTACTCGGAAATACTTGCGGCAAATTGAACTTACAAGCGTAATGGCATCAGCTCAGACTAATGGCAAACCGAAGGTCGACGGCGCGCCCAAAGTGGTGCCAGATTGGCTCAAGGCGGATCTATTCGAAACCATATTGAAAGATACGGTGCCGAACTATAAGAGAACAATTAACTTCAAGGCACATACCGCCTTGTCGCCTGGTGAAAATTATGCCACGACAATTTTGCGGGTGGAAATCGAAGTGGAGTTGGTCGGTGAGTAAGCTTACGACGCCCACATTTTCAATTTTCGGCATGTCTCATATGAACTAACCACACAGATGGCAAAACCAAGAGCGTGTCGTATATACTGAAAATAGCGACGACAGGTCTGAAGGAACTCATGAAGAAGATGCGCATATTTGTCAAGGAGTATGGCATGTACACTGAAGTGGTGCCCGAATTGGAGCAACTCTATCGGGATGTTGGCATTGAGGTTAAATTCGGACCGACTTGCTACACGCTTAAGTCGCCTGAAGGCGAAGAGAATATACTGCTGGAAGATCTGCGACCACGCGGATTCAAGAATGCCAACCGCTTGGAGGGTCTGGACATGGAGCACACCAAACGCGTGCTTAGGAAAATGGCACAGTGGCATGCTGCCTCAGCGGTGCGCGTCGAAACGCGAGGGAAGTATTCCGATCTGTACGCGGCAGGCAACTTCCAAGGGGACCAAATCGAATTAATGAAGAGCATCAGCAAAAATATTGGCGGCACCATTCGACGTTGCATCAAAACCTACAAAGGCAATGAGACTTATCTGGAAGATTTGGTACGTGTTGCATACCGAGATTATATAATATTGTAATTTCCTGTAATTTCAGTTGAAATTACAACCCCGGTTTATTGATGAGCTGGCAAAAATATCGAAAGTGGAGCCTGGGGAATTTGCTGTACTGCATCATGGAGACCTTTGGGCGAACAACATCATGTTTCAGTACGATGCCTTCGGCAAGATAAAGGAGACCTACTTCGTGGACTATCAAGTACCAAAGTACGCCTCTCCGACGCTGGAGCTGTACTATTTCCTGCTGTCCTCCACCCACTTGGAGTTGAAGTTGCAGCAGTTCGAGTACTTCATCAAGTACTACCACGATTGTCTGGTAGAATTCCTGACGCTGCTCAAGTATCCCAAGCCCGTGCTCACACTGAAGGACCTACACCGGGCGATGTACAAGCACGGCGTGTGGGGTAACTCCAAACAAACGTAAATCTCATCGCTCTATCTGGATTCATTTATAAACCTTTGTAGGCTATTCCGTTGTTACCGGCGTCATGGCTGCCGTACTAATGGATCCCAACGATAAGGCAAATCTTGACAATATGTTCGGTGACTCAGAGACCGCCGAACAAATGCGTATGCTCATGTTCAACAGTCCGCGATACCGCCAACATATCGAGGTGATTCTGCCGTGGCTGCACAATCGCGGCGCCTTTGAATGTTAATAGCAGCTTACACTGCTGAAAATCGTGTGTTGACAAATTTGAGTGATTACACTGAGAAATAACTTGTCGATATGTGGTGAAACTCACAGTATATGTATGTATGTACTTATCTCTTAATTACGAGTATGTGATAACAATAAATTCCATATAAAGCTTTGTATGACATTTAAGTTTTTGACGCATTAATGTAATTAATATTTAATATATCTACATACACCTGCATATGGAAAAGCTCATAACTACCATTAAATTTTTTCCCAAGGAAAGAAGATCGTAATTAAATCTTTAACAGTTAGGATATAAAAAAGGTACTTTGAAGTGTTTGTAAGTGATCTATCAGAATCAGCAACAAATATGTTTTGAACAAATTTTAGTTTGAGTGTTTCAACATTAAAGTAACAATGTATAGAGCCACGTATTGAAAAATAGCCACTATTTTGCTGATTCCGATATCAAAAAATTTATATTCTGGTAATATATTATGTGGATTTGAGCACCCAATGGGTACATTTAACTAAATTATTTTTTTCTTACATCCAAATCATACAGAGAGAACTGGGAGGGGGAGAGAGAGCGAATAGAATTGGCAATAATGAATACTATTAACCTCGCAATTTTATGTTCTCGTACGCATAAGATACAATTGTCTGAATATTTTTGCTCACACAGATTTTCTGCAAGATGCGAATTTATCTCAAACAAGCACAACTACGTAGTTTCTTTTTAGGAAATGAAATTATTTTTTTGTTGATTTGAAAATTACATTTTATAAACAAGTACTTGAGCAATAAATATCATTACTCATATATTCAGCAATGAGTGCCATTGCAGCGGATTTTAAGTGCACCGAAGATAAGATAAACATGGCAAAACCCATTACTGGAATCTATAAAACCAAAACAAAATTCATTGAAGGTTTGTTTGGGGACGCCAGCAAACAAAAACAAACTCTGCTCGAGCTATAGCAAAAAGCTGCGAAAGCTCGAAAAGCTGCTCTCTATGCATAAATGCTGATAATAACATCCGAAATATTTGTAAACAAAGCAAGTGAGTGAGAGATCAGTTTCCAGCTGGAGGCCGAATTAAACAGCACGAAAAGTTTGTGTGGTGTTGAATTTTGGGAAAAAATTACGCTTAAAGTAATGGCTGGAAATCAAGAGGCGATAGCCGCGCCCAAAGTGGTCCCCGATTGGCTGAAAGGCGAATTATTTGAGACGATACTAAAGGAAACGGTGCCGAATTACAAGCGAACTGCCAACTTCAAAGCATATCCGGCCATGTCGGCGGGCGAGAATTACGCCACGGTCATTTTGCGCGTCGAAGTTGAAGTGGAATTGATTGGTAAGTGGCGATCAAGGCTAAGCTCAACGAAGAGAAAATATCGTGCAAGTTTTAAGTAATTTTTTTCGAAGATGGCAAAACGAAGACCGTTTCGTATATGTTGAAAATTATGCATGACAACGACCAGTTTAAGGGTCTCATGAGAATGCTGAAAACTTTTGACAAAGAATACGGCATGTACATGGATGTGGTGCCGGAGCTGGAGCAACTGTATCGCGATGTAGGCGTCCAGTTGAAGTTCGGGCCGACCTGCTACACGCTCAAATCACCCACAGGCGATGAAAATATTCTACTCGAAGATTTGCGTCCACGCGGCTTCAAGAATGCAAATCGCTTGGAGGGTCTGGATATGGACCACACCAAATGCGTGCTCAAGAAAATGGCGCAATGGCATGCCGCCTCCGCGGTGCGCGTCGAAATGAAGGGCAAATACCCGCCAATGTACGAGATAGGAAATTTCGACGAGGCTAATAGACCGGCCGTGCAGCAGATGATTGAGCTCATGGGCGGCTCGATGCTGAATTGTCTCAAAACCTATGCGGGACATGAGGTGTACCAGGAGAGTGTGGTGCGTGCTAAAAGCAATTTACCCAACTTGCTGGTACATGCATATATGTATCTGAAAAAACGCGATTCAATATTTCAGGAGAAAATGCAAGCTAATATTGTGGAGGAGCTCTACAAGACCGCTAAAATCGATTGGAGTGAATTCAATGTGTTGAATCACGGCGATGCTTGGGCGAACAACATCATGTTCCAGTACGACGCATTCGGCAAGATTAAGGAGACCTACTTTGTGGACTATCAAATACCGAAGTACGGCACACCGGCGCAGGATCTGTACTATTTTCTGCTGTCATCCACCAGACTCGAGCTCAAACTGAAGCAGTTCGAATTCTTCATTAAGTACTACCACGACTGCCTGCTAGAGGCGCTCGCACTTCTGAAGTATCCCAAGCACGTGCCATCACTCAAGGACATACACATGGCAATGTACCGATATGGCGTTTGGGGTAGGCAGTATCGAACTTTCCAATCTTATCGCTCAGTGGTTGTATTTCTTTTGCGAATAAATGCTTATATTTTGCAGGTTACGCAACTACCACCGGCGTCATGGCTGCCGTACTGCTAGATCCCACTGATGTGGCCAATATTGAGAACTTCATGGGTGACTCAGATGCGGCCACCAAATTCAAAACGCTCATGTATTCGAGTCCGCGCTACCGCAAACATATCGAGGCGATTCTGCCGTGGCTGCACAATCGCGGCGCGCTCGAGTGCTGATGCTGTAGCCTGATAGGCAGTGGGCAACTTCACTGTTGTGCTTTTCAAATTGAGCTTGATTGTGAATAAGTACAATAAAATGTATATATTAGAAAACAAGCTGATGTTTTAAAAACATCAATTGAGATATTCAATAAACCAATGCCTAATTTTATACTTTGCACATCATCATTTACTCTTAACGGAAACCTGCCAAACAACTAGGTTTTATTTAAATTTTTCTCAGAGCTTTTAGCTAACTTAAATAATTTGGTTTACCTTGCTAATAAGATACTCGTACTATTTAAAAAATATTTTAAAATATTGAACTAAGATCTTCAGCGAAGCCGCTGATTTGTACATAAACTAGTGGATTATTTCCTCAAACTAGTGAAATCTCTTCATCACGTAAGCACGAATGATACAAGCCCCATACAGTTACCTAATATCCCAGCCAATATGTTAAGAGAGAGAGTTGAGTCAACAGGAATCCATTAAACTCCCTAAGATGAACTCAAATAACTGCTGCATGAGTTGGATGTAGAACAGCTGGAACTCTAATTATATGCCACTTCGTGCAGAAATCTTCATATAGCCATCAATATACAAATTCAATTGCTTCAGCTATAAATATCAGCATGTGATTTCCGTAGGTTGCATTTTTTGAAGTATGTATTGCATTAATTCTTATCTTCATGTCGCAGTTTCTGGCTTGTGATATTGAACTATTTAAGAACTTTCTACCACACCACCCAAAGCAAGATTTTGTGACGTTAGCTCTTTGATGGTTATTGGGATTTATGTCACTAATATAACTATTATTTTCTATATAGTCATAGGATTGTATGATATTTAACAACAATAAGAATAATAACCGAAGAAATTAAGACAAGGAAAGCTTGGCCAAGAAAACAAGAATTCAACAATATCAACAGTTTCCATGACGGTTTAAATTTAATTATAAATTAAAAAATTTTGTGAATAGTACAGACATATGTATAACAGTTGATTAATGTAATTTAGTTTTCCGCTGACAATTAAGGCTTGTAATTAGTATTTAATGCACGTTTGTAAATTGAGTCAACTGGTTGATTGCTCGGAAAACATGGTGCCTTGAAATTATCTGGAATTTAGCGACTATATCACATGCCACTCACTGATGGCACAAATTGACGGCATTTCCAAGCGAAATGCAAACACGCGAACCACACTCACAGGCAAGTACAAACGCGCACATCGTCATGTATAAAACTATTTAAAACAACAAAGAGTTATCAATCAAACAATACTCATGTTACGGGTACTTTCTTCCTGTGTCAATTACACTGTGTAACAGCGAAATTGTGCTCACAAACGTACAGCAAAAAGTATTCAAGTTACGTAGCTTCCAACATTGAGTATTTAAATATAAAGTAAAAGTAAAGTTCTACACTTCTTTCACTTAATTGGAATCCGTCAGCTGGTAGTAGTATCCGTTGTGATTTCATCGTAAAATCTTCCTTCTGTAAGCTTCGACCGAATTCTTTCGGTAGGTGTAAAAGTTTGTGGACACCGACCAATGAACCCTCGCAAAGTCTGGCCATGATCGGTTCGGCCAATTATGTTTGACTCAACAGTTTTATAATCAGATTTTTTCGTAAACTGTTGAATAATCTGGTGTTTTATAGGAAAAAAGAAAACTCTCTCTTATAGAGGCCAAACAAAAGTTGTATTGCCAGATTTGCTTGACTTTACATGTCAAGCGTGTTCTTGTCAGAAAGAAGCTGCTCACGGAAATTAATTATTGTGACATTTTGCAGCATAGTAATTGAAGTCGAGTAAGCGCTTTGATACCAAATGGTAACGGCTTTGATTATGATAAGAAAGCTCAAGTCAAAGACTAATTGGCGGACGGCCAGAATGAAAAAACAGTTCAAAAGCCGCGGTGGTTAAACGCTAATCACGTTGCTCGCGCTCATGTGAGTATCGCGAATTTGCTGTTATTACAAAAACCGATTTCTGCAAAGGAAAAGAATAAAAGCCAAAAAGTTTGATGTTTAGGTTTTCCTTATCATGTACAAGAAAATCAAATTATTATTCGTTCAGTTCTTGTTGAGTGTGTTTGTCTGCGCGGAAGCATTTTAAAGTACGCGTACGAGTTTTTATACAATTATTGTGAACAAAAGGTTTGGTAGCCAGAGGCAGATTTGAACTATTTTTGAAGTTGCACGTCATAATTGTCTTCAATTTGTCAAGCCAAATTTATATACTTAAGACAATCGACGTTGATATATAGCATTGTTTTAAAGTCATATCAGCTTTAAGCTAAACAATTTTAAAATCTCTATGAAAGTAAAAATTTAAGAGAACTCAACAAATTTCTAACAAAAATGACTTGGTGTTTTGAGGAAAACAGATTCCTACAATAAACAATGAAAGTGTGTAAACAGTGCCTGGAAAACAAGTTATTAAAAAAGTGACTTGAAAAGAGCTGCAAGTTTTCATAACTAAGAAATGGAACAATATTTTTTGCTTCATAAATAGCTTAAATTTCTGTAATCAAGTTAGTGAGAAACACAATTCAAAGAGATGCACTCGCTCTTTCAACCCCTAAACTGTTGACTCCTCCCTTCCCGCAAACAGACAGCGACCTCTAGCTGTCAATAATTTTCGCATTAATATAACTCATTTTGAATTGTGAAAATGCTGAAATACATACATATGTAAAATTCTGTTATACATACTCATATGTATAACAGTTGATCACATTTCCTTTTTATCGGTCGAAAAGTAGTTGTATGACAACTTGGGTTGGTTGAATGTCATAAAGGTTTTGGCATGTCGAACTTAACTATGCAAACAATTATACATATGTATATTGAAACAACTGTCTTTTACCCTTTAATTCTCCATCCTTTTCAGACTGTCATGGCACCTGCTCCGAATATCGCTGAAAATGGTGTAACCAGCGACTCTCTACCGGCATGGCTCGCGGCCATATCCCTCAAGCAGGCAGTGCGTGAGTCTGTGGGGGATTTCAAGAGCATACTCGGTGTTACACCTGAGAGTGCTTCAACGGCCGGTGAGAATTACTCATCCATATTACTGCGACTAACCGTGAAAGTGCAACTGAATGGTAAGTGGTCTGAATATTCGCACTTCAAATGATGACTTCTTAAACTCCCGCCCATAGATGACAGCACAAAGGAGCTCAGGTATATGCTGAAGGGGCAGCATAGCAACGAGGCCATGGCCAGCGTACTCGAGAAGCTCAAACTCTTCCAGAAGGAGGAGCAGCTGTACCACAGAATATTGCCCAAGTTCGAGCAGCTCTACAAGGAGGCGGGCAAGAGCGTGCAGTTCGCGCCCAAGGCATACAAATTCGATCGCGATGTGGGCGTGGATTATATACTGCTCGAGGATATGCAAGTGCATGGCTACAAGAACGCCAACCGAGTAGCGGGTCTCGATCTGGAGCATATGCAGCAGGCGCTCATCAAGTTGGCCGAGTTTCATGCCGCCTCCGCTTGTTACGTGGAGCAATTTGGCATGTACGGTGAGGAATACACGGTCAGCGTGTTTAGTGATGCGAATCGTGGCTTGCTTACGGAATTCAACAAATCCGGCGCATTCTTGAGCCAACTGAAGAAATGGAAAGGGGGTGAAAAATACTACGAAAAATTGGTTCGTCGCTTAATGCCTTAAATATTCTGCACAATCAATCACAGTGACTGATTGTCGTGAGCCCACTCTTTTGCAGGCCGACACCGACAAATACCTGGTGGATCGCTTGCTGCAGGATCAGCGTGTGAATTCGCGTGAATTCAACGTGCTCAATCACGGCGACTTTTGGGCCAACAACATACTCTTCCAGTACGATTTCTTCGGCAAGGTCAAGAACACGCTGCTCATCGACTTTCAAGTGGGCAAATATGGCCCGCCAGCAAACGATCTCTACTACTTCATTCTGTCCTCGGCGGCCATGAGCATCAAACTGTCACAGTTTGACTATATGGTGCGCTTCTACTATGATCACTTGGTGGAGAATTTGAAATTGCTGCAATATCATCGTCCCTTGCCGAAATTGAAAAATTTGCATATGTCACTCCTGAAACATGGACTCGCCGGTGAGTTCATCGCTTATCCACTTACCAATCCGCGTAAATTATATAATCAATCACTTACAGCCTGCATGATTGTTTCCAATATATTGCCCGTGGTTATGCTGGAGCCCAGCGGAGATTCCAAATTGGAGAATGTTTTGCAAGATGAGTCCAAAATGAAAAGAGACATGTATACAAATCCAAGATACGTGAAGGCGATGGCGGAAATAATGCCATGGTTGGATAATCGCGGTTTGCTGGATTGGAAGTGAAATGCATGACTTCAGCTGAGTTTCTGTTTTTGTGTACCGGAAATTTTCCGTGAGAGTAATTACACCAACAGAACCATTTTATTGACTACAAAATACACATTTCGTATATTAAATATTTGTTGAACAATGAGTATACAAATGTATATGCTGATACTGCCAAGCAACACCGCAATAAAGTAATAATAATATTTTTCATCAGGGAGGGAACTCAAATGAGAATATGAAACGCTATTATTTAGAAGAAGAAAAAATTCTAACAATCGCCTTGGAATTGTGGAGTGCAACAGCTCAAAGATTGCATGATCGATATCTGAGGGGCTGCAGGCTCAATCCCTGGCAATCTCATACAATGTAAAGAGGATTTTGTTTTGAATACATTAACATGAAAGCTATAGGCTCGCGGCGGCAAGCGATTTTTTTTAAATCCACTGATATCCTTCTTATATTCGTTGCGTTTAAGTTTCTGCTTATTTGTGATATTGTGAGTACTTTTAGATGATTTTCTATGCTTTAGAAGTGAGCCCAAGAAGATTCAGAATTAAAGAAGTCCTAGCTACCGATTTTATTAACGGAAAGAAATTTAAATTTCCAAAATTAAAAAGCAGTGAAAAATTCTAAACAAAAGTGTATGGTTTCTCACGTGGAATATAAAGAAATTTCGTGTAAATATTGGAAGAAAAATGTTTCCACCACAACAATAACATTTTTTAAATTACTTATCTTTCTGATCATCGTGACAACGCAGTTTCAAATAATTTTTACATAAAAATCGGAGAGTCATTGTGTTCAGATAGTTACTACCCAATTGACCGTAAACTCAAACTTAAACAAAAAACGATAAAGTGATTCGTGTGCCAATAGGACATTGATAAAAATTATCAGGCGTGTCATGAAGGAGCTATAAATAGGGGTGTTTGCGTAAGGTGCTCAATCCCACATGATAGCATGCAAGGGGGCTCGTAGGCATTTCGTAATGTTAATGAATATGTACTTATGCAAAATTCTAATGATAATTTAAACGTTTTGAGCAAGCAAGAATTTAATTTATGTGAATTTACTTTACAAATTTTAAACTGATTTTAGTTTTAATGCAAAACAAAATTTAATAAAATGAAATAGCCATGGCGGTGCCATAATAAAACAATTTTAGTATGTTCCGCTGTAGATAAGCTATAAGAAGATTGATCAAATGCTGGATGGAATAAATTATGGTCGTCTTTATAAGTATTTCTCAATATTTTCATATTCAGTTTCATTATTATTCTTTCAGGTTAGGTAGTGCCTAGGCACTAGACTCTGTGCTTTCTTAAGCCCAGGGCTCTTTATGTACCAATAAATAATTTTGGTATACACGAAAAGTTTGTTATTAATTATTATTAAGTTTTTGCTTTGTAAATCTCAATAGCTGCACTCATGACACCCAATTATATCTCAGAGAATACCGTAAATCCCATTGAATATTTGCAAATACCGAAATGGATAAATGAGGATTACTTTAAGACCATTGTCGAAAAGGACATACCCAATTTTAGCCGAATTGTTTGCTTTACACCTAGAGCCGCCACGCCGCCTGGCGAAAATTACACCTCAGTAATGGTGCGTGTCGCTATGGACGTCGAGCTTAATGGTGAGTTTCAACAGCTTCTAGTCCATATCATCCTCTGTCTAAAGAGCCTGACTTTCCTAACCTATCACAGATGGCAGCATCACCCAAATGTCGTACATACTGAAGACGGGATTGGACGCCGGTAGCGAAGGCTCCGCTCTTGTAAGTTCAATGAATCTCTTCCCCAAGGAAAAGAAAATGTACCAGACCATATTGCCGATATATGAGAAACTGTACAAGGAGGCGGGCGTAAATGTACAAATCGGGCCCAAGTGCTTGCAGATAAATGAAACGCCAGAGACATTAACACTCGTCCTGGAAGATTTCCAACGCAAACAGTTCGGCAATATCGATCGCTTGCAGGGCTTCGACATGCCACACATAACAGCAGTCTTGCATAAATTGGCTGAACTTTATGCCGCCTCCACGCTGTACTATGAAATAAACGGCGCTTACGATAACATGTACCAAGATAGCTTCTTCAATGAGGCTAATCGCCCTATCTTTACCGCCATGGGACAGACTCGCCATAATCTGTACCAAAAGGCTATGCGTCAATGGGGTCTGGCGAATATGGAGTATTATATAGCCAAGATGCCAAGTCTAGAGAGAACCTTTGATGAGGGTATACTCATGAACAACGCCGATCCCAACGAGTTTAATGTGCTGAATCACGGAGACTGTTGGGCCAACAACGTCATGTTCACTCACGATGAGAATGGCGAAATATCTGAAACGATCTTTGTAGACTTTCAAGTCGGCAAGTGGGGCTCACCTGCGCAGGATCTTTGGTACATGATCCTAACATCAGCGTCAGCAGACAACAAAGTCAAGGAATTCGATCATTTCATACACATCTACCACAAACGCTTGGTGGAGTGCTTGAATCTTTTGAAGTACACAAAAGCCATGCCATCTCTAAAAAGTCTACATGCAATGATGCTGAAGTACAGTTACTGGGGTAAGTAGCAGTTTTTTTAAAGTATTCTTTTTTTATAGTTCATTTAACTTAGCCATAATTACCTCAATAAACACAATGTGCGTTGTACTGCTGCCTTCGGACAAGGATGCCAATATGGAAAATATGCTGAAAAGCGGTCCCGAAAGTGAAGAATTACAATTGAAAACGTTCACAAATCCATACTATACCAAGGCCATGCTGCAGTTGTATCCACTCTTTGAGTATAAGGGTATACTGGATATAGATTAGAAAGCGGAGTAGAAGTTTATTATGACGACCAAATAGTTTCAATGATATGTAATTATATGAACTTTTGAACTCTTGCTAAATAAATGGCAACAAAGCATTACTTCATCCATGCCGGACAGAGCAGAGACTCTGTGATTGTGTGCCCGGTTTCTGATGCAAGGTACCCCAAGTTTAATCTCAGCCCTCTTCCAATCTATCGACAGTAAATGGAGGCAACGCTACCAGTTTCTGTAGCGACAAATTGGCAACTCTCGGAAAGCTTCCAAATTCTTTTCGGACTCGACAATAGCATAAACTGAAGCACGTGCCGCTTACTTGTGTGTTAAAATTAAAGCATGCATGTATGAGCGTATATAGATAGGGGGAATTTATATCGAAAATTCCAAATTGGATAATGCTTTACAAGATGGGTCTAAAATAAAACGGGATATGTAAGTGAATCCCATATACATACGTTTGTGAAGACGAAAATAATGTCATGGTTGGAAAATAGCGGTTTGCTAGATTAGAGGAACTAAACTTTTTGATCAGTGCTTGTATTTGGTGTGTGAGTACTGCTCATCTTCCGTGACAATAATTACTCAAACACAATCAAAAACATTTTTAAGTGATCATTAGTGTTGAATACAAAATAGAAATTTCATATAAAAAAGTATACAAATTCGTTCATATAGAGTTTTGGCAAATAACATCGCAATAAAGTATAAACTATATTTGTCATTATGCTTAATAGTCAATAACTAAAAAAAAGTATTGCCAAAGAGAAAAATACAATTATTGATAGTAATATATAAAAACGTAAGTGGCTCTGCGGTGGATTCTTTTCGAAAATTCTTATTTATGGACCGATTTGGTTCAGATTCACACCATATAATACTTAAGTTGACGGAAACTTGAACACGATAGCTGTTGTCGGGGTGGAAATATTCACGAAAACGTATTCTTCCTGTACTTAAATTTCATATTATTAAAAAAATTCCTAGCATAGTTGAAAGACAATTCAAAACAAATTTTTTAATAAAATAATTATTTTAGGCAGAACAAGGTTTGCCGGGACAGCTAGTATGTATGTATATTATTTAATAAAATTAAGAGATTATCAGAATTCGTAATAGATAGAAATATGTCAATCTAATTGGTTTCGTTGGGTCAACGTTCTTTTCACATAGGACAACAAATTATGTACCTATGTACTTATGTATATTTTTACATTGGGGCAATTAAATACATAGGCTCAATGAATTTGTTGGTAAAGTGCCATAACAAAAAAAAAGTATTTTTCTCTGAACTGTGATATTGTTGGAAATCATATACATTTTTAAATAACTTGTAGCTAGCTAAACATTTTCTTATACAGTTAATCGAGAAATTAGTAATCCTTGTTCGTTTCGAATAAAATTGTTAACGATTCAACTAATTTAAAATAGATTTCATCAAAAGCGATGTTTGTTCGAATATTTCAATTACATTGCTCGGTATGCTATCCCTTCTATAAATTTTTATGGGAATAAATCAGACCTTGATGCATTGTACTGAAAACTAAATTTTTACCATGTTAGCTTCTGCCAACTAAGCACTATCATCCTTCCACACACATACATACATACATATAAGGCCAGGCTCGTCTTGAAAGCGGTGTTTCTCAAATAAATTTGTTGTTCTACATTTAAGTGAGCACTTTGCGAGTACAACAGAAAATCACGCAAGCACATTAAAAGTATGTTACCTTCCAGTTCGCCACTTCGACACCCCATACAATTTTCTACTACTCGTAAATAGTCACATGTATTAATGTGTATGTGTTTTTGTGTACATCTGTCGAGTCCTGAAGCTTTCATTAAAATTCATTCAAGTGCAATTTGGCACGCTTTTTTGCCTGCCTCGCAAATCAGCTCGTACGCTCCCCAGATACTCGACTGCTCGGTTTGCTCGCGAATGGCACGCTCAAAAATGATCTCCGGCTGTCCACACACAATCATTGAGTTCTTGCGATGACAGAGACAAAGCACCTGCGCCAACGCCAGCTCTCAGCAAATGTTATGCACTACATAACAGAAGTGTATCTTGGGTTTGCGCAGATGTTTGTAACAAAAGAAATTATTATACATGCATATAGTTCCGATCTTAAATTGAAATCATCAGATATGTAAACCGAATCAAAATAATTTGTAGCGGACAAGAATTGAAAGAAAAACAGATACTAAAGAATTGTTAGATAGTCTACTTCATACTGAGATTTTATCAACTAATCCTACTCTTATTTAGAAATATCGACTATGGCCGACTGTAGTTTTTTTATTTAATATTTCATTAACTTTGTTTTTGCTTTTGGTTTTGTCTTAATTTTTGTTTTTGAAAATTATTGTGCATAAACGAGTTGTAAAGTCTGATCGCGACAACGTCGATGATAATTTTTGTATTCTATTGTCTGCCGTTTTTTAATATTTAACCAAGCCAGTTAACGCTTCAAAATGTTCAGATACGCTTTAGACGCTCACAGTTGCAGACTCGCGACGGCCGCGTGATTTTCTATACAATTTCCTGCTTCCTTGTTAGCTTCGCATCGTTTGAATTTTTGTTCAGCATTCTATTATTTTGTGATATTGTGAGTACCTACTTTTGAAGATATTTTGTGATCTAAATGTGCAATTGAAAACGTTCATAAAAAATATAATGTGATATGAAGTGAAAACTACACTAACAATTTTAATTTGACTATTCGAACCTCTCAAAATTTCTTTAATAGTATTGAATAAAGTGAATTGTTTCCAATCAAACTCATTTTGCCACCAAACAATTCATCAGCATTGACTGGAATAGAGAGTCGTTTCGTAATTTCAATTAAACACAGAAAGGCGGGCAGCTTAGATCTTCATATGCAGTTGTCGATGGCAATAAATGACCTTTAATTATATTTCAGTAAAGTGTTCGTTATGAAGTAGACTGTGTATTCTAGTCGACCCTGCTGATTACAACGAATGTGCAATCTCATTGATCAGAATAAATAGAAAGGGAACCAAGGGAAATTTAATAAAATTAATTGGAAATATAAATATTGACAAATCGAAATGGGAATTGATAAGAATAATTGGTGAATTTGGTCGAATTTAGTTTTTCTTCCAGGGCAATAAAATCGATTAACAGATTACAAATATTTTGCATAGAACAAACACAGATTCAATGGTTTGTTCGAGAATTCAAGATCAGTGAGAATTTTCTAAAATAAGTATTCAATTTCTGACGGTTTATGCGCTTTCAGAATCTTGAAAGGCTATTCGCTAGATTTCTTAGATAAAGGGATTCGCATAGTTTAATGCACGTGTGCTTCGCATAAATAAAGGGAAATTTTTATAATTACACTTATCCGACAGTAATGTGAAAAAAATTTATGCATTCCTTAATTCAGTGTAGGTATGTGCATAGGTTTAATGGTGATCATTTCGACAAGATATTTGGTAATCAATTAAGTGTAAATAGCGTTAAACGTGATGTTCTTGATAAAATTATAAGTGTGCCAATACGACGCCAGTAATAATTACCAGGCTTATCATGTAAAAACTATAAATAGAGGTGCGTGCGTAAGGTACTCGATCCCATATGATAGCATACAAGGAGGCGCCTTAAGGATTTCCTCATGAGCTAATGCAAAAATTGTATAATTTGAACGGTCTGATCAAAGTACGAGTGACTATTTTTTGCAAACTCATTTTCGATAGCTGTTGTTATAAGACTGTATATTACTACAGTTTAGTTTGTATCTCATAACATCACTAATTTATATATAATTATTGTTTTGACGCTAATTAAAAGTTCGATATAATGAAAGGTTTTGTTGGCAACTGGTTTGAAATAACCGCTATTACGCTGGCCTATAAACCGGAGTTCAAATGAACAAAACGTGTGAGAAATTTTTTAATAAAGCCCACATTCATCATTTCATGCGGTACGATGTGTTTTTTGATGCATGCCAGTATATACATACATACATGTTCTATTGCGTAATTACAATGTCGGTACGGACCGTTTGAATCGTTTGAATCGGTCTCAAATTCTCACATGTGCCTTTGCCATGAATCTTTATTGCTCTGTCTGTCAGCCCCTCAGTAATTCTATGCACATATTAGCAATGCAAATTTTAAATTGTTATCATTTCTAATGAATCCAAGTGCAATTTCAATTAAAAGTTCTAGTGCAGTGGCATAATAAAGAGAGCAAATACTCTGTAAATATGATATATGTATGTATATGTACAATTAGACCATTGAGCCTTAGAATTTTTTTATTGTCATTAAGAAATGTAAATTGTAGAATTCTAAATAAAAATAAGTAGGAGTTATAGGGGAATTCTGAGTGTAGTTTATAAAATTAATGTTTATAATAAATCTGTTTTACGAAACTTAGTCGCAGTACTCATGGCACCCAATAATACCTCCGAGAAGGACGTAAATCCCAATGAATACTTGCAAATACCGAAATGGATAAATGAGGATTACTTTAAGACCATTGTCGAAAAGGACATACCCAATTTTAGCCGAATTGTATGCTTTACACCTAGAGCCGCCACGGCGCCTGGCGAAAATTACACCTCAGTAATGGTGCGTGTCGCTATGGACGTCGAGCTTAATGGTGAGTCTCAACAACTTCTAGTCCATATCATCCTCTGTCTAAAGTGCCTGACTTTTCTCGCCGATCACAGATGGCAGCATCACCCAAATGTCGTACATACTGAAGACGGGATTGGACGCCGGTAGCGAAGGCTCCGCTCTTGTAAGTTCAATGAATCTCTTCCCCAAGGAAAAGAAAATGTACCAGACCATCTTGCCGATATATGAAAAACTGTACAAGGAGGCGGGCGTAAATGTACAAATCGGGCCCAAGTGCTTGCAGATAAATGAAACGCCAGAGACAATAACACTCGTCCTGGAAGATTTGCAACGCAAACAGTTCGGCAATATCGATCGCTTGCAGGGCTTCGACATGCCACACATAACAGCAGTCTTGCATAAATTGGCCGAGCTTCATGCCGCCTCCACGGTGTACTTTGAGATGAACGGTGACTACGATAGCATGTACCAAGATAGCTTCTTCACTGAGGCTAATCGCCCCATCTTTACCGCCATGGGACAGACTCGCCATAAGCTGTACCAAAAGGCTATGCGTCAATGGGGTCTGGCGAATATGGAGTATTATATAGCCAAGATGCCAAGTCTAGAGAGAACTTTTGATGAGGGTATACTCATGAACAACGCCGATCCCAACGAGTTTAATGTGCTGAATCACGGAGACTGTTGGGCCAACAACGTCATGTTCACTCACGATGAGAATGGCGAAATATCTGAAACGATCTTTGTAGACTTTCAAGTCGGCAAGTGGGGCTCACCTGCGCAGGATCTTTGGTACATGATCCTAACATCAGCCTCAGCAGACATCAAAGTCAAGGAATTCGATCATTTCATACACATCTACCACAAACGCTTGGTGGAGTGCTTGAAGCTCTTGAAGTATACAAAAGCCATGCCATCTTTAAAAACTTTGCATGCAATGATGCTGAAGTACAGTTACTGGGGTAAGCACCAGTTGTTTTGGAATTGTTCCTTTTTTACGAAACTTTTTTTAATACTTTTAGGCATACTTACCTCGATGGGCACAATGAGGGCTGCGCTGCTGCCATCCGACAAGGACGCCAATATGGATAATATGCTTAAAAGCGGTCCTGAAAGTGAGGAGTTCCATTTGAAAACGTTAACCAATCCATACTATACCAAGGCCATGCTGCAGTTGTATCCATTCTTTGAGTATAAGGGTATATTGGATATGGAGTAGGAGGCAGTACGATGTGATTACATAGAATTATTTCGGAGGCTAAAGCCTTACAGAGACCAAAGTGGTTGCTAGCAATGTGATTTTATCAGTTTTGTACAAATTATTCAAAGTTTGAACAATAAAGTATTAAACTTTATTTATTAAAATACTTTGTCTGCATTTTTAATAAATTATAAATTTGGTTCAATCCTGCGTGCGCTCATACGAACACACAAGCTCATACGAAACACAATATATATCATTCTATATAAAATATTTGTTCAATCAATTAGTGCCAATATCTGTTTCTAACGTCTCCATAATCACATTAACAATCTGTATTTTTTCCTAAGAATTCTGCAAGCTCATTCTACAACAAAAAATTCGTCTCAAATTAGCATAGAAAGGAACATAATAAATACAATAAATATTTCAGAAACAAGTTTTGGGCATTAATATAAGTGAAGATTTATTCAATAGTTTTTTTTTCTTTTCTACGAAGCGACCAATGCATAATACTTATAAGACAAGAATTCTTAGTTTCTACGCTGCGTAAATCACATTGAACACTTCATCCATTTGAGTGAGCGCTTATCCACGACCGGTCGCACGTTATTCTTTTCGAACATCGAACGCATGCGATGATTTTGCAGTTTAAAAGATAGGCTACAGTTTAAGCTGTCTTTGCTTTGACATACTTTTTGATCTTCTTGATCATCTTATCTCACGTAGAGAAAGTGCGTAGGTATGTACATATGTATATATATGTATGTATGTAAAAAACCAGTTTTTATAATGAATGGGAAAAAAAGATTGTATTTGAATTTTACAGAGTCTGCAGAGCAGACGTTAAAGTGATGTAAGATAATATCTACATAAAACTGTTAGTAAATTTAAATTTAAAATAAATATTAGTATAAGCCTTCGTCAAAATAAATATTTTAATGGTCTTGAACCCATGCCTCCCGTATCAGCGATAAAGCACTTTGTCCATTGAGCATCCGCGGTGGCATGCAAATTATAGAAACTTTTATATGATATTTTAAAGCTCGAAAAGAGATGTTTTGCTATACCTATTATCTAAATAAGACTATAATCTTGATTTTTTGTCGCTTCGGTCAAATTATTTCCAACCAATTTGACTGATAACAGTGACTTTATATTTTTATATCGTCCAATTTGTAGCACAGATAAAGGCACAAGCCAACGGCTGAGATATGCATGTCATATTAAACACTAGCAATTCACATATAAAAACACTTGCTTACGAGCATATACATACATACATATACATACATATATACATACATATGCGTGAAATAAGTTGAAATTGATTAAAATGTCGACAGCTTTAATGCGTGACGTAAAGACGTACTTACTTTGTCATATATGGAAACAACTTTAAGTGTATAGTATATTGTTATTAATGACTCGACGAAAACTACTTATCAATTTAGAGGGTGTTGGCCTGGCGATTGCGAAATTCTCTTCAAACCCTACATCCATTGTAACAGACAACAGAGTGTACATACTTACATGTAAGTTTAGTTCGTAGATAAATTATAATTCCCACAAAGCGGGCGGGATATATGTATATAGAAAAGATCAGAATCACTCTCCCTCTGTCTATCTGTCAAACAGATGTCCAGAGCTAAAGGAGAGAAAATAGCTAAAAACGTAGAAAGCTTTGTTGATCCGGGGTGACCACAAAGATAACTTCCGGATGTCGGGGTGCCGGTGAGGGTTGGAGTAAGTCGGATTTGCAGGCGGGAGAAAAATCGGGAAAGAATCACTCGATTTTATTCGGGGAAAGAATAACAAAAATCTTTATTATGCGGTAGATTATCGGGGAAACTTACAATTGGGTGATTCGGGAGCAGCGTACTAAATTCCTCTATCCTTGCTGGTCGGGGTCACTTGTATTAATGCAAGGTCACTTTCAAAAAACCTTGCCTTGCACTTCAAAATTGCATAAAAGTCAAATTATGACTTTTCAAAAGGAAAACAATAAAGAAAAACACTTCCAGGCCAGTTGACAGCTGGAATGTGCAAAGGTCCATTACGACAGAAAACCTCTCATTCTGGCCTGGGTTGCCATCGACCTTCAAAGCAAGGACAGGGATGCAGCGCTGAGGGGTTTGGCGTGAACATTCCGCCCCCCTTGCAGCGTCACTGCAACTTGCACCATAAATTCTTAATAGCTACATTTGAGTAAATATAAAGAGTTGTATTTTAGTATTGTATTCCAGTGCGATTGTATAGATAAATATATATAATCAAAAGTAAGTATAAGTAGTAAATATTTCAGGGGTTGTTAAGGTCTTCGCATATGGCGCACACCTGAATGCACCCAACCAAATATGGTGCCTTGCGCTGCTAAGTGCAAGGAACGGCCCATTCCAAGGCGAAAAATTCGAGCGCTCCCATCGACGCGCTTCTGCGCCGATATTTGCAGCACGAGCGGAAGGGATGGCTGCTTAGAGGTGGGCACCACGGTCAAGGCGGTGCTCCACGCCAGCCATCGTTGCTCAAAGGGTAGCATTCGGACGGGGTGGCTACTTGGCGGTGGGCACCACGGTCTAGGCGATGCTCCACCCCAGCCATCGGTTTCCGCCGCAGCGACTCCACGGCCGGGGGACATGGACCAGGGGGCCCAGTCTAGGGCGAAAAATTCGAGCGCCCCAAAGGCGCGCTTCTGCGCCGATATTTCCAGCACCGTCTAATACGCGGTTGGCCGGGTCTTGCAGGGCGGTCAGAGCGAGGGGGCAGGCGGAAGGGAAGGCTGCTTAGCGGTGGGCACCACGGTCGAGGCGATGCTCCACGCTTGCCATCGTTGTTCCGTCGCAGCGACTCCACAGCCGGGTGACATGGGCGTGACATCACTCCAGCTAGGTACATCGCCTCTGTGTCCGGAGAGATATCGCGTGGGCGGCATGGTCGAGACACTGCTCCAGGCGAAACCCTCCGTACTTCGTCCAAGGCCTTCTCAGCCGGGCAGAACGGACCGGGTCCTACTCCGTGCCGGTCCTCCTTGGACATCCGCACCGCGCGACCTAAGCAATCGCCGCCATCCAGCGGTTCATCCTCGTTGCAAACTTCGCTGACGCATGGTTGGGTACGATAGGACGGCGACAGGTAGTTCGCGCAGATGCGGTGAAGTAGCACAGGGCTCAAACTCTCAATGTTGCGAAACTCTGGATATAATAGCAAGAGGAGCTTTTCAGAGCACAACCGGGATGAATCTGCCATAGCGCATAGGTGAGTACCGCTGTTGTACGCGGCAATCACCGTCGAGGTTGGGTTTGGGCGTCGTGGCACTTGTCCCGTGGAAGCCCATAACCCACAGAAACGTTGTTGAACTCCGAGCTTAATTATATTTTGTTCAACTCGCGCAGTGACGGAGCTAACGCGAATCAATTCAAGATTACCGAGAAAACTAGGGAGAACAAACGCCCTCGTGTGTACTTGCTGGCATGAATCGCGGGGGGAAATTAATGCGCTGTGATTAGCGATTACGTGTTTATCAGATTCTCCTCGGGTTTGATAAGAATTTACCTGACCGGGGAACGAACGTACAGGCGCGGGATCTGATGGAAGTTTTAAATTAGTATTCGGTGGGGACGTATTCTCGAAATGCAAGAACGGATGATGACGCTGCTTACATTTCGGACACTGGAAGGGACTGTTGCAATTCCCGACCTCATGCGCAGATAACAGGCAATTACAACATAACTTAAGTCGGCTCACTTCAGACAAGCGATCCTTCACCGACATGCCTAAAAACTTTGGACACGTTTTGAGAACATGTCGTGAGGACGAGCAGGATCGGCACGAGATTTTAAAACCATTCGCGGGGTACAGCTTCAACGTTTGAGCTAAGGTCCCACTTGACAACCGGGGTGCGATTGATTGTGCACAAACGGGGGGATCGGGCTGCATATTCGAGGAGATAGCCGGGGATGGGGGCGCAAAGGAGCGGTGCAACTGAATTAATTCGCCCATTTGCGCCGCACACCGAATATAGGCGGTGTAACATATCCTATATTTTGTTTTGGTTGCGTCAACTGAGTGTTGATCGTCAACCACCGTAATCGTGTCTAGGCAGTCGTCATACGAAGCCCGCACCTTGTTCCAAAGAGATCTCACTTCTTCTCTTTGGACTTCGAGAGAGTGGTAAGTGTTATAATCTCGAGTCCTGCTAAACGTCGCTTCGAACTCTAGAAGTTCGTCGGCCAAGCGCACAAAGCGTCTCAACGCAGCCATGATTCGAATTGACGGGCAAATTTACCCAGTGGAAAACAAACGAGAAAACATTTTCAAAGAAGAATTGTAGTTGAATTTAAATTGCTAAAATAAATTTAATAATTCAATTTAAGAAAATTACTTTTACTTCGCGTGTATGGAAATAGAAGAAAAATACGGGAACGCTAGGAATTAAAAAATTCAGAAAGATTTTTCGGGTAGTAAAATTTCCTACTGACTGTAAAATATTATCCACAGGCTACGCCTGTTCAAAAGAAATGCTGAAACCCAAACGATTTTTTCTTTGGGTGTAGGCCTGTCAAATACAGAGTCCAAAATTTCTTCCGAACCGAGCGCTAATATATATTCGAGAAACGGGAACCACTTGCGTTGCTTTTAATTTCGAGTATATTATTTAAGAACAGCACAGTGTTCTTCAAATAGGGCCGATCGACACCAGAAAATTGAGTTCTATGTATATTTGAATCAAAAGCCAGGAAATATCCAACTTTGTCTGTCACAAAGAGTAACTGGCACAAAAAAATTAAGATTTGGCGAGGTGGCAACGCCAAATCTCACCGGTCCGTTTTGACAGAACCGAATAACCCAACGAGCAATTTGGGTTGACGTGCAGCGCGAATGGTTGAACAAAGCAAAACGACCAGCAACTACACAAGAGGTTGGCACGCGTAAAGAAATAGTGCGGGGTGATTTATGATTAACGCTTTAAATTTTTTATAAAAACTTAAAATATCATAAATATGCGGATACAATAATTTGGAAAATATTATGAATATATGAGTGTAAGTAAATAAAAATAGTAATAAAAATTTGACAAATATAAAAAAGGAAGAAATGGGCGCAGCAAAAGTCTTCAAAATTTATAGATCGGAAATGGGCACGGCAGGAATCCTCAAATTTTTAAAATATATATTTATGTATATGTAACTAGTTAAGAAACTCGCCAAATTTTTTGTTTGTTTTATAAAATTTAAAGAAAGAAGAAATTTGTGGCGAAAACTGAAAATGAAAGTTTTGATTGGCAGTGGAAATTTAAAATTTTACTTAAATTTAAATGAAATCATAATTGGCTCTACGGCCTGGAGCGAGGCTTATGCCTAACGTTCTCGTTTTAACGTTGGATTACTTAAGCACCGGGAATCGCACTGAATTACAAACCAAAAAAACAACTCACCGAATGATACTTGATAATTTGGTTTTCTGGGGTGTGCGTTGAATTATTGTTGTTTAATTCGCTGCAGGCTCCACCGTTGGCGCAGAGCTAGTGTACTATTTTTGATGCTGCGTTGGATGGCTGCACTAGGGCGAGCAAACGTCGTCGGCACAAAGGCTGAGCAGCGGAAGGGGTTACTAGAGCACAAATCTTATGGAGAACAAATTCTTCGGGGGCTTATTGTGGCTGCGGTTTGCTTTATGTGTCGAAGCCCTGCGATTGATGTGGGGAGTGCTGCTGCTTAAAAGTTAGTTTGGTGCTGGGTGGCTGTACTACGGCGAGCTGTGCAGTTCCTTTAATGCTTGCTCTCAATGTTCACGATTGCCCTTCGCTGCTGGCTGATGGCGACTCGGAATGTTGCGGGGCGAGTTTCACACTTCTTCTGGAAAGCTTGCAGGTGGCGATTTGCAGCTATTGCTGGGGACTGCGCATAGTCTACTGGATTTCGCTGATGTTCTAGATGCACAAGCTCATAAATTTGTTGAAGATAAACCAGCAGGACAATCCATGAAAATACCAGTGTAGGACGACTCAGTGTGGACGTGTGAAGCGCATGAAAATGGAAAGAAAAAAGGGAACCATTAGTCGACTTGTTTGTAAGTGGTCGGGGGTTCTGCGACGACCTAACTCCAGAGCCTCATCCGGCTCGAAGGACCAAATAAAAACGTAGAAAGCTTTGTTGATCCGGGGTGACCACAAAGATAACTTCCGGATGTCGGGGTGCCGGTGAGGGTTGGAGTAAGTCGGATTTACAGGCGGGAGAAAAATCGGGAAAGAATCACTCGATTTTATTCGGGGAAAGAATAACAAAAATCTTTATTATGCGGTAGATTATCGGGGAAACTTACAATTGGGTGATTCGGGAGCAGCGTACTAAATTCCTCTGTCCTTGCTGGTCGGGGTCACTTGTATTAATGCAAGGTCACTTTCAAAAAACCTTGCCTTGCACTTCAAAATTGCATAAAAGTCAAATTATGACTTTTCAAAAGGAAAACAATAAAGAAAAACACTTCCAGGCCAGTTGACAGCTGGAATGTGCAAAGGTCCATTACGACAGAAAACCTCTCATTCTGGCCTGGGTTGCCATCGACCTTCAAAGCAAGGACAGGGATGCAGCGCTGAGGGGTTTGGCGTGAACAATAGCAGTGATGCAATTCGAATCAAATTAGATACAAAGTCACATTGAAATCTCTTCTAAATCAAGTTCTACATTCATTTATAGCCTCGGTTTTTAGCGGTTTACTGGTTCCCATTTCTCTAATTATATATACACGGCAATGCAATCATATAACGAAATCTAACAAACAATGCAAGTAATTGCTATTTAAATAAACTAGAACTTTTTCGAAAAATAGTAGAAGGAAGAGGGAATTACGTGTAATAGCGCTGGGTCTAGTCATTTAAAAAGCCGATATTGTAAAGTATACCAATATTTTCCCGGAATTGTCTCGTTTTTGTACTGCTTTAATTCTGAATAAGTCTGAATAAAAAGTGTATGCAAATATTTTTTTAAAACTATGTTTGTTTCGGGTTTCAAGAAGCATTTATCAAAGCAATGTTTTATTGCGTCTTGGGATCTGTGATCACTCGCATCAAAGATCGAGCACACAACCCCAGAGTCTATACGGCGCCAAACGTTTCCTCGCCAGGTGCACATACAAATATATCAGCTAATTATATACTCATTAAAATACCATTATATAACGTAAATACCTGATTTGTTTTTTCTGTAATTACAGAATGAGCTTCTAATTGTCATATATTTTCACAGCTAAATTATCAAGTATTATATAAGTTGGGAACTCGGCTACACTCCCATGCGCATACAAATTGACTAAGCAAACATGCTGAGTCATAGTCACGATCATTTTCGGAGCGCCCATAGCATTCGCTGTAAATTTAAGGGTATTATATAAATACATTTATTTAACCATGCAAATATTTGAATCTGCGTGCTTATAAAGTCTGCAATTAAATGCTATAGCTCAAGAAATTATGGTTTTTGTGTAGCTCCATAGCTGAGGAACTATGCGCGTAAAATAGTAAAGCAATTGAGAAAGCTTAAGCATACTACGAATGTGCTCGCTATCTATCTTGAGTGTCTGGAGCGCGGGGCACTGAATTCCCGTGCCACGAAAGCCTTTATAAACACGCTTCGCACAATTCCACATTTTAGTCAGCACAAAACTGTAAAGCGAAGTCGTTCTCTCAGCTCGGGTTTGCGTGCCAAAACTAATAGGAAAACTACTCATAATCGAATTACCGGTTTTCGTATATTGTCTGTTTGGAATAACCAAATCTCACACAGCGCAGCCATGGTTGCCAATGGTGAAGTGCTGAATCCCAACGAACATCTGCTAATACCCACATGGATTACTGTGGACTATTTCAGCGCGATTCTGCAGAAGGACGAGCCGGACTATGAGAAAGTAACCAATTTCAAGCCACTGGCGGCCATACCGCCGGGCGAGAACTTCACATCGGTCATGTTGCGCGTTCATATGGACCTGCAGTTGAAAGACGGCAGCAGCAAACACAAGACCTACATACTCAAGACCATGCTGGAAGATGAGAAAGGCGGCGATATCATTAAAGAATTGTCGCTCTTTCCCAAAGAACTCGACATGTACCACAAGTATATACCCGCCTTTGAGGCGCTCTACGAGGCCGCCGGCAAGCCGGTGCAGCTGGCGCCCAAGTGTCTCTTCACGGAACATAAGCAAGGCCGCATCAACTTTGTGTTCGAGGATTTGGCGGTAAAAAATTTTGGCAATGTAGATCGCATAAAAGGATTCGACATGTCGCACATGAAGCGTGCGCTGCAGAAGCTGGCGGAGTTCCATGCCGTCTCAGCAGTGTACGCCGAGCAAAATGGACCCTATCCCGAGATTTTTTATGACGGCTTCATTAGCAGAAACGAGAAGGTGGAGTTCCAGCGCGATGCCTTCTTAAATAAGAATGACGCCTACAAGAAGGCGATGGCCATTTGGGGTATGGAGAATGCCGAGACATACATCATGAAATTCGTAAGTTGTGGCATTTTCTATAGTATTGTGCACTCCGAAGAGCACCTTCGCACGCAGACAAACTTTTGTGCGTCTTTTTACTCATCTTCCAAAGTTCCTGCTGGAGATCTGAAGCCGAATTGAACCATTTTTCACATTTGTTTCACAGCCCACATTCGAGCAATACTGGAAGTGCTGTAAGAGCACGCTGGACATCAGCTCCAATGTGATTAATGTGCTCACACACGGTGACTTCTGGTCCAGTAACATTATGCAAAACTATTTACCCGATGGCAGCATAGACGAGCTCATCCTCGTGGACTTTCAGTTCTGCAAATGGGGCGCTCCAGCTGAGGATTTGATATTTCTTATAACGATCTCCGCGGCGAAGGATATTCGCCTCAAGGAGTTTGATCATTTCGTGCAAATCTACCACGAGCACCTCATCGCATGCCTGAAGCTGCTGAAATATAAGCAACCGTTGCCCAAATTACGGGATCTGCATATGGAGATGTACAAGAAGAATTGCACGTTCTATGGTAAGCTGTACGCGGGTATTTCTTCTGTAACTCTGCCTCGGCTAAACTTGCTCATTTTTGCAGCATTCTTCGCCGTTTTCAATCATCTGCTGGTGGTGCTGCTGCCCAGCGACAAGGAAAGCAACATTGAGACCCTGATGCGAAAAGATGAGGTGGGGGAAAAATATCGCATGCGTGCCTTCACTAATCCAAACTTCGTGGAAGCCATGAAAGATATTTTCCCGTTTTATCATCGTCGAGGCATATTTAATTTTGCGGATTTTGATTGAAACTCATAAAAATGTCGTGATTTGAGTGGCGGCATTCCGTGCTGATGTTCCCACCCGCCCTTAGACTAAGGTCCAGGGGAAACACCCTTAAATTTGTTTTTCTTATCCCCCTGCAGCGAGAGTGATTTTCCATGTGAGTGAACATTGATAATGGAATGCCCCTGTGATTAGCTTTTAATTAGTCAGTAATTAGTCAAATAATATAATAACATAGACGTAATCCAATATATGAAGAACACTAGCTCTAAAATATTCGTACATTTTTTAAAATCGTATTCAACTATTAAACATTGGATATATACATATGTACGTACTGCTTGCCCGAATTGCTGAAAGTAGACGTATCAAAATATGCATATAGCTAAAAATCGGCCTTAGTCGACTCAGCCCAGCCGAGATAAGCCAAATCGGCGGAAGGATACGCCCACAGTTTTACAAAATATTATAACTCACCTTGAAAGTAATGATGTTATGAAGTAGGAGTCAGGATTTCATTTAAATAGTAAGTTGGATAGTTTTCTAAGAAGAGTTCCCGTCAGCTTTGAAAAAGCGGTTTTGAGAAAAGCACGTTCAAAGTATCGCTGAGTTGAAACTGGCTGATATCTTCAAGTAACTAGCTTATCAATAATACCAGAGCCCTTTTATATAGTCATATTTTGCTCCATCTGCAGCCATCTGTCTGCTATACGAGACTCCTTGTTGGACAAAGAGCTGAGCCAATACTCTCGGATCAGCTTGCTATATTCCGCAGCGTATTTCATACTCTGATTCCCAATAATGAGCGCTAACTCCTGCATAAGTTCTGCAATAACTTCTCAAAATCATAGGATTTTGTACTGAAATTTTCAAGGTTCAAGGCGCGCTAATATTTTGTCATCGCCGCTTAAGCCAAAGTACAGCTCGAATAAAGTTTGGGGCCCACTTGATTATAATAACAGGTATGCGTTGTTTACATCTGAACGTGCGCGTCGTTTACGCTACATATTCGGAGGCTGCCTTGCCCGCCGCGCCAGTACACGCATCGAACTGAGAAACAGCTTTTAGACTTTGAGAATCGAAATTATATGGCACATTGCCAATGACATCATAAATGTATGGGTGCGTTGTTTAATTACATAATAAAACAAATGAACATGTGTATATAAACGCGTGCGTATAGAAAGCCGCACGTAGGAAGTGTAGAGCAGCAGTTGCGGCACCATTACCTTGCCCAAATTTGAGAAAGTGAGAATTGTGGCAGTTAATTAAGACAACAGCCACAATGACGCGTTTACTTTTTATCTCCGCCGTAGGCTTATCAATTTGATCTTCATTTAGCCGCTGATAAGCACTAAAATAAACAGAGAGCGGTCGGCGCCGTAACGCTCGCTAAAGTGGCCAAAAGACTGCGACCGAGGCAGGCCAAAAAACGACTAACAATACCGGAGAGGGCAAACTTGAAGAAGAAAAAATATAAAATAAACAAATAAAGAAACCAACATGCTTATCTTATTGTTATAAATAATAAAACCACGATGGGTGCAGCGGGCAGGAACGGAGACCGGGGCACCGCACCCGGAGAGAACGCGCACACATTTCATTTTGCCGTGGCAAATATTCACACAGTCAATGCGCAGCCAGCGTGTAAGCCTTAAAGCCCGGTGCGCGCAGAGTGCGGGTGATCAGGAGATAGCGCGGCGGGCAAGCGCCACCAAGCGACAGACAGAACAACTCAGTCGCCTGTCAACAACGACGCAGTGTGCCAGAGCAAGAGCAGCGCAATGCCGGACAACAGCAAATTCAAGTCGAACCCGCAACTCGACATACCCAAGTGGATCAATGAGAAGTACTTCGAGAAGATACTGCAGCGCGAAGTGCCCAACTTTGTGAAGATACTCAAGTTCACGCCCATAGCGGCCACGCCGCCGGGCGAAAACTACACGTCGCTGCTGATGCGCATACTCATGGATATCGAGTTGAAGGGTAAGAGGTATTTCAAGGATATATTTTGGAGGACGGCATTGGGCGTTTAAAAAATGTCGAAAAATTGTGACAAGCTAGTCACCTAAAATGGTGGAAATGCTTGTCCTAAAGCAAGAAATATCGGAAGTCTAAAATCACTTTCTAGAAACAAAAATTATTCAGAGCTAGTTACTCAAACAGACTAGCATATACTTTTAGTATATTTTAATTCGCTTGCTTCCAGATGGATTCACACAGCAAAAGTCGTACATCATGAAGACCATGTTGGACAAGGACAAAGGCGGCGATCTTGTTAACAAGCTGAATATCTTCCCGAAGGAGAAGCACATGTACGAAAAGATATTGCCTCAACTGGAGCAGCTGTACGCCGACATCAACAAACAGGTTAAATTTACGCCGCAATGTCATTGGCTCGAAGAGAAGTCCGGTCGCATAACAATCGTGCTGGAGGATCTCAACACGAAGAAATTCAGAAATGTGAACCGGCTCAAAGGTTTCGATATGGCGCACATGAAGCGTGTGCTGGAGAAGCTGGCCGAGTTTCATGCTGTCACTGTCATCTGGCAGGAGCGCAATGGCGCATATCCAGAAGACTTCTTAAAGAATTATCTACCCGCGAACTATCACAAGTCGAAGTCTTATCAGGCGCGCGTGCAGAGCTACAAGCAGGCAATGGCAATGTGGGGTCTGGAAGATTGGGAGAAGTATGCGGAGCGCATTGTGAGTGGCAGATATTTATCAAAATTCTAATATATACACACTTGCACGGCTACGCCTTATAATGAAATTCTTTGTGTCAGCCCACAGCCGAGCAATTCGTGAACGCAGAATTGCACTGCTTCAGCACCGATGACAGCGAGTTCAAAGTTCTGAATCACGGCGATTTCTGGTCCAGCAATATTTTGCTGAACTATGCGCCTCAAGGCGACGTCAATCACATACGCTTCGTCGACTTTCAGATGTGCAAGTGGGCCAGTCCGGCACAAGATCTCTGGCAGCTGATCATCTGCTCGGTGGAGAGCAATTTGCGCATACGCGAATTCGATCATTTCATATGCATTTACCATGCCCATCTGCTCAAATGTCTGAAGATGTTGAACTATACGAAACCGATGCCCAAGCTGCGGGAGCTCCATATGAGCATGCTCAAGTACGGCTTCTGGGGCAAGTATTCAATACGCATGATCACTTTCTATTGCATTTTACTTTATGCTCCCCTTCACAGGCTACTTCACCACCTTCACACATTTGGTGCTCATATTGTTGCCCGCGGATAAGGAGGCCAGCCTGCTAAAGCTAATGCAAGCCGATGACAGCGGTGAAAAATTTCGCCTCAAAGCTTACACTAATCCGCTGTATGTGCGTGCGGTTTTGGATATTATACCGTTCTTTTATAGGCGTGGAATTCTTGATTTTAGCTAACCATAAGCATCAATGTTTTTCAGATTAATAGATTTAGCGGCAATGTATGGATAACAGTACTATGTATAAATCAATAAAGAAAGACTTTTAGTAAATGTTAGAGTGGGGTTCCTACAATTCATTGGAAGTTTTTCAAGAGATGGCTCCAAACATTTATTTTAAGCAACCTTGTACTAATTTTCTTATTAATCACTCAACTTTGACCAAATGAACTTAATACATGATATAATATTGTATATCTTTTGGGATGATGTACAGAACTTTCTTTAGGCTCATTGTACTGCGTACTTCAAAGAATCGCCAATCACCATATGGTAATTCAAGATTCGTTTTTAGTACCGCTTTTATTTATAAATTTTATTTTAAAAAAAATTTGTATTCAAAGTAAATACATTGCATACTAAATCAACTGTTTTTACCAATGTATTGAAAGTTGTTTATATTTAACATTTTGTACAACGAAGTTGCTTGTTATCGTTCGGTAGTGACCCCAACCTAAATATAAGCAATCGCTCTCGCTCTCTCCCTTCCGATACTCAGTTATAACGCTCTATTCAGATACATTATCGTAAATAAGCTTTCTGTGACTTTGTGGAGATATGTGTTTAAGCTTTCTTATCAGAAACAGCTGTTTTGCTCGTGTTATCACGAAATTAATGTTTGTAAATGAGTTGTGGTTGTCACACCTGTTCGCGTGCCGCTGAGAGGGGGGCGAGACACTAGGCACCACGTGAGTCTACGAGAAAACTTTAAAAGTTCACACTGAAAACTTTTCGATTTCATTTGAGCTGCCTTCATTTGTGATCAGTAACGCGTATCAGTGACTGTGCTTGGTGCTTGGCTGCCGCTTTATAATCAGGTGACTTGTGAAAAAAATATGATCCAGAAGTTTGGATTTAATTAAACATTATTTTAAGTGAAAACTTAATTTAAATCGTACGAATTGCAGCATTCTGTTAGTCATGGGCACTGGCGCTAAGAACTATCAAGCGCCGGATTGGATTACGGCTGAGTTTCTGCAGGATGTACTCAAGGAGTTCTTCAAAGACGCCACTCTGGAAGTGCGTGACGTGATTGTGAAGAGCGCGAGTAATGGCCAAAACGCCAGCGGTTTTGCTAGTGAAATGCATCGAGCCACTTTCAATTTGGTGCGACACGATGTGACGGGCAAATTTTCAGTTATTATCAAAGTGAGTTCATGAAAACTATGCTACCATATCCGGTGAATAACCAATCAAATAAAATGTATGTCTTTGAATTTGCATGTCAGGACCATCCCAAGGGCTACACTGGCGTTGTGGCGCACAAGAGCAAACTCTTCAAGCGCGAAATTCTTGCCTACAAGGAGATACTGCCACGCGTTGAGACTCTGCTGGCTTCCATAGGTGACAGGGCTAAGATAGCGCCCGCCTGCTACTACACCACCGAAACACCGGAACCATTTCTGGTGCTGGAAGACATGCAACTCACAGGGTACGAGAACTATGAGCGCGCACGTTTGCTCAATTTGGATCATATATTGCCCGTCGTTGAGAGATTGGCCAAACTGCATGCCTGCTCCGCTGTGGTTGCCGCCGAAAATCCCAAAATAATGGAATTCTTCGAAGAAGCGCCCATTTCACGCAATCCGGAGCGTAGGGATTTTCTAAGTTTCTTTCCGGTTAATATACGCTGCGTCGCCGAGGAGGTGGCACAGTGGAAGGGCTACGAAGAGATCACGGAGAAATTGTTCAAACTATCCGAGAACATATTGCAAAGTGCGGTGCAAATGTACGAATCACATGAGCACGGTTTTCGAGTATTCAATGTGGCCGACTTGTGGATTGATAATCTGATGTTTCATGCGGATAATGAGACGAAGGAGCCGGATGAGGTGGTTATGGTAGGAGCCATATCATCAACTTGTATTCGAATTATGATTATTATTTTAATGGTTTGCTCTATGAACTTTAAGTTGGACTACCAGCTCTCCTATTATGGCTCACCGGCTGTGGATCTAAACTATCTGCTCTTTGGTTCCCTCAATGAAAATGTGCGTAAGGTGCATTTCAAGTTTATCGTACGTGAATACCATCGCATTTTGAAGCAAACTCTGGAGAAATTGAAATATGAGGGTCAGATACCAACGCTGAAGGAACTCAACATTGAACTGATCAAAAATAGTTTACAGGGTATTTCGGTTACATTCAAATTTTAAACAAAATTTTACTAAAATTCTGCCGAATTTCAGGTGTAATCGCTGCCACGTGCTTAACGCCTATAATCTTCATGGAAACCGATGGATTTGATAACTTGGAAAACCTGAACTCGCGCACAGCAGAGGGCGACACATTACGACGCCAGAATGTTGAAAATCCAAAATATCGCGCTTTTCTGCAACGCACCGTCAAAGAATTCGAATTGTGTGGCTTCTTGGACGTTTAAATTTCAGTATATATTTGCGTTGCACTTTTAGTATTATTTATTTGATTCCAATAAATCTAAGGGCTCAATTTTTGGAAATTTATTTCATATTTTCCTATATCCCAGAACGCGTTTAAACTCCGAATTTCCTAAGAAGTTTAGTTCAAGCTTTGGTGGTCCTCTTCTGAAATGTTTAGATTTTCGGAACCTAAAATCAAGTCTGCGAATTTCACTATATTTATTTCTGCAATAAGTCTGATTTTCTAAAATTTCGGGATCTTTTGCAAAACTACTTAGTCTTCTGCTCTCAAGATGTGCTCTGAAGCAGCTCTATTATAATCCCAATATAACTTCGAAAGTATTCCACAAATGAGCGTATACTTTTAATTGAGATCATCAAATGTATTATGCATATACGATTATATTTAATGTTAAGCTTCAAAAACGCAAGAGATCATTTACAATAAAAAAACTTGTCTTAAGCATTTCATTGCTCCAATTCCAGCAAACCTTTGCGTGCATAGACAGGCAGCAATTGTCGTATGATACGCTGGCAGTAAGGATTCTTATAGCAGTTGTTTTTAAACCTTAAACCACGCTCGTCCGTTTTCATGAGCCCATTGAAATCGGCATCTTCCGTTTCCACCATCCGTTGCACTGGTTGAATAATGCATGTGGAAGTGAAAGCTACAAACACAAATGAAAGAATCAAAGAGGACGTTCATAGATTCTACTCAGGCTACATACCATAGTAGGCTTTCTGCTCCAGCTGCACATGGAAGCGATGCAGACTGGGTATATTGGCCTTGTAGGTTAACTTGCTCAAAGTATGAGCCAGATTATAATAATAAAATTGTATGAGTTCGTCCTGTTGATGTAGGTGCATTTGCTCCTGCAAAGAGGTGTTGAAAAGATAGAGGAGATCTATGGCCGGCGAGCCCCAAGCCGAATATTGAAAGTCTATAATGATGACATCCAGAGCTGCACCGCTCTCCTTGTCATATTTCACAAGCACATTATTCGTCCAAAGATCGCCGTGCGCCAGCACATTTAGATGTCCTTTGGTGACATCGAATACCCGCTTGCCCAGCTCCATGTGCATGGGTTTGAGCTGGGCCAGCTGCTCGCCGTATTGCTCGTAACCCTGCCACTGACTCACCAAACGACCGCAGGCCTCCAACAAACCGACATAACAGGGTGCATAATTGTTCGTGTAGCGATTGTACATGCCGCGATCGTAGCTTTCCAACGAACCACGCTCACGCTCATTCAGCACAGCCGAGGCTGCATGCATTTTGGCCAACTTGCGCAAGACCAACTTCGTCAGCGGCATATCCAGGCCCTCTATGCGATCGGGCATGATATAATCGCGCACACTCAAATCCTCGAATATCAGCGCAGAGCGCTCATAGTCGACAGCCATGGTCTCGGCAAAGATCTCTTCACTCTCGCCGACCTCCCGCAGCAGCGCTTTCAATTTGGGCAGCACATTTTCATATATGGACATTTCGCGATTGAACATGTCGTAGGGTTCCATGAGTTTGCTGGCGAACTCATCACCCTCGAAGGATGTTTTCACTATGTAATGTCCTGTTTGTACAACGCCGTTGCACGTTCGGAAGTCAGCCTTGATGCGTGTGAGTACGCCACCATAATTTTCACCCTTTCCCAGTGCGGGACGCGCCTGCACGTTGCAAATCTGCAGTTGGGCATCGCCATGATGCCTGCTCAGGCAACGCTCCAGATAGTCCTGTGTGAGCCAAGCGGGCGCATCCGCCGACAGTGGACTCGCGTGGCTTCCATTACAGGCGCTCTGATCAGAGTGTGGCTGATGTATTTTTTCCGCAGTGCTGATTACATGTGGCGTAGACATTTTCCTAAGCTGGTGGCTGACACTCGTTCAAGGTTACTACACAAAATAGCATTACATTTGCCCACCCTAAGTGCCTTTATATACGCGCACACAACAAAAGTTATACTTTTTATGGCAGCATCTTAATTTACGAGTTTGCAAAACAGATCTTATTCTAAATAGGCAAATATTAACAGCGATAGGAAGGGATAAATTTAAAAAAGTCATCCTCGCAGCTGTGATGTGATGCCTTACACGATGTTAATTTATGCCCAACCAGAAGAGAGGAATCTCTTCTTGGCTTATAAAATAGAATTGCTGTGACATAAGACTGAGCACGATTCAGCAGCTGCGTAGTCAGAAGTATACATTTTCAACAGGGTAGAGATTTTGTAAATTGTAAGTATCTGGGGCGGTTGGCAATAAAAAGATAAAAAGGGCAAAGAGTGCAAAGAGTACAAAGAACAATTAAAAGTTACTACTTGCCACTTACTTCCAACTAGTCCTTAAGTGAATTTCCACTGCCAGCAACTATTCCCTGGCGATTTTTCTGGGGCTGTTCTCCCGGCAGTTACGTGCCTACCCGTGTCGTAAACGCTCAATTTAACCAGACTGTGTGCCAACAATGAGTATATATATTTGCATATTTGTGATATGTCACTATATCACTCGTTTATGGCACGCTTTTATGAATGTGTATATCACGACAAGACAAGCATATGAATCTCTCTGCAGAGGCGTAGACTAAACATTGAGCTTTAAGGACTAGTTTAAATAAAGAGAAATTTCTCAATTAATTTTTCTGACCTCGTATCAGAAACCGCCTAGAGCGTTTAGTAGAATTTGAGAATTTCAACTACATCTCATATTTCAAAAATGTTCCAGGGGTTAAACCCCCAAAGCCACGTCCTTAGAATGAGCCCATGTCCGTCTAAACATTGAAACTTTGATTGGATATACTTGAAATATTTGGATACACAGTGTGGCCCGCCAATGATGCACACAACTATAAAAGCTTAGTACAAACGTTGCTGCGGTGCACAATAAAGCTAGCGAGGCACTCATCAACATGACGACACCGGATTGGCTATCACAGGAATACATTGAGGCAGCACTGCGTCGCTTTCATCACGATGACAGCGTAGCCATACGCTCTTTAAGCATAATACCAGCGCTGACCAAAGGTGAAAATTTCGGCGGCGTATTGACCAGAGTCACGGTGGAGTATACAGCTCAAGGTGGCAGTGAAGATTTACAGCGCAGCCTTATCGTGAAGACCTCCTACGAGGATGATGATTTTTCGAAGGAGAAAATGCACCCGTACGACATATTCAATCGGGAGATGTCCATCTATGAGAATGTGTTGCCGCAGCTGAGTGCGCTGCTGGCGGAAATACGAGACGCCGACCAGCTCTTCGCCACAGCAGTGCGTGTGGACTATGAACGGCAGGCGCTGATCTTCGAGGATCTCAGTGAGCGTGGGTATGTGATGGCGGATCGCACGCGGGGCTTGGATGTGCCACACGTGCAGTTGATATTGCGCAAGTTGGCCAAGTTGCACGCCACTTCGGCAGCGTTAAATGAGCGGGAGAACGGGCGCTTGCAGGCCTACGATCGGGGTTTCTTCAATCGCTACACCGACAACTACAGCAGCTACTTCGTGGGCATGTTGGTGGCGTGCGGCAAGTATCTGCTGCAGACATGCCCGCAGCAGGCGCACTATGGCCACAAGCTTCTGGCACTCGAGCCACACTACATGGAAATCGGCAAGCGCTGCTTCGCCCCGACGCCAGGCCATGTCAACGTGTTGGCGCACGGCGACATTTGGACCAATAATGTCATGTTCAGATACGACGCCCAGTCGGGCACGCCACTCGACGTGATCATCATCGATTTTCAGTATTCGTTTTGGGGCTCACCCACGCTCGATCTGCACCACTTATTCAACACTTCATTACAGGAGCAACTGCGTCTAAACGACCAAGACAAGCTGTTCCAATATTACCACAGCATTTTCGCCGACACACTGCGCAAGCTCAACTATAAAACTCAGCCGGTGCCCAGCTTGTACCAATTCCGCTTGCAAGTCGAGGAGAAACGCTTCTTCGGTGAGTCAAGCTGGCTTCGCTTATATTGACAATAATATTGTTGTCAAAAGCAATAACGACTTAAGTCGACTTAAGACGAAATTGAGTTGACGTTACCACTGTATTCCTGACGTTGATGCGCATATTTTGTTCAAACCCCGGTATCTGTACCCATCTCAGAAAAAAAGTTATTTAAAAAAACACATGCACTTATATACATGCAGTTATGTGCATTTCAAGTTTCGAATTGCATTTTCTCGAAACAGTTGTTTTCGACTTAAGTCGTTATTGCATATGACCACAGATATAATGGCGGCCTTGGCCCTTATTCTTTCTCAAAAACGCTGCTGCTAGTATTATTATTAGTAAAAATTATTTATTAAATAATAATCGTTACAGCTCTTCACTCCTCGGTGGTGATTCAACCGGTCATGATCAACGAGAAGACCGAGGATGCTGATTTTAACGCGCTCATGGCGGAAGATGCACGTGCTCTGAGATTCAAAAGCGGTCTCTATGAAAACATTAAAGTACAACAGAATTTAAAAAATTTGCTGCCCCTATTCGATCGTCGGGGCTTGTTAGATGTGAATCAATGTGACTAGAATTTAACGAATATACCGCATAAATGAAATAAGATTAACTGTGCTCTTCAAATTGTTATGCAATGAAATACAAAGGCTTTCATTTAAAGCGCAATGAATTGCATTTCAGTGCTCAATCTACAGATTCAGTATCTCAAGCTAACATCTCTCGCATAGTAAAAAAATATTTAGATGGAATACCGAAACCGATTTTCGGCTCTGCTTGGCGGGGAATCAAATACATAAATGCATATTGTTCTAAGTAAACATTCTTACATTTAAGATCGAGTTAACAAATATTAAACTTTTTACAAGATATGAATTGCTAAATCAGGATGAGGTTCAGTAAATTAGATTGCGAATTTGGTGGGCAAAGAAATGAGCAAATTTATTGATTTTAATTTTCAAATGAAAATAAAGCTTTAAAAATATATGTAATGCAGTGGCTTTTATTATATTTTTCTAATTTCCTAAGGTCCTAATCCAATGGTTTTTGAAAATTGCGTGTTAAGGTCTTTCTAAATAAAGGCAACATCATAGTTCCAAATCTATAAAAACAACCGCAACAAAAGAGCTCTGCTCTATACGCTTATCAACTGCAGACCAGCAGTCTAGCTTCCAACTGTGCTCTTCCAGCACCTCGACTCAATGTTTATCTCTGAGTTCATTCCATTTTATTTACCTTTATAATCCATAATGTATTCTTCAACTGTTTTATATAATATTTTGATTAAATGAAAAGATAGCACAACCATATGCAATTAATATGCAGGGCAATCCTCGTTGGTTCGTCAATTGCTTATTTAATGATAACTGCCTCAAATCGATAATCATGATGTTTTAATACCCCACACCTGGTATTTGGGTTATTGGGTATAATAACTTTGTACGAAAATTGTAACGCATTAAACGAGCCGCCCTAGGTATATAGAAATGATCAGAATCATTTCCGTCTTGATTTCCGGTTGTCCGCCGATCGGTCTGTCTGTCTGTTTGTTGTTGCCAGCCTTTTGATGAAGTCTCGTTGTACTTGTATATATGTTGTATGTATATCTTATTCCCTTTCACATAGTAAAGTACATGTTAATAAAATCTTAATTGTTAAGTCATTTAGAAAAACTGTTACGCGTTCGTAGCAAATGTATAAATAAATTAAGTTGTAAATTTAATGGCAGGGATTTGAGCAAATAATTAAGACACAAGTGCGCCAAGTGAAGAAATCTCACTTATTATCTGCAACTGTAGACGAGCCATATTTAAAGTCAAACGGTATTTACATATACCCACACGATTGCCACTGTCATGGAGAAAAGGGCTTCCGATTCCGACATTCCAGACAATTTAGATTCTGCGATTGAAACATTTTCGCCGGATTTTATAAAAAAAGCAGGCATATTTATATTTTTGCATTGAAATGTGAACAGTTAATTAAATCTTGCAAAAAACAGCTCTTCTTTTAATTAACTTTAGGAAAATATTTAGAATACTTAAATACACAGCATTGACAGAGCTAAACCGTTGGAAATATGTGGTTAATTCCATCATATTAATATTCAGAATTCTAAACATCAGTCCTGCACAGTCAAAGATTAAAGTGAACCTTTGGGTTAACTTGCAATGGGGATAAAGAATGCAATCTTCGGACAACGAGAGCGCGAACAGCATATCATGAAGCTACTAACGCCTTACAGTACGATGTTCAGTAATTAAGAAAATTTTTCTAAAACCAAATTTCCGTGGTTCTATTATTGATGACGGATCAACACCGCGTTCTGGTACCGGAAATCCCGGCATCACAATAGCATGCCGGAATTGAAAGCCTTATAAAAGAATCAAGATAAGCCAATCTGACGAATTGTGCGTAATCAAGATTTGCAAAAAGGAAAACTAACAAGTATGAAAATGTAGTCGGTTCAACCGGCTATTACCAATGCACTACATCCATTATCACGGATAAATTAATGAAAAAATATTATTCATATGAAAAGTGGGCGGGACGACCGACCATTGAACATTCAGAACTTAGAGAGAACATTTTTATTAATCGAAATCGTGAAAAATTAACCGAAAAATTGTCAAACAACCAGATTTTTCTGTATTGAGGCTTTGCGTAGGTATAGTGTAGTGGGTAGTGTTTATCAGCCGATTTGAATTCATACTGAAATTGTCACATAAAGATGTCGTGTATACAGGCATCATCGGTCAAAGTTTCAGCTGAATCCCTTCGGCAGTTTGCTAGAAGTTGTGTTTACCGGAAGGTAAATTTTTCAATGTATGTACTTATATAATCGTAAATTGTGGGCGTGGTGATTTGAATGAATTTTTGCACCAACAGCTGGTTTGGGTAACTAATTTTTCTTGCCATTTCATTGAAATGTCTTTGTTCCTGAGATATGGATATATCGGGAAAAGTAACAGACAGACGATTCGATTCAGATTTTGTTCCTAATTATTTCTATACACTTATCACTATATCTACCACACCTCCTTCTGGGCGTTACAAACATTCGCCAAAACCCAATATGCACTCAAGTATTGTAGTGCACAACAACAACAAAAATTACGTTTCCTGTAGTAGCAGGAAATTTATAAATTACACATCATGTACCTGCTGCGCCGTTATTTTAGATCTGAGACGCGCGCAAAGAGCACCGCTGCAGCAGCTCCTTGTTTATTCTCCACAGAAATTTAAATTTAAAGTGCAAGTTTTTTGTGAGTCGGAAAAATGGGAGAAGTCGATTTTCATCCGGCGCCAGAATGGCTTAGCGTAGATTACCTACAGCCGGTGCTCCAGAAATACAAAAAGGATAATACACTGAAAATCATCGAGCTGACAATGAAACCAGCCACGGCCAAGGGCGAGAATTACGCCAGCGTCATGACACGCCTACGTGTGGACTTCCATTTGAACGGGCAGAAGTGCAAACAAACGGGCTATTACATAGTAAAGACATCCTACGAAAATGATCCATATATATCGAGCATAATGACGCCGTACGACTTGTACAATACGGAAATGCGCATGTACGAGAAAATTCTGCCGCAACTCAGCCAGCTGCTGAAGGAGATCGGCGACGAGGACAAGCTCTTCGCCGAGACGATACACGTGGACTACGAGCGATCAGCGATAATTTTCGAGGATCTGGCCACAAGTGAATTTGTGACGGCCGATCGTCTAACCGGCATGGACATGGCACACGCCAAGTTGGCGCTCAAGAAGCTGGCCAAAATGCATGCCACGGCGGCGGTGCTAAATGAGCGCGTGCCGGGCAGCTTGCAGCGGTTCGATCATGGCATCTTCAATCGGCACACGCGCGGCTTCGGGCCATTCTTCGAAAATACGCTTAATGTGTGTGCGCAATACGCGGAAGAATGTGCGGAACTGGGCGACTACTACAAGCAGAAATTGTTGCGGCTGAAAGAGCGCGTCGTGGAGTATGCCACGCGCGTGTATGACACGCAGGCGACACACTTTCACACGCTTAACCATGGAGACTTCTGGGTGAACAATGTGATGCTGCGTTATGAGCAAGCGGGCAAAAATGGCGGCGCGCCCACGGCGACAAAGCAAATCAAGGATCTTATGCTGATTGACTTTCAATTCTGCACATGGGCCTCGCCGGCTGTGGATCTACATTACTTCTTCAACACTTCGCTCGAAGGTGAGCTGCGTCTGCATCATCAGGACGAGCTGGTGCAGTACTATCATCAAATACTGGCGCACACATTGCAACAGCTGAAGTTTGGCGGTTACACTCCCACTTTGCATGAGTTCTGTGTACAGATGGAAGCCGGACGTTTTTATGGTAATTTACGCTTATCTTTATGCTATAGAGAGCATGGATTCCACACCTATAAAAAGGACGAAGATCAGATTGCCTAATTTTTGTTTATTAAAAGCACTTTTTGGAGTTTGCCGCTTCACCCGAAGTTGAAAGTTTACTGGTTTCTTCAGATACTCTCTCTGGCATCGCCGTCTCCACCTTATCCATGCACATTCCTGTGGTATCATCCATATCCGCTAAAATAGCCCCTTCCCTTTTCATCAGAGCGCCAACCATATAAATCGATGAAAGATGATGAGCTTTTGGCAAATGTCAGCATCTTGATCATGTTTCTGAGCATTTCCCTAATGTCTTTTTTTTTAATATCAAACATGCGCGTGCTTTCAGCCCAGAAATTTTCGCCACAACATATTTTTTATTTCCAATACATTTAATAATTTTGTAATTTTTAATTTTAGCGGTAACTTCCACGCTGGTGGTGCAGCCAGTAATGATCAACGATAAAACTGACGATGCCGACTTGAAAAGTCTGATAGTGGACGATGAACGTGGGCGCAATTTTCGCAATATATTGTACACGAACAAAGTCGTGCAGGAGAATGTGAAAGCGCTGCTTCCCTTCTTTGATCGCAGAGGTTTGCTAGATGTGACGGATTAATAAATGAGTTGATAGACAAGTTCCTCGCACAATTTACCGTTCAACATTTAGACTAGATAATGTATTAGACAATTTTAATGTATGTCTATCCCAGCTAAACACTAATATTGTACAAGTATATGCGACACCAACAGCCCTAATGTCTCACTAAATAGATTTTGAAAATCCTTGTAATGGAAAATTTTAAAGATGTTTTCTTTATACAGGCTTTTCAAATCTTTGAAAATTCTTTATAAAATAAGTTGTTAATTTACAAACTGGAGAAGCTCCGAATATCAAAAAATCTGTATAAGCAAATATAATAATAAGCATACCATATGTGTAATTTACCGTCTTCAAATATATTACAAAGTAATATTACAAACTGCGTAGGAAAATAAAAACAACTTAGAAATCCCAGCCTGCATACTCCTTAACCACATCCTTGTTCTCCTTACGATGGCGCTGCACTGCATTAGCCTCACCTTTGACTACGCAACGCTTACGCATTTCGCGTTTCTCCTTTGCATCCATGGTGCGTTTCAGGCGGTCTGTTATGACGGAGGGAGCAATAGTGCTGGCCGTGGTGGAGTAAGAGCGTTGACTGCGGGCATCATTTAACAACTTCTCTACCATTTTCAGGCGATACATGCGAGAATTGGGATCCACGTTCGCCAATTCCGGTATGTCACCGGTTTCCAAATCATTAGAGCTCATAGATGCAGCATCAAATGGATTATTGTCAGCAGCATTGATGGAAATGGAGTTTAGATGATTTAGCTCTGCTGCTTTTGCTATCTGTGATGTTGGCACAAAGGTAGGTGATACTTCGGTTTTAGATTCAATAGGCGCCGGCGGCGCCAGCAACGACTCGTTTAGCAGTGGTGTATCAGCTGGAATATCTACTTCTGGCCCAATAGCAATATTGCCCAAGTATTGCGTGCATGACTCAATGTAACGTCTTATGGAGTCGTTCGCTTTCCTGGAATCCTTTGCTTCACTGAATTCCACTTCATTCTCGAGTTGTTTACGATATTCAGTAATGTCCTCATTTGTAAAATTGTTCGTAGCGTCCTCGGTAGCAGGTTCAGCATCATCCTCATCTTCCGTATCTTCATCGCTTTGAACCATGCCATATTCCTGTATAGAAATCGTTATTATTTGTCTGCCGTACTTACAGACTTTCGTTATCATTACCTGCAAAAGTTCTTTTTCCATTTCCTTGGTGAAACCATAACCCGTGCAATGCACCTCGGTATCCAAATCATCCTCACGCACCAAATCACTGAACTTGGGATATTCCTCACTTTCATAGCCAAACTTGCGGCGGAACATTTCCCGCACACAATTGACATCGCGGTCAAAGAAACTGATTTATGAAAAAAGAAAAACTGATATACCTAATCTGGGATTTGCGTATTCGTTCCTCAGGGGCACTCTATAGATAGACGAATCTTAGTTACAATCTGTCACATCGAGCGCTTTTATCTCAATGTAATTAGTTGATTTCATAAATTTTTGTGACAGCTAGTAGATAAGATTGAATACCTAAGCATCAACTACTTACAACTCTGCATTTTCATGTGAGGTGGACATCATTTGAGGGAAATCAATCAAAATCGGTTGGCCTTCATCAGTGAGCATTAAATTGAATTCATTGAAATCACCATGGATAACACCAGCATTGCCCAGACGCACAATAAGGTTCATAAGATCATCATACACTTGCTCTGTATCTACCAGCTCATGCACTTGAGTCCTGTTGGAATCAATCAAATAAATAAATAAATAATAATATTAACTGCAAATTCAGGCACGTACATAGGCCAACCATTGACCAGTTCCATTAGCACGCAATGCCGATTGAAATCAATGGGCTTCGGCACCGGAAAGCCACGCTCATGCAAAGCACTCATGTACGCGAATTCTCTAGTCGCTGAAATGCGTGACAAGTAAAGCCAGGAGGCTTTATGGCGACGCCCGTGGTAATCACGCTTAGCCTTCACATTGCGAAAACAGGTGCGTCCCAAGCGATGCAATTTCAGGCAAATTGGTGTGCCCTCCTCATCAGCGACTGTATAAATGTTGGATTCTTTGCCGACGCCAATTTGGTTGCCGAAAGAAGCAATCGAACCGCGCAGTGTCAGCGATTTTAATGCCAAATAATCGTAGCCCATATTGGAGAGACGGTAGCCGTCAACTGTAATAGTAATGCGGAATTTCAGACGCGCTACACGGAAAAGAGCACACGCTACCTACATTTCTTGCCACGCTCATATGCCACGAGCTTGTGTTTGCAGAGTTCACGCAGCAGCTTGTTCACACCGCCCGCCTTCAGATTTGCAATGGAGGCACACAGAGCGCCTGGCACCAGCTCATGATTCTTCATGCCCATTTCCACCTGTACACCAATAATAGCAACATACACACCAAGCGAAAAAGTTAAAAACTGGTTTCTAATTACCGCAGTCAACACACGAAAATCTTCCTTGGTCAAATAACGCAGCACAGTTACATTCAATTTGCCCATGGTGACTTTTATCTGCCTTCCTTGTCAGTTTAAGCAATTTTAAATTTGTTTAATGAATTTTTAATGCATTTGCAAATCACAAATTAAATGTCACGTTTCTCAGTGAAGTGCTGCTTCTTCAAAGGCGCAGCTACGGCGCAGTAGCAGCACTGCAGGGGCGAAATTGGAACACCGCCCTTAACATATTAATACATAGCACATATTTTCACTCTCTTCTTTTTCTTTTTTTATTATAAGAATATCACAAACAACAAATTTGATCCCCTTAAAACTATATATATAATATAAAATATGTGCATGGAAAAAAATTTTATAAAAAGGTCAACTAATGTCAGGATTTTTCAAATTCTTCGCAATTTTCCTCTTCCGCACATTTGACTATCACTTTTTTGTAGCCAACATTTGACTCGTGCAAGGCCGTTCGAAAAGCCGCATCAACATGCTGCCACTTGTAGATGCGCGCTATCATACCCTCAACCGGAGCCTGACCACTCTGCATCAAATGTATGGCTGTGGGGAACCTATAAAGAAATAAGAAAGCTTCAAGTTTATCCCGATACCCGATACCTTAAATGCCTGCTAGATGCAGTTAGAATGGCATCCTAAATAGAGCCCCTGAAAACCGAGTGCCTGAATGATCCCTTGTAACCGGATAATCGAGCAAATCGGTTTTCAGAGATCTCCAAGATTAATCGCAATAAGAATAGGCTGCTAATTCGATTAACTTGGCCAATCTAGCAGCACAGATTTAGTTTAAATGATATACGGCCGGATATGCGGAACAGACAGGCCAACAAGTTGAAAACTCACATATTCGTTGAACGAAAACTGGGCACCATTCTGAGATTCTTCATTAGCAAGTCCATGGCATTGAAACAGGCGCACTCGGTCTCACACTCGGCTAGTACACAGGTGCCACACACTTGTAATGCCATCACGGCCAAGTTCATCGTATTCTCGGAAATGGCGCAATTAATAACTACATCCGGCCAATCGTTGAGTGTAGAGAAAATAGACTCCAACGCCTCCGTGTGCTGTATACAGCAGTCGTCGTAGAGCACAAAATCAAAGTCGAAGCTTCTGCGTATAGACTCCAGTGTATAATGCATGGTCGATGTTATGCAGACCTTACGAGCGCCAAAGGCACGGGCGGATATCGCAGCTGCAACTGCCGTAGGACAGGAGCCTATGACGAGCACGTTTGTAATGGGGGTGATGTGTGCCTTGATGCAGGCCTGGCAGCCCAAAGCCAGTGTTTGCGTCAGAGTGGCCTCCTCCATGCACACTCCGTGGGGTATTTTGTGGCAGAGATCGGCGGGATGCACTTGATACTTGGATAGGAAACCATTGAAAATTAGTTGGGCGCACAAATTGTACAGACCGCGCTTGCAAAAATCGCAAATGCCGCAAGATAAACCAGACTCGACTGCTACACGATCACCCGGTTTCAAATTGTAGATACACCTGCCAATCTACCAACGAAGTCAGCAAAAACACACACAGATTATTTTAATGACAAATAGCAAATGTATAATATTAAAATCTGCTTCCCATTGAATCATTAAAAAATTCGATCTGCTTACCTTCTCCACCACCCCAGCCGCATCATGTCCCAGAGTTATGCCGGGACTGGATTTGCCACCAGTTTCATAAATGTGTATGTCTGAGCCGGAAATCGCCACTGCTTCTGTGCGTATAAGTACATCTGCAGAAGGAAGTGTAGGAAGTGTGCTCTTCAACTATGTGCCATGATGGCCTCTATTTATTTTCTTACCGTAATCGCTCATGTTCGGTATTGCCTCACAAGTCATCTCGATTTTGCCAGCATCGGAAATTTTGATCTGTTCATTGCACGCCTTGTCTTTTTCGTCTTCATCAGATTTCTCAGTCAGCACACCATTGTTACATGGATCATGGCAGTTGACACGTGATCTCGAAGAGACACTTGTGCCGAACATTCTCTTCAATACATAAGACGCTGCGTGACTAGTGCTGAAATGACTTCTCATTGAGTGCTTATTTTCTACCTTGTAAATAAAAGAAAGGAACGAAGTTGTATACTGTACTCTCCAGGTTTTCTGTACTACTGCAGTAAACCCTACATACCCTTTTTGCCCTTCTTTTTACCCTTCTTGCTCTTCTTTCCCCGTTTTTCTTCCTTGTTGCAGGCTGTTTCTTTGGCGGGTTTGCAAAGCGGTTTTGGGCATTCATCACTTTTGCCGAAGCAGTTCTTCAGCTTATTTCTGCGTTTTATATTTTTACGATTTTTAGGCATTTTGATTGTCGTTCCACCACATTTCTTGCAAGTAATGTTGCTCGTACTGAACAACCTTGTTAGTTTAGCGGAAGTGGTACTGAAGCTCCTCTTCAAGGGTGCCAGTATAATGCAGCTATACATGCTCTTGCCTAGTTCATCGGCAGTAGATGTAATTGCGGCGGTACTGAAGCTCTTTTTGCATGGGTCGGTTCCACTCTTACCTCCTTTTTTGTCACCTTTTCCACAGTTGGGCTTTGTGCTATATTTTGCCTTTTCGCCAGTATTGGGACAAATAGTGGCTTTCTTCTCTTTGTCCTTATTGTTTGAGCCACCACACTGGGATTTATTGTTTTTGGGGGTACATTTGGAGTCATTTTTTTTTGGTGATCCACAGCTGGATTTGGAATCAGATTTTTTTGGAGATCCACAAATTGACTTGGAATCACTCTTTTTTGGTGATCCACAACTGGACTTGGAATCAGATTTTTTTGGTGATCCACAAATTGACTTGGAATCAGTCTTTTTTGGTGATCCACAACTGGACTTGGAATCAGATTTTTTCGGTGATCCACAACTGGACTTAGAATTAGATTTTTTTGGAGATCCACAAATTGATTTGGAATCACTCTTTTTTGGTGATCCACACTTGGAATCACTTTTCTTGGGGGTGCATTTGGAGCCAGTTTTTGTTTGTGATCCACAGCTGGATTTGGAATCAGATTTTTTTGGAGATCCACAAATTGACTTGGAATCACTCTTTTTTGGTGATCCACAACTGGTCTTCGAACCAGTTGTTTTTGGTGATCCACAACTGGATTTGGAATCAGATTTTTTTGGTGACCCACAACTGGACTTGGATTCCGATTTTTTATCTGATCCACAACTGGACTTGGATTCAGATTTTTTTGGTGATCCACAACTGGACTTGGTATCACTTTTATTTTTCATGAAACAAGGATCTGCTGTATTGCACTCGAAACATGCGTTTGGTTTCTGCTCAGGTTTATTACATACTTCTTTTTTTCCTGATTCCTTACCACCCTTACTGTCCTTCTTTACAGATGCACACTTTGCCTGAGAATCACTTTTCTTAGGCGATCCACAACTTGACTTGGACGCGGATTTCTTTGGAGATCCACACTTGGAATCACTCTTCTTGGGTGATCCACAACTGGACTTGCTATCAGATTTTTTTGGTGATCCACAACTGGACTTAGAATCAGATTTTTTTGGTGATCCACAAATTGACTTCGAATTAGATTTTTTTGGTGATCCACAACTGGACTTGGAATCACTCTTTTTTGGTGATCCACACTTGGAATCACTCTTTTTTGGTGATCCACACTTGGAATCACTCTTCTTGGGGGTACATTTGGAGTCAGGTTTTTTTGGCGACCCACAAGTAGAATTGGAGTCAGATTTTTTCGGTGATCCACAACTGGACTTGGAATCAGACTTTTTTGGTGATCCATAACTTGACTTGGACTCGGATTTCTTTGGAGACCCACACTTAGAATCACTCTTCTTGGGTGATCCACAACTGGACTTAAAATCTGATTTTGTTGGTGATCCACAAATTGACTTGGAATCACTCTTTTTTGCTGATCCACACATGGAATCACTCTTCTTGGGGGTACATTTGGAGTCAGTTTTTTTTGGTGACCCACAAGTAGAATTGGAGTCAGATTTTTTTTGTGATCCACAACTTGACTTGGACTCGGATTTCTTTGGAGACCCACACTTAGAATCACTCTTTTTGGGTGATCCACAACTGGACTTGGAACCCAATTCGGATTTCTTAGCTGATGCACAGTTTATCTGAGTTTCACTTTTCTTTGGCGATCCACAACTAGTCTTGGAGTCAGATTTCTTTGACAAAGAAGGTTTAGCATCCTTTTTTATGAAGCAAGGATCTGCTGTTTTGCAGTCGATACTGGAGTTTGGTTTTGCCTCAGGTGTATTGCAGTCCGAAGCTTTCTTACCTCCCTTCTGGTTTTTTTCCTTCTTGCTTGTCTCTTTTTTGCTGGAATGGCATGGAGACTTCTTATTGCTTTTGCAGGGATCATTCTTCTTCTCCACGTTGCAGGGAGCTTTGTATTTCTTTTTCTTCGGCTTACAGGGTGGTAATTCCTCCTTCTCGCAGTCATCCTTCTTTTTGCAGGGATCCCAACCACACTTTTCTTTCTTATTCTTATTCTTCTTCTTTTTAGCTTCCATGTTAGGCTTGACAGACTGTTTGTCGCCGCATGGCGATGCCTTTTCTTTAGTTTGGCCGCATATCGACTGAGACTCCATTGATTCAGAGGAACAAGGTTTGCAACTGGATTTAGATTTTGGCTTGGAACCTTGGCTCATCGCCTCCCGACGCTTGGCTGCCTCTTCCAGAGCCCGCTTATAAGCTCCGCAGCTCATGAGACCTCTTGCACCACAGTCTCCTATAATGGCGGACGAGGATAGCAATGGCGTGTCTGAGCACTTTTGGTCGGATCCCTTAGATTTATTTTTTTTCCCGGACCCATCTGAATTAGATCTCGATCCATTTGGCTTAAAAATAGGCAGACTAGAGTTGCCTGGCGATACGCAACCCTTTTCGCCCTCACGTACACAAACGATATGTGGATTGCGTTGGCCCTTATCGCTGGCACCGTAAGTCGACTGGGTGGAGAATGATTTCCGTCCAATATCGGAGGGAAATCCCTTCTGGAGAGCAGTGCTACAAATATTCGCTGCAATGGTCGTCACAGAGTCATTGAATTCCGGCACTTTAATCTGTCGTATCTGCTCCGGTGACAATTTGGACGGATCGATTTCTATGGTACCCTGAATCAAGGCATGGAAGTTCAGAGGCACGGTATGCTTCTGCTGAGCGGTATCCATGTACAAGCACGTTGTCAGCGCTAAAGTTGGATCTTTCAAGGATGTTGATTTCGGCGGTTTAAACAACTCCAGATCCCTGGCCTTGTTACCCAGCATAATTGCGTCCCTGATATTCGTCATATCCATTTCAAAAGCCAACTGCACTGATGAAATCGCCATATGTTTGAGCTTTTCCTGCAAAGTTTCAGGCACTTGAGCAAAGAGATGTCGCTTTGAATCGTTCCATTTGATCACGTCGAAAGCATCACTGGGATTACAATGGTTCGTTTCCATTTCCTTCCGTTGAGGCTGATCCAGCGGATCGTATAACGCCACCGCCTGCTGCTTCTCGTTCTCCTTGGCAGTTTCTTCCGTTGTCTGCCAAAGTTCTGTCTTGTCTTTACCCTCGAATTCCGTTAACAGCGGAGTTTCTTTCTCTGCAATCACCTTGGAATTTTTGGTTGAGGCTCGATTATTGAATGAAAACTCGGTCAAGCTATCGGTGAAAGCTTCGATTTGTCTTGCATGATCGCGTAGTACTGATAGGGTAGATAAGGTCCTCTGTACGGCATCGTCATCACTTTGAAAGAGGTTAATCGGTATCAACAAGATTTTCGTCGACGCAGCATTGTCTGTTGAACTGATCAAAGCCACGGGCAATATGTTGGTAATGTCACTGAAGTTGTCGGCGCCAGTTGTTGTTGCTGCTGCCGCCGCATTCCGCTTATCCGACTGGTCGCAGGACCTCGGCGGAGGGTTTCCCGAGGAAGGTGTATAAAATTGCGAGTTACCTGATTTTGATCCCAGCAGACGTTTACTGACACAATCTCGCACATGTCGGAGATATGTTAGACGACCCTTTCGAAAGTTCATACACACAACGGGAGAGTGTGGACATGTGGTGGAGGAATATGAGAGTCGTCGGGATAGCTAAATTGCAAATATCGTTTAGGTTGAGAAAAGGAAAAACTTAAAACCACGCAAAAATGCTTACTCGAAATGTTTGTAAGATATTTCCAAATATTCGCATTGTATTTCAATTTTGGAAAACAACAAAATTTTGCTAAAAAAAAAACCGGAAGAGAAAACGGACTTTTTTCTATTTTATAAAATTTCCTTTTGATATTTTTGTAAAAATTTTATATGAACACATATTTGTTAGCTTACTTAATTTAGAAGTGTTTTGTTTGAAGTGTTTTAGGTGAAGGTGTTTTATCGATGGCTATTACAGAGGATCACCAAATATGCTCTGGCCGCGAACGAATGCTAAGCTCGATGTTGTTAAGTATTTCATCCGCCTGGACTTCTCGACCAATGGAACTGAAATTCTACACTATGGTCTGCTGCTTCTCTGTAGCCACATAGCCACTGAAGCAAGTGAGTGAAGGCCAAGAAAATACTGGCTGCCTTCGGTTGTAAATTTTATTTGGAGTATCCACCTTGTGATTGAAGAATAAATACAACCCCTATTATTCGATCCGTATGAACATTCCTTTCGAACGTTTCATTAACTGATTAATCGTGGTGCTCCCACCTCCTTTCGCACCTCTCAGCACCAAATTATGATGAGTAGCGTACAATTTCGAGCGAGTTTAATGACCATGGAATGGTTACTTGGTCTATGGGCATGTGGTTTTAGCATAAATGCGGCCACCAAATTAATCGAGAGTGTTTAGAATAAACATTGTAAGCAGTGCAATGAAAAATAACTGTCGAGATCCATCGATGTGAGTTGTGCGCGCCATTTGGCGTCGTGTGAATGGGCGAAGACGCCGCTTGCATATTAATTGCACCTCAAGTCGCGGGTAATCGAAAAGATTCGATGGTAGTGTGGGCCCTGCGAGAATAGGCATAAGTGTCAGCTGGTCAGTTCGATTTCGCGCGCCGCCGATACCGTTTTAAAAGTCTCCCCATATTGTAGACTGATCAAACTGGAGTGTTTTGAATTTAAGGCCAAAAACTATAGGAATTGAGTTACTGAAGTTCCGTGCAAAATGTCGCCTTATAAACGGTCTATATACCAGCTCATAGTTTTTGCAGTAATAAGCCATGTGAGTGTATAATTTCAATTACTTTTGAGGAGCAGCCATTTTCAGTGTATGAAATTTGAAAGAATGTATAGTAACGTATAGTATATTAACGAAAGATATCACTGGTTAGAAATATATATTTATATTTTTGAAAAAAAAGGAGACAATTTTGCTGACCAATCATTAAAATTTTTTATAAGAGCTACAATCCATTATGCAGCAAATGACAAAACTATAGTAGAGGGAAAAAACCTATAAAATTTTTGCAAATAATGAAAAACACAAACATTGTTGTTGTTAACATCAAACTGCATTATAAAATTGAAAAACTATAATGACTGATGAATGCTTGAGCCATGTTTGGGCGTATGTGGGATTTATTTTCTGCTTTGAGAGCCTGATTTGATATTTCTTTTACTTTCGAATTATTTTGGGTTGTATGTATTTCTGAGACTGCCGAGATTTATATTTTCTATATAAATAGATGTTATATACGGCACGACTTCGCATTAAATATTCTTCCTCTTTTATTGACGCTTTTACGAAAACTGTTTGAAAAATCTAGTAAGTGGCAGTTGATGGATTTGCATATGCCATAAATAACGTCATTCAATTAAATCGATTGCCATTTTTGAAACTTCTTGAAACCTTTAACTGCTCATTTGAGATAGAGAATGGCACCACATGTTGTGCATTTCAATTGACAAATTATTGTGCTGACTATTCCGTTGTGTTTTACAGCCAGCGCTGCACGAAGTAGATGCAATGGCGGCCACCACCTATATGCCCACAACGCACATTGTCAGTTACGTGCATCTGGCGAAAGCGAAGAAGAAGAGCAAAGCCAAGTTTGACGAATTTCACGATTCAGATTTTGAAAATATACGGGGAAACTCGCGCGACGCGCAGTCATTGGAGAATCCATCTCGCGGCGCCAAATTGCAAATTAACGGGCGCTTTGTACAGCAACTTAATACAAATTTGGATAATAGTCTCAAAGTATCACCAGCTTTCCAGAAGTCGGATGCACTTAACAGCAAAATCAGCAATAACAACAGCGACGACTCACCTGATCCTAGACAAAATACACTGGAAAACTCCAAGGAGGTTTTCGGCGCTACCAACAATCACCACGAGTCACCCAGGCGTATGCAGCTGCTTGCCAATGGCAGCATGGATACAATGTGGAATCGTAACAAGCAGAGCATACCCGTGCTGGAGCCGGTGAAGCATCTGGTGAACAGCGTGCGCAATGGCGCACTCAATCACACCTTCCACAACCGCAACCACCACCACCAGCTGCTGAGTCCGAATACCGGCATGGAGCATACGTCGGCGCAGAACGCGTCGTCGGCAATCGAAACTGAGGAGGAGCGTGAGATGGTGAACGAGAGCACGGAGTTCAAGTTGCTGGAAGTATTGGGCACGCTGGGTGGCATGATTTGGAGCTTCTTCACCAACATTCAGAAAGTGTTTGCGGCCAGTAGTGGCAGCGCCAGTGCTGCTTCCTCATCTTCCAGTTCAGGCGGCAATCGCTAGATGACATGAAATAATCTTGTACTATTACATTTTTACTGTGATTAACGCGAATAGTTTTTTAACCAAAATATTTAACTTATTTGTTTTTTGTTACTAAAAAAACATCAGCAAGTTTTAAAATATTACCTGTTTCCTAGAAAGTCTAAAGTTAGTAAATAAATGCCAGTAGGCAATTTTATAAACACGCTTCATGTTGAATGGAGTCTAAATGCGAAGCATAATTACCAATCGCAGAAATATGTTAGTTGATTCAAGAGCAATAAGAGGCAAAACATAGCTCCCGTAATTTAAGGATATTCTTTTCATATGATGATTTTCCAAATTATTAACAGCATTGTTTTCCATCTAATAATCAATAATCAACCGCATGAGTAGTATGAATATGGCGGTTCTGGGACAACCTGTGGAGCGTGGAGAAGTGGAGAAGCGAAAAATTTGTATGTGTGGAGCAGTGTGACGTCACATTTTTGCTCCACCATATGGTGAGGAGAAACGATGACGTCATCAGCGGTAATGTAAACAATACGATGACGTCATCAGTGAAAATGACGTCATCAGCGATAATGCAACCCTGTTTTAAAATTTGAAGGTGACGTCATCAGTGGAAATGCAACCCTGTTTTAAAATTTGAAGGTGACGTCATCGGTGGAAATGCAACCCTGTTTTAAAATTTGAATTTCACAATTTGAATTTCACAATTAGATGTAATTTGAAGCCGTTTATATATGTATATGTGTGTATGTGTGTGTGTGTATGTATATTAGAATTTCACATTTAGATGTAATTTGAAGTGTGTATGTATATTAGAATTTCACAATTAGATGTAATTTGAAGTGTGTATGGAGCAAAAATGTGACGTCACCAGTGAAAATTTGTATGTATGGAGCAAAAAAATACTAGAACAATTCCTCCATCGTATGGGAGGAGCAGAAAGTTTACTAAAATCATGTGTGAAAATGCAACCCTGCAATACAATTTGAATTTCACAATTAGATGTAATTTGAAGTTGTTAATATATGTGTATATGTGTGTGTATATTTGAATTTCACAATTAGATGTAATTTGAAGCTGTTAATATATGTATGTATATATGTGTGTTATAGGGAATCGAGAAGAAGGTATATTACTTACATATAGAATATTTCGTTAGTTTTAGTTAAAACGTTGAAGTAATCATGTCGCTAGCGGTTGAAATTGAAAAGTTTTTAGTCGATTATTCCTCATTTGTTCTACCAGAGCATCTAACATCCTTTTTTCTATGGCTTGAACAAATAAAAAGGGCGGATTCTAATGAACTAGTTGAAAACCATTTTGGAAGCCACTATAGAGAATGTGCATGGAGCAATGAAAAATGTACATCCGGACCGGATACTTGCGTCTGCTTTTATTATGAGAGAGCATGTAAAAATGCAAAGATATTGATGAGTCACTATCGTCGTTTGAGAGGAAGTTATTAATGATTTCAAATATTCTATGTTGTAAAATATTTGTTTAATACGAGAATAAATTCATATAAATGGCACGTCACATCTGCCTTTTATTCATTGCGATATTGGCTTAGATCACATCATCATGACATCGAAAACGCTTACTTTAAGTGGAAATACCTCTATTCTGACGGCAAACTACTTTCCACCAATAGATTTATCGGAAAATTATGTGTGTGGTCTAATTGATTTTTATACCTATAATTCTATACCGAATGTTGATGTTGGGAACAATTTATTTCATATCGATGATGTAATTATTGAAATACCGGTCGGCTTATATGAACTTCAAGATATTGCAGAATACTTGCATGAAAAATATAATGAAATCAAAGAAGATGGTGCACTTTCAATTGAAGCAAATAACAACACGATGCAAACAGAGATATATTCCACTGAAAAGATTTACTTTAATAGGAAACGAACTATTGGCAAACTATTGGGCTTCAAAAGCAGGGAACTAGAAGCGGGCGATTTTCATTCGTCTGATTTACCAGTGAATATCACCAACATTAATATAATAAGAATACATTGTAATATAGTAGTCGGTGCATATATCAATAGCTCACCAGCTCATACAGTTCACGAATTCTCGATTGATGTAAGCCCTGGATATAAAATAAATGAACGTCCTCAAAATGTTATCTATCTACCAATCAACGTTAAAGAAATAAGTTCTATAACAGTGAAAATCCTAGATCAGAACGACAATTTAGTTAATTTTCGTGGAGAAACAATTACTTTAAGACTGCATTTTAAGCCGCAAGAGTAATGATTATTTACAATAAAAATTTACTGAAGAGTGAAGTATACCTCACTTCTTCTCCGTCTGTTGAACAAAGAAGGTTACATCAACGGAGACGACAATCACCTAAACATAAACAATTAACAAAGCTTAACAAGGACTTCTTGAAATCTCTAGGATTTCAATTGAAAAAATAAAAAACAACAACAACAACAAGAACAACATCATCCCTAATTTAATCATGAGCGAAATCCTTAATGTTCTACAAAAACCTTTACATGATGAGCGGATTATAAAAAAAGAATACCATAGTTATTCGCCATATCTTCAATCGTATAACAATAATGATGAAGTTAGGATTGCAATTCAAAATCAAGATCTACAAGTTCTACCCAGCGAAAGTTTTATTTATATTGAAGGATTTGCAACCCTAGAGAATGGTACAATTTCATCTAATATTAAATTGAAAAACAACTCTGTAGCATTTATGTTCGACGAAATTCGCTATGAGTTGAATGGACTTGAAATTGATAGCACACGCCACTTGGGTGTAACAACGACAATCAAAAATTATGTCTCTCTAAACATTAACGAAAGTAATATGTTAAAAAATGCTGGATGGACAAATGGTGGTGAAACGGTTTTAAACAATGGGTATTTTAATTATTGCGTACCCTTAAAAATGTTGTTGGGTTTTGCTGAAGACTATAGTAAAGTGTTATTAAATTCTAAACATGAATTGATATTATTACGTTCAAAATCAGACGAGAATGCAGTTTACTCCTCTGAAGGAAACGAAAAAGTCGAGATGAAAATAATGAATATAACATGGAAAATTCCTCATGTTCAACTAGCCGATTCTTCAAAATTAGAAATGTTTAAAACTATTAAAAGCGGTCATCCTCTAAGTATGGCATTTCGCAGTTGGGACTGTCACTTCAATCCGATGCTCATTCAAGGAACAAATCACTTATGGAATGTAAAGTTATCGCAGCAGAACGAAAGACCCCGCTTTATTCTAATAGCATTTCTAAATGAAAACAAGTTTCAACACTGTGACCTAACCGATATCAAAGTACATTTAAATTCTGATACTTACCCTTATGATGACCTCAATCTTAAATTTGAACGAGAGCGTTATGCTATTCTATATGAAATGTATTCAAAATTTCAACAAAACTACTACATTCGTGACCCTCAACCGTTGCTCTTATGTGAAGAATTTAAAACAAAAGCTCCAATCATTGTAGTAGATGTCACACATCAGAATGAAACAATCAAATCAGGACCAATAGATATCAGGATTGAATTTAAAACATTAACAAATGTTCCTATAAATACCTCAGCATACTGTGTACTCATACATGATAAGCTTATCGAATACACCCCACTAACTGGTGAAATAAGGAAAACAAATTAAGCTACATTTACATTCATCTATTAATCTTCTATGAGTGTACACGTGCATCAACGATGGAAATCAAACATTTTATAACTATAGATGTGCAAGGCTTTATTGGAAACTTCAACAAATTTATAGCTAAAGAGCTGGCAATTTCTTTTAATTCTTTTGAAGTTCAAAATTTCATCATCAAGCCGCCATTTGAATTCAATAGGTTAGCAGTAAAATATCAGAAACAAGCAAATTGGCTAACTGCGAAACATCATGGTTTCGAATGGAACGATGGATCGGTTTCCTTCAACAGCGTCAAAAACTTTTTAAAGGAAAACCTTCAGGATGCTATAGTGTATGTGAAAGGAAGCGAGAAAAAACGTTGGATCGAAAAATTACTAAATATGCAGATTAAAGTTTATAATGTTGAAGACGAATTCTGTTTTGAAAATTTTAAGACATTGCAAAAAACATATTCTAGTATCCCGCAATGTTCTTATGCTCATAGCGGAGTTTGTGCTCTGAAAAATGCTATTATTCTAAGAAAAATTATTTATCTTGAAAGTAAATTATAAAAATAAAAAAACAATATAATTTTCAAGTATTTTATTTGTTTTTATTAAATAAGGAATATAAAATTGTACATGTTAATTATTTTTCAATTAATTTGATAATGTCCCCACGCTAATGTGTTAACACCATCTTCTTGAATACATCTCTTATCATCTGAACAACTTAATATTAATTTTTTGAGCTCTTGTGTATACAATTGATGAACTCTTGATCTAAATATATACATATTACCATAGAATTGTTTCTTCCTCAACAAACAATCTTTATAATCTTCTATACTAAGGTTTTTTAATAAAGCTTTTTTAACGCCTTTTGCTTTTTTTACTTGTTTACAATTGATCGTATCAATAGAATACATTTTTGATCGAAGGCCGACGAATTCCCTCATTATATTTCCGTTGTTTTCATCTTTCATCATGCCGAGAACTTTTTTGTTTTTCAAAGGCAAATTGAAGGCATTGTCATTTGAATATCCTGAAGTATCGAAATACAAATCTATATCATCTCTAATGTCTTTATAAAAATCTTCAGTCTGAATATTGTAAATGAATGAGTCTGTATCCATGTAATTTAAAGTTAAATTTACACCAAATTTCGGTTTCATATAATTATAATGGAAATCATACATTTTTAATTTGGATAATTCAAGTACCGTAAAACCTAAATATATAGGTTTATTATACAACGAATGAACCCTATTCAATTGGATTGCAACCATGTCATCTGTAAACAATGTAGAGCTATGATAATTGGGTTTTGCAATTAGAGCGCGAGCACCTAAATGTTTTCTATAACTTTCCCATTCAGTTACAATTTTAACATCTTTTCTCTTATCGACATTTTCCATTGTTTTGCCGTATACGGCATTATTTAAGAGTTTAAAGAAATTTTTTTCAAACTCGTTTTTAGCTAATGTTCTATGATGAGTATTCAAATCTATATATTGCTTCAACCAACTCGACTGTTTAAATTTCAAAATTGTGTGTATTTTTTTCAACTTTAATCCATTTGCTAGACATTGCTTAAGATTTCTATGATGAATAATGTAATTAGTTTTATTATTTAAATCTGCTATTAATTTTTTACATTGGGTTATGGGGCTGTTTTTATTTTCTACACAAAATGGCAAGTCATTATGTAGAATATGGTAATTTTCTGGATACTCTAAATCTACTTCAAGTATATAACCAAAAGAAGAATTTTCTTCAATTGATTCTATCTCAAAGTCATCGAAATTTTGCATCCATTCAAATCCACCATATGGAAGCTTTTCCGACATTGCCCAACCATACAGATTATTTGCATCTAAATACATTAAATATTCTGATGGTTGGGTAATGTCGTAATCACTCATATATTTATTGTTTGCCTTGGAATGTCTCTTGCAGCATTGGACAAGTCCACCTCGTATTCCCTTTTGTACAAAATTGTACATATCTATATCGGTAAGGAGCTCAAGTTCAATATTAGTTGTTTTAAGCATTGCATCCCAAGATAAGCCTGGAGCAGTATAATATTGACAGGGATCTAGCCCATAAATATTTTTGCAAACCTTTCTAAAATTTTCAAAAATATCTGTCAATAGTAAAACATCTGTTTTCAAATACAACATCATATAACTAAGCAATGTCGAACAATTGAAAACATCCCAAACTTTTTCAGCATGTTCATAATCCTCAATTGAACATTCTATATTACACAATTTGTTGAAAAATTCATCTCGAGTTGGAAGTTTTTTCTCATTAAGGCGATCTACAGAATTTATATAATCATAGGGAAAGACACCCTTTCTTCTGACTAAATTAAACTCAGCTTCAATTGGATACATCTCTCTTGTAATATGTAAATCATTAACAGCTAAATTATTAGCTAAACTATCTAAGCTTGATGCCATAAACCGAAATGAATCTAAAAATCGCAATTCAATTGTATTTTTCTCATCCACAAATATGCGTTTCGAAAGAGATACATACAATTCCTTATTTAAAGGGATTACATGTATATCTCCTGGAAATAATGTGAGTTCTTTGATAAAAAGATGACAATCATAACCGGAAAAGTTATGGAAAAATATAGGAATAAATTTTGCAATCTGATATCTCAAATTGCATTCATTATGGGCTGGTCCTCTATATTTTCCAGTTAAATGGCAATGATCAGCCACTCTATCATTTCCCAGCTCTTTATTACAGATATGACATAATATGCTATCAAATTGTTTTCGAATTTCCTCAGATGTGAGGAAATTCATCGGCCTTACTATAGCTAAATATTTATAATAAATATCTTTTAAATCTCTAACTAAATACTCTACAAATTTTTTTGGTGAATCTACACCTGAATATTGAACTAATTTACTATAACTATTATTAGAACATTTTATATAATAACTAAATGCAAAAGGTACATGCTTTTGAATACTCTTAACTTGTGCTGAGTTTTGAAAATTTTCACTTTGTAAAATACACTCAAAATCAGCATATACTACAACGGGTACATCTAACTCCCGTTCATAATTTTTATATCGTAGAACTACATTCTTACCTCTTGGCATTTCACAAACAATTTTGTTGCAACAAAATTGTTTGTGAAATGCCAACGCTTCTGCACTATGCCTATACTGCAGGCAGTCGTTACACATAAATATTCGATGTTCATGCTGAGTAGATTGTTTACATAGCAATCTATTGAAAAAATAGAAAACCAAAATATATCAAAATTTTAAATATATAAATCGTATAATATATATAAATATTGTATATAAATTGTTGTTATTCTTATTATTGAATATATGTACCTTGAAATATGTTTTATCCACACGTAGTGGAACTGCTGTTCTTTCTGGATTAGCATCAGGTTGATATGGTGCTCCTTTTCGACAGCAGTGCTATAGTAGGGACCAACTACTTTATGGAGCTCTTCATCGAATCCGAAAATATTAATGCTGATGCTGCTGTTTTGGTCCTCAAACTTTTTTGCGTCTTTAATTAGTAGAGGGAATGTCAGATCCTTGAAATTTAGCTCTATATTGTTGCGCAAGGTTATTAAATCAGCCTTAATGTCTGCTATTTGATAGTTGGAGCATCTCTCAGGATGAATTTCAATTGGATATAGCGCTGATATTATCGCCCACTTGAAGCAGAATTCATCATTGTTTAATACATTTATACACGCTTTCTTCTTGTAGACTTCATATGGTAGTGGTAGATATCGCGATCCTTTTATTGGTCTATATTGATTGATGTTAATTTCCAGATGAGAGAGTCTTATTAATGTCCAGCCGCTATCTCTTTCTTGAAATTCAGCTAGTTTTGTGCAGAGTTGCATACACATGTCCTCATAGCTAGAAATCACTTGTGATTCAATTTGAGCTACACTCATTTTAGTTTGAAATGATTTCAAGTCAATAACTATTTCATCATCACTGGACATTTTTATGAATTCAGCAAACAGTTCTATATTATATTTAATTGCTGAATGTTTTTCGAGCATATCGTTTAACATTTTTATTATAATTGGTTGAGAATTTTTCAAAAATTGATCAGGTATTAGTTGACCTTCATCTTTATTTTCAAATACAACTGTTTCAAGGCGCTCATTAAACGCCGATTTAACACTTTTAAAGTTTTCGTCTTTTGTAATAGCACAATTTCTCTTATGTTTATTTGTGCGTACGTGATAGTTCCAGGATTTGAATGTAACATTTTCACCACAACTGTCACAAGGTACTTTTCGGTTGAAATCAATCAACTGATTTACATTATTGTTATTATTATTATTATTATTATTATTATTATTGCTGCATGATGGTAGACAATCTTGTGGCTGATGATAAACTTTATTATGTCGTGCCAACGCATCAGCTCTCGAAAATGATTGTTTGCATATTTCACATGCAATCTCAACTTTATTATGCTTACTAGCAATATGTCGATTTAGATTAAATTTGGAAGTAAATCCGCATCCACATACTTCACATATAAATCCTTTCATTTTGATTTATTGTTTTTATATTTTAAATTATAATATTTTTTAGCTTCTAGACTTCACTTTGCTCCTCGATGAAAGTTGACACAGGACTATTGTTTTTATATTTTAAATTATAATATTTTTTAGCTTTTAAACTTCACTTTTTCCTCGATGAAAGTTGAAACAGTACTATTAAAAGCTTCACGTTCATTCGTCCTTTATATAAGAAGCGACAATGAGCCGAACGATAATTTTTGCGCTCGGGTTCTGTGTTGTTGTTGTTTATATATGCTGACTGGACATTTTTGCGCTCGGGTTCTGTGTTGTTGTTGATGTTCATATGTGCTGACTGAGCATTTTTTACGTTCGGTTTCTGTGTTGTTGTTGATGTTCATATGTGCTGACTGGGCATTTTTGCGCTCGGTTTCTGTGTTGTTGTTGTTTATATATGCTGACTGAGCATTTTTACGTTCGGTTTCTGTGTTGTTGTTGTTGTTCATATGTGCTGACTGAGCATTTTTGCGTTCGGTTTCTGTGTTGTTGTTGTTGTTTATATATGCTGACTGGACATTTTTGCGCTCGGGTTCTGTGTTGTTGTTGATGTTCATATGTGCTGACTGAGCATTTTTTACGTTCGGTTTCTGTGTTGTTGTTGATGTTCATATGTGCTGACTGGGCATTTTTGCGCTCGGTTTCTGTGTTGTTGTTGTTTATATATGCTGACTGAGCATTTTTTACGTTCGGTTTCTGTGTTGTTGTTGATGTTCATATGTGCTGACTGGGCATTTTTGCGCTCGGTTTCTGTGTTGTTGTTGTTTATATATGCTGACTGAGCATTTTTACGTTCGGTTTCTGTGTTGTTGTTGTTGTTCATATGTGCTGACTGAGCATTTTTGCGTTCGGTTTCTGTGTTGTTGTTGATGTTCATATGTGCTGACTGAGCATTTTTGCGTTCGGTTTCTGTGTTGTTGTTGTTTATATATGCTGACTGGGCATTTTTTCTCTCTCTATTTTTAATAAACGACTCTCACTTCGATTTGTTGAAAATTTGAGTGATGTGTACTATATTATATTAACATTCTCTTTGCTTGAAAGTTTATGTTCACGAATTCATATAAAAAGCCGAAAAACGAGTAGCAAATTCCATTCAACACAGAATAGTGAGCAGACAACATTAATAAAACCTACTTGGTAAAAATTTAAAGTGAGTATCCTTTAATTAAATATTTTTATATTTGAATGTATAAATTTTTTTATTATTTTTCATATTTCTTTTATTTACAGAGTCAAATCAATAATTCAACACAATGGATGCAGTCAAGGAATTTAACAATAAAAATTCTAAAGGAATAAAGTCGATTCTAGCGATTTCTAGTATGTTACATAGGAGTCCATACCCGGTCCTCAACATGAAGAGGATAACAACTAAATTTGGAGAACGTATATTGATTGAAACATCAGAACATGTGCTGTTTTTACCTCCAAAATTCAACACAGTCAGCCAGATGACGTTGAAAACTTTAAGCGAAGGAGGTTTTGAAATCCTGAAAATTGATTCCCCTGATGGAAGTTATAAAATAGAGATTGGAAAAGCTGTCGGCGTCAGCACTAACGAAATAAATGATGGTGCATTTAATGCAATAAATTTTGATCCTTTGTCATCAGATCTTATTTTCAAGTATTAATAAAAACAAATATTTTATTATTAAATATTAATTGAAAAATCGTTTTTAATTCGAAAAAAGCTCAGTAAAACCAAAGCCCTAGTGACGTTGTGACACCATATTAAATCGTCAGCAAATTTCTAATTTCTGATAGAGTGAACATGTGTATATATACGAATATGTACATAAAGTTCAGAAAAATAAAGCACACTATAAAACAATATACTACAATATTGCATAAGGACTTCGCCTTGCGTATAATTATTTTGTTAAAGCTCTCAAAAATAAAGCGATCTAAAAATAATGTGAAAATAAAGCGAGCCAAAAATAAAGCGAATCAAAAATAAACCGGAGTAAAGCGTTTGTTTACATTATCACAGCACGCAGCAGTAGCTATAGCGGCACGCACCATGTCCGCATATCAAATTTCTAATTCCTGGTAGAGTGAACATGTTCATGCATGCGAATATTTTGTTTACATTATCGAATCACAAGCGTTCAACGCTATAACAAATTACTAATACAATATTGGATATGGACTTCGTCTTGTGTGGGATTATTTTTGATAGAGTTAATACAAAATGTTCTTTTAAAAAAAAATATGTCATGTCAAATCATGTAACCAACTAAGAATTATATATATATATCAAACAATAAAACTCATTAATTTTTGATTAAATTTAAAAAAAATCTCTTTTATTTGCTATGTTACTATTTAGATTTAACAATATTAGAAAATTTCACTTTTATGAATCCATGAATTGTGTTCATTGGAGAATCCGAGCCATTTAACAAAAGCTTCACTTCCTCTCGTTTTTAGGACTTTTTCAACGAGATATGTATTGGGATATCGCGTCTTCATCACCTCATATTCATAAAATCCTCCCTTGATTACATTTCCTTGGTAGTCCTTTAATATGTATGTAGTTGGATTAGTATTCTGGATGTGATGAATTTCGAAAATTTCTGTTGTCCAATTTGGTGTATAACCTTTTTCAAAGATATGTTTATACTTGCTAATTCGTACATTATCACCCACATGAAACTTGGGTTTAGCGAACATTTTTATCTTATTATATACAGTTTTCAACAACATTTTTTCATTGGAGGACGTTACATTATTAGGTATCATTTTTATAGTTCTATGTTTTTTATTGTTATATTTTTCAACTAAATCTTTATAGTTATCAATCCATCTATATGAGCCATTAAAACTAAATTCTTTCCACATCATTCCCTTTAGTGTTCTATTGAAACGTTCCACAATTGACGCTTTTAAAACGCTATATGAAGAATAGTGATTAATATGATATTTATTCATCAAAGTTTTAAATTCCTTATTGAAAAATTCTTTGCCGTCATCAGTTTGTAGATTTTTTGGCATTCGTCCTAGAACGAAAACACCTTTCATCGATCTAGCAACATCATCGGCACTTTTAGTTTTAAGTGCTACAGCCCAAGCGAATTTCGAAAATGTATCGATAATTGTTAAAAGATAACGGTATCCTCTGTTATACTTGGAATAAGTTCCCATTTCAACCAAATCAGCCTGCCAGAGATCATCTATTCCTTTTGTGATTACAGAGCGACGTTTAAAATTTTTACGCGCTTGCTTATGCAGTTCCTCTACTAAAAATCTTTTATTCATATTGACACTTTATTGATGGTGGCTTCGGGAGCACCTTTGCTACTGTTCGTATCTCTATTTATTGGGTAGGTTTTATTCCAGATACATGATTAAATAAGAATGATTCGATATTTTCAAACTTTATATTGAAAATATGTTGAGTGTGTATTAAGATTTTCATCAACAGTTAACTTTAATTCTTTAATAGATAAAATTATCCCCTCAATATCTGAATCGAAACTTTTCTTCTCCTTCGCAATGTTCTCATTCAATGATTTTTCAGCTTCCTTAATGCCGTCATCTACATATTTTATTAATGCACCAACACTGTCGTTTATTAAGTCCTTCATCTCCACATTTATATCATTTAAGCTATTTGTGACGTATTCTTGTGTTGCAGCGTCATTCTCATATAATGGATTTCCTAGGTTTTTTATACGTCTTCCATGTACGTTCATATTTTTATCCTTATCCAAACTAAGCCCCATCAATTTGGGAATTTTTTTTCTGAGATTAAATTCATCGTTTCGCCTTGTAACGGAGTAGTGACCAAACTTATTAACACTCATATTGCGAATATGCACTCCAATTTTGATGTATGTGCTTATATAATTATATTGGCTTCTCTGAGTTCTTCAATAATTGACACTATTTCATTATTATGACTAGTATGACCAGCTGATTGTGATGATATTAAGAGTCGCAATCTATTCACAATTTCGTTTGGATCATCCCAATAAATATAATTAGGAACATTTTTATTAACTCTCATCAAACCAGATCCCTTGCGTGTAGAAGTTGATAATGTACTTTTATCTTTAAACAAATTTTTAATTATTTTCTTATATTTGAATGCTCTAGTTCCTTTAATTTGAGTTTCATCGCTATAGTTACGTTTATGAGCATTCGTTTGTTGTAAAATTTTTTTATAAATCGACAATTCAGTAGCATCATAGTTCACGGGTTTTTTGTAAAATAATAGTTCAAATAGTCCGCGTGTTAAAGACCAATTTTGTACGCCAATTGAAATTTTATCATTCTGTAATTTAATTGGTGTATTACCAAACAGCCAGTTATCATGTTTATCTTTATGCGGTCCATATAAAGTGTCTAATTGATTTTTTTTGCGCCAACTGCGATAAGTTTGTAATAAGACTACTATCGTTTGGCAATTCATTTTCTTGTGAGTAAAATATATCAACATCCTCATCACCCTCATTGCTGTTGTCCATAAGCTCATCATCGTTTTTTAACTTGAACGGAGTACTTGTTTTCTTTGGTATTTCATTGAATTCGTAATCATTAGGGTTTTCTCTTTCGATAGATCTTTGTTGTGTATGCGACTTTTCAATAAATTCTTTTAGAGGTTTTGTTATGGGTTTAAAGGTATCTTCTAAAATATTCTTTGTATTCGCTTCACCCAACTTTAAGCTCCTGATTTTCTTCTTCAATACACTTCTGGTCTTAATAATATCATTCAAAAGTTGTTCATTCATTTTATGATTTCCGATTTTAAAAGTGTATCAGCTTATCTGCTATCTGCTTATCTGATATCAGCTTATCTGCTATCAGCTTATCAGCTCTATACCAGCTCTATATCAGCTCTAAACCAGCTCTGTATCAGCTCTATATCAGCTTATCAGCTCTATACCAGCTCTATATCAGCTCTAAACCAGCTCTGTATCAGCTCTATATCAGCTTATCAGCTCTATATCAGCTCTATATCAGCTCTATACCAGCTCTATATCAGCTATATATCAGCTCTATATCAGCTCTATATCAGCTCTATACCAGCTCTATATCAGCTATATATCAGCTATATATCAGCTTATCTGCTATCAGATATCAGGTATCAGATAACAGGTTATCAGCTTATCTGCTATCAGATATCAGGTAAATCAAGTTGTTGAATCAGTTGTAATAGCTTGAGAGCAGATAACATACTAAACAATTTAGTTATAGCATCTGACATTTTATTGTTTAATAAAAATATTGAATCCCTTTCTATAGCGTCCAGAATCAATATCATCATCTTTGCTTATAACAAGGAATCCATATTTATCCTTCCAACATTCTGTGCACATTTGACAAAACGTTTTAAATGACATATCCCCACCAACATGATCATGATATACATGCTTCATATTCAGTTCATCTTGTTTAAACATAATTATCATGTTAGCATTGTCACGTATTAAATGCTTTGGTATACGTGTATATGTTTGACACAGATAGAAGCTATCAACATTTTTATGCCGACCCATGCAGAAATATGCACGAATATTATTTTGTTTCTCGCAGGCAACATCATCAAAAATCATGATGGAATTTCTTTTGGCCTTGTCCGGTGGTATAACGTACTCATTCTCAGAAAATGTATAGAACCCCATACCTTTAATTGATGTTATCAATTGTCTTAAATATTTATATTTAGGCTGATGTAAAGATTTTGAATATAAATATATATTTTCAAATTTTAGCCCATTAGGACTTTCTATTAGACCTATCATAACATTGGTCTTTCCGCAATTTGATGGTCCAACAATAAGCGCTCGTATGGTGTTCGGAAGTAGTGAACTGTGTCTTAGTTTTTGATGATTATTTGAAGAAATATCGACATTTCTTACAATTATGTTTTGATGTTGTTTTATTAGACGCATCTTACCAACTGATGACAATCTATATGAAACATATACATTTGTTGATTTACATTAGTCTTTAATGGACCGTGTGAAAGGTTAAAACATTATTCATTATAATATGGTAGTAAACTATAAAAATCAAATCAGTCCTAATCGATTTGTTGTCGGAAGAAGTCTTCTTAATAATCTAATAAATTCGTTGCCAGTGGAACTTCATTTACCAGGCTATCAGTTTTGTGGGCCGGGGACGAAATTGGAAAAACGTTTAGCAAGAGGCGATAGAGGAATTAATCCCTTGGATTCAGCTTGTAGAGAACACGACATTGCTTACGCAGAAACAAAAGATATAAACAAGCGCCACATAGCCGATAAAATTTTAGTTGATAAAGCGTGGGAAAGAGTTGTAAACAAAGGAAGCAAAATCGGTGAGCGTGCCAACGCATGGTTAGTTGCCAACGCTTTGAAAACTAAAGTGAAATTCGGTATGGGGAATGTTATGAGTAAGAGCAAGGCTGTTAATAAGCCTCAAAAGAAAAGAGGAAATAATAGAAAGAAATGTTTAAATGGAAGAAAACTTTTCTCAAAAGCCGTAATGAATGCTAAAAGAATCTTGAATCAAGAGAAACCTGAAAATATTGAACAAGCAATTTCTATTGCTCGAAAAGTAGTTCAAAATACTTTCAGGGGTAAAAAGGGTTCAATTGACGTTCCTCGTATTATACCCATACCTAAAATTGGCGGTTTTCTACCATTAATACCCATTTTAACTGCTCTCGGAGCAATTGGAGGTTTGACATCTGGTGGAGCTGCTGTGGCAAGAGTTTTGAATGATACTAAACATGCCAGGGAACAATTAGCAGAAGCAAATCGACATAATAAAACTATGGAATCAATTGCTCTGGGAAAGGGATTACATCTTAAGCCCTATAAGAAGGGTTTTGGTTTATGTTATACACCAGAATCAAAAAACCATTAAAGAGGCTACCCAAAAGAGCTCTTACTGATGTCGATTTGTTGAAATATGCCAAAAATATACCCCATTTCAGAGGAATTTTTATGCGAGATACTCTACCGAAACGACCATTTTATCGCGAATGTGGCATAGTCAATCTGGATATTTCTAAGGGTTCTGGAACACATTGGGTAGCATATAATAAAAATGGAACTTGTAAGGAATATTTCGATAGCTTTGGAAATTTACAACCTCCACAAGAAATAATCAAGTACTTGGGAAATAACATTCAGTACAACTATGAACAACAACAGCAATACAATTCATTTAATTGTGGACACCTTTGCCTAAAATTTCTTTACAATATAAATATAAATAAACTATACTAAAATTTATCCTCCTTATATATGGTGGAGGAGTGAAGTAATATAGAGTTGAATAAAATAATCCATTATTTGGGTATTATATAGAGAATCGCATTTAAACAATTACCACTATAGTATCAGCTTTAGCCCAAGGAGGATCAAAATGGATTATTTCAATCGTAAAAAAGGATACGAAAAACTCTTATATTGTAATTATTGTGGCAGTAATGATCATAAAGTAGACTCCTGTAGGAAAAAGAAATATGATGACCTTCAGAAAGAGACAAAGAAAAATAAAAACTAATAATTTGTTATATTACTTACATATATACAAATAAATATTCAATTTTTATATATACATTATATTTATTTATTTGATTATTTTTCAACACAACAGCTTCAAATTACATCTAATTGTGAAATTCAAATATACACACACATACACACATACACACATACACACATATACACACACACACACACACACATATACACATATATTAACAACTTCAAATTACATCTAATTGTGAAATTCAAATTGTATTGCAGGGTTGCATTTTCACACATGATTTTAGTAAACTTTCTGCTCCTCCCATACGATGGAGGAATTGTTCTAGTATTTTTTTGCTCCATACATACAAATTTTCACTGGTGACGTCACATTTTTGCTCCATACACACTTCAAATTACATCTAATTGTGAAATTCTAATATACATACACACTTCAAATTACATCTAAATGTGAAATTCTAATATACATACACACACACACATACACACATATACATATATAAACGGCTTCAAATTACATCTAATTGTGAAATTCAAATTGTGAAATTCAAATTTTAAAACAGGGTTGCATTTCCACCGATGACGTCACCTTCAAATTTTAAAACAGGGTTGCATTTCCACTGATGACGTCACCTTCAAATTTTAAAACAGGGTTGCATTATCGCTGATGACGTCATTTTCACTGATGACGTCATCGTATTGTTTACATTACCGCTGATGACGTCATCGTTTCTCCTCACCATATGGTGGAGCAAAAATGTGACGTCACACTGCTCCACACATACAAATTTTTCGCTTCTCCACTTCTCCACGCTCCACAGGTTGTCCCAGAACCGCCATATTTACACTACTCGCATGTTCAAATCAAAAAATTTTCATTGAAACCGCATCAATAGCAAATTCGAAAATTCCACCATTTGCAAATTCTAATTCGAATAATAGTATCTGGGATTACTTAATTAATATTTACTGATCATTTGTTTTAAAGTCTCTCTGGCATAAAAAGATTGATTACATACCCAATTTACATTTTAAATAAATGAATTCTTTATTGTATATTTATATTATTTGTATAGAATAATTGGTTAATTTGTATGATTTTAATCAATAATTATCCTAATTTTCTAATTTTATTCTATTTTATAATTAATTCTATTTCCTTGCCCGTCTGGTCTGTTACTACGTGATGTAAAGCAGATGAAATGACGTAACGAAAAACGCGAAAAAACACAGTCGTGCAGCTTTCCGGTTGACAATTCAACTGCCACAGTTTGAGAGCGACAGAGCTACTGCAGTTTGAGAGCCACAATCACAGCGATATGTTAGCACAGTTGTTCAGGCATTATTCCCCAAGTTATGAATTCTGCGTGGTTCACAGGTGTTTTTAACAATTTAGCATTTTCTTTTTCCGTTTGTGCATAAGAAACAATTTCCATAATAGTTTAGAAATTTATTGCGAATAAATACAAGGTGTGTAGCAAATATGGAGAAGAAGTCGACGAAAAGCGGACAAGCCTTGGAAAGATTGCGGCAGTTCGGATTTGCTTTCAATGCCGGTAAAGATTGCTAAGCAAGTAAGTTTTATTAATTTTATTTTACTTTTTTGCCAGAGGGTGAGCTGCGTAAAATAGACGAAAGCACTGGACAGGCGGGCGAGGAGCCTTTTGTATTTGATGTATACAACAATGATCAGGCTAAAAATCAGGAGCACTACGAAAAATTGGCAGATGTTGGTTTCCTGTGCTGCGCTGTTTATAAAATACATTCTTAATTCTTAAATATGGTTCACAGCAAATTCCGGAAATCGTGTACGACTTACTGGAACAGAACGGCTTGAGCCGCACTTACATACCGGAAAATTTGCCAACTGAGCAGGCCACATTTTTCTTCACGCGGCCCGCGCGGCTGGTAAAACCGGAAAAGCTGATTGTCATCATACACGGCAGTGGCTATGTGCGTGCTGGACAGTGGGCCAGAAGGTAAGCACATTACCGAAATGTAAAAGCCTAATTATTTATCCATGAATTGCAGCTTGATTATAAACAATTCGTTGGATCATGGCACACAAATACCGTACATTAAAAAAGCGTTGTCGCTGGGCTACGACATTCTTATCACCAACACCAATGACAACTATCGCACTATCGGAGGCGTAAACCGTGCCATTCCGGGTGTGAACTCGGCCACTGCCCATGCTTTGTATGTGTGGGAGAAATACGTAATGGAATGCCAGCCGGAGAGTGTGGCTATAGTGGCGCACAGTTATGGTGGGGCTGTGACATTGGAACTGGTGATTATCTGCTTGAGAGTATTAGGGAAATTACAATATTTTAAACTGTTTCATTGCGCAGGCGAAACGCTTTACGAAATTCTTCAAAGAGAAGGTATTTGCAATTGCACTGACGGATTCCGCGCACTACGGCGTGCCGGAAGCGACACAGAAAGTTATAGCGGATATTGCATGTAATTGGGTTTCCAGTGATGCACCGCTAGATACGGAAATTAAAAAGCCCAAGGGTGAGATACTGCGTGTTTCTGCAGGTGAGTTGAAAACAAATTACAATTCACTTTTACGCTAAATTAATATTATTATATCCAGGCCATCCCAAACACGAGTGGACATCTTATTCTGCCTTCGAATCGGTTTTTAAATTTCTTGAAAACAAATATGAAAAGTTTATAAGCACAAAGGGCAATAAAAAGGCTAAAGTGGATGCTTAAACGAAAACACTTCAAAGTGGCTTTTATTAAAGCATTGTTGGATTTTATTTTACTGCTATTATAATATTTATCCAGGCCATCCCAAACACGAGTGGACATCTTATTCTGCCTTCGAATCGGTTTTTAAATTTCTTGAAAACAAATATGAAAAGTTTATAAGCACAAAGGGCAATAAAAAGGCTAAAGTGGATGCTTAAACGAAAACACTTCAAAGTGGCTTTTATTAAAGCATTGTTGGATTTTATTTTACTGCTATTATAATATTTGCGTTATTTATATCCTTCAGTCGCACACTTTGACATACTCTTGATGTTTATCCCTGCTCTCCAAGGATGCACACAGCGCACGCATTAAGGCTGCATAAATCAAACAACATTTCTCTACTGCCATTCCTCTATTCCTCTGCCTATAGCCACACACAAGCGCCTCAAATCTGTCGCTATCATTTACATCAATTCATTTAATTTGATTTCCAACACTTGGGCAGGCACACATTCCGGCAAACTTAATCATGCTGTATTGCTGTATTGATGTATACGCTGCGATAAAAAAGTTTCAGCATAAAAAACACTGCGTACAAGCACTTCAGTAAAATAGCCACCTCTTAAAGATTGTTGAACCTACTACGATATTACGGCGCGACGTAAGAGATGCGGCAGCAACAAAGACAAAGGAACCGTTGCAAGGAGGTGAGGAGGACGGTGGGTAGTTTTTTCTTATGCGCTGCGGTCACTTTACGTCGACCTCAGTCTGTCCAGTGCATGTCATAAACCATAACATATCTTATTGAGGCGTGGGGGTTGAGTGTGCCTGGCAAGTGTTGAGCGTATTCGCTATGCCATGGACGAGGGTAGTGTTTTTTGTCTTGTGTCCTTGGGGATATTTTTTCATATATTTTTCGTTGAAGATGTGAGTGCTTGTTTATCGCCGCAAAGTTATTGACGTTTCGAACTGTTGATATCGTATCATTAAGAAGCCATAAAAAATCATTGCCACGTCTGGTGCAGGGTAGAGAAAAGGCAAGCTTCTTGAGTTACATGGAAAGATATGTGGAATTTGGTTCACTAAAACGGTTCATTTGCGTAACAGAGCCATGAGATTAGTGCAAATTCTTTCAGATATTTTCGCATGTAAAAATTTTTATTCTGAAAGAGAAAATTTTACAAATTCCGCCACATAAAAAAAATTGTATCTAATAATATAACTTAACAAAATTTTTGCATAGTTTCAGGCTAATTATTTGAGTATAAGTATAGGCTTGATACCATTTGCCATGCAACAGATTTTTCGGTTAATACTTTTGTGTCGTACTTTGACTATAAGTTTAATCCTGAAAGAGGTTTATAATGTCTTATAATTTGCCTGTTGCCCAGTGTTGTAAGCATCTGAGCAATATTCCGCTTCTTTTTTTCGTGGTGATTGTTCCTCGTGTTCCCCCGAATAATTATTTAATTTTAAAAATTAAAAAAGCTTCGAATTGAGACAAAATACATCATTTTATAGCTCTGAAAATGGTGGGACGGGTGTAATTCTCGAGTCGGCACTATTCCTAGCTGGAATGGTGTATTTAGTGTAGGTGGCACGCCTCCGAGGTTGCACAGGGAATCTGTACATCCTTCCAGTGGAATTCCCACAGGAAGGCACCGAGCACCTCCTGGTACTTCCAAATCGTTGATTGTCCATTTTCTTCAGTCTTCTTTTTCTTCACCTGCAGTCTTTTTGCGTGGATTTTTATTTTTTTTTTAATCGGAGTGATTGACCAAAAGTTCCGCTGTTAAATATGTTGCGGACCAAAAGTTCCGCCAAAGCGCCATTTACTTTCGTACAGCAGATATATAACTTTTATATTTCTGACTTTTGAGGGTTTACTGTTACATGACAGTCACAGAGACACGTCCATAAATTTAATGGTGCGAGCTTTCTCGAGTGTCTTTTGTTCTTTTCTCAAGCAGACGCACTCACACTCACTGGCAACTTGGTATTTGCATAAATGTTTTCTTTTGCTCGATTTTCAGCATATTGCGATTTCAACTTGAAAATTTATCACGCCAGATCGCAGCTAAGAGGAAAAAAAACCACAACAACAACAATAAGAGGAAAAATCGCTGTCTTGTAAATGTTAAGGACTTATCATTTTCTTGACATGCTGCACCGTTTACTTTGATTCCACTTTTGGGAATACCCGCCTGGAGGCGTGAGCGCACAGCGCACTTAGCCAAAAGAGTGGAAGGGGAGTGCCTCTGTTTGAACAGCACAAAGTACTTATCCCGGATGTATGTAAAAAATGCTTAAAAAAGTAGCGCAAAGAAGGGAAATTATGGAGCAGAACGTTAAGAAGCATTTACCGTCAGAAGGAAGTGCGAAGCGTTGGTAACTACTTCCGCTTTCCCTACACATATACAACCACCTGCACGCTTACGTGTGTGTGTGTGGGTCCATATTTTGGCGACTGCGAAGTACCTCCCTCTTGCGGCTACCATTTTCCATTTGCACACATTATCGCCTGTCATGGCGGCCGCCGTGGCTTCTGCTCCACCTTCGTCGCCTTTACTCGTGCCTTGCTCCTTTAGTATCTGTAGCGCCATTCGCTCCTGTATGCCAAGACACACACACACACGAGCCGCCGGCATGCGCGTTGGCGAGCTCGTGTTCATTTCGGTGCCATGAGTTCGTGCTGCGAGATTCACAAGTTCAGGAAACGGGTCATGCGCCTGATGCGGCTAGGATACCTTTGCTAAAAGCAGGTGCAAATACGTCTGTATATATAAATGTACCTACATACATATGTATATGTTATGTGCCATATACACTATATTCATATACTCTATGACATACATCCTTGGGAGTCAATTTAGAATATGTATTTGCAATAAATGCTTTGGGAAACACTTTCACCAGATTAGAAAAAATTTGAAGGATAAGATTGCTTTCCTGCTAAAAACTACAAATTTAAATAATTGTTTAAGACCAAAAATTGAACGCGAGTAAGGAGTTTCTTTCAGTTTATCAGCTGTATATATTAAATATATACATACATATATCATATTTACATCGAAATTTATTCGTTGCAAGAACCATTGAGTTTGTTGGGCATTTACTTTCGGGTAAATAATATATCTCAAATACTGGTATATACAACAAAAACTTTTAAGATCGAGAGCACTCTTGTTTCGACGGATGATTTATAATTTGATTTGATGATTTTTAAGCTTATATTCAAAATCTAAATAATTTCTTCTATGAGAGAAAGTACACTTTTGGAGAAAGAAATTTGTTTATCAGGATCATAAAAATTACTTGCATATTCAAAAACTCATTAAATAATTCTATTCCAAAGATTGAGTTCACGCAAAAGTTTAAAGTCTCTCCCGCATGCTCATAATTTTACCCTACATGCCTAGCCCTTCCTATTGGACTCTAACAAAAATCTATCATAAGCCCTGTTAAATCCTTTACCGCACATAGTTGTCTCTTAACTGATTTCACATTACTTATGCGTAAATCCTTGCAAGAAATCTGATGCTGAACTGAAGCATTTGTCAGGCCAGACCGACGCATGTCCCAAGCAGCCGCTACAAGAAAGTGCTAACTTAGGCGAGTACTTGCAGACGAGCAGCACAAGAAAACAATGCGAAGCAATTACTTGAAATAATCCTTTCGCTTTGTCGAAAATTCGATAAAATCTTTGCATAAATATGCAAAAGCACACATACAAATGCAACGCGGCGACTAGATCTGAGATGTTCTGCGATGTTCTTAGCGCACGGTCTTGAGCAATTTCAGGCTGTGCTGCTGTGGCAAGCAACCGAGGTGGCAGCTAAATTTGGAACATGAGTGCTGCGTAAAGGATTGAAAGTCGTGGGGCGAAACAAATGGACGCTGATTCCAAGCAACAGATTAGAACAACAAATTTCAACACTTTAATTTGTGGCTGCACTTGTATTTGCTTATGCTTGTATGTGTGTGCAAAGGGGTGTATGCGTGTTGATGTTTGTGCGAATTTAGCAAAAAGAAGAACAACTGCAGCACATAAATTTCATTGATAAGAAATAACGGTTGCTAGGGACGCTTTAGAAAAGGATGCGCTCGAAATGGATACGTTTCAAAACGAAGCCAATGCTTTAAAGTTTGTGTAAAGTAAACGATTTGAGGTCCGGTTCGATTCAGTCAGCTAAGTTGTCGATTGAAGCTAAAGCTCTTTCCGAGAGAATTTAAAAAAGTCGATTTTGTTCGCGAGAGTAATTTTTCCAATACACGTATTTTTTTCATAATTGTGCAATATTCATAAATCATTTTTCTTCAATTTATATGCGAGTGCACGGGTGTGAGTATGTGTGAGAAATGCGCAATTTTAAAATATTTCCTTTTATTGTTGAATAGTTCAAGCGTTGCCATTCAAAAAGTCATAAATAATAATGTTTGCCAATAAAATTGTTCACATATGAGCGAACATACACACACACACACACACACCCACCAACATACACGACGACATGCAGCCCACCTCGCTTCCACTTTTGCTCTCTGACTTCTTTTTTCGGTGGCCATTGTTGATCCTGGCGACCGCAATACGCACTCTGCGAGTGAAGGAGGCCAATGCCGTTGGTTGCGGCATGCCGCAGAAGCGGGCACATGGGTGCCGATGGGGGCGCACATGTGGCTCAAAAGTTACAAGGTCATTACAAAAGACCATTAACAATTTCTGCGCTCATATGTGTGCAGGCAAGCGTGTGTCTGTGTGAAGGCAAAAAGCATGCTATAATTTCATGCCCAAGTGTGACGAATTTTTATGGTTGACAAATGATTGATCGCCCCGAGGAAGTTTCCACCAGAAAATTTTATATTCAATTATTTTCATAAATATTAAATTTCACAACTTATTCAACTCTCTATTCTAAAAAGCGTCGGCAATATATTTTCTTGCATTTTGCAATATGAGATTATCTGCCGCCATACGCTTTTAAATTTTTAAATGAATTTCGCTTTAGACTCAGACGACTGTTTCTTGTTTCCAAATAGTCTCAGCTTCATTGCTTATATTCCCTTCAAAATTTCGTACCAAAAGAGCATAAGTGTAGGCAAATGAAGAAATCGCATTGGTGAAAGTGCTGAAATGCAAGTTTAACGCAAAAATAATACGAAATGAGATTAGATAAAATGCTGCGGACTTAACAAAAAGACAAGAGAGAAAAAACGCACAACAAGAAAAGAAAGAACAACACGAGACACCACACAAATGGCGCAATTTGCACCCCTTTTAAAACGCATTAACCGGCACAGTGGGGCAAACAAATCATTGCCGTACAATTCGTGGTACTATTTCAGATTAAAAATATTGCAGAGTTTATTTTAAACTAAATACATATTTCTATCATATGAAGCAATTTGGCCGAACATTTCGAACTCAGAAAAATATGCTCTGCAATCTTAAAGATGTGCACCGAAGAAAAACTCAAAATTTTCCTTTTTTGGCACACCCTTAAAAGTTTTGCAAAACGATGGTTTTTTTGAACGTTGATGATTTCTGGCGACTAAGGAAAGAGACAGCAGCACAATGCATTTCACAATTTTGCTCAATTTCGTTAGGTTACTGTTTCTAATGGAATTTTCGAAAAATTTTAGGAATAATAATGGTTAATATCGAAGGAGAAAACTGATATTTTGTACCTGTAATTTCGGTACAAAATCTTAGAATTTGCATCAGGAATTAGTCGATAAACTGCATTTCTGAGGAAAAGATTCGAAATTTGCAAAAAGTGTTACAAATTGCTAACAAAAAATTTTCTATGATTGAGCTGCAAGTTTCGCTCCATAGTGCAGACGTGATAGTACTGTGAAGATATCGCTGAAGGCATTCAAATGAACAAAGCCGGGCAAATCACTATGAATGCGAAGTCCTCTGGACAACCCTCGGAAGTGGGTGTTTCAATGTTAAACTTATTTGCGGTCGGTTGCAGCGGCTGTGAGTTTAAGTGTATGTGCCGTGCACTTGTGTCTTTGCGACGTCTGTGTGTGCGTGTGTATCGTGAGGACTTTAAAGCCAATAAAACGATTTTTCTTATTTTTTATTTTGTCGACTGTCTTTCTCAGTTGCCGCTGGAGCTACGATTTTGTAAGCGCGTAAACCGAAATTGGAAAGAGGCAAGCCGAGACATTGTTGTTGACAGCTTGTGCCGATGCCAATGAGTATTGTCAACAGCCCAAGTGGCGATATAAGATAATAGCATCATCAACACCAGCGGCGTTGTTGGCCACCCTCGGGCGCTAACGTTTAGTATTCGGTGAACGAGGGGGGTAAGGGTTGGAGGGGGAGCCCATACAAATTGAGAAAAGGACAATGTTTTTATTTAAAGGCAACACTATAAAATCGCGGCGATTCAAGGCGTTGCTTTTGGAATTGTTGCGGCTTATTGTCGCGGGGCAACAACAATAGTAACAACAACAGCAACTTGAGAATCATGATAACAAATTTGGTCTAATTTGCATGAATTTGGCTTGTTACTGAGGATGTTGTTGGATGAGTGTCGGAGGAGAGGGTAGCGAGGAGTGGGCAAAGTGTCAGACTGTGATTTGGAAGCTTTATTTAGTAAGGTTATTTAAAGCGGCCGGTTCGACTTGTTCATCAGAGTACGATTGAAACCTGGCATCTGTGACTACAAACACCACGCCCTGATTAAAAATTTTGTCAAACTATTTAAAATTCAAACATTTTAATCATGGAACTTAATTAGAGTTTCCTTTTTTGTTAACAGATTGAATACGTTTGTGACCCACTTACAATTCGTCGACTCGCTAACGTTACCGGCAATTTTTCACTTTGTTCCGTCTTTTTAAAGCGCAATTTGTGTAACGTTTTAAAATACAAAATTACTTTCAATGGAGGGCATACTTCTAAGTGTTTGTTGTCCTGTCTATGCTCCGCCGGTGGTGGAGCGTTAATTGCCAACCCCAGTGTTGCCAACTTACGCCACTTATTCGGGATATGTTGACAGCCTTTAAAAGGCGCAGCTGCTTGTCGACATTTTGGTCATTAGTTTAAGTGGAAAGTGTAATTATTTTACATGTTGCTCTCTCACTTGCACATAATCAGCGATTGCAACAAATTTTCAGCAACATGCTGTTCATACTCTACATTCATGGTAATATATAGCTATAAAAAGATATTCGAAAAATTGTAAAGACCTTAAGGAAATGCATACGAATGGAATTTAAAAATGTCGATTGTCGATTTTTCGTCTGTTTTTACATGAAAAAGGGGAAGCAAGTTTTTTTCGATTCAATGTTTAGATATAAAAATTCAGCCCATTATAATATTATAAAGCTCTGGCTGTTTATAGCTACACGAAAAAATTATCTTCGTCGGCAGAAGCCACAAACGGGTTGCTCCAACTAAAGCACAGCTTTTTTTTTGGTAGTAATAGAAAAATAATTTGCAAGTTCAAATGGGAGCAGCTGGGACACACCGACCACAATCTTAGAAAATCTGTACAAATGTCAAGTTGACAACAATATGCTTACCACAGCAACTACAACAAAAAAACAACAACAACATTGCCAACAAATGACAGCAACAATTGCAGCCTTCGAGAGTGTAAAATGAAATCGAACGGAAGTTATACGCAGGACATTTGTGACATGAACCGTGAAGAACGGCAACAGCAACAGCAACAATACTAACAACAACAACAAATAACGCCAACATGTCGCCGCCATATTCAAAAACGCATTTGAATATGACATTTAGTTGACAGCTGTGCCCCTGCTGTTGCTGCTGCAGTGGTGTGTGTTGGTTCAGAGAGCGACGAATGGGAGTCAGTGGGGTGGTGTGCATTCATTCATTCATTCATTCGCACATTGTGCCATTTGACGTTTGGTTTATTAATCAGTTTGGCCCAAAGGCAAACGCCCAGCCCGAGAGACCCCCGACCCCTTATTTGCTGCAAATGAATATTTTTGTTGTTGCCTGTCTTTCTTTCACTGTGCTTTGTGAAAAGTGTGAGAAAGAGCAGCACAAAAGTCACAGGCCGTACTGAGCATAGTTCAAATACACACACAAAAGTTGCAAAGGACATTTCACTTTTTTGTTGTCATTTTTTAATTTCACTGCCTTGCCACGGTTTTGGTTGGGGGACGGGGTAAGGTTCAAAACCGCAGCGCAAACAAACAAACCCGGCAAACCGGCAAACACAAAAAGAGTCACACAAATGTCAGTCGCGTGTTAATCAAGTGTGAATAAATGGCGCAAAGATTAGAGCAGCCGGAAAATCCGTAAAAAAGTTTTTATAAAACCAGTGAAAAATGGGCTATGCTGAGGGGTGGCAGGCATAACAGGTTGGTTGCGTTTCAAAAGGCAAGAACAAATTTTGGGAGCAATTTGTGTGGCGTTGTATAGCTCGCTCAAAGCCTTTAATGGTTATTTAAACGGTATTTAAATGCTGGAAATTATTCTGCCAATAAAAATGAGCATACTTTAGGCTGTTAAGGGATTTACTAGAGTATTGCACCACTTAAAAGAATGAATATATTCTATTATATTTGTATAGTCGATAATGAGAATGAGCTGGCATCAAATCGGTTTTTGATTCGGGCCTTGGTCTACCCGATCGTCTTTAAGACCCGTTTTCATTTTATGCCGGGATTCATTGCGAAATCGACAAACGCACGGCTCACATTCTTTATGGGGCATCCTCCGCAGCTAGCCATATACAAATTAAATATAGCTTATTAAGATTTAAGGCACAATTTGGTACAATTTCATTGATTTATATACTTTCTAATGGTTTCCCCTGAATTTAGTGGGTGTAACTTAATGTTACTACTATGCCCAAGAGATTAAAGCGTTTCGACTTATTTCTATTAGCTACAGAGATTTATTTGCCGCAAGCCTACCAGCTTAATTTCCGATAATCAAGCATAAACCAGCGATAAGATAAAAATAGTGCAATAAATCTTATGCGAAAAGATACCGCTCTGTTTTTTATTTGCTCCTTTGGTGTATTTATTTTTTGGAAGGAAAAGTTATGTGTGTAGCAATATACATAGCTAGCAGATACGCGCTGGCTACTGGTCATAGCCACCCCAGCGCATCAAGTTCAGATAAAGACAAAAGCTCAGCTAGGCGGCGGGACATAGCAATGCCTGCAGGACATGCCACGTATGATGTATGTTAGTGTCATTAATCATGTTCATGAGTAAGACTCTCGAGCAATGAGCTGCCTGCAAGAAAAGCCAAAGAATTTCAAAATTTTGGAGCAGAGAGTTTCCATATTTTCAAATTTTAAACAAATTCAGGCAATTGAACTGGACACACTAACTACTTTTACACGTTTTTTTTTTTGAGAAATCTGGTCCCAATCCGCAGTTCTTCATGAGCGTTCGATCGTTTTCAAGTGTTCTTTGAACGGCTGTTGTGAAGAAAGGGACAGATTTTATGCCTTTTTTAGAATCGGAGGAATATTTTTTATGTTCTGAAGCATTTGATTTTTTCGGCGATTTGCAACACTGCTGTAAATGATATTTTTGTGAATTTTTGTTTTAAAAATATCTTGTTTTTTGCAGAAAACACTTTTGTGAGCAGCCTGCACTCTATTTCAAAATGTTTATATATTTCTACGTTTCCTTTTCTTTTCCAGAATTGTAAGGCCCCCTCCCTTTCCATCCTTGGATGTGGCACAATCTGCTTGCCACGCTGACTCGCTCATTTGTGGCACGCAGCACAAACTTTGTTATCTGTAGCTATACTATTTTGAATAACGCTACAACTTGAAAATGTGTTTGTGCGCACAAATGCTGCACTATTTAACGAATTTTCAACAATATGTTGCATGCAGCAGCACACTTGCAAAATTGCTGGCAGTGAGGACATTTTCATAGAACAAAATATAATAAGAAATAAGAAGTAAAGGAACATAAGAAGTTCTATGGCTTTCAAATACACACGTAATCACAATCATAGACACTTCGCCATAGACGAAAATATACCAATATCGATGAGGAGAAAGCAAGCAGTTCAGATATCGAGGAATTATATATACAAATTTACGGTACGTGTTAGGAAAACATTGCTTGTGAGCATTTCTTTATTGAGTTGCGAAAAAGTAGATAATTTGTTAACATACGAAACTGTTCTTCAATCTTTGAGAGAAAAAAGAGATCGTTCGCCTAAAATTGAACTCGTAAAATCTTTAGTGTATCAACTATCTGATGAGGTCCTGGACCTCCTGGTCTCGCCCATTTACTAGGAAACCAAAATTCTCCAGCAAGCACTTCTGCAAGGGTGCTATGTAACAGGACTTCAACTAATAGCATGTGAGCAGCGAATCGAACGCTTTACATTCTGCTACTTTCCGACGGTTACAAGCAAGTCTCTCAAATTTCACTAGGCACTACTACCCCTCGCAGCCCTTCACTGCCCACTTTCACCACTTCCACTTTCGTTGGCATTTTGTATGCAATTGGCGTGCTCTAAAGTGGATATTGATATTTTGTCCTAAAATTTTGTTATTTATGTGCTCTGTTCCAGGCAACAATCACACAAATATATGCAACACACTTCCTTCCCCTTCCATCCAAAAGGCAAAAAGCTATGCCGCAAAATTTGCAATTTCGCCTAAAAAAGCCACAAGAAACCAAATTCTCGCTAAGTTGTGCAAATTTAACGCGACATTTTTGTCGTTGTTGTTGCTGCGGCATTGCCACCACCCACTCGAGGGGGAGTGCACCATTGGCGGCTTTGTTGCAGCCCATTGACATGCAAGTCATGTGTCATGACGCAGGGCGGCGGCGCTTAACTCTGACAGACCACATAACCCCGGCGCCCCGGCCGACATATTTTATACTTTTGCAATAAATTTAGCTACGCTTTCGCGTGTGTGTGTGTGTGTGTGCTATACTTGAGCTCGCCAGCTTTTCAATTGTCACAAAATTTATTCTAATACAGCGTGAAATTTATGACTGACAAATTCAATTTGAAACTTGCGAAACTTTTGGAAAGGCACAAATTTTAAATTGTCTATATTTATAACTTAATAAAACAGCTGTAACAGCGAAACAAAATTGTAACTATGAAGCAAAATATTTTGCGGGAATAAAGAATTATTGAGTTTTTTAAAGGACTCATCATAAAACGCATCTAGTAAAGTAAAGTAAAGTAAATATGAAGTTCAACATTAGATTGGTATGAGAAACTGTATATCGCTTCTGTTGGTCTATCCCCTTTCCAGAAGTTTACTGAAGGACATATCGCATAAAACATGCCACAAAAAAGGACTGCGCATGTAACATGTACCGCCAGCCTGCTTCATATTCTAATCATTCGATATGTCATACTCGAGTTGACAACTACAAAAAGTGAACTTTTGCCTGTAAAATATTGCACTCTCACACACACATTCACCCACCGAAGAGCACAGTGGAGGGTTGTCATTGTACTGTCACTCAAGGTTCCGCTAGATTAATTTCAGGTCATGCATATTATACATTTGTTGTAAGCATGAGGGTGTGAGCTAAAGAGGCTGCTTCCGCAAAAGGCACATCCGTTCATGTTTTGCCTCAACTTACAGAAGGAGCTTTAAAGTCAAGCCAAGCAATTTCTCACAATTACGTAACTTTGCTGTTTCGTAGCATTCAGTGGCCACATATGCACCACACTTATTATTTATTTCCTGCTTAAAAGAACAAATTTTGAAATGTTAATCCTTTCAAATGAATTGTTTAATTTATAAGCGAAATGCGACGGGCAACATGTGGCACATATGCTTCACTTGTGAGTATATAAACTTTCACTTTTGAAGAATTTATATTTCTAGGAAAGGCAATTTGTGGCGGAAAATGTATTGCTGGAGAGGATTTAAGGGAATGGAGTGAGTGGAAACAATACAAAATTTTTGCACATGTTTTCATTTTTAATTGAGCGTAGCTCCAAGCAATCTGTTAACGACGCGTTTTCCATTGAGAGTCCATTAAATCACTGCACTTCAATCAAATTATAAGATACACGCTCACGGGCAATAAATTTCCAACTCTCAGTTTTTTGTAAAATCATTCTGAATGTCATTGAAAAGAAATGCTAATGCTATTGTCCCTACTTAATGCCATCATTATTTGTAATATATGTAAGTACTTCACACCATATATCGCCGTTGTATTGAGTGCAAGAATAAAATCAACAATTGCTAATTTCACGCATTCGAATTGCAGATAAATTCCTCAACGAGTGCACAAATTTCCACTCTGCATTTCCACTCATTGGTGTCACATGCAGTCAATTCGTATAAATTGAAGAATGGCCCCGGTTGGGGGACCATTGTTTGCCTGGCCACATCGAGTGTGAATACTTATGATCCGTAAAAGGAAGAAAAAGTGGCCAGCAATAAAAAAATACACCTGAAGTAGGAATCAGCTCATGAGAAACGTTTGCAATGCCAATCAATAAATTACCGTTACGCACTAACACCGTTCCGTAGCGCTCGGACAAAAGTCGACACTGTTCCTAAACGGAATTGATTAAGGGCTCGCATTCCTATTCGGCAGCTTGCTGGCTATGCTTTGGAGTAAGAAGTGATGCCCATTGTGGTGGACACATGAATGCCATTTCGAACTATCTTGATTTAAGCATGTAAAGAGGGACTTGTACAGGGGTTGCGCACCTCGTCCGAAGGAAAAATTAATTCAGACTCCAACTTTAGGCTACCTAAAATTAAGCCTGATTTTTGAACCACTATAAAAAATAATGCAAATAAAAGGAGATTGTTATCTCTAAAATTTTGCAATCCCAATGTTTTTTTTCGAATTAAAAGAAATATAGAAGAATTCCTTGTCTTATTTGTGAACCATGATTTCGCCATGGCTTCCTTTCGAACCAAATTTCAAACTACGGAACTGTGTGTCCAACCCACTAAACATAAAAAACAATTTCGTTAAGGAACATGCCTGGAATGAGGTGAGAGAGGCATTGGTATGCGCGGGGTACTTTTGGTGTGCTCGCATACGCCATAAAAAAGCAGCTACTAACTGCAGTGACAGCATTGGCCAACGACTGGAAATGAAATGAAAGTGGCTATTATGAAGTTCAGTATGACGGTTGATATCTGTGAAAGTGCTTTTGTGGTTGCTCAAGAGGAATAGGCGTGCATGCACACATACACATGAGCATGGCTACTGCACTCACTACTCAAGGCTTTTAGTGATTGCGAAAAAATTTCCACTTTTTCCTGCCCCAACTAAAGTAGAAGTTTCTTCCGGAAATTTGATACTTGTTTATGTGACACAATAAATCATCGCACATCGAATGGAGGTTTTGTACAAAGGCACAATCAAGATTCCTGTAAAGTAAAGGTAGAGTTCCATTGTGCGGGAGCAAGGAATTCGGGATGTCATTGGGAATGCGCTTGGAATGCTGATACCACAAATCTTCATAAAAATGTTTATAAAAGCAAAGCAGAAGTCGACATTTAAACTCTTTCTCATACAATTGGCTTATTTTCCAGATTGTAAAATTTTTCTATAAAGTGTGGTTATAGCTCTTTTGGTTTCGATTGCAATTGCATACAAATTGTACAAATATGTAATTTATTATTATTTAAAAGTTCTGCAATGAAAAAGGTTCAACTTTGAAAAAGTCGTTTGTGTATCTTTACCCCTCTTATGTAAATGTCAAAAGTGCGCTCACTACTACATAAGCATTTCTAAATGTCAAATAAAGGCAGTCACTTAAGGAATCAGGCCGCCCACCTTAAAAGTTGTAGACCGGGAAAAAAAGTGTATGAAGAAGTGCACTCCACTCTGCGCTCGCATGGGGTATGTCAATTTAGTTTGGTTTTGACTACACAGAACCGCACTTTTCTAACGCCACTTGGCAACCCACTTAACACATGCCTCCATCACGCATTCTAAGTGAATCTGTAGGCGTGCCACAACTTCCCAAGAGAAATGAAAATCGCGCGAAAGCGATTTCTTTGAATTACCAAACAAATTTGAATTTTAAAATTATTGTTGCCGATTTTCTATCTTTACCAACTCCAAGGCCTGTTCTAAATTTTTGTTTTCTGGTGTACGAAATTTATATGCACCCTTCAGGTATGCCAAACAAACTCTCATATTAACATACCTATATACTTCAGCTATTTATGTATATGTGCCCAAAATCGGAAGAAAGGGAGATACAAGTAATTTTGTATTTTGAGGAGCTGTTTGTCAAAAATTCTCGTATAAAACTTTTGTAAAAACCAGATTTTAGGAAATTCCGTTAATTCGTGCTAAAAAAAGGCTTAGTGTGTAAGTATACATTTCACACTGTGCGCTTCAGATTTAAATTATATTTCTCTTATGTTTTTGTTAGTGTCAAAATATCCAACCGAAACTAAGAAATTCAGTTTTAAGGCCCTAATAAAAAGGGGCCTATATTTGTTTGTATAGTACTGTTATCGGTTGTTTTTTCCGCTTGTCATAAACAAGTTTTGTTGATGAATATGTTTTGATATTTTTTCGAGCATTTGACAACCGCAACAAATATTAATAAGTTTGCTAATTAAAATAATTGCGATTTAGTTCAGGTCTCTGAATTAAGCGAGAGTGGTCTGCCTATTATCATTTATGGCATACTAGTGGAAGTTGATTGGGTACTAGGTGATCTATTTATAGATCTATTAACATTGATCTTCTCATCTTGATCAATCGCAAGTCTTAGCTCCTCTAGGCGTCAGACGATTTGGCAATGCAAATATCCAATATCCAGAAGTATAAAATTCAATTTGCTTGTGCGTAGATTTTTGTTTACAAACTTATAGACTTACTATTGACGCTTACGTATACTTAATAGAAACATGCTCGACCACTTTCAATATCGAAACAATGATTTATAGCGGAAAAATCCCCAGAATTATAAAGCGAAAAACTATAGCTTAATCTTGTGAACAATGCTTTTGTCAGTTAAAATTGAAGTACGCCTTCAATGTCAGAATGACGTGTAATCGTCTCAATTGTAAGCCCGCGCAAACTGAACGTAGCTGTTCCTAAAGTGAGGTATTAATTTGAGAATGAGTACTGATTGTAAGATGGCTTGAGTTTTTTATTGGATATATATAGGGTACTTCAGAGAGGAGAGCTGTGAAATATATGTGTTGAAGAAAGTGGGTAAGGTCTTACTGCCTCAATTACCCAAGGTTAATATATGCGAATTTCTTAAAATTCATTTTCTTTTGTTTATCAAACTGTTAGAAATTTATTCGTAATGTGGGTATCAGCAGCTTATCCGAATATTGCATGACCAGCCCTTAAAAGCAAGGAATCACCTTTTTAATTACATAAAATTTGCATAATGAAACTTGTTTTTTCCTCGAAATTAATAAATGTTAAGAGGTACACTAAAATAGAAGCGAGGACGTCACTGGATGGGGTGTACATGTACATACAGGATGATCATGGATGATGATGAACCAAAGCATTCATGGTGATGGAGGACCTGAAAATTTATCGTTTTATTTAATATAATTGGATGGCTTGGAACAATTTGGCTTTCGAAGCACTGTTCTGGTGGGACGAAGCCACAATTAAATAATTTGTATCAATAAATATGTTTCTTTTGGTTTCACCTGTACATGCACACATTTTTAACTCATAATATTCATAAACGATGGATAAAGGGTGAACATTCATCGTACTCGCTTTGATCCCTCCTCGATGATGCACCCTGTATATGGCAAAGCATATGTATTAATGTAGCACTAAAGCGCCGATGAGTGGCTTCAATTAGTTTCAAGGGCTTTACAGTTCTTGTTGTTGGTTTTTGTTGGCAGCATCGCAGGCGACAGCGGGAATGCCGAGAACAAGTTTGCAAATATTTCCACATAAGTACACACACACAAACGTTCATTACGATGCTTTAAAAAGATTTCTTTATTATGATTCGGCATGCTACACAATATTCTAAGCCAAGAGGAACGATATTTCGTTAAATGTTCCATTGCTATTTTTTGGCGGGCAGTATAAAAGCGTTAAATCGAGCTGACTTTAAAACAGTAGCCAAATTTTAAACGAATTGAACAGATCGGAGTAGACGAAAGTGGAGTAAAATGCGCGTCTGTTTGCTGTTTTTCACAATTATTGGTGCCTTGCTGATTGCGCGAAGCCATGCCGAGTTGGAGGAGCTGCGTGATGATGCAGAAGCTGCGCCGGAGTTGATAAGAACTAAGCGGCAATTCGGTTTTCCTGGTTTCGGTGGCGGATTTGGCCGTCCCGGCTTCGGTGGCGGATTCGGACGTCCTGGCTTCGGTGGCGGATTTGGACGTCCCGGCTTCGGTGGCGGATTTGGCCGTCCCGGCTTCGGTGGCAGATTCGGACGTCCTGGCTTCGGTGGAGGATTTGGACGTCCCGGCTTCGGTGGCGGATTCGGACGTCCTGGCTTCGGTGGCGGATTTGGACGTCCCGGCTTCGGTGGCGGATTTGGACGTCCTGGATTTGGTGGCGGATTTGGACGTCCTGGATTTGGCGGTTTCTACGGTTAAATCAAAATTGACCCTTTTTAAATGTGTGGTTGATTTGAAGTTGTGCTGTAGTATGACAATTTTGTGATTTTTTTTATAAAAAAATTTAATAAAAAGTTAATTTTAGAAAATTTTAAAATGTCTGATTTTGTTGTACTTGACTATAACAAAAACTAAATGACATACGATAATCAGCGCAGAAATGTAATCGCTTAATAGTCTACAAATTGACGCAGTTGTGCTGGTGTGCCGGTATCTGTGGCAGCTGCGGAGCGGTAGCAATGGCTTAAATCAACATTGTCATCTTGCCTCTTACACGCATGTAGTCCCCTGTTCACCCCTACCCTAGCAAGCACCCAAGCCGGCAAGCCAACAGATTGTAGCAATCTATCTTCGCGCTCAGCTACAAAGTCGGCAAGTGAGACACGCCAAGACAAGGCGGAGCGAGGCAAAGCGGGCGAAGGCAGCTTGTTAAGCGTATTTTACACAAGTTTCTGCAGGAAATTTGTGAAATCCATGCACGGGAAATTTGCATTTAAACTCAATAAATTCACTTTGCATACACTCAACAAATAAGTTGGCAACATGCACGCACGTGCACACATACAAATGCCGCCACTGTATGGCAGCAGCGGTCGCGGGTGTGGCGTGGTAACGCCATAAAAATTGCTGCTACTGATTTACACGCTCACGCTCCGACAAACTCATTCACTTCTTTACGCACTCACGCTGCCGGCCTAATGTCAGTTTCCATAGACGCAGCTGCTGGGTTCAGGCCGTCCCCAGAATATTGACATATTCCCTAAAGCTTTTAAATTTGAATAATATTTTAGAATAATTTTATAAAGTGTGTTTTAAAGTTTCGACTACAATATTAAAAGCATCGAAGCTTCAATTGAAATATATCTTGTTATTTTGAAATGTCCGAAGTTGGCAATTGGAATTGGAATCAATAATTTTCTGCAAATTTGGACAGCTTCAACGCAGTTTATAAATTAATTAATTGAAGCGTATCGTACCCTCACTACACATTCAATACCAAACTACGCCTATGTTGTTGCTGTTGTTCTAGCATACGGGTTTTAATCTGAAAGCTACTCTTAAGTATGCTTCTTTTCCCGCCTTTCGCTGCCAATGCATGGAAGATCTGTAAGACTATCAACTTCAAACTCGCGAAGAAGAAGAAGATTGTCGTAGTGCTTAAGGCGATATGTCTATCTTCGTATGCTACGTGGTATGTCTGTGTGTTTGCCTATATGTGTATTCGCCTTATTTACGATATTTTAAATTTGTTTACTAGAAAATTGCAAGTGAATACTTTTGATGGTTGTATGCGCTATTCCCTTTATGCTTATTGGAGGCGCAGTTGTTGTTGTTATTCTACAATTCTACAATTCTTCTATTTTTACGATTCTTAGTTCCCTGGATTGTTTATACCTCGTTGTAGCTAAAGTAATGTAACGAGTAAGGAATTTCAATATAGTAAAAAAAAAAGTTATTCTCATTTGAGTATACGAGAGGAGTACTAGCTTTTAAATATAACTGACTTTGATCAATTCGAATGATTGGATGATAGCTTTTTTAGCAAATTTTGCTAGCATTTTGAGCTATTTATTTTTGTACAGTCCGTATACTTTTGCCTGGGTCACACCTCACATCTCCACTGTAATAGCATAATGAATGCTTAACCTTAGGCTGAGCTACACTATAATTTTAAATTCGAATATCACCCTGCTTTTCACATTCACAGAGTTCCGAAAATTCTTTCCATAAGTAAAGCCTAATCGCAACCGGCCTAAAACTTTGAGTGTAATCATATGCAAAGGTTATGCAAAGCAGAAATTAATCAATGATTTACAAGAACAATACGTGCTGGCCGTAGTAGTGCCAGGAGTACCCAAGCGAAAAAGTGGGATGGAACGCCTCGAGACCACAGAACTCAACATGCCGGCTTGTTAGGGTGTGCATGTGTGTGTGGAGTGAACAAGTGCCCAAAGGGTATTTTATTAACACACACACACGCACACACACAATCCATGTACATAGCTGGACCGCTACACAAATGAGGCGTTTGTTGATCCTTGTCACAGACGCCAGGCGACGCTGGCTCGAACTGCGAAACTGTGGCTTGCATAGAACGTCACACCACTTGGCACCCCACCACCTTCGGTCCAAGCCAGCAACTGACGTTGTTCCATACTATCATGGCTTGTGTAATAATTCAATTAGTTTGCCTGCAAAAATCGTTGCAACGTGAAATTTTGTATGGCAGCGGTTCAATAAGCAAAATCGCCGCGGGACAGTGGCGTGCGCATAAATTCTGTGGGTTGTGCAGTGGCATTAGTGCTTGCGATGTTTCGTGGCGGTGTCGGATTGCTGCGATTTGATCCTATTTGCTTTGGTTTGTTGCTGCTTGGCAATTTTGAAATTGAGATTTAAATTCGATAATTGGCTTTCATGGAATTTTAGGGATCAACAAATTTATGCATACTTCTATATGTGTGAAAAATATGTAATGTACGGACGGCTCCAAAGGAGGGTAGGCTTATATGTCTTTTTTGTTCTTAAATTTTTTAATTTGACATATAAAACCTTTATTTTAATAAAATTTTAAGCATACCCAATCGAAAGATATAAAAAGAAATTTCAGTCGCAACAATATCGTATATGATATATTTTTTAAAAAAGATATAGCACTGCCACAGAGACTTTAACTTAAGTTTCTATAAAGACGTAGTCCTTCCACTTTAATTCGTTCCAGCTTTTGAAGGACCTACAACAACTGTTACATTGTAAGCCATTTATATGGAAATTGTATATGACTACTGTGAAATTTTAATATATTGGCCTGACATCAATTCAAACAAAAGCAATGGAGGTGTTGATAATGATAAGAAACCTTACGAAGACTTTGAACAAAATAATTTAAATGAACTTTATCCGGCGGCTACAGTATACAAGCTTACACTGCATGCCGATAAAGGCAAAAGTTTGCGGCAACTGCAAACAAACAGGCACAGACAAAACAAAGTAACCTGCGCGGCAAGTTAACCTCTGCCTTGTTGTTGCTGTTGGCGGAAGGATATCCGCTGATAATAGACGCTTACCTACGACTGCGAAAGCTATTAAAAATCTTTTGTCTTAGACGTGCACAAACAAATTTCGTGTTGAACAAATGTTTTCGCAATTTACAGGAAATGCTTGGGCCGGAGATGCTGATGGTTTCTAGGCTATGGGGAGCAAACGGAAGGAGCGTTACTAGGGCAGTCAGAACTGTTTCTATAAATCCGCTTTTAAAATAAGTTTCTGTTTCGGACCAATATTTTCATCACGGACAAAAGGACAAAAGCAAAATTCGCCTTAAAATATTTCAAAGTTTCCCTGGCTTTGTGCCTGGTATGGATAGATGAAGATGGTATAGATATATGACACTGACCTGCTGTTAACTGTCTCGAAGTGACATTATCAGCAGGAATGTAAAACCGGGCTAAACTTTTAAAATCTCAATTAATCTAGGCTTTCGAAAACCGGCTTCTCATTCAGTCGAATCGTTCAATGTCCTTGCTGGAACAGTAGGTAGAGGAGGGGTAAGAAGTCAGGCGCGAGTTGCCAGAAACTTATAAATAAAAGGTTTCTAACCACAAATGGCGCTCGTAATAAAGTGCGAGCCATGCTAACCTTTCCGATTTGACTGTCCTACAGTCTTCTCCGCCCGTACAGGCAGCAAGTGTGGAGGCCAGCATGTGTGCCAATGTGGCGCCGTGACGATAAGCGTAACGCGCCGCGCGCGCTCTAATAGAATTAAACCGGAAATGACACAAGTGCCATTTTGAGAAGCCCTTTTGGGGTCTGTCCCTGGCGTGACGGCGAGTACGCATCCAAAGGTCGCTCCAGTCGAGTTGCGTTTTAATGGCGCACACACTCCCACTCCCACTCACACACACATTGTCAGAAGTGCAAATAATAATTTGGCTTATGTGCATTTGAAAGTTTATGGGCTTGAGGGTGTGGCGCAGGAAGAGCACGTTCCGGGGTAGAGCTTAAAATTCATATGTAAATTATTTGAAAATATTTGGCATTTCGGCAGCTGGGGAAGGGGTCGGCATGTGCAACCCTTTTAATTGTCGAATTTTGATAAGAACAATGTGTGAGTGCGCGTGTGGCGTGTGGGAAGGAAGGAGTGAGAGTGACTTTGTCAACATAATTGAAAATAAGCTATTTTCTAGTGAACGAATGTCGTCCTTGCCTTACAAATGCAATAATATTTCAGCATTAGCTGCCATCCCGCTCTCGGATCTGAGGTTAATTACAACATTTGGTCAGGTCGCTGCAGCCAGATAAAATGTTAAGCGCTAATAAATTTCTCGTGCTTGACACATTTTGCATACTAATTGTTAGGGCATGTAGCGAGTAGCAATGGCTTAATTTCGCTCAAAAATATGGTCAAATGAGATATTCCTTTTCTATGATTTTTCCTGCAAACTTAATCGAAATGAAGGCCTCAGAACAAAAGTCGTCTAATTATTTAAATTAACCTGGCTTCGTTGAAATGTAGTACTTCAAGAGTCCAAAAGATGTAGGCAATTTCAGAAATAGTTAGTCCACTCGACGCTGTTACCTTAGAGAAGGGCAGAATGTAGTATCATGCACCTAACATTCGCTCATCTTGATTTATACTTCAATTCCCTCCACTTCACCGCTGCATTCATTTAGTGGCAATTGTTTTACGTTGCTGCTGGCTGATATGTCTTCCATGAAGTCACTTTAACTAATTGTGTCGCTCATTAACTTCTCCCGTCCTCCTGCTGGCCAAATGTGTTGCCCATGTGCTAGCTGCTTCCTCACACCGGCCCAACCTTCCCTACCGTTCTCCACACCCACTCAACCAGCATTACTGTTCCACTTTCGGGCGCTTTCATTGCAAAAGACAATTGCAATCTTTGACAGCTTCTCACAAAGGCTGCACTTTTGTTGCTGTTGTTGTTGCTGCTGCTGTCGCTACTTTCGGCTTAAGCGCTTCATAGAGTGTTGCATAAGCCATTAGGGCTAAGTGATTCCCGTGTTCTTGGCAAAACCACCTTGGCTCAGCTCGTAAGAAAATAATGGTGCTCTGTAAAATGCATTTTGCTGGGTGGGCCCATGCACCCATGCAAGTGGGGGGCTCTGCAGCGCAAACTAATTGCGCGGAAGCAACATTTTAATGGGCATTTAATTTTTTATGTTGCAGAAACCAAGCTTGAAGATATGAACTTTTTTGTTATTTTTTTTTAAACATGTGGGTGCATATTGGTAGCGCAATTATGAATGATATTTCGAATATATTCCTACAACTTTTGAAGATCTGTTTTGAAACTCTTCTTCGGCACGTTCGACAAAATAAAATCGTAATTATATTTCAGGAGGTAAAAAATCAGCATGGTTGTATTTTTATTTAAATGTAAACCAATTTAGAAAATCACGAAAAATGAACTAGCATGCTAGTTCCCAATTGGTATGTGACCACTCTAGTTCAGTCCAGTCCGAGCGGTCACTTTCCCCGGCAAAGCCGTGCAAAATTGCTACTAATCGTTTTAATGAGCTCGAAATTTCGCCAGCAAAATGACAATTGAGGAATTTCGAGACCTCCCAAGTTGAAGCCGAGCGACAAGAACTTGCCAGCAAAGGCATGCAAGCTGAAGTAACAAAGCAATCTCTCTAGGACCCCCGCCCCGACGACATGACTAATTGAAATTCATTTGTGTGGATGTTGTGGCATTTTTTGCCTCAATTTGATTACGTTTGGCAATTTTTCAATTGAGCGCGCGAACTATTCAAAACGAACAACGTCCACGGCCGAATCCAGCCAGGAAAGCCAACAAACCAACAAATGAAGTGATTAAGTGGAATTATACACCCAAGCAGAAATATACGTCGCACAGCGGCAGCAGCCAGCATTGACAGCAACAGCAGCAATTGCAATTGAGTGCATTTGTCAATGGCGAGGCAGTCAGGCTGAATTGGCAGCTCAATTGTTGAAGTGACACGTTGGCGCTTGCGCGGAGCAACCGCAAGAGCCACTGGCTCGAGTGGGTCGAGGGGCAGGCGCAGACACCGAGCAATGAAACCGTTGCTGCTGCACCTACAGCAGTGATTTAGCTAAATGTTGTTGCTGTTGCTATTTGTTAGTGTAATTTGCAGCAAACAATTTACACAGTTACAACAACCACAGCAACAGTTGCTGCTGTAGTTACAGCAACAACAACACAAATTGTGATTGCATGTTGCTCGTTTATACCACCATGAAATTGCCATTGCGGCTGCCTGTCGTTGCTGTTGTTGTGATTGTTCTGGTTGCTGGTGTCTACCGTTGCTGGCTTTGTGGCCAACAGCAAGCATGTTGCTGGCAGCGACTGTGTCCACGTGTGGGCGTTGCTGATTGCAAACATGCGGTGCCAATGTAGAGATTTACATTTAATTTGATTGAGTCCGGTATTTTTCTGAGGTTAAAACATCAGTCATTATATTCCTAATGAAGCGTATAAGTTCGGTTTTTGTGTTTAGCAATCGGCTGACAAAATTCAAACAAACTGTTCAAAGTCAGTTATTAAAATGAAACTCCCATTCAAAGATATTTCATGAAATCGAAGTTGCTACGAGTATCAAGCTGGAGGCAGTTATTCTGGCAACTAAAAGTTCCACTCGCGGTTTCGTAATATAGAGAAGATTTTAACGACTCTCGAAAAAACCGGCGGAAAACAGTAAATCCTGAAGAAAATTGCGCCTGAATCTTATCTTTCTAATTCTATTGATTCTGGCAGAGGAGTTCTCGTTCTCTTTTCAGAACTAATATGCTGATAAGTAAAGATTTCGGCAGCCCATAAGTGCCCCTGCCACATAACTTTGACTCAAGCAAATTGTTGCTTTAAAGTTTTGCATCCATACCCATTTTAAACTACATCCATGTCACCCTGCCCACAAAAATACCCCACTTCACCCGCTCTTATTCCTTTCTACACTAACAACACATGCGTTTATAACAAGGCGCTCATTGCTACAATAGCTTTACTGATTTGTTGATATTACAACAAAAATGTTGCTTCTTGGATGGCCATAACTTTCGCATCCTTCTGAAAAGATACTCGCACATGAGTTTTTGCCAAAGTAAGGCAAATTTTTTTAAGATGCATGCACTTTCGCAAACCGGACGTCAGGAAGTTGGGCCAACTTTTGCACAATGTCCGCAAGTCTATGAGCAAACTTTGACATGTGAAAGGGAGAAGTTGTGATGTTAAACTTGATATGCAATCACACTTCTCTCGACAGTTGAAAGTGACACATCATTGACAACTGCCAGGGCCTGGGTATCTTACAGTTACGGTCCGAGTATTTATAAAATAATATTTATGAAATATTAATTTTTCTCCGCAAGTTGTTCCATTCTAATCTGCGTACAAATCAATTGCCACTTTGTCATGACTTATCGCGGTAGTGGGCCGTAATTGCGGCCAATAAATTTCGCTATTCATAATTCTAATAGACTTTTCAACAAATTATCATTTACATTCATTATTGCCGCGGCACCAATGAAACCCCAACAACACGCTACATGCCCCGGCAGTCATGCTCGCACTAATAATGCCAATTTATTATGCCGTGTCATCTCGGTTGGTGTGCTCGGCATATAGCTTGGTATCGTCGCGTTCAGGGCAAACTTCATAGGAATTGCCATTTCAATTTTATCAGTCGCACATTTTCAATTAAAAGTAAACTTTGTGCCATAATTCAAAAGTGAACTAGTGCAAATACAAATACATTTTACAGCGCACAGACGTATCGATTTGCAATGGCCAGCAGCAGCGGGTAGCAGCGGGAAGGGGGTATCAGCTTAGCGTGCTGGCGGCTTGCTCCGGCTCGGTTGCACATTGTTACGTTTTAATTATGCCACAAAGCGGCAGTGAGCCAGTCAGCAGCCTCCCGCTCCCCAACCAACTCATACAAGCCGCAACCCTCTCGACACACCCACATGTTGTTGCTGCTGCGGAAGATGGTGGTGGGGATGGGCTGTGGCAGTGGTACACCACCACTGAAATAACACATAAATTCCGGCTGTGTCGCACATTAATTAATTTTGTTCTGGTAACATTTCCAAAAGGATTAAATTGCACAAAAGCCAAACTGCATGAAAGTTCTACAACAGTATTGGTGAATCTGTATGGCAACATACGAGTTTGTGTGTGTGCGTTATTGTTGGGCATGAGTGTAGGTAATTTCTCTGAGCTCTCAGTGTGCGTGTCTTTTTGGAGTCTTTTGAAATGATGATACTATTTAAAATTTGTAGGCAGCGCTTGATTCAAAGCCAGTGTCCTGGCAGAAAGGGTCTTCTGCTAAATGATGTCAATATGTAGTGTGTTTTAGGAGGCAATGTGACAACCACTTTAAAATCTGATGCCACGCCCACAGTGTTTTGCTTTTTTTAAACAAATTATGTTGTTTGTAATAGATTGGTTAAGTTTATCATGGAAACAAAGGGCCTAGCCAGTTCCATGCGCACTCTGGAGAGTTAGCAAAGGAAACATTTTGTATGAACAATTAAAGAACCACTCTCTTCTAGATTAACCCATGAAGGGTTATTCCGTGTAGAGTTTTCGTAACAAGAACCGATAGAATCCCTAAGATAAATTTTCAGAATGTACATGTTAAGTACATGTTCATATAATTGAATGTTAAAGCCTTCTGTAGGTGAGATCAATTGCGAAATAATGTAAAATATTTTACACATATCCCCGCCATCCCTTTTTCCAACCGAATTTCGCCACTGTTGAGCAACATTCTAATCAAACGGCAGTGCCACAACACTGGTGCTCTTTATGCCATGCGATATCATTGCCACGCAGTTCAGTTCTGTTGGGAGCCTACTCTGCTCAACCTTCCTGCTTGCGCAAGTACAAAAGCGTGACATTGTAAAACCTCATGAACAAAAATTAATTCACCATAATAATTTAACTAAAACACGAAAGTGCCACACAATCTGCTACCCGAGGTACAGTTCCACATCTAGTTGCTGTTCCCGTTCCAGAGTACAGCCAGCCGACAGGATAGAGTTTTCATAATTATGGCCGCATCATTTGTGTGTGGTCCCACTGCATACCCCTCAAAACTTGGCACGGTTTATGGTTGCCACAGCCGCGGCGCTTTGAAAGTGTTTCCGTTTTCAATTTGCATACGATTTTGTCGAAGGCAAAAACGCCGAAACGAATTTTCGGCGCGCAGATCAGCGTTAATAAGTGAACACCATCCCGTGGGCGGAGTGGGGTCGGAGAGAATGACAGTGGCGCACACTTTACCTGTTGCCGAGAGCTGGGATGGGATGGGATGCCTGTAAGTGGATCGCCTAGTGAAATCCGGTAATTGAGTGTAATTAAAGCTTATGAACGTTTCGTGACAACACTTTCACGTGACGATGTGGGCAATATCCGCTGAGACTAGCACTACAGCTGGGAGTGAGTGAGGAGAATGGCGATGTTGATGAGTCGCGCCGCAGTTGGCGCTGGTAAGCAGATACGTCATTTGTCTTGCAACCCTTTGGCTGTCAGCTCCTTACTCTTTCAATTTCTCAGTTCTCCAGTGTCGCTTGTTGTTTTAATTATGAGGCGTACATAATGCCGTTGCTTCCTTCTAGCAGTTGCAGTTGGAAATCGTCTCATTGATGCTGATTTTATTTTAATTTGAAGTCTGCTTCTGAGCTTACTTTGGCAAAGTTTTTGTACGGTTGCGGTTAATATAATTTCCGATTTAATTATGAGGCTCAACAGCTTCCGCTCAAATGCCGCGCCGCCGCTCTTAAGAACTTTGATGTCAAGAGTTGTTGATTTTTCATTTGATTTTAATTGTTTTTTCCTACGGGCTTCTTACTTTTGGCCTTAGTAATTCGATTAGTACATGCAAATGCGAGAAGAGGGAGAAAGAGAAAATAATTTAATCAAGCAAGTCTGCAGTGAGTATTCTGCTCTGCTTAAAATTGGTTTGAATATTTCTAGGCATTTTCATTTGATTTTTTAAACTTTTCGATCGCAACTGTACAATACGTCTCTTCGTAATAATATTGGCTGAAGATTCAACAACTTAATTTACTTTCCCCTCTTTTCACTGCCATTGCAATCCTTCTAGAACTTAATAAGACTTTCAAGCTTATTGCACATGTTTATGCAGCAATATTTAACGGCGGATTAATTGCGCTAATTAATCTCGAAGAAGAGCAACAACAACTACAGAGATAAAAACAATAAACAACAGCGTCCCGTACACGCAATTCATATGGGAAGCGGGATTAAGCAAGTAGCATTTCCGTTTTTCATTACACGAAAAAGGAAATCACAAATGTCTGCATTGCATTGACTGACAAGCGAAATAATCAGAACGGCTGAGTGAAGTCACCATCAAGTTTAGTTGAGGCGCAACAGTGAAATCAGAGCCAGCGAGGGAGGCCAAAAAGTATAGTCCATTGTACAAGTATTCGTAATTTCGTACGCAAACGATTTGTTTGCCGGGCCTTCAATTCAATGCGTAAACAAAGTGCAGAGAGAGTCAGAGTACAAGGTCTGAGATCCCGTGTCCAGCGCTGAGCAATGCTGATGGCTGCGCATTAATTAACGCTGCTAGGGGGTAGTCGGGGCAGGGCAACATATCAATTTAATAATTGCCCACGTACAGTGTATTCCATATACTTTACAAATTATATATGCCATTTGCTTTATGTACTGGTGTGCTATAATTATGGTAATGTCTTCATCATAATCCTCCCCTGCTTACTCGCTTTCTGGAACTTCATTCAGGGCAGATTCTTTTAACTTTATTACCTGCGCAACTTTGGCTTGGAGTGGCAATGGTGGCCCTAAAAAGGATTTTGGCATATATAATTGCAATTTGATTTGAATTGATTGATCATTCCCAGCGGGAGTCAGTCAGTTGGTAGATTATAATTTTTTGTATGTGTGTGCTGATGGGCTTGTATGCGTGTGTAATCCACACAATCACAAGGAGTGAAGTCATGTGTGAATGTAGCACAGCAGGATATTCCGCTTTGATTGTGTTTGGCTCGAGCTTAGGCAGTCCCAAATGTTGACCAATGTTAGCTATAAAGTCGCTTTGTTTCTGCAGCGCTTCAAGGAACAGGGATATATGCATTAGATATTAAATTCAAACAATAAACAGCATTGGAAGAGAAATATGGCGCTGAGAATATGGGCAGCAATTAGAAAAAAGTCTGAAATAATAAGTAATTTGAAATTCGTCACAACAAATAGAGCTGGGTTGTTTAGGACTAGGCGGTCTAACTACTTCCAGCCGTAAAGCTATTGGCCTATTGAACTCTATTGGACTGGTTCGAAGATCTTTCAAGTTTTTTGATAATTTGTAAAAGCAATTTTAAAGCTTCATTTAATGATTCAGTGATCTGGAACTCAACCAATTTAAATGCGCTAAATTAAATGGTAGACTAAATTAATCTTTAATAAAAAAGGAATACTTCAGCATTTCATATTTGATATTTTTGATTTCGTAGCTTTTCGGTGTTTGCAAATGAATTTTTAGATTATCTTATATCCCCTTGACAATTTTTGGCGGTGTGCTCAACGAATACCAAAGCATTTCCTGTAGAATTTTAAACATGCACACATGAATACACAGATGCACACGTCTATAGAACACACATACACATGCATATGTCAAGCGAAAACTGTCAATTTCATATACATAAGTATGTAATATGATTATCGTATGTCAAATTTTTTACGTGTCAGTTTTTATCATAAAAGTGTCAAAATTGCATGACATTTGTATGTCAGGACGACTGATGAAGCGCTCAAGCGTGAAGTGTTGATATGATGTGAATTTTAAATCATTCGAGTGCTAATCTTTTTAGTTATTTAGTGTTTAGAAGTTATGTTACAAATGAAATATTCAATTCCAAATTACAATTTTAAATCAGAAATTAACAACTAAAAATTTAAAAGAAAAAGACAACGAACAATAATTGCAAAATATTATACTATTTAAAATAATATCACTACAAGAAAGAAATATTAAAATATTGGGAAATTATAAAAATTTAACTAATCTTGTCAATTTTTCTGGCGCACCTGCTACCAAGACAAATTTTTCAATTAGCCTAAAACCTCAGCCACGCTAAAATAGCTTCAACTGCACTGTCCCCCACTCATTTGTCCCACTCTGCTCCGCATCACACAAACTCAGACCAATAAAAGTGCTTAATACCTTTTATCCACCTCATAATTCGCATAATAACAAAAGTCTCATTTTCTAACTTAGCCACAGGAATCAACACACAGGACTTTCTGTTGTCGTCCTCGATGCTCTGTCATTACAAAGCCATCCCCACTCCCTGCTCACTCTACCGGCCCACGTCTCGTTGGAGCGCAACCTGTGCTCGAACGCCCATTTTTCCGTTGTTTTTCCCTCTTTTGAATGACTTTCGACGCTTGTCGACTTCCCTGATTAATTTCGCTACCGACTGACGGATTGACTTACTGACGTACTGGCGGACGGACGGGCTGACCGCATGCACTTCAGCTTTCCACCCTGTTGCGCACAATTAATACACCCCTGCTGCATGCCACCCAACGGCTGCTGCCGCGTCATCGTCATCCTCACCTTCTTGCCCAACTTCACCCTCGTCCTTGCGGCATGTGGCAGCGCGTCGTCCTTGTTCGCCCCCTCTGTGAAATGTATTGCAAAAGTGCCAAACCGCAAATGTTAAGCGCAGCTCGAGTCAATCTGCGTAAACCGCACATGAAACACACCGCACATGCCGCAACGCCGCACGCCACAACCGCAGCAAGTACGGGCATAAAGCTCACAAATTTGCTCGTCTATTACGGTGGCTCATTGTGGGATTACGACTGCTTCATCCACTGCCGCTGCTGCCACTGTTGAGTGCACTAATAGAAAGGGTGGAAAATCCACTTTGGCACGGCATTTGATTTTGAATGTTTCGGTGACTTTTCATCTTCTCGGCTAATGTGGATTGTGCATTGAAGTGGAAGGAGTTGAATTGTGCAATAGCATGAGTATTTATATCGATGCATAAATATTGAGTTCCATCTATTATGTGGGCCAATCCCATCAAGAACCGACGTCTACATAAATATTACTACCAGATATTATATATTCCCATACCCTTCAATGATAACTAATTCATTTTAACTTATTCTTGTGGTATATTTTGGTTAGGTTAGTTTAAAAAAAACATACTTTGGCTATACGATAAGTATGCATACAATATAATGTGCTCTATATCCTCAATCTACTATGTTCTCACAGTTTTTTCTGGAAACACTTCACTGACTTCAGTGTCATCCACAAATGTATTAATATACTTTTATGATATTTTGAAGGAATTTTGTTGAATGTTTCTCTTGCAGTCCTGTTGTGATTCTTTGATTGATCATAACCTTTAAGAATAGCTCCAGCTTTTTCCGTTATCCTGAATAATTTTCATTTTACAAATATATGTTATTGAATATAAGCCCTCAATATACCACAATTTCATTGACAAAGTATCCTATATTGTCTTCAAGGCAGACACGGAACGTAATCAGCGGACACAAGTGACACTTTATGGAAATTGAATCCATTTTTAGTACTATAAGACAAAAGTTCCTATTAAACCTGGTTGTCGGATTTTTGTTTACCATGGTGAATGTTTTAAGTTGGTTATGAAATATCAGGAACCATGTCATATGCCCCTGTTTTGATAGTTTCTTATATGAGTTCAAATCCTTCAAATTAAAACATCAACTTTAACCCTTTCTTTTTGTTTAATCAGTGCTGAATATTCTAATTTTCAAACACGACCATAACGAATCGACTAACAAGCGCGACTTGCTGCTGCTTGTTACATTCAAAAGATAAATTCGCAGCATACACGCTGAAATGTTGTCGCGGCGAATTGATCTGTTGCGAACGTCATCTTCATTTGCATGGCAACATCGAAACATGGCAACAATGGCAAAGCGTAATTAAATTTGCTCGGCTGTGACAATTTTTTGCGTCGTGCCGTTCGCAACAGTTGCGCTCGAAAAGGGGAGGGTGGCAGCAACCCTTCCGCTGATGTCAACCGTCAGTGACCACGGCACCTCGACTGCTGTTAGCGAATTTATTAATGCGACAAGGACGCTGAAGTCCTTGTATGACTGTTAAGCGCGGCTCTTGTGAGGCTTTTCGCGCATGTGTTGTGACTTTTTATCTTTGGTCGGGCTGATGGAATACGCCCGCTTTTAAAGTCATATTGAATGTCAGGCGCTTCTGAAGTGGTTTCACATTTTCATTTTCCTCGGCATGAGCTGAAGTGACTTAATGGACTTTTTGCATTCATAGTTTTTTGAGTGCAACTTATCGCAACATCATTAATTATTTATGACTTTTTGAAAGGAAAAAAAATGTGACAAACTTCAAGTGCACTTTGGCAAAAGTCGATTTTGGGAATTGAAGTTGTTCAAATATATGCAGCATTTGAGTTGTGTAAGCTCAATTACAGAATATTATAATTACATTCGAATTCTGAAGGATTTCCAATTTAAAATTTTCTTAGTACCTACTCCTTTTGGTTAAATTTTCAAATCTTCAGAAATAAATAACTGAATGATACTACTTTCGACAGAATGATTTCTATTCTAAGTAGCAATAAGATAAATAATAAATATGTTTCGCTTTTTGTATGGAGCTTGAATTAACATTTTGATATAAAAAGCTATTTCCACTAAAGACTTCAATTTAAGCCGAGTAGGTACATACAATTTTTGGGTAGAAAATATTTCACGCAGAAGTCAGTAAGTTTTTCCGTCAGATAGATATTGCGTGTATGACATGGGTGGTGCCATCCCCGGTCTATTCGTCTCGGTCGGTCTCACATTCGCTGTGAACAATCCAATCGCAGTTTCATATTGAACTAAACATCAACTTTTTTATCTGGCGAATGCATCAAATATATTTTTCGCTTGGTGTACTGACACAGATACACCTTGCACCCGACACCTCCATCGCAAAGCGGGGCGGCGCCATAAGAGAGCTGAGCTATGCTAAGCTGGAGCTGAGGTGGGGCATATAAAAGTGCTATTGAAAATATTTTGATTGGAAAAAATTTAATTTCCTACCATTTCACTTGTTATCGAGCAACAGTGCAAAAACGCGAGACAATCATTGTATTGGACGTATAGATGTGCAGCTGTGTGTGTGCGCGCTTGAGCGTGGCGGTATGTGCGTATGTTGACAATTTGCGATTGCGAAAAAATTGCAAGAATTTTACAAAGCAAATCTAATGGTACTTTTTGGATTTTTTTGTAAATGTATATAGGACTGTATGCATGTTTGCGTTTGTGTGTGTGTGGCAGGGCTCATGCCAGAATTAATTAAAATGCCATGACAATGAACGTGAAAAGCAATTGTATGCATATTTGTGCAGGCATATCTGTATGGATGAAGGTTTCATGTCTGCAGAGCTATCTGGCGGCAAATCGATATGCCGCCTCTTGTCCCTTGTCCAGAGTTCAATTGAAATTTGGCGTTTCGATATTTGGAAAATGGAACAATTTTATTTTCATCGAAGCTTAGTGGTTACAATAACGGTCTCACACACACATCTTCTGCACCCATATGCATCTACGTAGACGAAGTGTCGTCTTCACCTGTGGCGCTGCTTTTGTCAGGGCCTAGAACAATCTAAGCATGAATATATCGACAGATGCATCGAAAATATATTGTTTGTGGACAAAAACTTTCCAACATTCAAAAAGAATTTGAAAATAATATCTATTTGATTTTATTTCAAGAGGCAACTGGATTCAACTTCCATATTCACCATGTACAAATATCCGAATTCCTGAAACCACTAACGTACTATATCAACTAACGTATAATCACGTACGAATATCAACAAATGTACATACACACAAACAAAGCCAGAGTGAATATATCTTTGTATGTTTGTATGTGCTGTCGCCATTGAAGTACTCTTGGGAGCATTTTTGGCAACCATTTTAACCAAGTTTTTTCTTTTTTCCCTTTTGTTCGTGTTTTTGTTCAGCTGTCAATTGTTTTTTCGACTTTTTCCACTCCCACTTTTTTGTTTTTCTTGTACTCGTGCTTCTTGCTGTCATTTTTGTTGCAATCCGATCCAAATGAAAATGGCTTTTCTGACAAACAATTGACAATGCCATGACTTACCTCTCTGGAGGGTGGCGGTGGTCAGTGCGGATGAGAGTGCGTCAGAGTTGCCAATGGCGGCAGTCGGGTTCGTGTGTGGAGAGCATTTGCAAATGAATTGCCTATTGACAGTTTGATGCGCGCATGACAGTTGCAAGTGCTTCGTTTGTTGGCTGAAATATGGCGCGCTGATCTGTCATCGCTAATGAAACATTTCACGGCGGACGGCAAAAGGCCATAAGCCGCCGCAAAAAATCAGTTTGCTTATTGCTGGTAAGATATGAGAACTTTACTTGCCAAATAGTTCACCCACTTAATTGAGTTATATTTTGAGTAATGTTTAAGGAACCTCATCTCGATAGTATCTGGCGCAAAGATGTGAAGGTACTATAATATGTTAAAACCATCACTGGTGCCCTTATAATGACAATGAACTTTCGTATTTCTTGAAAGAAATTTCTTTTTGCACTCATGTGAAAGTGGCGTGTTTCTCATCTTGACCCTTTAAGAACTCGGCATTTTCAATTGACATGACTTGCATGCCATATTTTCATATTTTCTAAGTAGCTAAGTGGCCTGTCAATGTATGCGCCTGTTCCGCCTGCAATACTTGCAATTTCTTTCTGCTGCTCTGGTGCAATCTTTCGCGATTCATCTCGCTTTGACAATTGTTAATAATTAACAAACTGAAAGCAGTCCCTGTCAGCGAAGAAATGAAAGAAAGCAAGCAAGTCCAATGCCTTCCAACTTTGCTGCTGCAATTCTGCAATTTCGTTTAATTAGTCATAAATTTCTTCGCTTTCTGCGCTTTGTGAGCGGGCGACAGCCAGAGAAAGCTGGCAGCGGCGAGTAACACCCCTCATAAATTAATTTGGCATGCTCGCTGGGCGCCTGAAACTTTCGCAGACATTCAGATTAAGCAGAGGACATACACACGCAATTACAAGCACATACACACAACTTACACATAACAAGGAGTTCTTAGTACATAATATCAATTGCATTTTAATCACTTTAGTAGTTGGACTTTTTATGAGATGCTTTTTTTACACTGAGAGAACAGTTTTATTTTGAAGATTGTAATCATTTTTTCTCGAACACCAGATGACAAGAAAAGTCTCAAGTTATTTAAGTAACAAAAATTAATATGTCTATAATAGTCATGGTAAAAATATCAATGTTATCGATTATTATTAATTTTTAATACAACAAATTTATATCTTCTACTAAAAACCATAAAAAATGGTAAATTTTGTAAATTTCCAAACTCAAACCAATCAGAAGAGTTATCATTTACATAACAACCGACGCTTTATCGTCCAAAAAGTGGATGGCATAGTTCCGATTTCTTTCAATTCCTATTCAAAACTCATCACAAATTTAATTTTGCTTTTACAGTAAAGTAATAAATACAACTTTCAATACTTAAGCTTGAATGATTTCCCAACTTTTTCGAATGTACTTCAGTACTTTGGCCTCTTAGAATAACAATGATCAAGTGAAAGTCTTTTTCCATACACATACACACACATACCACCCTCAACCGAAGTCACTTGTACGCAATTAAGTGCTGCTTGACTACACTTCACACCAAAGAGGAGGCACTCAAAGTGCCACAACGTGGTAGCGCCTCCCCACTTCCTCCCACTAGCAGCTTGTAAAATATTTTGTCATAAAATATGCACTGACAGCGAGGCGCAAATATTTTTTCCGCTCTGCACAAACATATGCATCCACTCAACTGACACTTGGAGTGGGGGCAGGAGGAGTGGCAGATATTTTTGCAGGCACATATCTTGGTTAATTACGAAGATATATGCGTGTCGCGCGCACAGGCTAATTAACCCCCATTACGAGTGCTCAGCAGTGCAGGCATGTATTGGTGTGTCCTGTTTTGGGCGCTGGCGTCCGTCCGTACTAGATGCACATGTTGTTGTGGTTGTTGCTGATGCTAATGTTGATACCACTTGCTGATGATGGTGATGGTGATGGAGCGACTAATGTGCTCCGTACGCTGGGCTATGCATTAGTGGGTGCCAACGGCCCAGCGCCTTGGCTCTATGGCGCGTATGGAGTTCATCCAACCGACCGCCATGAGGTCAAGCGCTGCGCAAGTAATTAAGATTTAGACCCACACACACATATACATACATGTCCAGCAAAATATTTGCAACCAGTTGAACACTTAGGAGTGTTTCTGACGTAAACCAGGGCTGCCAACTAATATTGTATATTTCAATTCTTTATCTCAAAGAGAAAAAATTATCGATTCCTAATGAAATTTCGAAAATATTTTTTTAAATAAATTGAGTATTTAAATTTAATGTTATGGAATAATTTTTAGTTTGTTAATTAGTCCACATTCCCTTTCATGCTGCGGGATTCCTCTACAATTGGGCGATTTCCTTGACGCTCCTGGCGTGAGGCTCTTGCAGCTTCTCCCTTGTCCGCTGCAAATATTTACCAGCAGCAGGCCACATGCACATCGAGTATGGCTTTATGATGTGGCAGATTATGATAATGGCTACCATCTGGAGTGGACACAACAGGCGCAGTTACGATAAAGCAAAAAAAAAAAAGAGAAGAACAATACAACAAACAACAAAAATTGTAACTTTTTGCCACTGACACTCGACAACTCGACGAGTGATTTAATGTTATTGTCGGGGGTTGTCTTGGAGCTGACCAAGGATTTTGTTTGTCATTTAAGTGTTGAGCGTATGGAAGGAAATATTTAATGAAAATTTATGTACTTGCGGTTAATTGATATGTTTTTGTAGCGATAGCGAATCTCTGAGAATCTCTGCAATATTGTTCTCAAAACCAAATATACATACGTATATGTATTTGGAATATTTAAATATGCTAAAGGAAGCTAACAATTAGATGATCTATACTGATAGTTTGTTTCAAAAAAGTGAGTTGCGACGATTTATAATATAAATTTATATTCCTTTTTTCTGCCAAAAGTGAAAGTTACTTAATTGTAAAAGCAGAAGGCGGGCGCTTAAAGTCCTTAAAGTTAGTAACTTTCATTCTACAGAATGTGCTAGTTTTTAGAAGGAGAGTGGAGGGAGCATGACAGATGTAGCCTGCCTTATGATGCAGTCCTTGCTCTCTTCACTCAAAATACTATTCATACACCTCTTAAAGCTTCATCATAACTCCTTTAGCGAAAACTTAAATATTCAAGTATTTCAAGTAACAGCTTCCACGTAACGCATTACGCAATGGAGCGCGCCGCCAATTTGATGACAATGTCGCGTCGTGGTTGCGTGCAAGCCGCAAGAGTTCAACCCGCACGCAGAAAGGGTTAAAAGTTACGAAATCAACGGCAGACCCGCAGCCAAAGTCGGAGTCAGAGAGGCACAGATAAAAATATGAACTCAACCGCAAAGTGGGCAAAAAAGGCAGGCAAGAGACAGGGCGAGCTGCCAAAAAAGCGCCACTCTGCAGTCAAAACAAGCTCCAACCTGGCTTAATCCTTCCAGACAAATGCGCTTAAATAATTTATTAGCTGAACTTTTTTTGCTATTGTTGTTGTCGCTTTGTTGCTCTGCATTTGGCTGGCAACTTTTTGCCGAAAAACGCACGCGCTCGTCTGGCAGTTGCAAGCGTTATCAACTTTTGAAGCGCGCACTTTTCGCTACTTCAGGCTTGCATGAGCTGGAAAACCGCGAAAAGGTGAAGCTGTGTGAGTAGTCACACTCGCTTGTTGTTGGAGTTGTTACAATTGCTACTGTTGTTGTTAACAACTTATCGATAACTTTACCACTTTTCCTGGCATTTGAACTGTCTTTGTTGCCTATGCCGTCCGTCATAAATCAGTGAGAACGTGTTTTCGGCAACGTTTGTGGTCGGCTTTGCTCTGAGTTCACGTTTAAAAGGACTTTTTCTACGCATGGCTAGAAAATAAGGAAATTGCACGGATTATGCGGAAAGCAGCATCGACAATTTATGGCATATAGAAAATAATAACTGATTTTTTTTGAAATCGAATTTGGTTAAGATTTCGTGTTCCTGCGATACAAAACAACGAACTCAAGCCGGCGAGCAAGATACGCAATTATGCCTAAGGAATAGTTTTGTTCTATAATAAAAAGCTATTATTTAAGGAAGTCGGCAAACAAAATATAAATAAACATAATGCTTCAAATTTTAAAATAAAATGTAATAAAGATGGTTTAAAGTAGGCATGGGCCTACAAGCTATTTTTTGAGACCTTTCTTTTTTCAGCCGTGAATGAGAGATATTTCGAACTTTTTGATAGCACAAAAATAAAATTACAATTTGAAAATAATTTATTTTTTATCTGACGATATTTCTGCTTGAAGACTCTGGCCTTCGTTTCACCTACAAACGCGCAAACTTCAATTTGCTTAATTTAATCGCATTGCTTTTCACCCTCAAACCGCCTGGGGTCCATCCTCTCCACCCGCATGCAAAAGAAAGTTAAGCTGATTTTGATGACTTCAAAGTGAGAGAGGAAAAGCGCTGAACTACGCACAAAAACAAGAAAGAATACGTGAGCGTTTATGGCGACAAATGCGAGAAATGCGAGAAATCAGCGCATTTCAGCGTTAATGGCTAATTTGAAAGGATAATGCTTGCCTGGCAGCAGGAGGATAATGATGTTGTAATGATATCCTGTCGGCTTTATGCCATGACATCATCGCTGGCAGTAGCAGCAGAAGCAGCAATAAACCAAAGGGATGCGTAGGTGGGTGGCGGGTGCAGAGGAACGTTTTATTGCTTTGCTTTTGGAAATAACAAATGTTTTTCAAAAGTGTTATTTTCATTGTAAAGGGCTAATAAATTTTCGAGTATTGCCTGTGCCTGCCATAGCAAATTTTTAACCCTTGCTTGTTTTGGGGGTGTGGGGGTGTGAGTTGCGTCCCGATATGGAATTATTATGAAGTGTTTTTAATGCTCGGCAAGCAAGGCGAAAGAACAACGCTTTCATAATACATAATAAACCCAATTTTATTGCCGAAATCGTTGCTGTTGAAAAGAAGAAATGCGCTTATTAAATCTTTTTTAATTTCTTTGCGGTCATTATCTGCTGCTGCGGCACTTAAGCAAATATGCTGCCCATTAAAAGTGGCCAAACAATATTTTCAATGATTTTTTAATACTTTCTTTTTTAGGTAATTAGCAGCATCAAGTTGGCTTAATTACTGCTGTAAATTTGATTTCCGAAATTTTTTCAATAAAAAGCTGTAACTGTTGTAATTTATGGTTATGACGTCATGTCTTTTATATGATGTGCCGTAATAGACGGAAGAGCAAAGAGAGAAGAAAGTTTTTCAAAATACCTACATTAATTTTCCATCTTCGGACACCAAATTAGGAAATATTAAATTTTCTTTTAAATTGATTCTCTGATTATTCCATTTTAAGTAAATTTTTAGTTTTTAGTTTTTCAAGATTTCGATCTTAAGAAGAGCATCGAAAACTGTCTGCGTAAAATTTGGAAAAGATATTGCATCTAAGCTGAGAAAAAAAATCCTCTATCGACTATTCTTTCTCTTTTGTCTTCTTAGAGTACGACAGAACTCTCTTTGTATACGCGGAAATTTTCAAGTAATGAATTATTTTGCTGCCCCGCCAGCTGCGCACATACACACTTTCTCCAAAACGATTTTTCTTCCTTGTTACATGTGAAAAATCACTAACAAAGGAGAAATAATGATACCTTGCAATTTTTGCCAGATTCTATACATACTTACTTGACCACTTGCCGGTTCCCGCCTGCTCCGATCACCCGCGCGCTGTAATTAATTGTTTTGCTTGTTAACTGCGATTTGCCCAATTTCCCAATTACAATTGGTAACCCGCACAGGACAATCAATGTAAACAAACGCATCACACCCTCACACTGCCGCACTCGGTCTCACTCATCCTCACCCTCACTTTGGTGGATCAAGCAGGTCCTTGTCGTTAGCATTTGACATTGGCTAATGAAATTGGGGTTTGACCGCAACAAGCAATCATATTGGCAAATACAGTAAAGTGTGTGTGTGTGTGTGAGTGAAAGTGAAAATGCTTTGGGATTTTCCGTTTATGCAATGATTGATTGATCTACGCGCATTCAAACAGGAACTGATTGATTAATTGCTGACTTGACACTTAAAAAATTGTGCCTTTCTCTCATGAATTCATTAAAATCGATTTTTTTAAACTAAATTTAATTTCAAATTATTGTGATTTTATCTCTCTTCTCTGAAGCAGTTGCTTAGACCCCACACCTCACTTGGGATTAAGATTGACTTTGGTTTTTTGATTGACAAATGACCTTTAGTTCGTAAAATCAAGTTTTTAGTTATTTTAATATCTTCTATTCTATCTAATTGATATACAACAATACCAGTTCGATCCGAAGATCATTTTAGAGACCATAGAAAAATAAGATGGCAAAGTATTTCCTCCAATTTGCCCCTGTTTTTGGTTGAAAGACTTCATGACAAATTTCCGTATCCAAAGGCTATGATACAATAATTTCAAAATTTAACCTGATACTTTTCCGAAGCTAAATTGTCTCTTCGATAGTCTTTTTGGGACTGAACAAATTTTGAGCAATTATCAAAAACTTTTTTTTCTAGACTGAATAAAATGTCTGCTGTTATCAATATAACGCGAGGGTTTTGGAACGAAAAAGCAATTTATTCAATGCTATTTTTTTCAAAATTATGTGTAAATGGCAATATAGTTTTTGAGAGAGAAGTGCAGCAAGCATATTGTAAAGAGAGATATGCATAGCTGCAAATTTTGCGAAAGCAAAGATATTAATGCAGTCTGCCTCCCAACTAAATGCATCTGAAGGATAAACCAAAGCAATTGCACTTGAGAGTCATTAGCGGTAGTGCCTTCTCAAATACATGCAACTTATAGGAGTTGTGTCTGTGCCCCTTCCAAAATGCAGTGTATGAAGCAAAATTTCATTCCCTTTTGGCGAATGAGTTCTCCATTATAACGGGAGCTTATGCCATTCCATGCCTCGTCAATGGTTTTTGTACATTTTGGATAACAATGCCAATCATTTTTAACAAAACAGCTATTTTTCCACTGTTGATGGCACTAATGGATGCCATTGTTGGCAGTACTATACGCGAAATTTATATATGTATAGTTGCAGACGGCATGCATTATTCCGATAGAAGTGTCTCTTTAATTTGGCGACTGTATTTAGTTTTGTCAAAAACACAGTGTAAAGAAATTGAACTGTCATTTTAGGCTTAAAGATTGTGGTGCTCACAGTGACTAAAACTTTGCGAGCTGAATATATAGTATTTGTATTAAAAATTTGTGAAAAAGTTTGCTCCCAGAATCTTTTTAATGACAAAAGAAATTTAAGAACTGAGCAAGCTAATAAAGTGATATTGCATTTTACAATGTAATAAATACATACTACTTGAAGCTAGTCTATCTTGATACCTTCAGCAATGACGACAGTACAGTGGATCAATTGGAAAATCAATTTTGCCGGCAGGGAGCTGCTTTGACGGTAGGTGCGCAAGTATTAAGGACTTGAGCGCTATCTTGACGAATTAAGTTGTTTGCTACTATAAAAGGGATTATCCTGGAAGACGTTGAACGACACTTGGAAGTGCTCAAAAGATATATTTTATGGGAATTCAATGAAACAATGAGCTCAATGACAACATTTTCTTAGTTTGAAAAGTTTGAATTTTTAGTTTAGGTGATGGACGACGCCGTTGAAATCAAAACGGGTCTCAATTCGGTACCCAAGAGTGGTCAACGCAGGAAAGTACAATCCAGAAATTGTTGAAAGCAAGAAAAATGAAAGTCTGTTGTTGCGAAGGGCCTCAACTGAAGTCGGCATATGGAACTGGATAACTAATTAAACGTGGATACACATGCCAGAATTTGTTGATCAGGTTGAGTGTTATTTGGGCAGTGTCAAACCACATAATTAAATTCCACCGAAGTTTACAAATCAATCAACTGTGATTGAAACCAGTCATTCCGAAACACCGACAGCAAATGTCACCCCAAATTGAATGTGAAGGCGCAGTTATCCCGCACCTCCACCCCACCCTGAAGGAGTTTTGCATTTTTAATTACGACACACATACACACACACACACTCTAATATGAATACAAGCATGCATGCCTCTTATCGGCGTTAGGATATGTCCGTCCTGCCCCCTCCTCGTTGCACCCTCAAAGCACGCGCGTTAAATGTTTACGCAAAGAAACGCGCGCGCGTTTTCCGTAACATACACACACTTACGCCCTCACACAACGGCAAGGACATGCTAAGGACGCTTTTGTTATTAGTCGTTGTGAGCACGTTTCTCTGATGGCGTTTGTATTTGTTATTTGTGTTGTTGTCGCATTGCGGTTGTTGTTCAATATTTACACAAATGTTTAAATAAATTTTCAACTTGTTGTCGTTATTGCCTTTGTTGACACTGCGTTGACAGTTTGTTGTGGTAGTTGTGTGGTTGTGTGTGTTCAATGTCAAAAATCGCTGGCTTTTAATTATGTGCTTTGAGTCACGAGTTCCATGTAAGTCATCGGGGGGAGGTGGGTGGATAAATCTCATTAAGAGGCGTAAAACGTTTGAGTGCACGGCAATATTTGTTTATAATTAAATGGCATTTTGGAATTGCCTTTGACATTGGCCTTTGGCACGATATGACATGAGGAAATTAGAATTTTGGTTGAACAACGTTCTTTTTATCATTCGCCTTATAAAGTGGTAGCACCTCAAGTAAAGATTTGTCAGCTTGAATCAGAGCTTGCGAATTTATTGATTGCATAATTCGTCGAATTTAATTCAATAAATCTGTGCAAATTCCTTCCATAAAATTGCACTGAGCATATTGGAACAAAATGTTCAGCTGTCGGGAGTGGATCGTGTCGTGGTTCTGTTCTCATACATGCGAATACTCATGCCATGCAGCTACTGAATGTGGTAATTAATTTGCCCTCGGCATAAAATACACAAGAGCAGATAAATCAGCTCACACTGACAATTCCAGCGCATGCCGCAATATTATGAGTATGCATGATCCTTGCGGCAAGGATAAAATTTATTACAATTGCAATGAATGCACAAACATACGAGTATGTGCGTGTGAGTGGTAGTGTGTAATTTGCGCTGCACTTGATATGCATGTGAGTGTGTGTGTGTGTGTGTGTAAAGGCAATTTCTATGCGAATTGTCATTTGCGGCAGCAGCAGCGGGCGCGACAATTGAGTGACGCCATTAATCAGCCAATTGTCAAGTTGACACAATGCGGCATGCCACATTTCTCTCGGCATGCCACTTTCTTCTTGTGTGTGGGATGAAGTGCAAGCTGGGCCAAAGTTGACTGCTCAGTTACATTTCTCTTCATCCTTAGAAAATTGCTTGCGCTGCCAATTTGCACACAATCCTTAAATCTTGCACTTGCTGCAGCGTTCTGCAGAACTCCACCAGGTTCAGCTGCCCTGCAACGTCGATGCTGCCACATTGCTCCACCAAGGCCACATTGCCCCATAAACATCTCAGCTCATTTCAGCACTCAGCTCGCTCAATTCATGCAAACAATAAAGGTCTGCTGGCAGCTCACACACACACACACACACTCACACCAAATTTGTTGCAGCCGTAGTGGTAGTGGTAGCAACACTTGCCACATGGCCGACACAGTGGTGCACCGCTTAAATGCGTTGCCGACATGTCAACGAGTTCCCATGGAAAATTCAATTGCCGAGCATTTTCGTGAACGCCAAAATGTATGCAACGCATTTATTGCACTCACTCATTCACACTCAGTAGCACACACAAACACATCCACACATATTACGGTTCCGTTTATCATTAGCCGTTTTGTCAAAGATTGTCAAGGACCGGGTGGGTGAGCGGGCAGGCGAGAACGTAAATAGTTCGGATAAGCGGGCAAGAGAAGGGCTAATACTGGCAGATAACGATGCTTTAAGACGAAAGTACTAATACTGAAATTCCCTTTTAATGATTTCCCAGTGAAACAAAGAAGTTTTCATAGAATATGGCGATTTTATCAAGTTACCGTTTCAGAAACTTTTTTCTACCAACTTTCTTCACCCAAAGCGCTGCTAGATAAAAATCGCAAATTGATTAAATGATAGAAGGTGTGAGATTCAGCTCTACTATGAGCCTATTTCTGGAAATAATAAGTTTTGAAATTGTATAAATCTCTTCTTTTGCTCATTTTCTTTCCTCAATATTTATAATATTGATGAGCCACACAAAGAATTCTAAAGAAATATTTTTTTTTACCAGCAAGGCTGGAATGTATACATTCCCAAATTCTAAAAGTCTGCTTAAAGTTTATGGCGCGTTTGATCGCAGAGAGGTGAGAAAAAACGACTGCGACACCTTCTGGCTCTTACTAATTAATTTTGATGGACGAGAAGCAGTTGGTGTTCTCGGCTGGTGGCGGAATAAGCTGTTTTTGTCCTGCATCCTGCTGGTGTGTATTTGTGGGCGCATCTGTTTTGCGTGCCAAGGTAAAAAAGCTAAAAACAAAAGTTTGCCTTTCGTGTTTTTTCGTATATTTTTGACAGTTGATGAAAAGTTTTAAACTTTTTATCATGGCACCACCCCTCTTGGCAGTTGCGGCTTATTTGCCACAGTCTGTGCATTTTTGTTTGGCTCGGAGATCATACTTTTAATTTCCCCCCTTTGTGTGTGCGAGTGTGCGTGTGTACATTTTGGCCATCAATACATCAACGTGAGTAGTCTACGGAGCTGAGCTGCAGCTTCAGCATGCGCCAGCAGAGACAAAAGCTATTAAGGGAATTAAAAATGCATAAAGAGTGAAATGTTGATTCTTTTTGGACTGTTTGGATGCGGTTGTGTGTGCTGAGCAGGTAAACTCGAGCCACTGGCAGTTGCGCCTCAAAGACTGCCCTTAAGTAATTAAAATTTTGAACGATTCGTGTGCGTTCATAAAAATTGCACTTTCTTCTCCAGAAGCTTGTATATTACAACAGAGGTACACAATCGCGAACGTTTTTCGGGATCCCGGCCTTTTTGGAATCGTAAACTTTTTTTCCGGGCTTACTGGAAATTTGGAATTGAGACATATGAACTTAGATTAAATAGTATAGTATAGAAGAAAGGTAAAAGAAAAGTTCATCATTACTGAAACTCGAATTTAAACACAGAGGGTGGTTAATTGCATTGGTCTACCAATCGAAATATTTCCTGTTGCAATAAAATACATTTTATTTAAATAAAATTAATTCCAAATACAATTATTTTCCTTAAGCTATTTCGCGAATTGAGATAAAATTAATTTAAATTTATTTCATTTACTTGATCGTACGATTAGTATGATTAAATGACAAAAATGTTGTCACTCTCACGCTCTTCGTAATGGAACAGTACATTAAACGGGGCTCTTTCATTATTCTGCTGCTTTTTTATTCGTGGCTTTTTATTTTTTTGTTGCGGGTAGTCAAAGAGTTCAACATTCAACTTTCAATGTGTGCGCGTGGCTTCTTGCCATGAACGTTGCTGCGCCTAGAGCTGGAAATTGTTCAAAGCTCAAAGAGGCCCAATAGGAAATTCGAACGACCAAATATGAGTGAATTATTTAGGATATATGCCTTAGTTAGTACATGGAGGACAATTGTAGGATTAAAGTGGCAAAACCTTGCCCAAAACTTTTGGCCAATGGAAAAAAAGGCTACTAACAAATTTGCAACAGATATTTATTATACTACTCAACAGGAAGATGTTCAGGGAGAGGAACATGTGAGTATAATATTTGAGGTATATTTGTTCACACAGCCTTAAATAGATCAAGTGCTCTGCTTGAGCAAATGTAAAAAGTAAAATTTGTTGAAAAAAGCGTTGAAAGTTCTGTGGAAAAATAGCACACATAATAAGCAGATGGACGGAAATCTTCAAGAGCTGGTTTTCACTACGACTATCAAGGTCAATAGTATCCGAGCTGCGTATTGAAGCAATTTAGTACGACCATCCTCAGTAAATAGTCAACTAATATGTATACACAATTCCGGAAACTATGAAATAAAACTAAATTTGATATTTTTTGGAACATCCTGGAAATTGAAGTTTGGCACATTCCCGTTCACCACCAAAATTTCCGACAGGCATTTCAAGTGCGCTCTCTAACTCCCCGCCGCGCACAATTTAAGTCATTTGACGACTAATTGTGCGGCGCTGGTGAATCGCGTGTCATGGTGCCGCCACCGTCGGTTGCTATTTCCAGCAGCGGCACCGAAATGCAGCGACGGCAGCGCGCAAAGTGTAGATGTAGATTCGTGTATGAGTAGTCGCACATAACTGGAGTACAAATTCATTTGCTGCAGATGCCAGCGGTCTTCGCGTGCAAGTTGCATGCAGCAGCATAATCTTGATGAATGCATAATTGCATGCCAACATTTTGATGAATGAACCGGCAGCGGCAGGAAAAATCAACCCGACCGACAGCGGAATCGGCAGCAGCTAATTTGGATGTTTCATTGCATTGGGTGAAAATGTCAACCAGCATAAAACAGTTGGAAGGGCGGCAGAGGGTGCGGAATGTGGAGCAAGAAAAAAATGTGTGGAAGGTATGCAGTTCTGGAGCTAGGCTTCATAACAAAACACTTTATACAAAACGTTCTTGGTGAAAGTTCGGGGGCTCAAAGAAGTTATTACTTGTGAAATGTTTGGGAAAATTTAATACATTTTCTCAGGCAAATATTACAAATTTCGAAGATAGCGTATCTTAGCTACTCCAGCTATTGGTTGTTATCTTTAAATTTAATTTATCTATTATCCAATATTACATAGCGGAATTTTGTGGTTAACGAAGTTGTCTTAATTTTTTGAAAGTGATTAACTATGATTTGAGCTTCATTTTGCAGTAAATAATGTTTCATTTGGACTATAGCTTTTCTCAGTTTATTTATAGAATAAAATTGTAAATTATTTTAGTCAATAAATTTCATAGAAAAAAGCGGCACCTTTTATTTCGAAATTCTTGCCTTCTTGTCTACGATTATATCAAATAACACCCATCCACAAAACGACAACTCGCATGATTTGCCACAATTTAGAGGCAATTAATTAGGCAATGCCACAGTTACCGCCAGCGTCATTGCCACCAGCAGCAGCACCAACGCCGCCGCCATCATTACGCTGACATTTCCAATAATCTACATTATTATGCCCACGCCATAACAAATATGACCTAAATTATTCAATTCGTTTTTATTTGCTTTTAATTTTTGATTTCTTAACGAAAGATCTTTCGTTCCCTCATTCAGTCGGTGACTTCAGGGCAGCCTGTTAAAGGGGTCCCATGTTGATGCAACTATTTATTCTAATTTGACCCGCTCTTGATGCCAATAGATTCTTCAATTATTGTTGTATACAATAGCATGAATGTGTGTGTGTGTGTTTGTGTGCCACCCCCCTTTTAATTGTTGCGACATTGGTTCTTAAATGATGGATCTCTTTTCCATTAATTTTGACTGCAAGTGTGACCCTTATTTGAAAATTCTCTAACATTTTCCGTCATATATGTACTATGTACATTGTTGAATATTTTTCTGAGTCATAAAAAATTTTTTTTATAAATAAACACTTGAGCGGTTTTGCTCGGATTGGATGTGTCACTATCTTCGCTTACTAACTGACATAATATACATTGATATTAAATAGATAGATATCTATTGCTTTAAAAATGAAGCTTGGCTGTACAGTGGAATTATAGTTGAGGTAGATGTTCTCTAAAGAAATAAATTTGTTTATAAAACTTTCAGCCATCGATCCCAACAAATGCAATCGGTGACTAAGCCGAAAGAACCGGTAAATGTCGCTTATCATCCGCCCCTTCTGAGCAGTTAACATGTACATTAAAGCCGTCTCTTAATAAGAAAAGTAAAAGCAAAAGCAAAAACAAAATTATAAAAGTTAAAAACAGCAACGGAGCAGTTGGAAGTAGAAGTGGTAGTGGTACAAATTCCGAAATGAAATGACAACACTACATATCACCCAACTACAAGATACTCGTACATAAGAAGCAGCACACTGAGACTGTGGCGAAAAAAGTTAAAATGCTGTCATGTTGCATGTACACTCAGAAAAAAGGAGAAAAGCTAATAAAAGGCAAGTGTGATTTTTGAGAAAAATGGTATTATTACGATACGATTCTTAACGAAAAAAGCAAACAAAAAGGAACATGTTTTTGAAGTTATAATACTTGCCTAGGAAAAATCGGATATTGTGTTCCAATAACTTGATTTAATTTCTTTATTTAATTTTTATTAATTAACAGATATTTTCATATATTTTTACTGACCATTTATTTGAAAGTTTTCTCAGTGTAAAAGCGAGTTCTGTGTTTCTGTATCTGAATGTCGAATGCTGAAGCAGAAAATATTTCAACTCTTGTCCGGTGTTTTGTTTGCTGTCGTCGTTTGCATGTTTTGATTTGTAACTCGCCGGGATCCTTTTGTGCCACATGGCACAAACTACAATAATAACAGCAACAAAATTTACAGCAACAATCGCAACACAAATGTCCAGCTAGGACCAACAAGGAGCACAGAAAGGCGCTCATTGACTTTGCCCTAATGTTGATTGGGTTTGGCGCTGTATTTGAGTGTGTGGCATGGTTGGCGTAGTTGCTGTTGTTGTTGTACTGTTGCTGCTACGATGTCGCAGCATGTCGTCCTTAAGTCTTGCTGCCTTTTTGCCAATGGCTTGGCCTTGTTTGTACACTCCTGGTCATTTCATTTTGGTCTTTATGTCAACTTGGCGCTTTGTTTTTGTTGTCGTTTTTGTTGTTGTTATTGTTGCTGCTGTTGTTTCTGCTGTTGTTGCTGTTGCTTTGTGTACGCATTCTGTTTTCATTCAGCCGAAACTTGAAGTGTTTCTCTTCTTTCTTCGGCAGATTTTCCGCTTTGTTTCTGTGCTGATAATTTATGACGACATTGATCAGTGTTTTGTGGAGTGTTGTGTATGCGGGACGCCCTCATCATCGGCAACATATACCAACCGGCAGTATATTACCGCTGCTGCTGTTGCACCTTTTGAGCGCATTGCCAAAATAATAAATTTTTCGGCATTTGCGCCACCGTGTTGAAACTACACAAACAACTTCTGGCAGCGGCTGCTAATTCCACGTCCGGCTGACCAGCTCCTCAGCATGTTGCTGATTCGTTGCCCGCTGTCTGCGCATGTTCCGCTGTTATACAGATTTCAAAATAAATTCCCAACAATGCGCAATGGCGCACAACTGAACAATCCACTCGGCATTGTTGGGCTGTCGCATGGAATTAGCACCGACAAGTATGTTAAGAGGTTCATTCATGTAGAACATAATTTGTTTGGGCTCTTCATTTCGCGCTCGCGCGGTTGGCCTCAATTTCAGTTATGCTCCTTCACAGCCCCATTGGCCTCTTTAGAACCGCCAGCAGATAACCTGTATCTTCTTTGATTAATCATGTTAAGCTAGTCTTTAAAATTTACAAACCTGATATTCAGACTATATCTTCTGATACTGCTGGCGCTGTGACTGAAAGATTCAGGACCCTACGCTTAATTTCAAGGCATTTTTCAGCAATTGGTATGACTTTTTTCGTCGATGCAACGCAATCGAAAACAATACAAAGGCTTTTCTTGTCTTTTCGAGGCCTCGAAAATTGGGAGGCCCTACGTTGGAGCGTATTCTGTGCATAGGGCAGTCGCGGGACTTTTTTTTATTAATTTTCCCACAATTTGAGTTGAATATACTAATTCGCTGCATGTTATTAATTTCTGTGATGCCCAAATATTAGTAACTATGCATATGATTGGTGCTTTAACCCCTCTTTTCACCTACTAGAAAATATCTCAAAACTCAATGTCGGTAATTCTCTGCCACTTGCTGCTGTGCTCATTTCAATGCATGCCTCAGTAGGCTAATATCGTGCCTATGTATAATTTCCATTTACAACAAGCCCACGAGTTGTTCTGAGTTCGATCTTTTTTTCGGCAACAGCTTCCCAGATATTTTCCGTGTGCAATTGTGAGAGTAATTTGAATGTTGAATGCGACGGGAAGCCTGAAAAAGCCGCGAAAGAAGCGTTAACTTATCCTCATGATGCACACTTAAGCACACTTAACCGCTTATGCTTCCCCTTGCGATTACCAAGTTAACATATAACCAAAGGTGCAACTAAGCAGAGTTCAGGGGGTCAGTATATGCCCAGAAACCTGCTGGTATCCCTTTACTTTTAAAAAAGTGTTGTACATATGCTCGACATTTTAAGAATATAGTAATACAATTTTATTTTTTTCGAAATTTAAATCATAATATTTCCATGGACCTTGCTCCTTACGCCTCTGCACTTTATATAGTTTCTTTCAAATCCCAGCCATTTTTCTGACATTGCGGTTCTTTCACGCTTTTCAGCAGCCAACTCCAGCGCTACGAAGCACACCCACAAGATAAATTTACAAATCTATCGGCAAATCGAAATGTGATTTCCAAATGTGTAAAGCAGAAGAAAGAAGAAGAAGACATTTGCGTTGTGGCCGCTAAATCGCGATAGTGTGCCGCTGAGCGTTCTGTGATTCTAACGAAAATCGCCTTTTGTGTCGGGATGCTTGCTATTTTCTGCTGTTGTTGCTTGCTGCTTACTTTCCTCTTGGCCTGACGCTCATACTTGACTTACAGTTTATGTGCATTTGCATATATTTTGCATAACGCAATCGATTGTATCGACATGGAAAATATGTTGGCAGCAGCGAGCTCGGAAGATAGTTCATTCCATACGCTGCGCTCTTTTTGGGAGGTGGCAAACACACAGGCTTATGGCTTACAAATACATACATATATCTTGCAGCAGATACGTATTTGCATAGTTGCAGTATTTAGGCTGAGCCAGATTGTGCGCATAGATTCCTGGGAAGTTAGAAGAGGCGATGGCAAACGATAAGGGGGAGAGGGGCAAATATGTGAGTAGAGCATGTGTTTGGCGGTTTTATGGCTTCATGTGATTGGTGCAAATAGACAATTGGTAACTCAAGAAGCGACGAAGCTTCGAATAGGCTACAAAAGTATGACTTTTCGCTTGTCAATGCAATTGGAAGATGTCGATTAAACCAACACTGATCAGCGCTCCTATCACAAATGACCTGCAATAAAACGAGCTAATGTATTATTTATGTTGTACATTGTACATGCAAATGATAATTAAGTTCACTTGTTGTTTGTCCGCAGCCCTATCTAATGCATGAAATCTTAACAAGATATTTCATTTGTGCTCAAAGTTGAAGCATTTTATTCGAACACAAAAAACGTGCGCCATTGCAAGCCGTCTCCAAAAGCGGAAAGCGGACAGGGGAAAAGGGAAAACAAATTCCGCGCACTTTCGAAAGTTGCAGTAGCAAAATTTTGGCACGTTGCGCTTATGCCCATCGCTCTTTTGTGAGATATTATCACAGATGTTATATCATAAGGTTAAGATATCTTCTCGTACATGCCGCATTGAGCGAGAGTTGCCGAAAATTTTCAAATACAGTAGCTGCATTTGACCTCTGCACATGCACTGAGCCGGAAAGGCAATTAAATGGTACACGAATTTGAATATCCTTAAAAATTTAATAGTGGCTTAAAAGAAGTTGTAATAAAACAAGGGAGAGAAATCGAAAAAGAAACAATATAGAGAAAATTTATATATGTAAAACCACTCAAACAATGGATAGGAAATGCATCGGCACATTGCAGCTGCCACTTTTGCGACATCGATGCTTAAATAAATGAATTTTCTTAGTTTTCCTACAAGCACTATAAACAAAAAGAAATAACAGAAATCATTAATCGATCGGGATTGCACTAATATCGAAGCAGAAGTGATGCCACCCCGAATAAACAATTGCCAACTTATGCAGCGATTACTGGTCATATCCAACTCTAAAATCGACAGCAGTACAAAATGCAAGCAAACTTTACGAAATGCAATGAAATGCATAGGGAATTGCAAGAGCCATGGTAGAAAATCGGCCAACAAAAATAAAGGCGCATTAAAGGAATAAAATTGCAGAAAACCTAAAATATTAACAATGTTAACAGCGAACACACGCGGCCGTAGCAAACCGATACACCAGCCAAGCCACCGACAACGTCACCGCCACCGCCACCGCAGCGTGCCACACTCCACTGCAAGGCGCAGCAGTGGGCCATCGATCTTGCTATCTACCAAAGCGACGCACAGTGGCTACACTGCATAGAACATATGCACCAAATGGAAGGCATTCATAATTCGAGTAGGGAAATAATTTTTTAAATGAAACTGAACTAATAAACCGAACTTCAATTTCAATTCAAAAGCTCCAATCTTTAATGATAAACAACATTTTTGAGAGAAGTTAGCGAAAATAATTTTTGTTAGGAGTATTCAGAATTTTTAGTGTATATCTCTGAGATTCATATGAACATGTTTTGGTAATATTTTGTTTAAAAAATTAAACTTTTTGTAATTGAAACTCAAAAAGACACGGATTTTTGGCTCTTACAACACTGTGCGGCGGGGCAATACCATCTGCCCAGACTCAACAAGACACCATATGCCACTACCTCCTGCCGCTGCGCATGCCAAACTGATGTGCCATCGCCGCGCCATCGCCATCATCACTGCCGCTTAATGGTGTTTATATGATTCGCGTCGGAGTCCTCGCGTTTAATGCGCTTTTCGAAATTCGTTAGTGGCGGCGATTGGATTTTGTCCATGCATTTCCGCGCGCACACGCTTCTTTCGGTTTCGTTAAGAGGCCATTAGGAGCAGATGACTTCCATCTAACAGCACCACCACCACACTACCACACTGGCAAAACACAACAGGGCACCGAAATAGCGAAGCAACAACACACCAGGCCCACTGAGCCAAGCGATCGAGCCACGAAACGCAGAGCCATCCATCGATCTTACCGACTTGCGGTATGCGAGTGTGCCGCGATGGTGATGCGCTGCTGGAATCGTGCGATTGTTGCACCACTGCTGCGCAGGATCGCTGCCCAAAGACTTTCCTTCGGGCCCCCTCCCATCGGTGCATTTCGGCATTGTGCCTGCGTCGAACAATTGCAATTTTTGCTAATGTTCATTGCTGAAATCAGTCTTTGAAATGTGTGAGGCGTTGTGTTGAGGCTGAGATGAGGCTGTTGTTGTTGGCATTAGCGCTGTGTTTTGTTGTTGTACGGGCGCGTCCAGTCGAGTCTTCGATGAAAACTGTAAATTTACGTGCCTCCTTTGTTAATCGCCACCAATGAATCGCCGCTCAGCATGAGCTGAAGACTTGGCCGGCTGGCTGAAGCTGTTACTTTCGGCTGCTGCTTTCTGTTGTTGCTTTCTGCTGCTGCGTTTTGTCGTTGATGTTGTTGTAAAGTTCAGTTCAATAGTTATTTGCGCATTCGTCAGTGCGAAAAGTGTGAACACACATATTTTTCTGATCGATTCCTTCAACCGGAATAAAAGGAAACTCTTCTTAATGCTTCCAGTGCTCCAAAATGCTATCAAAGCAAGATGATTTTCTTATGATAATTGCTAGCAGAAATTTCAGCTGAAATAAATTTATGAACTGGAAAAAAGAGCGAACTATTAGAGCTCTATGACTAGCTGAAATATGATAAAGAGAGGTGCTTGCTCTAATGTCGTTCTACGAATCCCTTTCCACATTCCGCGATTTCCAATGCGCCGTTAGCCATACAGCAGCAGCACCGCTTGCACCTCTACTTAGTTGCAACTTTATTAATAACAGTAATTCAAGCAGATGCAGATATGAAGCCGGCCGCTGAGAGTGTTGCCACCAGTAGTAAACATGCGGCGACTAGCAGCAACACATTAGCAAATGCGATAAGAGTCGGCTCGAGTGCAGCAGAAACCAGAGCAGCAGCAGCAGCACCACCACCAATTGCTACAAATTTGCAGCAGCATGTGATGACAGAGCAGCAACGGCAGCGGCGGCAAATTGAGCCGCAATCCACAGCGCAACTAATCAGATTTCGATAACTGCCAGGCCGGCAAATTAGGCAGATTAATGCCGCGGCGAATGCGCGAGCATATGCAATTCGACGGCGGTGCATGCGATGCGGCATGCTCCTACAACATGCAGCACATGTCCAGCAACTGCGGCAGCGGCAAGTTCGCGACATGCACACATTATTTAATTGCACTGCGCGGCTGCACATTTGCCGCGCTCTTGCAAGGATATCGCATGCCGCTGATCACGGGCGGATTATCAAGTGCAGATGCGGCAAGGCGGCAAGGCTGCTGTGCCAACTGATTTGCTTACGAGCAGAGCAGCAAAATAAGTTGCAGCAATGGCAATGGCAATTTTCTCAAGGTGACAGTGCTGCCACCAATTGATTTTCTCTTTAATAGGAGAAAGTTTAAAACTGAAAAAACATTCTTCTTATTTTCTATGCATATTTCGAATTTAATGAAGCTTAAGTATATAATTTTTACAATTGTTCCAAAGTTTTCGTTCTAGAAAAATGTACCATATTCCTCAAGATTTCAATCATCTCCGCTAATGTAACAAAAATCTTTCAGATCGTGGAAGGGCAATTCAAAAATATTGCCATTTTTGCTCGATTATGTGAATGCTTCTAAATAAAATGACGAAAATTTTTGCATATTTTATGGTGGCAACGCTGAACGCGCTTGCAGTTGCAATGCTCTGCATGCAGCCAACCGAATCAATGGCAGCAAAACGATCGACAGGTGTTGATTGCTGTCCGTCTGTCCGTCGATCGGTCGGTCGGTCGGTTTGTCTGTCGAATGATGCGCGGCGGTGTCAGTGCGAAATTTATATTGCAATCGGTAATTGCTGCATTGCAAGCGTGAAACGAATTATTACAATTCGTACGTGATTTTAATCAAATGTGAGTGCGGCAGTGCGGCAAAGTGCCTAAGTAGGCATGAAAGCAGCAACTGCAGTGCAAGCCTGCACATATCTTGCCTCCATATGCATATGTAAGCCCCCCTTTCCCTTTTTTCTTCACTTAAGTCACCTTCTCTTCGCATACTTCAACGATTCACGCCGTGATTTGCTTAAATCAGGTTCTAATTTATGCCTCCGACGATTCGAGTTAACGTGCGTGCCACTCCAGTTGCCGCTTCGATTCCAATTTGCCACTGGGGCCGACCAATAACCAAATTCAATCAGTGCCACTAGCCGGGAGCTGGAGCTGGACCTGGCTGACATTGGCATATTTTGGCAACACTTAAGCGTAATTTATTTTACCGTTTTGCTTGTTCTCTTTCAAACTTCCTGTAAATGGCAATAATTTTGATCAACAAAATTTGCGTCCGTTTGCCTTCAGTTCCAAGCTTTTCGTGGCATCACTACTAAAGAACGCATTAAGCAGCTGAATTTGAAAATTTTTTTTGGGGGATTAAATACCATCGACTGTCGATCTATATCAAGCACATTTTAAGTTTATGAATTTGATCCGATAATTTTATATTAAGAGTACTTAAAGAAGACTAGATTGATATCTTAGGAGTCATGCAAATCGGAAAGGCTGTTGATCGAACTTACGACAGTTAAATGAATCGAAGAAGATATTACTTTACATAAAAAGTTTTTCCATATTTATGCACGAAAAGATTTCTATCGAAAGATTTCTTTCTTCTCTTCATCTCTTTCCGTTTACACACAGAAGGATGCAATGGCATGCAAACGTTCATCCTAAATATTGCGCAACCACAAAGCAATATCGATTGTCACTTCCAGATAGCCACCGCTCGGCACTTAGCACTTACCGGCAGCCAGGTGACATTGCATCTGACACTCACCGCTGGGAAATTGCTTCCTTATCGTAAGGAATTTCTCCATTGTGCTGCTGCTGCCACTGCCACTGCTGCAGTCGCTGCTATAGCATGCGCATGCGCAATTGGCACATGCCACATTTTATTTATTTTGGTTTGCCAAGATTTAGATTTAGCTATGGGAATTATATAGATAACGTCGAAATGCATCGCCTGCTGCTGCGTATGATCGTGTTACGGTCAACCTAAGATGCTAAAGAGAACACATATGGAAATTTCTAGAAGAATTTTTATGTTTGATATATGGAAATATATACGGCAAAGGTATAACTGTTATAAGAGCCAAACCAATAACTAAATGAGTGTAAAATTAAGTCAGTATAATTTTCTGTACTTGCATACAAAAATTTTCTGCTTTTTGAAAACACTATAATTAAGTAACCCGTTTACTTCAATATATTAAATCGATAATTTTAAAAAAATTTTAGATTTGACAGTTAAGTAGAATTATCACAATTACTGAGGAAGGGCTATCATTTTTATTGAATTCGAATTTTAAGTGTTTTGAGAAGGATTTGATAAAGCTTTTGGAGACTTTTTGGGAAATAGGAAAGAGAAACACACGATCCGAATGAACAGCAGACCCTAAGCTGCGAGAACTCATATTTTAGCAAATTTGTTAAACGGGAAGCTGCTAAAGGCTATAAAGTCAATGAAGTTTGCTTATTTTATTACTTTGTTTGGCTTATTTAATTTTTGATTTTATTCTAAATACATACCATAATTTTAGAACATTTTGATGTTGGTAATGCGCCCCCTCAAATATTTTTACTCGAAACAACTTCAACTAAACTAAAAGCCTCAGATGTGAAGCATGTTTTAGGCATGCACATAATGCGGAACAGCAGCCACTCGAGCGTGGCCATAAATCTTCCACAAGGATGCGACCACTCAAAAAGCAATAATGCTATTTCAGCGCCATTGTGTGCTAAATAGATTTCGGAACGGCGATACGAGTTTTCCGTGCGAAACAATGGCCCTACAGCAGCCACGCAGCCAGTCCAATTCCGCTGCTGGCCAATGGCCCGGTGTTGTTGGCCACTGCAGAGTGTGCAAGAATGTGTCACCAGCAGCAAGCATGAACAGCAACAACAACAGCAGCCGCTGTTGCATAATATAGCTGCAGCTACTGAGGCAGCTCGACACATGCGCTCCTCAACTGCAGGCTGCAATAGCAGAAGCAACAACAACAAGCGGCACCTTGAGATCGCCCAGCGGTCATTCTCATGATAATGCCTGCGAGTAAACAATGCGGTCAAACATTTTTCCCCTGCTTGTGATTATTTTCCTCAGGATTTTCTGTAAATTTTGTTCTTCTTTTTTGCACTCATCCTCGTTGGCCAACGCTGCTGCTGTTGCTGCCTTTTTATAATCTTTGCAGAAAATCTAATTTGGTTGACATGGCCTACGCATATGCCACAGAGCGGCTGCAGTGTTTGTGCAGCGCAGCGTTGCCACTCTTTAGAAAAAATATCATATCATATCAGATTGAGTGCCTTCAATTTTCTTTTACTCAGCTCATATAAGTTCTGCAGTTTCCATATATTTTTAATAATTTAAATTAAAGGTTTGTGCATTTAAAATATGTTTTTGATCCATAAAAACAAAAATATTTTCAGTTTTCCAATTATCTTATGGAAATTATGTTTCTTATTTTAAAGGAAATTAAAGTTGAGTCGGGACAAAAATGGAATGAAAATGTAGACAGAGAAAATGTTTTTCAATTTTAGCTGGCAACCCTAATTCTGAATTTCGAACATTTTGTTGTATTTTTCTGTGCCATTTGAACCAAAGAATCAATTTGTAAAAATCAGCAAAAAAGTAGCAAAAGAAAATCTCATCCAGGCAACAAAAGGCACCTCCTGAGGCGTGTGACGTCTGCGTTGTTCGTAGACACATTGGAAGCTGATTTCCTCATTTTCCATACATGCTTTAACAGGCGGCATGTGAGGGTGACTTGTGCTGTTGCGAGGGCGCAATTGGTCTAGCCCACTGCGTTTGCTAATCGGATTGCTCAAGTGGTCAATGAGTAGGTAATTTGTGGGATTTTAAGGCTAAGACGGCTGAATTGCGGGATTGAGTGGCAGCTGTGCAATTTCCTCTCTGACAAGCATGCATAAGCCTCTGCAGAAGGCGGCTGTTGGGTCTCTTTAAGGCACTATTTACATATGCATTGGTATTCGTTTAATTTTTGTATGTCATTTTTATTTTGAGCGTTAAGGAATATATCATGTTGACTACCAAACCTACACATTTTAAAGGATATACGATTCGACATTTTATAAGTGCGAAATATAATATTCGATTTGCTGTATCGTATTAAAGCAAAACCTTTAAAATAAAGAGCGATCGATTTATGTATCATATCTTCACGATCATGCACAATTTTGGAACATTAATAAATTATTTTTTACACAAAATTTTTAAATAAATAATGTAAATAAGTAAACAAAATTTAAAATCAAGACTTTTTTCTTATTGCAGCTAAAATGCCTTACCAATCAGATACTACAAGTCGCCTTCTTCATGCTACCAAAGGACAATCTCATTTCCCTTACAAAGCGAACTTAATTAACTTGAAAATTTATTAAGTCCTTTATCAAGAAAATTCATTAGAACTCGAATGCTCCCTTGCAACTGGTTAGAGAAAGCACATCGCAACCCAAGAACAACATCGACTTCCCTGTTTGGAAAATGAGACAAAACAAAAGTGACTACAAGAAATTATTAGCCCAGAAATAAAACAAAATAGCAAAGAAGCCAAAAAGGATATCCGGAACTTTGGCTGCGGCTTGTTGCCAGTTGACGCTAAGCAAACATAGGGTGCGCTTCTGGTGCGGCGGCGATGATGCGCTTAAAAATCCACGCGCGCGCAAAGATGATTAATAATTACGCGCGTAGACGCACACAATCACATACTCCCATGTAGAATTACAAATACATACGCAGAAATATGGTTGCTAGAAAATTTCCCGCTTAGAAAGACAAATGGCGATTGTGCGTGGTCTGTTTTACACTTAATTGAAGTTGAAAGTAGAGGCAGGAGCGTAGTGAGTGGGGAATTGTGAGAGGATTTGAATTGCTGTCATTGGAATACACTAAAATATTTCATTATTTGTATGTGGTGGGATATGGCACAAAAGGTCTTTTAGGTGGTAATAGGGAGACTGGATCCCTACTTCAAATTTTATATACAATCTTGCTTGTGGCATCAGTGGCGTAGCCAGAAGGTGGCGCAGTGGGCATAAGCTCCCTAATTTGAATGAATTTGCACTTGCACTGAATTCACATTAACATCGCACATGGGGACATTGAGATATATACAAAAGCTCAGCGAAGTCGAGTAAGCAGAGTCATGATCAAAACCAAGTATATATTCCTTCTTAGTTTATGTATGACTACATAATTCGGCTTATATTTTGTAAAATCTGAACCGATCAAATCGAAATAAATACATTTTTGGTGAGACTGATTTTCGCTGCAAAAAGATTGAACGGATTGTAGAGTGTGACAAGGCAGAATCAAGTGGAATCACCTATGTAAAAAACATCATAAGGCAATCCAATCTCCATTAAGAGGGCCTTGTCGAAATGAGGATCACGATTCGATTCAAATATACCCCATGTACGTAAGGACATTTTCTGACTACGTGCCCGTAAAGAATGCTCTCACTTTTAATACAATTTTCCGCGTTGGCGTCTGCTGCTGCAAATTTTGCTGATTTTGTCAACTGTTCGCCGTTGATAAAATTATTAGCGACGAAAGCGCTTTTTATTTTGTTGCGTGGCGTGCGAATGCGGCCAGCATTTTTGTATTTAAATGCAAATTTCTTTGAATTTTGTTGTTTTTGTCTTAATGCGCAGCTTCCACAATCACCAGTAAATTTTTTTTTAATTCCTGCTTCCATCACCCTCGCATCCATCGCCAGCATATCCTGTTGTTGCGGTTGCACTTCGCTGATGATGAATAACCTTGCGCGCGCGAGCCTGTGGGAGTGGGAGTGCTTTGGCATGGAAAATTAATAACACCAGCTTTTTCCACTTATTTTCTGTTAATTTGAAATTAGCTCGGTTTGCGGCAAAAAAATAAATTCACGTTGACACCAGCGGCCACTTTCCTGCTCAGTGCGGTGTCGTGGCTTATGCTTTCATTCCCAGTCTATTTGCATTTTTAATTCCCCGCCGAAAAATTTTGCTCCGTCGATTGTTTTTAATTTGCTATGAAATTCATTTGGCTTTCCATTCAAACTCCCCCCAAAAAGTTTTAAATTCGAACACAATTTTTTGAGCTTGAATTTTGTCTGCTCTTTGGCGCATAATCCCGCTGGCAATTTGCTACAGCACTCAACATGAGTAGCGAACGTGTCACTTGACTTTTATTGATGAGAAATTTTTTTTTGATATATGCTTCAAGCTGTGCTGGGAAGGTTATTCTCTTGATACAAACTCCCTCAAAAAGAAACTACATAGCTGATGGTTTCGTTTGTTTGGCTGCTTTTTATTCAAGTATATTTTCAATGTTTTTAGTAAATATCTTTATTCCAAGAGAGTGCGTAGATTTGAGTAGTTTTACAAATCAATCATTTTTGAAATGTTTGCAACTGAAGAAAAGTGATTAAAACTCTTTTATCCACATATATGAAATATCCTGGAAAATAGTGGTCGATAAACTTCTTCGCTTTGTTCTTATTATAGCCAATATCAAAAGAAGTTTTAAGCCTTGAGTTGAAGGCTTTCGTCTTTAGTCCTCAAATTAGAAATATGCTGTGATAGTAGAATTTTGAATAAATACTTTTCATGTTTTATTTTTATACTGAAAGTTTCATGATTCAAATTTAGGTTTTCTACTTTTGTGTAATCGACAGAAGAATAGATAGTAAATAAAAGAAAGAAATTTAAAAAAATTTGTGGAGTTCATTATAAACGAAAGCTAAATTGGAGTGCATACGAGGGTACCGCGTAGACTCAACGGACGTTCGGTGTTCGGTCTCTGATGCCAGAGATTCCAATTTGAATCTCAAGTAAATTGTTGTATTTGCAATCTCAGCACATTTTTTATATAAAAAAAATCACACATGTTAAAATCAAAATGTTTCTAATAATATTTTTCAGCTCTCCTTGTACTGTGTTACATTCCACATGCCTCAATGCCTCAATGTATGCGCATAAATTTAGCCAATTGAAAACCAAGTTCCTTACCACACCACTTGCTCATTTGGCCCAACAAGCCGACAATGGCCAGTTAACTGACACATCAACGGCCCGTCGGAATGGCTACAATGTCATATGTTGGTCACGCTGTCTGCAACATGCGCGACGACGTCCGACGACATGTGCCGGTGATTAGCATATTATGCTAAAATGGCCACAGTCATCGGGAAGGCGTGTGGGCAGCCGCCGCCGCACGCGGTCAGCAAAATGGTTGACATTTCAACGCCCGCCAACGCAGTGGGCCAGCCATTTACCGCTTCAACTCAAGCCCATACAAAATTGTTTCACTTCAGTTGGCTTGGCTTGTGACTGTGTGCGTCTGATTCTCAAGCTGACATCATTTTGAAGCGCTTTCATATTCTATCTTGCAGTCACATCTGTGGCTGTATGCGCAATTAAGTAAATACACCAAGCTCGCAGGGCCCGCGAGCGGGTTCGTATCAATGTCAGCACTTGGCAAATTGCTCAATGTTGGCTTACCTATTAGGGTTAAATATTTTCCAACAAAAACACATGTACAGACACACTCGCATTTGCACACATTGATTTGCATAATTTTGGGCGCTTGGCTTGGCGCAGTTCCACGAGAGATTCCGTTGCCCATTCACTCTCGTATTCATTCATTAATTCATACACCGCTTCGGGTTTGCTGGTGTCCAATTTCATTAGCGGCGTCCAGCAGCCACTATTATACGCTCTTTGGACGCCTTTTGTGCCGCTGCTGCTGCTGCCACTTTTTTTAATAAATGTTGTGAAATGAAACTTCAGCAAATCTGTCATTTAAATGTGCTCGCTTGTCACATTAGCTCATTTGCATGAAATGCAGAAGCGTCTGAAATTGGATACCCCGCGCGCTGCGTCTTGCTTTTGTGCCAGAGTGCCATGATATGTGCGCCCGGTTACAGGTAGCAGACACATGCATGCATACACATGTATGTACGTGTATGTTGATCTCCAGCGTGAAAGAGTTGTGCTCTACTTTGTGTGCGCTTTCCTTTCTTAATTAAATTAGACAGAAATCTGCTGTTATGAATGATTACACACATTCTCTTATTAGTGCAGCATTACAACAAAAGCGGAATGTTTTACAAAACTATAATAACACTTTTTGATCCATGACGTCATAATTTTGAAGAAGGAACATTTTTAATATCAGAAATTGAAATGAGAATTTTTTCCAAACTTTAAAGTTTAGAATTTTTAACAAGGAACAACCTCGGGTGTCATAACGAAATTTAGGTTGTATGGATAAATTTATTTCTCTACACAAATAATTCGGAAAGTTTAAAAGTTTGTAGAGAAAACAATCTGCTCTAGTTTTGCAGATATTATTAGAATATAATAGTTCCGACAAAGGCATATGGAAAGCAAATTTTAATATATCCAAATTTTCTTTATATTTTTCAAACAAAAACCTACCATTTTCCAGCTTCCCATCATTCCCGATATCGCAGCTTAATACATATGAAATGGACAATTTTATTCTTTGACACACACTTAAGGCCTTGACTAATCCCTGCAGCGTCCGTATATCACACAGCAATAGCAATTAATCCCCTCTACGGCATGCCCCTTGCCTACTGTTACAACGTCACTCTAATATGCTGAATTTCCAATTTCATAACTCATAAATTAAGCCATAGGCCTTCTCCAAAGTGGAATTTGTGTGCAAATAAATTTTCCTTGCACCACATGCCGAACATATTTAATACCCAGCAATTGCCAGCGTGGAGTTGGGAGTGGGCTGTGAAGGGCTGAAGGAGCGGCAAACTATAATAATCATTTTCTATTAATAATTTATAACATTCCGCTGTAAATGAACAAGTACAAATTGTCAAAATGTTCCAGCGAGTAGTTGCGCTGTGTTGGCACTACTGGCGATCCCACAGAAAGCAGCACTGCGCCTGGGGACCACCCATGGTGTGTGGCACCTAAGGAAATACTTAACAACATGACCGGACTATGTTCCAAACGAGCTACGAATATTTTACTTCACTCGACGCGACTTGGCTTTGGTGTGTTTTGTTGTTGCTGCTGCTGCTGCTATCTCATCATAATTTTTCACCAAACAACACCTCACCAGTTGGTCCACTCCAAGCCACAAGCCACTCTGGCACACTCCATAGCGGAGTGCGGTGCGATACACCCGCCAGCTGCATGTGGCACACATAATACCACATGAGAGTGTGCTCCTGCTGCCAAAAGCAACAGCAACAACACCAACAACTACACCGCTGGCATTACAGCCTACCACCCAGTCGCGTATTTCTGCGCATTAACGCAAGGCAATAATAATTTTTAGACTTCATCAAAAGACTGAAAAATGTCCACAAATATTTTAGCGTTTTGTTTGTACGATCACACGCCAGCAGCAGGACTGAGGAGCAGACACTCACGAGCCGCCCGAGTGTTGCCTTATGTTGCTGGGACGAGCGTATAGCGGCCTTTGTCCCATGGCAAGCGCATTTCCTATAAAGGCGTGCGACTTTAAGACCGACAATCTTTACGCGCCTGAGAATGGCGCTTTATGATTTAACACCATTACCTTTCTTATACATTATGATGATTATGAGCATCAACAAATAATTCGGAAATATTATTAACAAGTATTCAACAAGTATTCAATAATAAAGCTCGGGGTGAGTTTGGTGCAGGTTCTAGCAAACAATTTGAGAACCTAGGAATCAGTATAAGAATAAATGACTTTTATGTCTTGCTATATTTATTTATCCCTAACTTCGTATTTATTTTGGAAACTGTTTTTTAAGTGCTTTACTGGTATACTCTTGAACGTGTTCTGAAGTCTGTTCAACAGTGTCTCAAAGCCTGAAATATTTACTTGTGTTTTATATTAATTAAGTCCTTCAAGCTTGTGACATTTTTATGCTGGCAATGTATTTTTAAAGGATTCAGTTTCTCACGAAGTCTGGAGTGGCATAAATTATTATTGTTTGCCCTATTTTGATTTGAACTAAATGCAATCAAATTATAATTACTGATATATAGGGTAGCAGCAATTTGAACTAAGCTACACCCTTTACTTCAGCACATTCTTAGCGGTACTTTGGAGCTGCAACATGCCGCCAGCCACTCACACCTGCACACATACATACACACATACCTGCACACTCATTCCCCTTCGACAGAGCGCATAACTCAAGCGAGAGAACGGTGCTTGTGCCATAAATTCGCATTTAATTTAATTCAATTTGAATGCGGCCTGCCATTCTTTGTAGTACATATCCGAATACCGGAACCCCCACAGCGTAATTTTCAAGCGCGAAATTATCGCAGCTGCAGCAGCAACAGCAACAACAACAATAACAACAACAACAAAGAGGAAGAATTGTGCGCACCAAACTTTCTCATAAAGTGCCACACTCCGCTTCGCTGTGTGCATTACAGATTATCAAATTGATTCCAATTAACACTTGCCACCGCAGGATGCGAAAACGGGCGTGCAACCGTGCGCCCAAGCGGCCCTCCCTCCTCGCACTTACCCCCCAAAACACAAGCGATATAAATATTTCAGTTTTAGCCGCAACAACAGCGGCCGAAATAAAGTTTATTGCTTGCATTGTACGGCGATTGGTGGCATTTCGCTGTTGCCCTCTGTTGTTGTTGTTGTTATTATAATACGCGCTGATAAGTTATGTGCGCTGCCATAAATTCGCTTACCAATCGAATTGACAAACGTTTGGCTTTGTGCATAAATGCGGCTTAAATGATGCGCGACGCTTGCCCAATGAGTGAACGCAGGATCGTTGAGAGGGGCGCTCATGGGGCCAATCCCACCTCAGGATAGAAAAATATGAGTATACTGTGTGTGCACTTTTACGTATATATCGAGCATGTATGTATATATGTATACATAATGCGATTTTTAGTAGGTATTCTATTGATTTCAGCATCCTATATTGAACAGCGACTCTTAAAATGCATATACATATTTAAAATAAGGCTTGATAAACCTGGCGCTCAATATATCGCACATCGTAATAATTTGGACGCTAACGGTAACACTACTGCTGACAATATCCGAACATTCAATAAACACAAACGAGTGCCTTGGCCATATTACGGGCAATATCGAGCCTTGACTGTGTGCCTATTTGATATCGTTTAATTAAATTTGAAGTGCGAGTATGCTAGCGCCCTCATGTCTTCCTGGCTACGACACTGTATTGCAGCATACATGCATTTGCTTATGAGTGTGTTAAAGGGCGTTAAGTTAGTGTTTGCCCAGCGCTGCTGCACGATCGTTTTGTTGCGAGTGGCCAGTCTGAGCCAAGCTGCGGCAGCAGTCTTGCTCTTGCAAAATGATAAATTTTCCATAATTTTGCGTGGCATTCAATTTCGTTTTGTGTGACACATAAATTACGTATTAACGCTTTAAGCTGTTGCGATCGCTGAGCGAGCGCATTCATCCTCAACGTCAGCCGCGGTCGCCGCCGCCGCATTCTCAGCCTCGGCGGCATTGTACATGAGATTGCCAGCGCGATCCTCTTGGCCGATCGTTTGGGACTTACAGCACTGTTCGCTTTGTATTGCATTATTTCTGAAGCTTTGGTGCAATACTCGAACCTTGGATATTGCAGTCGTAGAGAAGAGGAAGAATATGACGACGTTGTTGATGGAAATTCCATGATCTTACTTCAGAGTCACCTTTAAGGGAGTTATAAACCACGAATTCAGTAGCTAGTTTAAAAGCTTTAAGAATACGAAATTACAGTTACAGAGTGGTGAGGGTGGACACTTTAGTCTAGACGACAAAGGATTAATTAAAGGTGCAAAAGAGTTAGCTAAGAGCAAAAGATGTTTAAAGCATGCCTCGCTAAAATATTAAGATAAAAAGAAGGTATATTGTTATTTCTTGTGGATACATATTTATGCATGTTTTGCAGCTAGTATAGTATGTATGTATATGTCGTATCCTTTAAAGACTGTACCTAACTTATGCTTACTTTTTAGCTCGCTTACCCCGCGGCGATTTACATAAACACAATTTAGATGTGTTGCCATTCTATGAAACTCGCGGAATGCTCGGCGCTGAAGGCATGCGTTATCCTTGGCGCTCTGCATAATCCTACAGATATTTCACTCAATCATTTTGCCATGCACATCTGCATAAGAATTTATCACGTACGAGTACGAGTTTTGATGCCATCCGCAGTCCATTTCAATTTGCCACACATTTTGTAATTGGTCTATTAACACCTACCAGACACACACACACACACTTAGGCATACTAGCAATGTCTTCGCACATCATTTGCAGCTCAATTTCCAATTACTATAATTTGGCATAAATGTAGTGCGCGAACACACCTCTAATTTAGCATGGCTGGTTCCGCTTGTTCCCACGATAGTCTGCAGCAATTTTGATGCGATAAATAATGCTAACAACAACGCCAACAACAATAAAGGCAGCAAATTATCGCATCATAAATAGTGTTGATATGCAAAGCAGCACATCGCAGCGATCACAGCAACCGATCACATGCAAATAGTTGATCGCCCTGATCGAGCAAGCGAGTGAGCCGCGGCGGCGGCGGCGATGGGGTCCTAGTTGAAGCTGAAGCTAAAATGCCCAATTGGCCACAATTTTAACACCTTTACAGTGGGCGCTGCTGCCAACAACATGTGGCAACATGAGCAAACAGCGGCAGAGTTGAGTGCGACCGATCTGTGATCGACTGATAGTGTATGGTGATAGTGTTGAGTGCTGAAGCCAGATAACCGAAAGTGGTGGGCATAATAATGATGGCTACATTTCGATATGCATTTTTGAGACTTGCCTAATTTTTAGCTGGGTACTCTACTTTGCATTCATTCTCTCTTGGGACATTCAAGAACAAATCGAATACAACCATAAGGTATATGTTCTTCCAAAATAAGAATTGAAATTAGAACTGTTAGTAAGAAACTAACATTCTTTAAAAGAAACTAATTTCCAATCAAGTTTCAAATATCAAATATGTAGGTACCCAAAGCAACAACTTTAGTAAGTACCCACATATTGCACACGGAATTTCATACCTCTCTAAGCAAGGGAATCTTAAGTCGCGGCAACACAGGCACATGCTCACAGTCAGTGGCGACCATTAAAGTCAAATCATTTTTCACATTTGCACACCGACAATCGCCACATCGGGACTTGCCTGTTAACCAACTTCGCCAAAATGGCCAGCGAGATAGAGGCCGAGACGAGCGGAAGAAGTGGAACCCCCGCTTGTCGGCACAATTGAAGCGACCGCAAGCAACCAAAATTGACGACCGATCGTTTGTGTGCCATCACGATCGGCGCGCAATGGCACCGATCGTTCGTTCTGTATCAGAAAGTAATCAAATCAACACCTTCCAAGACCGGCAAAGCGTTGCACAAAACCGCAGCAAAATGGGCTGCACTTTGTTTTTTTGAGAAATAAATTTTTTTTGCAACTGATGGAGCATCAGTGGAAGAGGATTGCGGCGCTATGTGATGCTATGGAAAAATGTATATTCTACCAGCATAATTTGTCATTTTTTGTATTCACAATTCGTGTGTTGAAAACGAGCAAAAATAAGAAAAGACTGCTGCAGCTAAATGTTATAGTTGCATGTTGTTGCAATTGTCCATCGCAGGCCGTGCGCTGCCTCTTTGTCTGCCCGAGCGCTTAAACAAGCTGATCAGCCGCCTGTGCGCCCCCATAAGCAAAATAGGGAATCCCAAAATTGCCCACAGATCGTTCAGATTGTTGGCTGTTCATGTCCAGGCCTGCTCCTCCTGTTGCATGCACCACTCGGCGGCCACGATCACGCCGCCTCGCTGCGTTGCCGTCGACAGAAATTGACCTGCAATTGATACCGATCCACTGCAATCCATTATAAAGGCTAAGCGCGAGTTTCATGTCTCATTATTGGCAATTTTGGAGCAGTTCATGTAATTGGCCCTGTTGCCGTGCTGCTTGGCTGGCTCCTCTGCGCGGCAGGCAATCGGAATGTGCACTGCCATACAGCATAATTTACTCTTGGTTCGTGTGAAATACGTAAGAGGCAAATTATTATCATAATAACCGAATAACATGTTGAAAGCTTTGTTTGTTGTCTTGTCCATATGCTGGGGGGATGAGCTGAACAGGTATGCACCTACAACAATCGAAGATCTTTCATTCTAAAATATCGAAGAACTTTATTGTGTTCCATTTCACTGAAGCATATCAGATTACTCAGCTTCTTAGGAATAATGGAAAGTATCGATGGCTCCCATTGTAAAGGAAATTTGAAGCGGATATAAAATTTTGAAAATAATTTAGTCCGGAATTTTAAAGAAAAGAAAAACTTACAGGGTAAATTGTAGATTTAGCCCCGACTGTTGAATGCAGCCCTCGATGATATTTTTTTTTATATACTCACTCCCTTTTCCAAATAAAACAGACGCTCCATTTCATCGCATATTTTTCTCAATGTTTTCATATATTTTTGCAATAGATAAAATGCATTTAACTGACACTTTTACAAATAAATTATAAAAGAAGGAAAACAAACCTTGTTTACACTAATTAATTATATTAGCTCTACTTAAATAACATAATTAACTGCACATTTTAATTTCGCTGTTGTTGTATCTATAGTACATTCTGCCTATTCGAATTTAGTTCGATGAGGGATATTGCATTTTTAATGATGCTTAACACTTACATATGCATTTTGATTTTTCGATTAATGTACATACTTAATTACTAACACAATTAACTTAAGCACTCTTATATATTAACTATGCATATTTACAGTGGGTAAATGCTTTGCTTTAAACTTTTTGTTAAATATTTTGTTCACAGTTAAAGTAATTATAGCAATAAAGTAGTGGCTATATTGGACTACTATGTACAGTCTCACGCTTACATCGCTTTAATCAATGTACTATATACGCACATTTTCGTTGATATCTCGGACGTAGGCACCTAGCTGAAAATTTGGTAAAGAATTGCCACTTTTGGTTTATAAGCAGGATATGAGGGGAGTTCCATTGTTGGAAGCATACTGTTAGCTTGAAGCAGCTTTTCGTTCAGTGACTGCCTGCAAATATTTTTACTTCGGGCTATACAGAGTTTCCAACACACACACATACATATGTGTGCCATACAATTTTATGTATCTTAACTCCTTCAAATTTTATTTGTAATATTTTAAATTTTTGTAAGCTGTATTCCACGATGGACATGTAATAAAGCAACATAGTGTAGAAATTTGTTTGGTATATTGAAATATTGGGCTAACCCTTACCTCCTTCCTTTCAAATGAGATCAAAATGAACATGCTTTTTAAATTGGTGCAAATTTGTGTGTATTTCGAATAAAGTCAGATTATTTCGAAACAAATTTGAGCTCTCGGGACCCCGAAGGTAAAAGGTGTGAAAGATGTGATTTGTTATGAAAATGCTCCTTATGAACTTTAAATCGCGATAGAAACCATGAGAATGCCAAGCTTTCCATTTCGTGCCTACGCCTCAATTGCAAAATTATTACCCCTCGCTTTCCGCACATTCCTCTAAAGCATGCAACACCCCTAGAAAAGTCATAAAGGAAAGAATAGAAAATGAATTTTTTTCAAAATTTATTTGCAAAATATAATTTCATAAATAAAAATTTACTTTATACACATATACATACATAAATATAGAAAAACTTAAAGTTAGGCTTGCACTGGTTGTCAAACAGCAAACAACTAAACAATTTGCTATATTTTCTTTGAAACACATATTAAAAGAATTGAAAGCATATCAAATTGGAAAGGAAACACAAAAGCTGCATCTTTGAGATGTTTAATTTAAGAATAAAGTTTTTCAAATTTATTTTAAAGAAATTTTCACTTAGAGTACCAAAAAATCTTTACTTTAAAACTAAATGCTAAAGCATACATGTTTGTATTTGTAAATAATGTATATTGTAATAAAAAAATTGCCACTTTCTTAAATTTGATAAAACGAAATGAAGACACTTTTTGCGTAAGTAAACAAGAAAATATAAATTTTTGGTATAGTTCTGCAAACCACTGGATTAGGCATAGGAGTATTGCTGAATCTAGCGCTCAACTTAATTTTAAATTGGGAAATTTTTAATGTAATTTAAGTAGAATTTAGTGCCATTAAACAATTTACACTTACAACGCTAATAACATTTTTGTTTAGATTTTGCTCGTCACTGCTGCTGCGCTTCCTTATAAATGTCGTAAAAAACTACGTTTGACGTAATTTTGTATGAGCTATGCACGGATATGTTACTTGAAGTCAAAGTCAATTTGAATTAGAGATAAAATTATATGAAAAGTGCATGAAAAAAATGGACGAGAAATTTTGCGATGCACTGTTATTTCTTTGGAACTGTGTGCTGTACGTAGAAATTGCAGGTTACTCGTAAAAAACCGAGTGATAAAGCTGAAACGGAAAATATTTTTATGAGCCTCATTTCATTGACCATGCAAATGACGTCATGGTGTTAATTACAAGTGTAAGTTATATAAAGTTATTACAGAGACCCGAACTAAACGAACAAGTTGTTTTATTTAATGATTTTCTATTTTATATATCGACATCATTTTAATAGTGATAAATAAATTTGATACGAAATGTCAAAATAAAAGATTTGAGGGAGATCTGTAGACTTTGAGTTGTGCGCATTCCTGTGTATGTTCCTTTTTTGTAGAATCCAACCAACAGTATGAATCATTTAATAATCTAACTGTGATTAAACCTTTTTGAATAAAAATATTTTATAACGTTCACCTGCGACACTGGTTATTCTCGATTAATAACAGTGATTCTGGGATAGGTAAAACCTTCATTTGTCGTTGTTTTTTGGATCTTTATGCTTTTGATTTCAAGAAACAGTTTTTTAACAAACTTAGGAAATGGAATTTCTTCGGAAATATTTTTGAATTTATTCATTTCATACACTTCCTTAGGCTACTTATTAGAATGAAAAAAGTACTTCATCATTTCTAACTCAGGTTCCATTACCGATCGATGGGGACGCAATTATTTGTTCGAACTTTCTTTATAGCCAAAATCAGTAAAAGTTGTTAAGTGTCTCTGGAGTTTGTTTCATCTCATCACGTAAAAGATTTCCCTTCCTCGTCTGAAAACTGGAGCTAAATTAACTGACATTTGAATTTGCAACTTTTCGGCATTTGACTTCAAGTTTCGATAATTGTTGTTGTGCACAGAATAAATAATTTAAAGTAGTAAATAAGGTAAAGTATTTACAGAAATTATTGCTGCTGTTGTAGTTATGTAAAACTTGAATTATGAACTATGAAATATGCTAAATTTCAGTTTAAAAACCAACAAAAATTTAGCTACCACTACTTTTCAATTTATATACTTGTATATATTTTATATTATATATATATATATTTTTTTGTGATTTTTTTTTTTTGTGTGTTTGTATTTGTATCTGCACTTAATTACACTACTTGACATCCACAATGAGAGGAACTTCGCTGATATCGATTAAATTCGGCGATGCCGCTAGATCTTCTTCGTGTTCCTGCTGCTGCTGTTGGTGCTGTTGTTGTTGTTGCAGCAGCTGCTGCTGGTTAAGCTGACTCATTCCCAGCGCGGCTACACTCATCGAGGGTGTTGTGGACGTTGTCGATGAGGCCGATGACAGCGCCGACGATGACAGTGATGAGGACGAAGAAGCGGAGCCACCCGCTGCCGCTTTCGATGCAGCCGCCGTGGTGGCCGCTGCCATTTCCAGCTCATTGCTGGTGGCCAGCATGAAGCGATGATGCTGTTGTAGGCATTGATTCGCATTCACCGCGGCGGCAGCCATCATCATGGCGGCGTCGCAGTAGTTCGACAGCATGGCCGTCGAGTTGACGCCCGTCGTCGGCGCATTGGCATACGTGGCCATGAAGCCGTTGGCCACATTGCCGGCGTTCGCTAGATTGTAGTCACCGGCGACACCTGCTGTTGCCGATGTCGCACTGAAGGCTCCCCCACCCATGCCCATGCCTACACCAACACCAGCAGCAGCCGAACCACCACCTACACCACTGCCCCCGATGCTGCCGCCACCACCAAAGAGACCACCACCTACACCAGTTCCAGCAGCAGCAATATTGCCACCATATATGTGCATTTCCGTGTGGCAATTGCTGTTGTTATGATTTTGCATGATGCTGTTGCTAATGTGAGCTGTGCTGTTGTTGCTGCCTGCAGCAACACTGTTGCTATTGCTACCGTCGTTGTTGCTGTTATTCGTAGTGTTCGGGATGTTGTTGTTATTGCAGTGATTGTAATTGTTATTGGCAACTGCAGCAGCAGCTGCTGCCGCGGCGACCGCGGCGGATGATCAAGTCGTTGTCAATTGGCGCCACATTGTATGTCACATCGACGGCAGGTAGGGCCAAGAGAAACTGTTGCCCGACAGCAGCATGTCCCGTATGAGCGTTTCAATGGGTGTTTTCCCGACTAGACGCACAAAAAACAATTGCTCGATGACCTGAGAGTGGTCGAAGGAAGAGAACAAGCAAAAGAAAAATTAGTTAATACGAAAAGAAGTATAAATATCTGTCGCAAAATACACTGGCCAAAGGGAAAGGACACTTCAGAGATGTTCAACTATAACCTCTTTATAAAAGATTTTACAATTCTGTTTTTTTGTTCATTGCGAGATCGCTTCAAGTATTAGGGACGATATTTTCACTCAGAGTACCTGCTCTTCACTTCATTACGCGTTGGTGACTCAACAATAAGAATCGATCATCTCTGGATTAGGATCTTCGCAATTTACATCGCCGAAAAATTTGAAAACATTTCTCAATTTAAATTGGCAAAGAATCTCAATTTAAGTTGAGTGATCATTCAATTAAGCTCATCTCGATTTACGTTTGATTTCTACATTTATGTGATCAGTTATGTTTTGCCTATCAATTTTTGTTGCTAAAGGATCTTCTAGCCAAAATGTACTCACTTGTGACGAAACTGTTCGCAGTGAAGGCAGCCGCAGAAGCAACTTGCCGAATCGCGTTGGCTGATTGGGATACTGTGTGCGGCAGTATTCCTCCAAGGCGCACTGGGATTTCTCTTGCAGGGATTCAATGTGTGTGACGTCGGATAGACCGCAGGCATCTGAGAAAGAGAGAGATGTAGATAGTAGTAGTTTTTGCGAGTTTGCATAAGATGTAAATGCGTAGGGAAAAGAAGCTGCTCATAAAATGTTGTTTTAATTTTAATTGAGAAAATTTATCTGGAATTTATATTACGGAATTCATCAAAGCTTAGACGAGAATATAATCATATTGAAACATTTTATGGTCAGCTGCTTTTTCTTTAATATATATAAGAAATACTTATTGGTTAGTTTTTGGATGTCTCTTTTTGTTTCATGTAGATCCGCCAAAACACTTTCATTTATTTTGAAACCGATCAAGAACTGAAGACTTTTTTAACACGATCTATATGTAATAGTGTCAACAAAAGTGACGTAAGACTTCAACGACGATGATTTATTTTCAATTAACGCCGACAAGCAGAGAAACAGACAACAACAACAATGCTATAAAGTTGCACAATGCATATGAAACTGTAGAAAATAACTCAGCAGCAGCAACAACAACAACAGCAACAGCGAAAATAGCTAGTGATGACAACAATTGAGCGACACACTTAACACGCGCTTAATTAAATTTTCAAATTGAAAGCTTGTAGCTCTGTGGCCCTCTGTCGGGCTGGCGGGCAGACGCAGAGCTGAGCTTGGTAGCATTAATTGTTGGTGCCCTGTAGCTAAGGCTTCGAGTCGCGCCCAATTTGCATGGAGTTCCACCACTCTGCTCTATGAGTGCTACATCAGCAACTGAAGCTACTCATACGCCACGTTGCACATTGGCAACATTTACACTCAAAGAAACTTGTTAGTGTTGCTCGTAAATGCACAGAAAGTTTTGCGCAATATTAGAGAATGTATTTTACGCAGATCTATGTAGAAATTCCTGGCAAGCGTAATCGAAAATAAGTAAAATATATACTTAGGAGCTTTGCTTTCTAAAGAATTTTTTGTCATAGCAAATATTTGGAGCTTAAAAAAACGAAAATTTATAAAACTTTTTAAAGCCTTTTGTTATATGCAATTGCTTTGAGTGTTCACTGCTTATGTGTGTGTGTGCACACTAAATACTCACACATTCAAGCAATATACAAATTTTAATTAAATAAACGAACATTACTTTTTGACGTATGCACGTCTTTCTTTACTCTTTCGATTTCATGAATTGGTGCCAGACTTACGCAAGAATTGCTTGCGAGTGTGTGTGTTTGTGTATGTGTTGTTTCTTTGTGTGACTCAAATTTCAATTGCATGTTAAGTGTTATTTTGTTTTTCTATCAATTAAGTCTATTTGCTCGATGCTGTGCAATTGTGTTCAATTTAAATGTTTCTTCTATCCACAATGAAGATGAGCTTCTTTGCAAGAGTATTTACTAGAAAAGCAGTATGCATATGTAATTTTTTTTACTATTTGCTGTAAACTCCAAAGAAGTTTCATTAAAATTTTATATATTCGCTTGGATAGATGTCAAGTTACTTTTGAAACCAGTTTATGAAATTCGGAGCTCTCGATGATGTCACCTATCTCTTTTCTCTTTCAATTGAACTCTTGGGAGTATGAGTCCACTGTCCATATAAACGTGGTTTTAGCCGAACTCAATCGCCGTATCTTTTATGTTCGTTCTATTTTTAGCACCAGCTAATGGGTCCCTGAGCCAATACGGCACTACTACCTAGTATCAAAAATATTGCTTTTTAAAATTTTAATATTTTTTTCCAGTGTTTGGAAGTTAATTTTTGTATCGGGAATAGGCAATTTACTTTAACTTCTGCCTCGCCTTTCTCTGTATTTTTATGAAGTTTCTATTTCTTCGCTTGAATTTGAGAGATTATTATAGGAAGGAATGTATTTAAAATGTTTAGAATCTCATTGATGACAGCAATCCCTTTTCTTCTCCTTTCTTCTTCTTCTTCTACCTTATATTACGTCATTTGAAATGTGTCATCTTCTTGATATATACCTACACCGTTTTTATAACCGTTTTCTATGAGGAACATTAAATTCAAAGTGCTGCTGATATTATGGCTGTAAGCTGCACTGCAGCAACATTATCGTCGTTTTACAGCAAACATCCAGCGATAATCACTGATCGCTTATGTGCCATAAAAAAAGCCGCTTGAAAGCCCCCATTCATCGACTCAACACACTCTGGCAATCGTTATCGTTTTTTTTAATTTTTGCAAATGCTTGGCAAATATTTCGCAAAATTGATTTCACTGCGCACGACGCGTGGCAGCTGCCAAGCAGGCGGGCCGGCTGGAGAGCGAGCGGGCGCTGATGTGGCCAAGACATGTGCGGGCCAAACGTGTTGATGCGGTGTGTTGCGCGCACGCAAATTAGCCGGCGACTAAATAAAAGCCACTGTCTCTGTCGGTCTGGCGGTCGTTGCGGCGGAGACGGCGGCTGCTGCGGAATGGCACGGCACTTGCTGCGCATATTATCCGCATTTTTATGGACAATTTGAAGAGACGTTAATTGATAGCTTTTAACATTTATTTTCTCTCAATTGAATTGAAAGTAGCGAATTGTCTGTTTGTTTGCCTCACTGTCTGTCTGTCTGTCTGTTTGTTTGTCTGACCGGCTTGCCACATGCGCGTCTGCTTGGTTGTGTGTGTGTGTTGTTTTTGCAAACCGCATGATTGTTTTTAAGTTTGAAAGTGTGGCCATGGTGTTGTTGTTGATGTGGCAATTGTACTTAGACTGAATGTGTTTGCCTACAGGCTGTTTTGAGGCTCTTAAATGCGATTACACTTAACAACAAAATCAAGGTTTTTTGGTGCAGAATTTTTCATTTGAAAAATAGTGCATTTTTGAACAGAAACTGCAGGAAACAATTGTCGGACGAAGTAAATTTGGATTCAGCCATTAAACAGGCAAAGAGAACAAAAAGTTGTAAAAAAAGCAGTGATTTTTGTAAAAAAAATTTACCTGCCTCTTCCTCTCTTCAAACTTTGTTCTTCTGTTTAGTAAACATTATAAACAAGCTGAGTGCAATTATAAAAAATTTATCACAATTCTCTACTTTTTTTTAAAACGATTCAAAAAAAATAGTTCACGCCTTCCGAAGTTTTATTTGAATTTGTGGAAGACTGAACATTTTAAAAGTTTTTTCCATATATCACTGTCAACCAATTCGCTAAATTCACAAGTGAAATAGTTTCTATTTTATGCACTCCGCTGCGAAATGCCTCTGAGCGTCTTCGCGTCTTCGCGCATACCGCAATTTTCGTTTTTTACGCAGTAGTGACAGCAGGTGGGCTCCGACGCTTTAATGGCGTTTGCAGATGAAGTGAAAACTGTGTGGCTGCAGCCACGCTTTGCGCATTAACAACAACAACAAGTAAGAAAATATAATAGCAACATTTTGAAAGAAGTGCAGTTGGCAGGCAATGCGCATAAATCTGTGCGATTGGCTAACTTGTAATTGCACTGTGGCCAATGCTATTGACACGCCCTTGGTAGTAAATCAAAATTTTGATGTGGAAACAAAATCGGCAGAATATGCTATGTCGGTTCTAAAACCGAAAGAAATTAATCTCGTTTCAAATGAACCATTCTCAGGCGATGATCTCTTGTTGCCCGTATCCATTCGGTTTGGAAGTTCGCAATATAATTTTTCTAAGATGAGATTGAAGAAGAAGCGTTGGGCTGATTCGAAATATTTGATATAGCGCCAAAAGCAATAAATCCTCTCAAAGTAACTGTACCGACATATAATATATTAAAGCCATCTCGATCGACTTGTAAGTGGATGACTCAGTCTACTCTCAGACTAGGCGAAAAGTTTGAAACATGAGGGTCCCTAGCTGTAGTAAGCTTACATGAATCAGAGAAGTCGGTGTTCTGCCTAAGGTTGCAAGACAAACAGGTAAATTAGGCAAACTAGTTGCAACACCTGTAGCCAGATAAGGAACATCGTTCAGAGTAGTCACACTTAATACCAACAGCTCACTGCTCAATTGACTTTCTACTGGTCAAGAAATTTTATATTGGCCATAGAAGCGCAATGGCCCGAAAGACGGCACCACGGCAAATGAGGCCGCCACGCCAACCGGCAGTGAGCGGCTGAGAAGGAAGCCGGCAATTTGAATCAATATGCCAGCAATTTCGGGAATTTCTCAGCCACAAAAAAATCAAGACAATGCGACGAAACGCTCGAACGCGCAGAAGGAACTCCAGTGCAAACAGTGCCAACAAAAACAACAATACGAAATTGGCAACAGCCGCGAATGCCTTGCCACAAAGTGAAAGAAATGCGCTTTCTTTCCATGGCGACTGCAGCAATTCAACTTCTCACAAGTGATTCTTTGTGGATTTGGTTCCTCGTCGTTTTTGCTTGCACTCTTTCTCTGGCTGCGCGCGGTCCTCTGTTTTGGGGTTTACATAGCTGTAGTTAGTAACTCAGATCGTGACCGCATGTCTTAAATGCATAATGACCATAAAGTAGTTGCAGTTGCCGTGCCGCAATCTGTACTCCACAAAAAAACCAAAAGCGATATTCAAAAATTAAATATTTAACAAAATGCATGCGTCGAACAGCGAAAAATGAGTGGGCACAAGCCGACCGGTACATGCCCTACACCCAAAGATCCACTTTTTTGAGCGACCTTTAACTGAGTTATGTTAGATGCAATTTCTTCAAATAAGTTATGTCGGACTTAAGTCTAAGTCAGTTGATCCGATTTTTATTTTTACTTCCACATCGAAAAAGAAAAAAGCTCCAGCTAAGTTCCCTGGATGAGCTTCATAAATCGCCGTTAAACCTTAAACCTACTTATTTTAATTAAAGAGGTCGCTCCTTAGTAGCTCCTTAGGGGTTTTCCAACTGCTGAATTGTTCTCACTAAAAATTTCAAGCACTCATTGCCGAATGTAGGGGTATCTAAAATTGTCCAAGTCTGGACAAACTCAGTTTGGTGTGGAAGAGGTTAAGCTTGTCAGCGTACATATTTATAAAGTTGTAGCATAAATTTAGTGCGGTTGGCATTGGTGAAGGGTCTTAGCATGTCTGTAATAACTTTATTAGTTTTATTAAGAAAGTCAAATTATTTTTAACAATTTATTTGCAGTTTTTTGCTTGTTCGCTTAGAAAAGGTTAGAGTGCAGCTATTTATGAGGCGATTGGAATTTTATGGATTGCAGCAAATCAGTTTTGTGCTGTAATAGTTTAAGTGTAATCGAGCGCTCAGAACTGGTACCTAATATGGCTAGATTTATATAGCAATAAAAACGAGTGGAATGCACATGTTAAGAGCTCATATTGTGCGGAACAAAGAGCTCGCTGCTTTCCAACTGCGGATTAGCAACATGAGCTTTGCTGCTGTTGCTGGAGAATATCTTTGAAAACGTCGTCTACACTCTTACAGTTGAGTTCTGTGGTAATCGATTACTAGCAGAGAGATGGTAATTGAAATGAACTTTGCAGTGAAAGGGGCGGCTGCAGGAAAACTGTGCGGTCGATCTGAAGTTATCCGAATTTCCAAATTAGTCGTGAATTTTAACAAAATTAAATTAAAAAGCTCAACCAAAACATTTAAAACCATTTGGAAAAAAATTATGCAGAGTAGTTGGGACAGAAACATGTGCAAAAAAGGAAACGATTTGCAAAATGCTTCCAAACAAAAGCAACCCAACAAGAGCGAACTGACAGCGGCAACAAGCGAGATGGGCGCGAATTGTGTTGATCGCGACATGTCGTCAACAGGCTGCCGCTGCTGCAGCAGCACGGCCAGCGAAAATTGTGGCCAGCACTAAAAAGCGCGGCAACGGGCAACTTGTGGCATGCAACATGCGGCAGGCGGTGAGTGCCGCACAAAAACAGGTCGTCGTGTCTCCCACAATCAGAGTCAAGGAAGCGCATAGCGCATATGGCGGACGCCATGTTGCACGGCGATTGATCGGCTGCGCTTTATGCACTCATGTTGCCAATTCAAATGCAATTGCTGTATGCCTTTTTGTTGTTGTTGCTTTTGTTGGGAACTCTCTGCTTTTTGCCTCTTGCAATTGCGAAATTATGTTCATTGTGAAGTCGGGTCTTGCCCGCTGCCGATGCGATGCTCTGGCAGATGCGCAGGGTTGCGCTTGTTGGTAAGCGACATAAACGAGTGTTGTATTAATGTTCATAAAGTGGTATCTTGACGTCAATAAACGTCGCGTTGTTTTTTTTTTATGTTTTAAAATTTTTTTTAAACTCTTTTTGCTTCTTCACTACCAGGAAGACAGACAGACAGACAGACAAGCAGACGTGAAGAAAAGCTCGGACAGACGAAGGCAACCAAGCGCGGCTCAGGCACAGCAACCGACGTACAGTGTTGCCAGCAAGCATTGTTTGTCTTTATAGTGGCTTGATGGCTTGTTGATTGTTTTTCTTAACGCTTTTATTGGCGCTACAGCAAAATACAGCGAAGAAATTTAAAACTTCTTTACTGACTCCTTGTTGTTGTTCTTGTTGTTTTTGCTGTTGCTTGTTGCTTGTGCAACTGTAAATTAGGAAGATGGGCAATCAGTGTTGCCAGCTGTGGCACGATACAAAGCGAAATTGCAGCCATTGCACCGACTTGGCACACCTCAACTGCCTCTCCGGCTTGTTACCTTTTAACAAATACAAAAACAACTGCAATCAAACGTGTTTGCTATTCAGTTAGAATCGAACGATATCAGTTATTTGGTTAGCTGTCAACATAATGTGGAAGAGCCAGTTGAAAAGATGATATCATCTCCTTACCACAATCTAAGCGAAGTTGCTATAAAATGTTGGACAAAACTATTCCGACTTATTTCTGAAGAAGTCTCTTAGTTGAGAGCCCTTATAATCTCGCAGAAAATAGCCAATGCGAAACTCAGTAATATGTTTGGAATCATTGAAGAATTAATGCCCTTAGTAGAATCAATACTTAACAGCAGATTAGTCAATTCAGCAGAATATTCTCTTCCTATTTCTGATCACTCGCTATTCAATCTCCCAACTCCAAATCTTCAGTGGGCGAATAACAGCTGAAAATTTGATAATAACCTTAAACTACGTCCTAACAAACGAAATAAAATTAGACTCCCTTCTAAAAAAAATATGAGTCGAATTTCCGCAACCAGTCTCCGAATGTTCCCTTACAACCAACACCAAGCAAAATGTAAATTAAATGTTTAAAAGCTGTGTAAACATAATAATAAATATGAATAAAAGTGCTGAAAATAATATAATCAATAAAATATAGTACTTTGTTTCCAATTGGTATATGCCAAATTATATAAATAATTTATTTTAAAAATAATAAGTAATAACAAAAAATGTGGAGAGTAAATAAAAATTGCGATTTATGTGGCGAATGTGTCTTCCATCAGTTAGCAAGTGTCTGCGCCGTGCTGCCAATTAAGCCCAAATTGTTGCCAGTGCCATGTTACCATATGAAACCACGTGTAGCCAGATGTGTGCGTGCATGTGATGCGTGCGGGTGTGTATTCGTGTGCGTGTGTGAGTTAAGTTGCATATTAGTGTAATGAAAACAGAAATAATTAGTGAAATGCAATAAAAAGTCCATTAATGAAAGCGTGAAAGCAAAGCAAGTGACAAAACCGAAGCGAGTCAATGTTGCCAGACAAAAGAAACGCTTCGACTTTGTCAGTTTCTTTACAAGCGTTTTCGAGCTCAAGCCATGCTAAACTGTAAAGCATTCGCTATATTAAAATTGTATTGAAGTGGGAATTTAGTGAGCGGTTTCTAAGAAAAGAGCAGGAAGTTTGCTTAAAACTAAAGACATTTGCTGACTTAAAAGAATTTGATTCAAAATCTGCTTTCGAAAGTGCTTAAGCGATTTTGTACTGATATGCTGTGAAATTATTTTAGTTCAATTTTAGTTCTATTAAAACACTTTTAACCGGAGTTTCGGGAAATTATTTTTTATTCAAGCAATTGGAACAGCTGGATCCAAGCAAACAATAGTTTGATTGAAATCAGAGGCGCTCAGTTTTTTCATATCGTAGACCAACATCGTTTTCATCATCATGAACTTGATCCTTTCTTGTACGATGGCAAGAGGCCGCCATACTTCTTCTTTAAATCCCAAATAGCCTCTTCAATACAAAATTATACAAAAATTTTGATTTCCAAACAATATTTAAATAATATATATCTCGTTATAAAGCAAGAGCTTACTAACATAAACAACTTTTTAACAACCCCATGCAATTGTCTGCAAATAATGGCTTCAACTTGAAAACAAGTTTGAGTCAAAAGTTTAAAAATATAATTTCAAGCAATCAAAGCGAAATTTCGTCCGAAACCCAAAACAAGTATCTTTTGTAAAAATTTTTCTAATTTTTTTTTTAATAAAAAATTATTAAAAAGGTGATTTGTGGATTTTTCCTTTACCGTTTTTTTGGTTTTGGACGAAATTCGGGAATCTGAAAAGAAATCTATTTTGAATTTCAAGCGAAACTGAAAACTAAAGTGGAAAAACATTTGTTTTAGGTTTCTGATGAAATTCAGTAAAGAACGCTTAAAAATTTTATAATAATAAAAAAGCAAAAATAAAATACACAAATAAGATTTGAACACAAACTAATAATGAGGAGTTAGTTCAAATATGGAAAAGCACCCAGTTTTAGTTAAAGTGTTAAGGTTAGAAATAAGAACACGGAAGACAAGAATGTGTGTGTGTACGAAGCAGCAAAGGCGTATATATTTTCAATTTCTATTTTAATGGCAATGCGATAAGAGTTGCATTTTGTAATTAAATACTAAAGCTTTAATTAGTGTGGTTTAAGTTAAGGCAATAAATTAGTACGACTTTAATAGGCACTAAATTTAAAAATACCTAAATACTTTATGACTAAAAACCGCAAATGGCGAGGAAAGGAGCGCAGAGCGCGCTGACGGCCAGACACGTGCCGGTGTAGCATATGTGGCAACCACGAGCACAGTCATTGCCACTGCTAACGCTGACCCAGTCGGAAATTTATGCATGACATAGGACTTTCATGCAGTGCATCCAAGCTGACCAGGATTATTTGAATCAAAATTAATTAACTAATTAAAATTGTAATCATTCCCAATACAGTTTTGAATTCGAAAAGAGCGACATTAAATTCTCTCCAATTAAAATCAGTTTTATGCACCCAAGAGAAGTCAGATGCCTGGGCATTAATGACCCAATTGATCACAGTTCACGTGATGACATAATTTCCAGCCGGGTGAGCGTACCTCCAATATGACTTAAGTAAATTAAGTACAGTGTTCTAAGTACGTTTGTGTGTGTGTCTGTGCGTCGGTGAGTACGAAACTATAAACTAAGACGTAAGCGTTTAAGCTAATAAAAAAACATTTTAACAAGCAGTTACATTTGAAAACAGTTTACAGAGAAAGCGTCTAGTCTAATTACAAACGATCGAAATTACTGAACTTTGGCAATTCCGGGCTTTAGGCTTAGACTAACAACAACAACAACAACAGTAATAATTTGTACTCGCTGCCTTTCTGCGTCACTAGCTGACTAGCTCAGTTCCTAGGGGGAGCCGCAAAGGATTACAACGACAACAACGCTACAATTGCCACCTACTGCCATAGCTGTACGGTGAGTACCGATAACTGGGACTACCGAAGGAGGCGCCGCTGCCGTTGTGCGCCGCTGCAGCTGCCGCAGCAGCCGCATGGCTCACACCGAACGGCGTGCTGTGGTGGAACATATCAAAGGCCGTGCCGAAAGTGGCGCGCGGCGGCGTCTGGTAGAACATGGCCGCCGCGGCAGCTTGCTGCTGCTGCGCCTGCTGCGGCGTTTGATATGGCCCGCCCACGCTACTACCTGAAGCGGCGGCGGCGGAAGCGCAGTTGCTCAAGGGCGAAGCGGTTAGATTTTGCTGTAGGGACGAACCGATTTGGGATTGGATGCTGATGGAGGCGCCCAAGCCGCTGCTGCTGTGGCTCGAGTGGCCGGCAGTGGAGGTGCTGGTGGTCGCGGTGGTGGGCGAGGCGGTGGTGGAGTTCGGCGAGCGATAGCCTGCGTAGAGCGCCGCCAGCAAGTCGTCGGAGGAGCTGGCGGAGGAGTGGCCTGCCGCCGCGTGCGATCTGTGAGGCGCACAAGTGCTGAAGGCGCTCGTCGCCGAGGGCACGATGGTGTTGGCGCCACCGCAGCTGGAGGAGGGCGCCTTCAGCGTCGACGGCTTGAACTCCACAGCGCCGCTGGCGTCAGTGGGATCGCCAGTCGACAACGACGCCACCGGTTCGGACGCCGCCTGCAGCTGCAGCGCGCTCTGAGTGACCGCCTCAACACCAGCAACAGACTTCATGAAGGCCGCCAGATGGAAGGCGGCGGCCGTCGACTGTTGTTGCTGCTGCTGTTGTTGCGCCTCATTCTCGAGCCGATTCAGCTCGTCGAGGTGATCGCGCACCACCAACAACACGTCCTCGTGCAGGCTGGCGCTCTCGCTGGTGGACGCGGCCGAGCCGCTCGTCACCGCCGAACTGTCGGAATTGCTGCTCGTATTGCAGGCGCACAACTTCGCTGAAATGCGTGTTAGTAGCGCCGGCACATCCCGGTAGAGAATGTCCAGCAACTTACCAGTTGTGAAGAGCACGATCGCCTTGAGGCAGGAGTACTCCGCCGAGTCGACATGCAGCGCCTTCAGCTTCTCCACCTGCTCTTGGAAGATGCGTATGTGATCCATGAAGGCCACCACGCGGTCAGCTGCCATCGGGGAGGCGTGCAGACCGGCGGCGGCCAGCAGCGGCGCCACATGCAGCGGCATCGAGCACTGGCTCGCATTTAGCACGAACAGCTCGGACCAGACGAGACGCAGCAGCGCCACCTGATCGGTGACCTGCAGCTCGGGGAAGAAGGGTATGTTCTTGGCCCACTCGACGGCGGAGAAGAGCAGGCGCGCCGCCAGCTCGCAGATGTTGTCGATGCCCATGATATTGTTCGGCTGCATGCACTGGCCGTAACGCGATGTGGGATAGGGTTCGGCCCGCAGCAGCAGCGAAATGTAGGAACTTAGGTAGGAGTGGCCGTTGAAGCCCATCGGGTCGCCGTTGGCCAGCTGATATTGGCCGTGCATGGCGGCGAGGCCGGGCTGCGTGGGTGGCACACGACCGCGTTGAACAGCTGAAATGAGAAAGAGCAGAGAGAAGAAAAACAAAATAAGTTGGCAGTGAACAGACGCGATAATTAAAGCTTAAAGGATAAGAAAAAGGACAGAGCTGAAGCAGAGGCAGAGTTGGAAGAATTGTTTTCAATAAGACATACACGCACTGGAATCCAAAACTCCGAGCTGTCGGCACTTTATCAATCCTTTGACAATTTTGTTTGCTTTAATCGTAAGTTACTTTTGTTTCAAAAAAGTAGACCGACGTAGTTCCAAGAGAACGATAACTAACGCGGTAAAAATATATTTTTTACATCTTATAAAATGTATTTACATCTAAAAATTGATTGCTAATATACCAGTACCCCATCGAATCGAGAAGCTCAGCGTGGAGATTACAGCTTGCAGCTGAAGCTGAAGAGCAACATAGAAAGGAGTGATGGCCGCCGTAGGAAATTTAACACCTAATTTAAATATTTAGTTTTCAAATTTACAAATTCCTAACAATTACAACAAACCAACTATTTTGACCACGACATCACACTACGTACAATGCGCAGCGCGTCGTCTCGCGTACACGCAACTGACATGTTGCCATTGCAGGCAACAACAGCAACAAACCCCAAAGCACGGCTGCCGGAACAAAAGATATCAGCAACCTCAATCTCGGCGGCATTGTTATGAAAATGCGACGGCAGGCAAGCAAAACTTCATACGCAACTCGTTCCTGCAGTCCGTCGCAGGAGAGTGAGATCAAGACTGCCACTGAGCTATAAGATATAAGATACTCTTCTTGCGAAACGTTAAGGTTTTCAACACATGCAAAGACGCATGCAGAGTTGCAACCCCTTTCGAGGCAGACTGCAAGGCAACAAAGCCTTCCCGTTTCTTTGGGGTTGCCTTTACGTATATGCGTGTAAGATTTTTGTATGTGTGTGTTTGTGTGAAAATATAATTTACTGAATACTTTCAGCATGGCATTAGTTAAGAAAGTTTACTTTAATTAAAATTACGTAGAAAAACACAGCAAAGCAAACGAAAAAAAACAGAATATCAGTTTTTCGATACATCAACTTATCTTAGAAAGCTCACAAAAAGCATTAAGAAAAATATAAATATAATATTTTTGCAATTTGCAATAAAGAGTAAGGCATTTTAACTATCTCTATTTGAAGTGAAATATAAAAATGTTTGGATCGTGCATTTAAAAAAAAGCTACCTTAAATTGGTCATAAATTTCTTACAACTCAAGTCGACAGCTGAAATGTCAAACTAATTTCAATAATCTATTATCTACAGTATTTTGCAAAAAAAATATTAATGAATATTCTCCAACAAAGGAGATATTCGATCGATGCGAAGGTTGAGGGCCGGCGCAGAAGTGGGAGACCGACACTCGTTGTGATTTCTAAAGCACAATGCTTCTAAGAGCAATCCCACTCAGAAGTCGTTAGCCTTTTAAATCGATGCCTGCTTTTAAAATCCGTTCAAAACGGATAACTGTTTTGCTTTATGCCACTTCACACAATGACGACAATATCCACAGCCAAGCACTTGAACACGCCATGCCACTACTTGAGCTCAGCCTTAAGCCAGAAGTGTCAAGTGCTTGACATGGAATTTATCACATGACACGCATCACAAGCTCTTGCGTGGAAAAAATCAAGCCGCGATTAAAATCCGCTAAAACAAAAGAAAAGTATTAAATGACTTGAAGAGCGACTGCGAACAAAAAGCAACGACTTGAAAAGGCAGCAGCACAACAGCCAGGACTTGAGCACGTGCCGCAGCATAAAAACCGCAAAACGGAAAAGAATTCGAAAAAACGAAAATAACAAAAACAAAGTTTAAAAGGAATATCGGAAATCTGCCAAGTGAGAAATGCAATAAACAATAACAGAGGCAACAAAAATCGAATTTCATTCATTAAAATACAGCGGCGCATACCTGGCTGCTGCGCATGCGTTCAGGGTTGACGTTTCATTTTGGCTTTTCACATATGTGTGTGTGTGTGCCTTTTGCGCTGCTTTTTATGCGCACCTTTTTTATACATATCGAGAAGCTCGAGCCAGTGTTCGTAGTTTGATCCTGTAATCTTTGTGTGCTGATCTCGCTGATGTGGCAGCCCGCAGGGCAACAGCAACAACAACACGGCGCACACGCACAAACCAGACAGTTCGGCGCAAGCTGTTTGTTGTTGTTGGCTGATTTGCCAAAAATAAAAAAGGAAAAATCACTATAGCAAGAAGACAAAACAAGAAATCACTTCTCTACTCTCCCGCTCGTTTTTATGCCTTGGGATTGACGTAGAGCCGATTTGGCTTGAATGCGCACAAACAACAAAAACCACAGCATCACACTCAGCACAAAACTAATCATCAGGATCAACAGCGTCGCGGCAGAGGCATACAGAGCGGCGCGGAGGTAAAGGTAAAGGAAAGTGGCATATCAACGAGAGGCATGCAGGCAAGTTGCCGCCGAGCCGAGTGGAAGGCTTCTCCGTGCGTCATATGCAAATGCTCCGCCTGTGCCTGCGAGGACCAGACCATATTTTCCCATGCTCATAAATAAATCGTAATGTCCGGTACGCAAACTGGACATTACATTTCGTTTGAAACGGGTTTCGGAGCTGAGAAGGTCAGTTCGCGCAGCTCAGCGGCAGCGTCGTCTCAAAGGAAGCATCAGCTTTGTCATATGTCTCTAAGTGTATGTGTGTGTTTGTCTGTGTGTGTGTGTTAAGAATCACAACACAATTACGCAAATGTATTGTGTAAATAATTGTCTGCGCTGGTCAACGCTGGTGTGCACATAAACAACAACACCAACGGATTTCAGTTGCCTTAGAGCCTCCCAAAAATATATACTTATAATATCCCTGTAGATTCTGAAAGTATCTGCACTTTGTGTCACCCTTAGTTGAGAGCTCGGCTAGAAACCAGTTGAACAGGAATTTTGCAACCCCCTCTGAGGTGGTGAGCAGTTAGCTACGTCAAGAGAATGTGAAGTTTTTTAATTGCTATGAATAAAGTACGGCATCTCTTGGCAGGGGGTCAATCTGCACATTGCCGCTTGACCATTACATTCCGACGCGGCGCATCGCAGCGCAATTTCCATATGAACTTTAAATGCGTGTAGGTATGTCTTCTATCCTCTGCCGCACCGAGCTGATATACAAATAAACGCATAAAATTCTTCAACAGACAATCAGCAACAGAAGACGTTACATTTGCTACATGCAAAAAAATTGTCAAATTCAATTTTAAATATTTAGTATATATATTATGAGAATAATTGAAATGAGACTTATTTAAAGGTTATGAAAACCCCTTTCAGATAAAAGCAAAAAAACAGAGAAAAATATTTTTAGTATGGGAAGTGAAAATATGTTTGATATGGGAAGGATTACTTAAATCTGGAATAGTTAAAGAATTTCAAAATTATGAAAATGAAATTCATTAGAAAAAATTATTTACTGAAGTGATTTTTTAAAATGAAATCCTTGCATTGTTTCTCTGCGACGATTTTTGCAACTAGCGTATATTTCAATCAATACAAATTTTCTCTAAGTGTACGTGAAGATATTTGCTGCTGGACGAGCCACAATTCCAGGTGTGTGTGCCTTGCCGCATTTATGCTATGAGCAATTCTATTATAAGCTTGTGGCACACAACAAAGTGGCCGAAGAAAAGCAGCGCCACCTTTTTTCTGCGCGTCTGTGCAACAATGCCAGCCACACTTGCTACAAAACGCCCGAAAAAGCCAACAAAAAATAGAGAACATTTTAGAAATGCCGGCCGAAACAATTGCAAATTTATTACGTTTGCAATTGTAAATATTTTTTCGCGTTTATGCCAGCGGGCGTTGAGGAGCGCGATCTGTGAATGCATGCGCTTTGATCGCACTTGGAACGCACGCAGCCAGATAAGGAAGCGTGTGGCATATTGTTTCACATTTTGAAATGAAGGTGGGTTCCGTTGCAGCGTGAAATATGAGCGAGATGTCCAGGGAGGCGCTGGCAGGCTCATTCAGCACTGTTCGAAGAGGTAGGGCAGGGCGTCTATTGATATTGAGTTGGGCAGAACGTACTAGCTTTAATATACGACGAACACTTTGCTATATCAACAATGGAGCAACAAAGCTAAAATATCAAGTCTGCTTCTTTTTTATAGCACCTTGAAGTTGAAAATTGTAGTGCTATGAAAAACATCGATCGAGCATCTGAAGTTTTAGATGATAAGAATTTCATTAATATAATTGATAAACAGATTTAATAGTTTGTTTAGAGAACCATTTTCATATATGTACTACATTCAGTTGGAACCGCCGATGGTTTAATTTCAAAAGAAGTACTTGCTTAAGTACAAATTATAAACAAAAAAGTTACAAGAAGAGGTGAAAAGCCACTGGTATCTAATGCACTTGCCGAATCGGTTAGTTTGAGAAATTATTTAAAATATCGTACACCAGTTTTTGAGCTTAAAACCCCCAAAATTCCAATTCACAAATAACTATGCGGAGATCCGGTATTTCGAGCCTTCCGCAAAATATGCAGATTTTGTAAGAGAATCACTCAGCAAATTTACCCCCGAAAAAGCGAGTTTTATTATACAAAACTTGCTGCGATCGCAACAGGCAGGTAGTGCACCTTTTTGAATTGTATATGAAGGGAAAAAATACGAACAAGAACAAGTTTTGCCATTAGTTACCTTCGAGCCATGCCAATTGACACTACGCTTTAATGATGGTAACCTTCCGCACTGTCGGTGCTTTCGCCGGTTCGCGTTGCTGGTGTACCTTTAATTTCTTGACCGTTCACATTGGGTCGCGCTGGTCTTGCCCTCTTGCATTGTATGCACAGTTGTTCGGTCTGGTTTTGCTATTTTTTCTGCTTTACTTTTTTCTTTTATTAAGGAAATTTTCTTGTTATTTATTTTTACGTGAAAACTATGTTAAAATGCTTGAGCAGGCTAAAGGGGCTCACACGTCGCACTTGGAAGCGAGCGTTCTCACGATATTTCAACTGCGATAGAATTTTCAAATGAAACCAGTTTTTGCAAAACAACAAACCACACCAACAACAAAAAATCTTTCATATCAAATTAAAATATAAAAGCAGAGCATTTAAATTTTGTGCCTAAAATGTTGAAAAAGTAAGTCGGCAGAATTTTTCAAAGGTGCTGAACTTTAACAGCTGTAAGTTGACACGTTGACTGCGGGGTGACGCATTACAGCGCTAAATGACAACTTAACAGTGTTGCCTGTTAACAGATCGCAAGACATTTCCCAGTAGTATGACATACGTGGCCGATTTCGAATGTGTGCTGCTGCTTTAAAGCCATGCGAAAATGTTAGACAAGGTATGATATGCATATGTATTTTTGACTATTTTCCTATTTTTCTACAAGTTGGGATCTAAGAGTACTAGGTGAAGAGCTTTAAAGTGGGCAGTCAAATTGGAGTTGACATCAAAAGCTTCAGGTAAATAACATTGTGTGTGTAAATGTGTGCACATTTCAACAGTTTTGCCAGAGCTTTGACGCATTTTGGACAATGCATAAAATTTGCACACATTTTGTCGACGATAGATATTAACCCGAATTGACGTTAGCAGCAACAATTACACTGACCCCAACTGACATACGTACATATTTGCTAATTGATATTTACATTAATGCAAACAAACAACAACAAGAACAGCAACTGCTCAAAACCTGTCAATAATAGTGCAAATAACAGCAACTACTGTCATTTGTGTTTAATCAACAATAATTGTTGGTCTATGCATCGATGCGAGTGTGTGTGTGTGTGTGTCGCTGCTGGCTCTTTAATCATGCTTAATTATTTCTGCCGCCACTGCCACTGCCATCACATTTACAGCTACTGCCACTGCCGCCACAATTACCATTGACACTGCCGCTGTAAATGCCAATGCAATGGCGGCTACTGCTGCGGCGCATTTGGCGGCTTTTGATTAGCCAAACACAAATACACGCATCCACTGCGCTTTCAGTGTCAACAAGTTTAGCTCAAGTGGCCCGGCCGAATGCTCGCAGCAGTCATCGAACATTAAAGCAATTGAAGTATGCAAAGCATTTTAAAATGACAGCAGTTATTTGTGAAAAAATTTACGGTACAAGCAAACAGCAGAAACAAGATTTTGAAATGAATTTTAAATCTCAGAAAGGTCAACGAAAATCTAAGATCATTCTTATGTGATCTCAAAACACGCCTTGGCAAACTCTCTAAAGTGATATTCCTTTAAGCAGCGTCCAGCTAATTTAAAAATTACTCCCGACTTGAAAATATATTTTGCCATGTATTATTAGAGAGGAATGTGAAATAGATAAATGTCATTATGACAAAATTCCCCAAAAAATTTCTGCCATATTAAAATTTATATGAATTTCATGCGATGCCCTTCGATCTTTTCTTCATTAAAGATTGTAAGCAAATATCAATTGAGGACCTTTAATTTTTATAAAGAACTGCTGAAATAATTCGGATTTCGATTCTGCTTGTAGGGCTCAAATTCGCCTTGATTTCATTTTATAGAACGAAATAAAATTATAATGTAGTTTTATAATGTTAAGTTACTCCGTAAGTCTATTTAAAACTTAACTCGATTCAAAAGGAGCACCTGTCAGCAAATTTCCAAATATGAAATAGAGAGTAGCCCCAATTCACATGAAAAACCAAAAGTGACGAAAATAAGAATTGTATTTCCGAAATTAAATCAGCACCAACTGTAATTTTTTTTATAAATTTGTATGTATTATAAAACAGCAAGTTTCAGAAACTGGAAGTTTTTACTTCCTTAACTTATGTCCCGCTCAAATTTATTCTAGATTGTAGTTTCCGCCTTCACTAATGTAAATATAATTGCTTCTGGTTTCGAATTCGTTGCTAATCAGTGCCTGACTCTATAAAATCAAGTTTTCATAAATATTCTACAATCTTAGGAATCATTTACAATGCCAAATTCATCCGAACGGACAAAGAAGTGGCTTTGATCACGCTCTCAGAGCTCACTGCCGACTCTTCAGGGTATATTGTATGGTTATTTGCATGACTATGCATGGCCCTCTCTCTACATGTGTGTGTGTTTTTTCGATTTCCAACTATTCAAGTGAGTACGTTATAATTACAATATTGCGCTAAATTTTAATTGTTTCAACAACGAGTTTGCATTTGAGCGTGTGTGTGTTCGTGCGGGTCATAAGAGGTGCACACACACAGGCTTAATTGATTTCACTCTTAGCATTTCAGACGTAGTTGTTGTTGTTATTGGCACAACAACTTTTGCTTAATTGCATGCGTACTTTGTGGCGCATACAATTTTAGTTGCCAATATTAAGTCATTCATTTGTAATTTGTTTATAAAAGAACCGCGAGTCTGACTTTGACGCAAGCACCCGGTTCTGTAACATATTCGCAACCTGTTCGCCCAATTACACAAGAATTTTCAGCTGCTCTCAATCGATAGCGGTTTCAAATTCTTGTAGCGACACTCTGACTAAAATCACTGGCCTAGCTCGAATTTGGATTTAGGCGATTTTAACATAATATTCTAGTTCTTGAAGATTGAGCGAAAAATCCTTAGGAGAAAACTTAGAACTTTTAGTTTGGAATATGTAATTTGAAAAACTGCTCATGGAAAGGTTGGGTTGAGTCGGGTTGCCTTTGAGTAAGCGAACTCAAACTTGAGTGCTACTCAATAACTGCTCAGTCAGAATTGAGAGCATATTTAAAACAGGCAGAGTTATGAAAGAGAGCGAAAAGCCAAAGGTAGCTATAAGATACATACATATGTGCCTATATCAGACAACAGCTGGCCCATAGCCTCTGCATGGCACAAAGACAAGGAAAATTATCTCAAAAGAGGACCACAATGGCAGTTGCATAAAGTTGTGGCAGGTACAAAGCCTTTTGCAAAAACAAAGTAAATACATGGATTAGTTAAATTTGCATAAATAGAAGAAAGAGTGAGACGTGGCAGTCATTTACTCAAAGCTTTTGTAAAAAATTATGCTAAAAAGGTGGCATATGCATAAAACATAAGCGGCTTAGTGGCAAACGCGTTTCCATTATTGACGCTGCACATGGAAAAAAAGAGACTGCAACTTTTTTTTGCATTTAACAAGTCAAGCGTTTAACAAAAGCAACAACTCTTCATACTAAAAGGCAGAAAACCAAGCCTTGTCAACTGTCTCTTGCAGTTGATGGTGAAATTTGGGTCTATAATTCGAAAGCAAGAGGTAAAGCAACTACAAAATTCCTGGCGTAAATTCAAATTGCCAAACAGCTCAAGGTATACAACACTTACAAAGGAACAACAAAGAAACAAAAAGAACTATTTATAAAAAGCCAGCCAAGATACCACAACTGTCAATAGCCACTTGTCAGTCTGGCCTGCCACCCTCCCACTGGCGCATCGCTGACTTGAGTGATCTCGAGTGGCGGTGCCGCCGTCTCGGGCCGAATTCCTAGCCTGCGACATTTAGCAAAATCGCACACTTCCGTTTCACTTCTGTGGCACACTTACGCTTGCCAAATTGCTCTACAGCCAGCCCCCGCATTTGACTTTTAATTGACCCTTTACTTTAGTGTAGCAAGCGATAAATCGTTTGGTCTCTCTGCTCTTCCCTTCTCTGTCTGCTCGCAAATTTTTTGTAGTTTAACTGTTTTAGTTTGTTTTCTTGAAATTGAAACTTACCTTCACGTCGCATACCCATCTTGAGGCACTTTCTCAGGCGGCAATATTGGCATTGGTTGCGATGATGCTGATCGATGGGACAGTTTCTGCTCCCCCGACATGAGTAGGTGAGATTGCGTCGCACGGAGCGTTTGAAAAATGATTTGCAGCCTGCAAAAAACGAGAAAGAAATTATTCAGTGAGGTTGAAAGCATATAGTTTTAAATATAATGAGATGAAATAGATAGCACTATAGGAAAGGTGCGAGTTATAAAACCTAGAATGAGTCCGAGCTATAATACCAAGCGAACCTGAGTTAGAAAAAAGGCGAAGCATTTTTTAATATTCGAGGGTATGCGCAATTTCAATGCATTCATTTAAATACTACCTGCTTAATTTATGGAAAAAAATGTAAAATCATCGAAAGTCGATCGTGGGTATTAGTATATACATATACAAGATTTCAATGGTACCTACTTATATGTAAGTGCACTTAAAAAATTTAATAAATACATAATATGTGAATGACTAAAATACTAAAACAGTTTTTCTCTTCATCGAAATTCAAAGTTGACATAATGGCATAAATATATAATTTAATCAATTAAGAATATATTTGCACATGGAGCAAAGTACGTGTAACCAAAGGAATTTGCGTTTTATCTTTAAAAAGTGCTATAAATCGCATATTTGCATTTGGCAAACAGTTTTTCTGTTAAATAAAGATATAAAAAGAGTTTAATGGCCAGCAGCAAACACGTTAGCTTTGGAAGGCCTCGTGCCAGCTAGAATTTTCCACTAGAACGCTTGAGCGAGCTGCAGAGGTGGGAGGAGAAGTTATATGGATAGAGGTATGTTAGGAATTGAGCGAGTGGAAGCGTAATTGGAATGCACACAGCTTGTAAAACTAGAGAACATATAGAACTAGAAACGCAAAGCTCGTAAGCGGAATCTATTCGATATCGATATTATAAAAAGCGAAAGAATTTAAATCGTTCCGAGGAATTGTTATTTCGTAATATTTGTTGGAGTCATGCACTAAATTGTACCACAAGAAAATCGTATTCGGATAAGATTAAATTTTCGACAGAGGCTCATTTTGAGGACTTCAGCAAGTGATCTTATAATCGTGATTTTGTTTCGAATTTAGAATCTGGATGCATTGACGTAGTAGTAGTGGCCCGAATCGAATACTTTAATCTTGATATTTTCATTGTGGAAACATTTTGCCATTAACACATGCTTAAGCTTGGGCTTCGTTGAATTTACAACTGCAAATAATCAACTGTCGTCATAAATAATATGAAGTTATAAAAGGAGGCATTCCACACTTGCCTCCTCCTACGGCGCTTGTTGCTGTGCCACTCGCCAGGCATTGCAACTAAGACTCCACACTCCTCGCTTCTCTTTTTTTTAAAGGCCAGATTTAAGCGCCTGCCTTTTTTTGAATTGGAACAAATTTTTAAAGTCAAACAACAAAATATGAAAAAGTTCAAATGTTGCAGCCTCTTTTCTTGTATTCGGGGCACTTCGTTGCTTTGCGCTTATCATAAGCGCCAAATCAGGCATGTGTCTCGGTTAAACCCGTCTCGTGTCTGTCTCTCTGTGTCTGCCTGTCCACTTGTGTGTCTCTTTTTGCGTGCGTTCCCCACTCAGTCAGTCCTCCCCTCAGCTTTTTTAGCTTAGCTTATACTAAAAAGAATTACAAAGAAATCTCACAGCTATCGAAAGGCAGATCCTTTATTTCTGGCTGTTAACATTTCTCGCTATCTTCCGGTTGCGCTCGTTCCCGATTTTATTATTCAAATAAGTTCATTTAAGGTTGACGCTTTTTGACAGTTTTATGTGTGCGCTTGACAAGACGGTAGCCGGCGTCCGAGCAGTTTAGATGGCTAATTGCAGCTACACACGATGCCGCCAATTCCAGGGAAGGCGCTCATGGAGGTAGTCATTAATATTTTGGTTCGTTAGTTTTTTGTGAGCAAGTTTCGAGGAAACAAGCCTGCAACAAGCGACAAATGCATTTGTCAAGCAAGAGATTACAGGCGGAGGGAGTAGTCGAAGGAGGCAGGTAATGGAAAACAAGAGCAAGAATAAATGCAAAAGAAAATATGTTTTGCTACGTGACTGCAAGCTTGTAATAGGCACAGTGATAGTAGACAGAAATGCGTATGTGTGTGTTAGTTTGCTGCTTGTTTAACATGTCCACAACTGCCGCTGGCCACTTTGGTATGTGTGTGATATGTGTAAGAGATCACTTGACCTATGATGGAACATTGAGCCGGACTAAAGGTTCCCAAATTTGAATGTACGAATAGAGTGGAGGTGTACCGCAAAGAATTCAGACGAACTTAAGACCGCTTTATGCTTGGCATGATTGGATAGTCAGATCGAAGAGCTGGTAAAATCATTTGGTTTCATATTATGTATCTTCACAAAGTCAAATATATGCTTATGTATACCAAGTTTGCGAGTAGGAAAACAATTTTCAAAATTTATTGGCTTTTCATTAATTACAAAACAAACTTTGCAAATTTTCGAAGGGAACCATACCGACAGTCGGCCCAGTGGCCTCCAAGCACTCAACGATGGCATGTGCAATATGCGGCTATTTTGAGCTGGCTCCAGCTTCTACGTAGATGTCTGCCAAAGCGCATCTCAACGAAGCTTTGCCATATTCAGCGCATGTGCGACTGTCAGCGGATCGCAGGCGCTGCTTGGCGCTGTTGCTGCCCTGCATGTCAATGGCCATGTTACACGTTTCATGGCTTAACGCCTCCCATAAAATTACCTTTAATGGCATTCAATTAACAAAATGTATCTCAGCCGTAGATGCACACTCGCCTCACTCGCCGGCGACGTGCAAAAAGGCGCACCCCGCGCGCCAGTTGCTGCGCATCAATGTTAGCCACACGAATTTACTGTTAAGAGCGCGCCACACAACAACAACAACCGAAAATTGTGCAGCTTGGCCGATAAGTGAGGGGCTACTCGCTAACATAGCAAACAGCACTACCCCGCTGAGATTCCTATTAGTTTTTTGTCCCTCTGCATCTACAAAAAGTCTAAGTGTGCTTAATTTTATGTCGCCGCGTATCTAAACATGTGTATCATGGCGGCAGCGGCAGCCACAAGCAAAATCTGTGCAACGTCGTCGAGTGGAAAAAACATATTTGCACGTTTTTGCCGAAGTGCCTCTTCTCGGAGCTCGGAGTGCCGTGAAGCCTGGATGCAAGAAGTGCTGCCAAAATGATCAGCTACGCGCGCTCCAAAGACGGCATCAGTATTTAAAGACCGCGCTGACGCGACGACAGCTGAAACAGCCTTACTGCCAACAAAAACAACAACAGTGACAAGAGCTATGCTATGCTTTTAAAAACGGTATCAAAATGTCACATCGCCATGCACGACAGTTTCTCTTTTCTTCGGGAGCTCACAAGGAACTAGCTGGAATCAGTCTGAGCTGACTTGGGTTGAGTTGAGAGGGATAAGTCACCATCACTGGCTGCTCTACGCTTGAGTAAAGAGTTTTGACTAATTTTTTAGTGAAATCGAATTACGAATTCAATCAAATCCGATTTTAATAGGACTTCAACTCGAAAACGAGAGTCAAGCAAGAATCTAGGGCTCAAATGTTTTCAAAGAACTTGATCTCTCAGAGAATTCTTTTTGGTTTGAGAGCCAAATTTTTAAATTTCAAGCAAAATGCAGTTATTAGAAAATATAATTCAATTGAACAAGCTTCAACAAGCCAGCACAGCCACCCTCACACACGTAATCTCACATTTATGCATACCGCCGAACATGTACTCCATATGGCAGCCACAAATAAAAATATTTCTCACAATATTTCAAACAATACGCAAAGAGCGCGCTCATAAAATTCCTTTTAAGCTGTAAAATCATCATCAAAATATATCTTTCTGCCCCTTACTTCCCCCTCAAATTGTAAGCGAGTGCGCTTGTTGTTGTTTTTGTTGGCAACAGCATGCGGCCGCTTTCGTTGCCTCAAATACCGTGCAGTGGCATAGTGGCCAAAAGTTTAGGCTCACACACACACACATGCATGCATGCATTACGATCCTACGATCTAGCTGCAACGATATAGCGCGAGTCACGATTTTTTCCAAAGCTGTATTTTTCTTATAGTTACGTCGTTCCAGCGTTTCTCCTTGAACGTGGTTTTACTGCAGCCACTCTCCGAGCTGCCTTGCAGAATCGCCGCCTGCCTGCCTCGACGTTGGTCCGTGCCTCAGCCAGCGCGTTGCCCATATGCGCATATCGCCTTGTATCTAGAGCTTTGTGAGTTATTGTGCATTAGTGTGTGTGTGTGTTTCCATACCTATTTTTTTATCTATGTGTGTGTGTGTATAACTTTCAAAACCATTGATGAAGATACTGTAATGCAGATAGCACCGATAATGCTGATTTCTGTTGTTCCTCCTATGAGTGCTGTTGCTGTTGTTGTTATTGTAAGAGCTAGATGAAGACGGTGAGTCTTCCACACTCCTGCCCCAGCTAAGATGATGATAACGAAAATAGCATCAGCCAAAATTCCTGCCCAGCACATGTTCATATCGCATTCCCTTCCAGTGCTCCAACCACACGTGATATCGTGCTTTATCAATAGCCCAAAAAGGGGCGGATCGGAAAACATAGAATAACCAGGAAATAATGCAGGAGTTTGCAGTCAAGAGGATATAGAAGTCAATTGAATATGATTTTTCGTATTTGAATTGCAAAATGATGAACTATTAGACAAAAATTAACAACTTTTACTGCATATTTTTGGAGATTCATTAAAACGATTTATCAAAATTATTATTTTCTTCGTAATTAGAATGCATCAAGCTTCAGATTTTTGAAAAAGTTTATTTGCGTCGCTCTGCGGATTTCCCAAAGAGATCTCTTGTTGCGCATTTCGACTATGTGATCCAGTCTGTGGGATAGCCGCTGATCTTATGCTTGCTCACTCACACACTTGCTCGAGCTTATCCACACTCACATACATTTATGCACTCACTCTGGATTCGCACTAACGCCCGTTGGCGATATTGTCTGTTATGGCTGGCCCAGCCACAAATTCGTATTCAATCTGTTTAACAATTGTGCATTGTATTTATCCTTGTCGTTGCTGTTGTTGTTGCTATTTTTGTTGTGGTTTAGCACGCGAAAAACCGGTTCCTGGCTGCAGCACACTTTAATCTGGTCTACGCTTTTTTATCCGTAACAGCATTTCCTTTTTGCTCTCCTGCGGCCAGACACTCCTGCTCCGCTATGGGAATATTGCCCAGCGCGTCCTAAGTTTAATGCCCGTCATATTATGCGCCTGGACAATACCAATGGCGATTATGCAATTTTGCTGTAGACTGTGTGTGTTTCTTTTTTTAAGTGTGTATGTGTGTGTGTGCTCTGAGTGTGTTTGGTCTGTCCACATTAGTGTTTTGATTAGAGCCGTCAAATTGTTGCTATTCACCATTACGTTAAAGTTCAGTAAGTAGTTATGGCATATCTTTTTTATAACTACTATAAAGATGATTTAAGTAAAACTAAGCGAATGATAACATTATGCTAAAAAGTCAAGCGAAAATTCCGTAAGTCATTAAAATTTTATAAAGCTTTCTAAACAGTTTTCTATGATTTGAATAGGAATCTTTTTTAACTTTTTACTTCCAAAACTACGAGTTCATAGATTTTGATCTTTAGAGCAAGAAAGTATCTAAGACTATCTGAAAATGCTTATGACACTCTTATAGTAGTAACTGTGCGTACTTTAATCTTTCTGTTAGACTAAAATATACTCCTCTTTAACAAATTAGCGCACAAGCTTGGGCGATTACTTTAGATACCGATGTGAGTATAAAAGCCGCGTTAATAACATGGCTAAGAAATGCACCCGCGGAAATTATAATACTGTATAAACAATTTAGTGCGTTTTAGAGCAGTGCCGCGGCACGGAAGAGCATTAACTGCGTGGCTGCTTGGGGTAGCAATTGCTGCTGCTGCCCGTAATTGCACAAATGTGCGTGATCTAAGGCGCTTCAAGAAATTACAAACAGTTAACCTGATGCTCAGCAACGGGCCGCTAAGCACCCCCGCCACTCACTTCTCTACGCGAGAAAGCCAAACTCAGAACTGAGCAACGGAATCGCTGCTGCTGTTACCGATATTGTTGTTGTTGTTTATAGCAAAAACTTGCGTTCTATTAATTGAACTTCCTGATTGTATCTCTGTGTGTGTATGTGTGTGTGAATATGTATGTGTATATGAACCTCTCAAACGCGGCGCGTCGGGAGTCTCGGGCGGAAAACTATGCCAGCACTTGAAACAGCAAGCGGCGGCAATTTTCGCCAGTGCACAGCAGCAGCACGAGCGTAAGCACTGGCAGAGGGACGCAGGAGGGAGCCACCGAGCCAGCGCACTCACCAGCAAGGCGCAGTTTTAATGAAAGTGCACATTTTTGAGCACGCGCAATGCGCAACGCTTCGGCGCGCAATTTAAAGCGTGAAATTACTTAGACTAAACACAAACACACACACACAAGGTATACCGACACATACTTACAGTGTTGCGCATATCACCCGAAATTATTTTTCACGAAATCCTTAAACTTAATTTTTCGGTATGAATATTTCATTAAGTTCTTGGCGCTGCTGCCGTTTTCAAGAATACAAAATTTTTTTTAAATATCAGGCATAAGATTCTTGAGTAGATCATAATTCTTTGTTTCAACTGAACTTTCGGATCGACTTAGTTTTCAAATCAGTTTGATTCTCGATTCGGTATGACGCTTAATTCAGTTGGATGTCACAAATGGAATAGCTGGGTAGTAGCTTCTTAGAAATGTAACGAAATATTGTATTTGAAGGTTTCTTCAGATAAAGGAGTTATTCATCCAAGCCGGTTTTACAATTCTTGGAATGCGTTATTTAATAAACTTTCTCTTTTTAACCTAAAAAATATTCGAGTGCAAAAAAATGAATTGATCTAATTTCGTAATTAAGTTGCTTCATGTATGCACAACACTGTAGATGGGAATACGTAAGGCGGCTTCGCTGCCTATACTGCCTTTTATTTATGATTAATGGCAAACTTGCACAACAACAATGATAGGAAGAAGAAGAAGCCGAACAACAACAATAAGAATTCAAGGCGCACAACTTACAAGTGTGCCCGCTTAAATTGGCAATCTACAAAATACGACAATTAAATTGTGAAGCAAGTAATTAAGAGAAGAAGAAAATAAGCGGAAGTTCGCGCATGCACACACATACTCTCATGCACACGAACACGCACACACAATCAAAATCCAACAAGTCACATTTTGCCAGCTAACAAATATCCACAAGAGATACATTTACAGCTACAGTTGATGCCCATGTAGAGCAATTGGCAGATTCACCTACTTTTCTTAATTTGCCACAATTTGTGGCACATAAAATTTCCAATGAAATCATCATCATCATTAACAACAACGACACCAACAACAACAGTGGAGTGGACGGAAACAAGAGAAGGAAGAGGAACAGCTGTACCACTTGTACGCCACACTAGACACACATACATATGCAGACCGCTTTGGACCGAGCTCGGTCTCGTCCCCATCCGTTCATCCTTCTGAACAATCGTCTGTTTCCTTGTCTGCTTCCTTTGTGCTATAACCGTAAGCGCTGTTGCAGCAACGTACCCCCTTCATAGCATACCGCAGCTTCACTCCTTCCGTTCTTGCCAGAAGGAAGAAGACGCCTCAGCTTCCTAACACTGGCTTTGGCCAGTTTTTCCCTACATTGCCCCGGCATGCGGCTTGCGGCCTACAACATGCCGCACGTTGGCTATCAGCAACTTTTCATAGCAGCGCACAATTTGAGTTGTTGCAATTGTTGTAAACCGAGCGCGCCCTACGCTGATGATGGGCGGCGGCTCTGTTTACGAAACTTTCCCATCGTTGAAATCAATAGCAGCGCCAGAGTGCCGGTGTGCATGCGCAAAAGCGCCGCGCAGGCAGAAGAAGACGGAGAACCGCTTTGGTTATAAATTACGGCTACGTAAGGCTGATACGGCTGGCACTTGGAAAAATTAGGATAGCCCAACGCGAAGGCCGGGCAATGGCAACTCCTACACTTGATTCGTGTAGCTCTTTGTGGGGATCAGTGGTACGTTGTCCGCTGGCAATCGGAGTTGAGGAGCTGCTGGCGAGGCTTTAGAGCAATTTCATCAAAGAAAACACTTCATTAGTTGCGGCAGTTTGAGTTTCTCGGCTTTGGATTCGAGCTCGTGTTGAATTTGGTAAGCTGCTGTACGCCGCAGAGTGTAGTGAGTCAGTTTGGTCTCAAGAGGGAGAGGGAACGAGTAAGAGACAGTGACGAAATCCATTATTTTATTTATTGTATTGTGCAAGCACCAATAAAAGCTCAACACCTTTCCAAATCTGTTTGGCAATTCTAAAATTTCTTTTTGGAGCGCTTATGGCCACATTTCAGCGCCAAGTTCCGCTGCACTCGCTTGCCAATGCATAAATCACAAAGCGTATCAGGCCAGAGGAGCACGATACAAATATTTTTCGCGGTCAATGCTCAGCGAGTGCTGTTAATATGCGCTCAAACTGCGAGTATGAGCAGAAAAAGAAAAAAGCATGTATGTTGGTAGACATGAATGTAGACTTATAAGTGCAGCAATTACAAGTGAAGCTAGTCAAAGTAATTAGCGCAAATGAAGTAATGCCGCGTGCATAGGAAAAAATAGAACCAACCCGAAACCTTAATTGCAAAGTGAACGCGAAGCGAGGCGCTTGGTGCGCAGGCGCAAACGCGCCAAGAGCAATTTGAAAATTAACAGCGCAAAAAGTAGCAGTACCCAACGAGTTAACTGCACATTTTGTGGACGTACATATGCATGCATGTGGCAGTGTTCAGCAAACTTTGTACCTGAAGGAAATACAAATTAGCAGAGAGTTTTAAACGAACCTTTATACATTTATACATTTTATAAGTCACCGAAGCTCCAGAAGGGAGATACCTTCCACTCGCGACTCACTGCCCGTTCTCATCCACCGAAACCCTCAACCATCTAGCGGTTGGGAAGCGCTGCCGCCGAGTGGAAAACGCCAGCATGTATCTAATAAATTGCAGCTAAAATGGTTTTATTAAATATTACCAACCTGACTAACGCTGACTCGTTTCCATGGCATAGCAGTATCACATTTTTCTTATATTCTATTTTATTCTATTAAGAAAAAATGCAAACAACAAAAACAACAAAAAGAGCGAGGGAAATTGCTGCTATACCCAGTGAACGAGCATGAACTTTGCTAATTTAACAGCAGCTAGAGGCAAGTGAGTGCACATACTTCATCTGATCCATGATGGGCACATGCAATAGATGCCTGCATGCGATGCAGATAAGCGAGCTAAGAACTGGGCGGAAACATAATAACTTGGCGCTGTGGAAGGGCTAACGAAGGCGCACAGGCAGTTGACAGTCAGGTTGATGAGGCAGCTGAAATGTAGGTCGACTTAAGTTGGCTTTCTGATGGCGTTTTTGATGGCATTAAATAAAATAGTTTCTACTTTCAGGCGCCCACAATTGAAATAACTTGCGAATATAGCAAACAAAAAATAGTAAATAAACTAACTTCAAGCAGAAACTTCCACTTAAGCCAAAGCACAGGCTCGTAGCTGCTACACCATCACAAGCCCCGAGGAGATCTCAGTTACGCTCAGCAATAAAACTCAGTGTAGTAAAGCGTTAAAATCAGCCAAGTTGCAGATACAACGAAAGACAAACCAACACCCAGATGGACTGAAGAGCATACCAATTGACGGACGGACGGACGGACGGACGAACGGACGAACGGGCGAACATTCGCCACGTACATAGATATAAATATGCTGAGCATGAAACGCTGTAGTATCCAGTCATGGATAGCGCTGGCCACCATGGCGTAATAGAGGAATATGGCGTTGTGGTAGTAAAAGGAATAACAGATTCACAATACTATCATTATCCAGGTGCCAAGTGAATGAGCAACAACAACACGAACAAACAGCATGCTCAAGTTATAGGCAACCAGCACAGTTTGATTCATGAGTGTAGACTGAGCACTGAGATGTGCTGATACTTGCCTTCGTTTTTAATCTACACTTTGTCTAGCGAAGGGAACTCCTTCAGAGTGTGCAGTTTTTAGAGAAAAGTGGTATACACTTGGCAAAATATTGTCCATAAATCGTAAATATTATACTGCTTTTTTCCCTAAAAAGTGGGGTTTTCAACAAGTTTTTAAGTTTGACTAAATACTTATAAATATTATGTATTATATATATGCATATAGATACTGAATTGAACCAATAACTTATAAACTTCAAAGAACACTCATTCTATAATTTCACTAAACTTTTCTTACATCGAACTCACACCTAAAATTTTAGTTAATCATTTCGAAAATGTTGTAAAAGCAGAGTGAATGAATTTTTGTAAATTTTTTGGAGTGTGCTTGTGTCTGTTTGTGTGCACGAGCGTGAGTAAAAACTGCTAGATAAAACCTTAGGGTACTTTGATCTAACTGATTCGCTGTGATGTGCTGTGCCGTTCGCATGTGGCCACGTACAAGATACTGGCCGGGCCAAAAGCAACTCTGAGCCCTCGCAAAATGTATTTACAAAACTATTAAAAATTGCATACTACTCATGCTAGTGGAGTGGACTAGTGAGTGGAATAGCACTATCTATCTATAGTGGTAGTAGTAGTAGTAGTGCTTGTTGTTGTAGCACTGTTGCTGCTGCTGCATGGCAGACGCCCGAAGGCATGTCGTCAAGTAAGCAGACGAATATTTTTGTAAAATTTTTTTGTGAATTTCCCAGTTTTTGTTGTTGCTTTGTTTTACAGTAAATAACAGCCTTGCGGGATGCCGAAGCACACTCATAGCTAAGCCAAAGTGTATGCCGGAAAGTGTGCAATGAGAAGCAGAGAGAAAGAGAGCGCGGCGGGAGGTTGAGGACGACGTGGAGACGCTCGTTGGCTGATCAGCAAAGCGTTCAACTGCCATACAACACCAAACTATCATCATCATATTGTGGCATGGCATGGCATGGCATGGGCATGACTCGGCTGCTTGCCGCGCCGCCTATCTAAGCCTCGTTGGGTATGTTACCAAAAAAAACAAAAACAACCTAAAATAAAAAGCCGAAAACGTGCTTCACAATAACAACAACAACAGCAAAAACTGTGCAAACTTTATCTGCTGGCACCGCCGCTCCACAGATCGATTAAGAAAGTTAAGAGAAGAAAGCGCTGCATGCGCACGGAAAATTGCAAAAGGGTTGGCGCTGCCGGCTCGGGCTACGAGTCTCAGCCTAGCTTGGTCTGCGCTGTCTTCCTCTGCCAGCTTATATGCCTTCTGCGCCTCACTGGCCCAAGTTCCTAGTCAGTTAGCGTAATTAATTAAACCGTTACATTATAAGCGCGCAAAAAATCTGCAGCTAGCTGAAATCGGAGTATGCGCTGACAGTGACGTGGAATAATTTTCTAGCAGCTAGGGTGAGTGCCCAGACGCTTCTTTATGTCTTATAAGAAACTTAATTTTCACGTTCCACGAACTATAAATACATATTTTGACATTCATAGACCATATTCCATGTTTGTTTCGAATTTCGCCTTCTGATTTTTATTTTTATTCCACTTAGTTTCTTTTACGTAATTTTTATTTCAGATCTTTCTCAACAACTAGAATTGGGTCACAGATCCTTGAAGCGCACCTCTCTCTACGCTGCTCTCTCTATTTCTGAATTACTCCAGTACGTACGCGGAGGAGCAGCAAATGATCACGATTTCGGTTTGAAGTACTTTGAAACAGTTGGAAGTGATTTTGAGCGCTGCTCAATTGGTAGCCTCTATTCCCGGCACAAAGTGGGAGGTGAGGTAATCGTGCCAGGATTTTTTTAAAATACCGCACCATACTTTACCTCTTGTTTTCGAGCGGTGGAGGGGGGAGAATTTCCTCGCATTGCCAGTATTCTTTTAACAATTTTCGCCAAAGCACTGCTATTTGTTTTACAAGCGCACTGTAATGATGGCAATGTCGTTTGTCGGTCTCGCTGTCTCCCCAGCTGCGGCCTCTTATTGTTATTGTTGTCGTTGTCATTTGTTAGAATTAAAAATTTGCTTTGCCTTAGCTTTTGCAGTCCTGAATCGCGCTCTCAGCAATTAAATTCTACAGCGGCGGTTTAATGAAGCTTTACAAACAAATGCGATTTCGTCTCGGGTTTTGGCTTTTGTTTCTTTATTTTGGAGGTTGATTTTCGTAAAGGCAGCTCATTATTTTTTGGCAGTGAAGTACACAATGGGCAATTGTTAAAATTAGCGGTTTGTCTACTCAACAGGCAGAAATTAAGGGTTTTGATTTTGTATCTAAGAATTTGTGCTTCAGTTTTGCGAATTAATTTTCATTTGACGTAGTGAAAATCTGACTAATGTTTGTAGTTCCCATAGAAACATGTACAAATTAGTATCAAACTAGCTCTTAAATTAATTCGTGATAATTTCTTTTACGGACTGGACTTACTTAAGCTCCAGTTTGAAAATTTTTCATATACTTCTAATTTTTCCATATTTTGCTGTTGTTCTATAATCTTTTCAAATACATAGTGTAAGCTCTTTAAGTTCAAAATTAATTCAAATTTCAAAATATGTTGTTCGAAAATTTTAATCGTCAATATGAAAAGTTATGTACAAAGGTAAAAGAGTGTGCAGTTTATTAACTAATAAACTCATTCTCATATCTGTCTAGTTCGTTTTCTCTACAGCTATGGAAAATTTGCATTGTAGTGCTGTAAATCCCGTGGCGTTTATAGCAAACTTAATTTTCCTCAAAGACTACATTAAACTCGGCATAATAACTTTTTAATAACTTAGCTGACGCTCATGCTAATTTAGCTGTCTAGAACTAATTAAGAGACTTATAGTAATTTCCTTTAAACAATTACCAAGTGCACTCGTAGCAGCCATATTAACTTAATCGCTCCAACAACTGGCATATGCCATATGCATGTACGATTATTTACGTGGCACGAACTGAGCTACACTTGCAAATCAAAGCCTGGCAAATGGAGAAGACTACTTAATTGATAAAATACAGTGAAGAGCTCGAGAAGATGAATGGTGTTCACTGAACATGGCAGCTCACTAACGTGGCTGAAATATTGGCTTGTTGAACAAAAGTCACAACCAATGCGCGATAGCTGTCAGTTTAAGTGACACGCTGCACCTGTGCATTAGCAATTATACTTGCAGATACTTTTTCACAGCAGGTGTGTGAAAGCATCCACTTGCATAGCAAGTTGCCACAGCCTCAAAACGGTCTGTGTCGTGCCAATTTCTTTCGCATGATCATGACAATGGCTGGCTGTCACTTAGACAAACATTTGTCAAGCGTAGTTGCACGAATTATGAACCACTTCAAGGAGCTTAAAATGCATATGTATGAAGTCTGTTCTACATGAGATTCGACGTGGAATTTAAAAAATAACAAATGGCAACTCTCGCGAAAAACACTACTTAAAAAGTTCCCACGTTCAACAATTCAAATTGTCGTTTTTTCTTTTTCGTGCGCTTTAATTTGATTCACTTCTCTGAGTCCCTGCAGCTCGACTGTCTTGTAAGTGGGCACATCACCACTTTCAGGCCACTTCCTCGCTGCGCCGCACAATGTAGCGATGTAGTGGTCACTACTGCCCTGTTTTCCCTTGGCTCCGTTGTTGTTATTTGTGAAATCTGCACACAATGGATAGAGGCAGGCCGGCGCAGTTACTCGCCGAAAAGGCATGTCCGCTTTGCAGATGGGTACAATGTCGAATGTTGTTTAATTTAAAAATTAGCCAAAACAACAACATGTGTGGCATTTTAATTAAAATCATAATGTTCATTATAGTGCCTCGCCATTAAATGTAGCCATTGTGCGAAATGCGCTCTGGTGGGGCACCTACTCTGAATGATGGTCTACGCTGGGCGTTATTAGGAGTATAAAGTAGTTAAAATAACAAGTTCCTTTGACCCAACACAGAGAGCCGTAAAGAAGAGCTTTAACTTTTGTTGATTTTATCTAATGTGGGCTAACAAGTGTTATGCGAATATGTAGTTGTGAAAGAGCGCAATGAATCAAAAAAAGAAGAAGACGTTTAAGAAATATTAGCTTATTTTGAAACTCAAAAGAAGCATGGGAGCTGGGAAATTGTGATTGGCGGCTGGGGTGAGATTGCAGAGAATGCGGTTAAAAATATTCTAAATTGTGAATTTTCAGAATACCGAAGTGTTCAAAGTTGCTCATAATATAGAAGAATTCGATTGGTCAAGTATGATAAAGTGTAAGAATCTGTATTAACCCGATTCGAGGCAGTTATACTGCGCATTCCAGACAACCAGCAAAAGTACTTAAGTACAGGCCTAACTTAGGAGGTGAGCACCTCTACTCTTATGATTCCAAGCTCTCATTCCAAGGTAACTTTATCAATTACATTAATGGACGGACATTCCATCACCGTTGACCCACTGAATTTCGGCCCATTATTTGGTATATGAGAAATTTCAAGTCATAAAAATTTTATAATTTTTATAATTTTTAATGTGGTTGCAACATGATTGCCCAGCTCAGCGGTATAGAATGTATTTTCCCACGCTCCCACTAACGACTTTAGCACTTCAACAGCCACACAGCCACACTAATTTCTTGTGGTTTTTGAAACAAACACACACACACAAATATGAATAGTTTTAGTTTCAGTATGGGTTATAAAAGATATCCGTATAATAAGAGATTTATGTGCATGTGTGTGTAAGTGTAAGAAAACCACAAAGCCATAAGCGCCAAACAATCCATCTGAGCCTACAGATTTTGGCGCCTGTTGTTTGCTGCTTCTTCATATTGTACTTGCGAGAGTATAATAAATTTTTATTAAAATTCCACTTTGTACACATATTTTGAGCTTTGAGCAAAACGACAGATAAATCATTGCGCTGACTGCACGTAGATACAAATGTACCTATATATGTACATATGTATGTATACACAAGTGTAAGACTAACTTGTTGTGTACATATTTGCAGAAGAAAGCACACGGAAAAATATGCACACATGCTCAGATACGCCAAAATCCAAAAGATACGAATTTATTGATATACAAAAATAAATATTGCAAAAAATTAACAACGCCCACCGAAGATAAAATAAAAAATAACGTGCACGGACGCACTCACACACACACACGCAGGCATATGTGGAAATTTATGGCGCTGCAGATACATACGTCGCATTCGTGCCTGCCCAAATGTGGCCGCAGCGTATGTGCAGCAGGCCAAAGCACTCAGGCTAAATGTGCGGCTTATTAATTAGCAATTTTTCGCAGCAAAGTGCAAAATAAATAAACTGACGAATAAATAAGAATAAATTTGCTCGAATTTCAAAAAACCAACGAAATTTTAAATTAAAAAAGCTTATAAAATAATCATAAATACAAATATGAAAAGTAAATAAGAATCAAATTCTTTTATCTAACTAAATGAAAGATGCATATTTAACTTGGCTGCATGCAGACAAAGAAAAGTGAGTTAGGTGAGTCTGGTGCGACTTTTGGCCTGCTTTTGGTGCTTTTAGCCATATTTCAAAGTTTCTAATTTATTATTCTTTATATCAGTGTTTGCTAAAAACGGCAACAAATAATTTTGAATTAAACGTCTGCAAGTGCATTTGAATAAATATCATAATTTCCGCGCCATTTGCAAATAGTACATATGTGCCTTAAATCTAGTCTGGAAGCTCAGAATTCAAGGCTGCCTTCAACTGCATTTGTTGATGGCTGGCAGACCGAGAGATGTGAGTATATGCTAAAACAAATTATGTGGCCCCCGCAACAAAAATCCCTAACGACAATACTTTGACAAATTATTACGACAAGTAGTATAGTTTTAGTGTTGCCCCCTCCTACTTCAGTCGTGCCCCAACGACGGCAGCAGCAACGTAAAAATGAAAAGAAATGGTAAAAAATAATAATCCGGCGAGCAGCAGAAGCTCCTAGCCGAAACTGAGACGGACCGACAGACTCACAGACGCACAGACAGCAGCGGCAGCAACAGCCGGAATGCTGCCAAGGGTAGCTGCAATAGCAGCAGGCAATGGTCGTCTGCAACAGTGGTTCCCAAATTTAAGCTTAGAATAGAGCCACTAAATTTATCTCTACCGAACTTTTTGTCGACTATATATTTTTTTCTGATTTCCTAAGATTTCTAGAACTATGTGAAGGTATAGCAATGCCACTTTTTGGATACCATAAAGATAAATAAGCTTTCCATAGCCTCTGCAGCGGCGCAAATGGCTTGGAATTAGTAAAATTCCAAAGTAAGAACTTACAATTCAATGTTGAAAAATATTGTGGCGAAAATTTTGGGATCGAAATATTGGCCACCGAATGAAGTGACTTAACATTTTGGAAACTCTTTCTATCAATAAAACAAATCACACAAAATTATTCAAATTTTTATTGTGCGACTTCAAAATATGTCCTTTCGTACGGTACTCGCATGCTAGAACTTCATTAATTTCTTTGCCGAAATTCAGCGGTTTCATGAGGGGTCCTTACTCTCACCTTTGAGAACCGCTAGTAAACAACATCTCCGCCAAATGTTAACGACCAAATAATAAGTCATTGTAGCAGCAGGCACAGTACAGAAGACAAAACTGAAGGGGCAGTTCGTAAGGAAGTAACTTTTGTCGAAACCATAGAAAAAAATAAGTGTATGACTTTTTTTTAATGTTTTCATTTGATTTTGTTCTTGTTCTTGTTGTTGTTAATGTTTGCGTCCTTAGTGGCATTGTTGTTGTTGTGCTGGTAGCCTGAACTTCTAAGGAGTTAATAGTCTGTGGCAACTTGGCATAAAGGCACATAATCACAGTGTCATTTCGATTTACATGTGCAATTTATCAGGCAAAAATTTGAGAGCGCTCGAATTGTTCGGAAACATTGTATTGTAGTTTGAAGGACAAAGGGGGTTTTGGACCAGCATAATGTTACATCTTAAAGGTAATTTTGAAGTATCAAATAAACATTATATAATACAACTGTTTAACAGAAATTGACCAGAATCCAATACAAAGAACTTTTTTGTAGAGGTGTGGGCGATACTTAGAGATATGAAAGAGTTGTTGACATTTGCGCCTATGTTTTACATGTGAAGACAGTGAAATTTTAAAAATTGTACAAAAATTTGTGGAAGATAACCACTTTAAGGAATCAAATAACATTTTTATGAAATATGCCTTACTAAAGGAAGAGCCTTTTGAAAAAATTAATAAACAGAAGAAAAATCGTTTGCGGACTAAAGACAAATGAATGCGTTGAACTAAGAATTTTCACAAATAGTTGCAAGTATTTTATTTATAATCTTTCAGCATGATTTCAGCAGAAGGATTTCATAAAAATAATTTTCACACTTCTTCCAGCCGCTTTTCCCCACCAACAAATAGCAAGAGCTGATTGTTAATTTCGTTATGGTTGTAAAAGACTTTGCGCCACTATGTTGCAGCGTTCCGCAACGCTTTCAAGTGATACCACTTTTATTAATGATCACACTGCAGTGAGCCGTTGTGCCCGTACTTTGTATGCATCCGTATCTGCCGCGCACGCAACTCATATTCAGCTGTAGCTCAGAAGTTCTAATAGCCATGACAAATAGCTAAATTAATAAGCGAGAAATTCCAAGCGCGCATCTCACAAGCAGCGACGGCCGGGCGACCGGGCGACCAAGCAACGCAAAAGGATTTCACGACAGGCCGAAACGACGACGCTCATCATTAATTTTATCAAAACATTATATCAGCGCACATTTTTTACTTGTGCCTGCTTTTCTCCGATTTTTTCATTCTTAATTTTTCTTTTATTTTTTCTTGATCTCGGGACTTGTGCTCTTCGGAGCTGAAGTCAAAGGTGGTAAAAGGTTTTATGGCAACGCTGCTAGAGGTTAAGAGTTGCGCAACCATGTGGCAATAAAACGTTTAGTGTTGCAAGGCGTCGAGGGTCGGGCGGGCGAGTGAGCTAGAAAAATTGAACAGGAACTGAGTGGATTTAATTAATTAAGCAGTTAGGATCGTTATGACTTGGCAGTTTTTGAAATAATAGCGCCAACAAATTTCCAAGTCTATTAAAAGTTTAAGAACGTTACAAAGTGGTTCTTCCAAGGGGAAGTACGAATTCTACGGTAAATTCCATAAAACAGCTATAAACAGTTGCCAAAGAATTTCCTCTGTCGAATCTATCTTCAAATAACGAAAAATTTACTTAAAGTCCGCCATGCCTAAAATTGTGCCTATTGAAATATAAGCTTTTATTTGGAAAGTCGCCACTAAATATTCTTCGATCGCATGGTTAATTTTTCATTGAGCAGAGCTGTGCTCTTTTGTAATTTATAACTTTTCTCATTTTTCCGAATTTTTCAACGGTTTTGTCTAGACTTTTTTACAATGGAAAAGTAATATTCAGCTAGAATTTCCCACACTCGTTTAAGGCCTACTCCGCCCACACTGCGGCAGATTGACTGCACTCCTCCAGCTTTAAAAGCTTTGTCTTTGCCAAGTGCAGTTATGCGTCTATCAGTCGCGCTACCCATCCATCCAGCCGCCCGCCCCTCACTCTGTCTTCACGTACGTACGTTACTATGGCTTTTCCGCCGTACCGAAGAATCCACAAAATGCGCCGCACATTTATGAGTACTACAAACACACACGCAAACATGCATACACGTGTACATGTGTACATGGCATGTCCTTTCCAACACGCTGTCCATCTTTTGCTGTGCACAACAGCAACAACTACAACAAAGCGGCTTGAGCAGAGTAGAAGCAGCAGCAGAATAAAGAAATCGCGTTCGCCACAATTAATCTTCGCTGTGCGGCGTTTGCTGTTAGCTTACAAGCGGCATAAGCCACCAGGCTGCGCTCACATATGCCGCCAAGGAGTGGACATGATCACGTTGCATGCAGCAAGACGAGGCAGGCAAGGTAAGAGCAGCGCGCGCAAGCATTTCCACACACACAAAAGGCAGCGCAGATAGACAGATTAACCGTCGGTCATATTGTGCCGCAGCCGCAGCCACGGCAACGCAAAAGGCGCGCTATGGCAAGAGGCACGGTGCGGAGGGGCGGGGCGGGGTGCGTCGCATACGTTTAAGGTTTATGCACGAACATTATGAATTTTAGTGCAAACGTTTGACCGAAATTCTGCTGCTGCCTCTTTCGTGCTCGCGCTGCGTTACGTTCTGCTGGCATAACTGCTTACAGTAGGGAGGGGTACGCCTAAGGTGACCAAATCGCCTCTCTTTAGCGGATATTGCTAGATACTTTTTAAAAGTATTCTCAACTGAAATTTGTTTGGAAAATGCAGCTTTAAAATTTGACAATATGTATTCTGAATCTGGCAAGTCGGTCCGACCATCAATTACCACTAAGTGCCTTTTTGACCCCATAAGTTGTTCGATTTATTTCTGCTGAAACACTTTATTATTTTTTACACTAACAGCATCACAAATGTAACCGTAAAAAAGTTTCACTCTTTCTCCAAAATATACAAAATATTAGCTGGTCACCTCAGACATGTCTCTCTTACTAGCATGCGAAACTTTTATGCCTGTTTGCTTGCATTTACTTCAAATCGAGCAAGAAGAAAAATTTAAGAAACAAATTTTAAGAATTCTCTACTACGACGGAGGAAAAGAGGAAGCCGGTGGGGGCATCTGCTGAGCTGAATGCTTACTTTTGTGCTACTTGCAACTTGAGCGGCAAGAAGCACGCATATCGTAGTACAAATAGTGCCCAAGCGGGTGAAGTGTTGGTGTGCATGTGTGTGTGTGTGTGTGTGTGTGTGATAGCAAGGTACTCTCTGCTTTTACAAAACAGATTGCTATCGTGTCTTCATCATCAACGTAACAGTCACTCTCAACAGTCAACATGTGAAAGCAGATATGCACCTACACAATCATATACAAGCACACGCACACACACACACACATCCACATAGTTGCATAGATACTTGCACGCTCCGTATTTTGCAGTACTTTGTTCTTCTATTATGCATATTTTCCCTTAGAACTTATTCCGGTTTCTTATTGCGCTTAAAAGAGGGAACACCTTCAGTTTTAATTTGGCCCGCGCGCTCATTCTGCCCTCTTTGCGTCCTTTCCTGTACTTAAAATGAGCAGCAGCAGACCAAGTGCAGACCAAATGCAGCGTTGATTAATACCAATTATTATGGTGATGCCTTTGTAGCGAAGGAACTGGCAGAAGTAGTCCGAAATTTAGTGGGCAGGGATGAGATACAATATAAGCAACATACTACATAAAAGAAACTGTCAACAATTAAGAAAAAACAATTCTTTCAAAATATACGTTAACAACCCGTGGTTTTTATGGAAATATGGAAGATAAGCCCCTAACTTGAAGAATTGCTAAATTTCTCACATGAGAAAACTTTTTTCATTTATTTTGAAGATTTTTAAATACGAGTCTTCAACATTGGATTTCAGTCCCCAAATTCAAATCAATCACTATATAATTTCTTCTTGATTGCATATGTATGCACCTTTTATGAAAATTGCAACCTGACAATTTTAGCGGTAGGTATGCAATTGTCGGCCTAATACCTCACTCAAGGCCCTAGCTCTACGTCCTAACACTCCACACGCCTGCCGTGCAACCATTAAGCTGATTCTTAAGTGGCAATGGCGCATCAAAATATTTTCATATAAACTTGAATGCGCAGTTATGCACATGACAAGCGCGGCTTTTGATGACTATCCTAAAGAGGGTCCGGCAGTGAGGGGGGAGTCATTACAAAAAACAATGCCTGAGTGTAACAGCATTGCAGCATAATTTGCATGTTTGCGGAGTAATTCTCGCAGGCAGCAGCGCTTCGAAGCGCCGGCGTAGGAATATTTAGATAATAATTGCAAGCTCGCGATAAGCGCGCTATTTATATCCGCTGCCACAATTTTTGTCGCAAGACTGCAAGCAGATACAGCCATTATCTTATCACAGTTAACTTGTGAAAAATGTGAGTGTAGCAAATAAATTAAGAGATTCGTAAGTATAAAGTAAATATATCTAGAAAAAAAAATTACTAACCACCAACGCAGACTTTCAAGGTTGTGCAGATTACTGCGAAAATATTTCCTAATTAAACAAAGGCATATTCCAGCGAATTTCAATGACTGACTCATGCCATTTTTACAAAATGTGAGACACCAGTTAATGTTTATGTTTACTAATTTAAATTTCTCTTAAAAAGCGTCGTCGTTTATGTGTTTAACTAAATTCTGTTTGATGATTTTGAATATTGTGAATATCTTTTTGAATATGCCAAAGTTCATAGTTCAAATGTTCGGACTGACACTTTTGCGAAAGATTTTAGATATATATTTCTCTCAGGGTTCCTTTAAAATTCTCTTGGCCATAGCGGCGAAGTTAATTCTTTCAGAGTTTATTTTGAAAGCTTTATGAATTGCACTTCACGTAGACTATAAGACGCCACTGCGTTAATTTTTGTAGTCTCTCTTTTTCAACACACCAAGAAATGGCAAACGATCAACGATTCCTGATTGCTATCTCGCTCACACGCTCAAACACACACCACTTGACACCTTTGTCTAAAAAGCAAAGAAATTGAAAAGTGCGGGCGGCGGAAAAAACCCAAAGCAGCCGACCAACATTTGCATAGCAATTTTCTAGTTATTCAATCAAACGATTTTTATAGCTTTTTCCACAACTCATCAAACTCTCATAATTCACCTGAACTGTCAAAAATCAGCAGATTGCAGCAGGCACGCTTTTATGCCCAACACACTGCCATGTGGCGTGCGGTGTTGTGGCAAGCGCCCTGCCCTCCCCCAGTGGCCTGCTGCCGGCTGCCTGCTGCGTGTCTGTGTTGGCTGTGGCCATCACTATTTCTGTACGGTCATCATCGCGCACGACGGCTAGACCGGTGCAAGTCGCTGGCCTGCCACCATGATGCGGCAGCATGCGTTCTACACCTTCAGTGCGGTTGCTATTTTTTCGCTCCTACCTATTCAAACCGTTCAAGCTTGCAACGCGCTTTGTTTTGGATCCGTTCGTGTGTGCGCACGATAATGATTTGGCATACAAACTTTTGATTTGATGTGAGCTTTATTGTACGAGTATGTGCTGTTGTTGTTGTTGCCAATTGAAACATTTTCTACGGTTTTTTTGAATATTTTTCTACCACTCATATTCAATGCTATTTTCCACATATTATCCGACAGTGATCATTGTATGCGTACACTTTTGACATTTTGATTGGCATTTCTTGAATCGCGACTTCAAAATCAATGCAAACAAGCCGTGAGTGAATGAGAATGTTGATTTTTTGGGATTCATATTTTTAGCATGCGCTAAGGTCACACCGGGTCATTGGAAGTATTGGTTGGTCAGGTTTAAGGTAGCCTGACGTTTATATTCAGCCGTTTTGAAATGCGCTTATTAATTATGGGATTCGGTTTTGAATGTGATATATTATTGGTCCTTTAAATGCCTTCATTTAAGTATGAAACCGCTTTTATTTGAATTTTATATAGGAAATGTTTATATATAGGATATTCTGCGCACGGACGATAGTTACTTATTTTGGAGCAGGTTTGAAGTCGTTATAGAATAATTGTTAATTGAATTACTATGTTTATGAATATTCTGGTATATCAAGATTTTTGGGCTTATCAGTCTAATATGAATAAAAAGGGGTTTTACGAACGGTAGTTACTTATTTGGTAGCAGTTTTGAATTCGTTATAGAATAATTGTTAATTGAATTACTATATTTATGAATATTCTGGTATATCAAGATTTTTGGACTTATCAGTCTTATCTGAATTAAAAAGTGGTTTTGAATTCTGAGCCCTCTGAACCGCTCTTTAAAAAACTTTAAGGTTTGAAATTTCTTGAAATTACATATTTCGATATATTGAAAGTTACTTATGCCGAGCGGCGAAAATTTTTTTTGTCAGTAATTCCGTCGGCCTCTGCCTTTAAGCTTTCTTCTTAAAACGCAGCTCCGGTGTAGAGCAAATATCGCATGGCATAATGAAAGTGATTTTAAAACACATTTTCGATTTTATTAATTCAGCGTTTAGCTTAAACATTGTATTTAAAAAAAGTCTTCATCAAAGTCAACGAAGCCAATAAGTCACTGATAAGCGCTGATAACAATCGTAACATCAGATTTGGATTTGAAAAATTCTTTAGAGCAAGTGCCAATCATTTTGAAAAACTGGCGCCAGAAACTATAAACCGCGATCAAGCTTTATCAGCATGAGCACGCTGAAAAGATGCACTCAATGCAGCCTAAAACTTCACTTCAATTACAAATGTATTTTTTAAATCGCACTCACCTTCACACGTGAACTGTCCGTAGTGCTTGCCGGAACTCTTATCGCCACACACGACACACTCGATATTCTGTTTGGAATCGATCTGTGAGCCGCTATTGCTGCTCTGCGAATGTGAACTGTTGGCTTGTGAACTGGGCGTGGTGCTGCCGCCACCGCCTCCACCACCGCCGCCTCCCCCACCACTGCCGCCGTGACAGCTCGACGTCTGCACGCCCTTGATCATCAGCTCCTGTCCATGATTCTGCTGCGACGTCGCGCCGTGATGCGCGGTGCCACCGGCCGACGATAGGCTGGAGATATCCTCTTTGATGGTGTGGTGGCCACTTTGGTTGAGATTCGTTTGCGCCGAGCCCGCTGACAGCCCGGACAGATCCTGTTTAATGCCCGTGGACTGTTGACTCGCCACACTGGAGGGCGTTGTGCCGCCGGTGCCCACCGAACTGCCAGTGCCGCCCAGCGAACCGGGGCCCGAGGAGGCGTGCAGATGGCCACCCAAGTTGGGATCATGCCACGCCGAGGGCGGCGGCACGCCCAGCGCCATCGAACGCGGCAGACCCAGCTCGAAGGCGGACAGCTCGGCGCCGGACTGCGGCCGTGGATTGAAGAACCCCGGAGCGGTGGACGGTGAGGCGCACATGACGCCGCCACCGTACACGCTCAGCGAATTGTGGGTGATAATTTTGGCGGCCGGTGGTGAACACGTGGGAAATGAAGAATACACTTTGAGGGCCCGCTGTTGGCGAGCGGGGCGTGGAGCGCTTCTTGAGTTTGGTGTGCCGCGGCACTCTTTACTTTAGCAAAAGACACTGTTTTTCAAAATTTTATGTAGCTTATTTTTTTTTTTTGCTTTGATGTAATTTGATCTTTGTTGCAAATTTTTGCCTTTTCAAAAATTTTTGCTTCTCAACATAATTTTTAAACTTTTAGTATCGCGCATATTTTGGGCAGACTTAAAATTTGCTTTTTAACCGTGTATTTTGAACTTTGCACCTTTTTAAAAATTTTTTCCGCGCTTTTTTTCTGCAATTAAATATATATTTTTATATATATTATATTTTTTAAATTTTTTAAACGCACGAACACGCACTTTTTATATCTTAAGAATTTTTTCCAGATAATATTTGATCACTTTTTACTTGAAGTCGTTGCACTGTAAAGTGATAAACATTTTCGTTCTCTGTTCTAAGATTTGTGAATTCTTGCTTGGAAAATCTTTTGGCCGCAGAAAAATGCGCGTCATGCGAGCAGCAAAATCTCAGCTGTTTTCGTAAGGCCTTTTAGAGCCTGACTGGCAAAACATTCGTGGCAAAAGGTACACGACCCGACCCGACTCGACCGTTTCGACCTAACGACACATCACACAAATCTCTCATTCCACCACTCAAAGCCACGAGATACTGATACTGGCGCACACACAGCGATACTCTGGCGCGCTCATAGATACGCAACCATGCACACACACCCTAATGCAGGCACATGTGTGCGCCACCCCGAGTCGGTCGGGTACAGCTGCGCTGCTTGCACCCATTGGCCTCCAAGCGCGCTCCGCTCATTTGAGTGGAAATATCTGGCGGGCCCGACATGCTCGCTCGCTCGGCTAAGGCGGTCGCTGGCGCTGTCGTCGCCGTTGCCGTCTCCGGCGCTCGCCGTGACTGTGACTGCCAGTGAGTGCACGCGTGTGTGTGCTCTATGGCGGGGCAAGACCTTCAACGTGTTTGGCTGCGCTACGCCACACAGATGCACACACACACACACCGGCTCAGCCACTTTTCAAAGTGCTCAAAACTTGTTCGCCGTTATTCTCCGCTCATTTCTTTCAACCAACTGGTTTTTTCTTATTAGTTCGCTGAGCGCTGTATCTGCCAGATACTACTAGTATCTTCTAGTTAAAAATTGGCTTTTGAATTTTGTTATTGCCATCTTATGCTTTTTGCTTTATTTTTGTACGCACTCGAGTCAAAAAATTCGGTCCCTCCCTAAAATTTTATAATTTCGTATTTTTTTAGTAGATACATATTTACCTTTCTTCAGTAGTTGTTATTGTTTTTGTCGATTAAACGTTAGTGTTACAACTTTGTTGTTGGCCGTAACATTTCTTTGAGCAGTTGTGCACGCCTTTTGGTTGGTTAATTGAGGCGCGTGTATGAGTATGTCTTTGTACCAAACTTCCAATTTAAAGTGTCAGTTTGTAGAGCAAGAGGGATACACATACATAGCTGCAGATACTTTAATAGAGCAGGAAAAAATATACATAGTCTTAGGTGTGTTTAAAGGTTGGCATTTGGCATGCGAAATTTCCGTTAAAAGTATATATGGATGTATTTTTGTATCTTTTTAAGAAATATATTAGAGAACAATAGAAGCAAATACAGTTCGTTGAATATCCAGAAAGACCAGATTTTGAATTATTCCGCTTAATATACATAAAGAATATGATTGAAAGTTGTTCGTTTAAAGCTTTAAGCAAATATATTTATGAGCAATATACCAATTAGTAAGAAGAACATGTGACTTTTTTCAAATCACACATTTCCAATACGCAGAATAATTGCTTATGAATGCATACGCATTGTGATTCCACATGAAGGCATATGTAAGGCTTCATGGCTTTATTTGTAGGCACTTCTCCAGACGCAAAGGAAATATTACTAAGTACGTCGATGCACACATACAGCTTAATGTTGTGTAACAGTGTTCATATATGTACTGTACTAATTGGATTAACTATGGCGGGAAGCTTTGCTGTTGAATCACTCCGTTTAAACATGACATAATTTTGAAGATTTTTACTTGTTTCCATAATCTGATTTGAGCTTTAAGGCTGCTCAAGGAAATTATGAAATTACAATATAAATTTTATTTTTAGTTAAAATAAAGTTAGTATGAAAATAGAGTTAGAAGCTGGTAATAGAACCTATTATGGAGTTAGTTACTTGTATGACTATTAGTCTTTAGGAGCCACTGAATTAATACTACTACATTGGGAATTGTTAGATCGTATTCCAATTCATTTCAATATCATACGCCTAAGTGTAATATTTCATGTCTTTAACACTTTTTGACACTTTGTATATTTTATGTTGAACAGAAGCATTACTCATTTTAGTTAAATAATCTGCTGAAAAAGGATGATTATGATTATTGTTTGATTAATTAATTCAATTCTGAAATGTTGGAAGACGTTTATTTTGAGGGACTTTAAATCAGGAATTACAATCTTTTATATGCTTGTTTTTATTTCATTGAATAGTTTCTTTTGCCTTCATAAAGACTACAAAAAGAATAATTCTTAAAAGAAGATTGTTTGATAAATTGTACCATTCTGTAAAATACGCATCAACAAAATAGCGCTGCACTATACAGATGCAGGTACACTTCTTTTATTCTCTTAATATTTAAATTTGCTAGCCACGCTCATATCCTTTAGTTACTTTCCTCTCGCTAGACAAGTGCCCTCTAGTATAAAAATATGCTGAAACCTACACATATACACATGCTGTACTTCATCTTTTATCACTTAAGTCTTTCGATCACTCTAGCTGCCACTTTTGTGGCCAGTGTAGCCTGCCCGCCTGCGGGTATAGGAGTCTAGTTCGTAGTACATAAGGCCAAATGATGCCAAGGCAGTTTGCACTGCAACTGGGCAGCTGCGACGCAACCCACGCAAACGTGATGCATCCCCTCTTCCCTCCTTTGACAAACCAGCCCTCTCGTGACTGCAGTAAGGGAAGTAGGTAGCTCCCTTGCAACGAACCCAAAACAGGGAGCGACGGCAATAGTCAGTCGGCAGCGCCAACAAAAACAACAACAAAGTGTAGCAGCAAAGAAACTAAGAGCAAAATTTCATTAGCGCCCTCTTGCGTGTAGGGTATGTCACTTGGAGCAAACGTACAATTGGATGATGAACGAGTCGGTATCATGGACGGGGTTGGCTGATTTAAACTTTTCCTCGGTTCATACCCGCCCTTTGACTTTGCTTCTAGTTGGGAGCATGTCTTTTGCCAGAGTGCATGTGTGTACGTTTTGAGTTGCTATGCGTGCGTGCGTGCATGGGAGAGTGAGTGAGAGCTCCTGAGTGCATGAGTAGAAAGTAGAGTGTGAGCGCTTTTTGCATTGAGTGCCCTACCTTCCCATATACATACATAAGTCCAATTTGATATTTTCCAGTAGCAATTTAAAAAATGCAGAATTTCGAGCGGAATTTTCTCACATTCAAAGCTCCGTTGAGCTCACAAAAAATCCAAGTGGGATCTATACACAAAAATCTTTTCGCCATTTTCACCTATAAAGGTTCTTCTCTTGCAAGGGATTAAAATTTTTTTTATAAGTACTGACTTTTCCACTCAAAAAGTGGTACTCAATTAAAGCAAAGCTCAAACCGTCACCTTTTCCAAATTAAATGAAATTTTTTAAGTTTCTTACAAGTCAAACGATTGCTTTTCCCATACACAAAAAAAAATTTTGGTTCAAACTTTTTTCCGCTCAATTTCAATTTCAATTTCTGTTGGAGTCCAACTGGCTTTTGTTCTGAGTATTATTTTTAGTATACATTTCGCCTTCTTCTTAATTTTTTCCCGCTCGCTCAAGAAACCGACTAAAATTTTGCAACTGAGTGTTTTCTTACTCAAATTCAAAACTCTTCGTTAAGTTTTTCTTCACTCAGTTTGAGTGAGACTCCATAAATCGACGGCTCGTTGTGTTGGTGAGTCTTTCGAAGCACCGCCTCTATTTACTTGTCTCTCAGCTCATGGCTGCCATCTCTTTTCAGCCCACGTTTGGTTATTGTATGCGCTTATCACTGTGTGCATCGGCATTTCGCCAGTATGCATGTGTGCGTGTGTATCGCCTGTCTGCCAGCGCCGCCGCTAGATGTCTCTTTTGCACTTTAGCCCCAACCGGCAGCGCCAGAGCCAACAACAACAATTTCGCTTATCCTAATTGCAAGTGCTGTTGTTGTTGCTGTTGTTGTTTCGATGCATGCCACCCAGCGCCTCAAATTGTTGTATTTGTATGCAGTGTTGCCGTTTGGCTACAATTGTAGCCAATTTGCTACATTTAAAATTGATGGCTACAATGCTACAATGCTTCTTAAATGGCTACATTTTCATAGACACAATATAGGAATAATATTGTGTTCATACCTTTACAGCATATACATGTATATCTAGCTTTCTTGCGCAATTCTATTTTCTCTTTCTTGACATTCTTCGCGCTCAAGCGCTGATCAGTCACCGCGTATCGTATTTAATCGGAGCGCAGCCAAAACCTACCCTACCCGAGCTCATACATGCGTTCGCTCATTGCGTATTTAATCGGCGCGTAACGCAGAAATTATAATCCAAATTGGATTTTCTCACACGTTTACGTCTGCTCTGATGCTCAGAGAGGATGAGAGAATGGCATTGCTTTGTACTAAAAACAGCGCTGCCACTGCTCTTCGATTTTAATTTAGTACAAAAACCGGATTATTATTGTTAACATTCATTCATAAAAGTAGACCACAATAAATATATCTAAAAATTTAGATAATTCTGTGTCATAGATTTTATAAAGAATGTAAAATTTAACCTCAAAAGCAAAATGAACAGCGTGCTTACTTTGTGCACGAAACTATATGGCAGCACGGCAGCAATAACCAAAACAGAAACGTGCAAAAGAGCCACAGCTGCGATACGATTTTCACTGAACGGCCCGAATTTTGCCGTTACGATTAATTCCGCTCACAAAAGATACGCGGTGACTGATCAGCGCTTCAGTCATGTCATATGAATGTCAAAATTAGCAAAGTGGTTGTGTGAAGCTGGAAGCGCGTGATAGCTGATGCGAAAGTAAAATGGATAAGTAAGTTTATATACTTTTAATATTAAATCAACAGGCTTACATAATTTCATTTTAGATTTGTGGTTAAGAAACCGAGAGCAGCAGTAGAAATTGAAGTGGAGGAAGAAATTGAAATGGAGGAAGAAATCGAAATGGAAGAAAATGTTGATGAGAAGTAAGAATTTTTCTATTGCCAATGTCAGAAATGTATTTAATATTTTATTTTTTAGGTACAGGGAAATAGGAACAGGGAAACAAACCAGGAAGTTCAGAGTCGAGTGGCTCAAAAGATTCCCATGGCTGCAAAATAAAAACGGCTCGGCATTTTGCAAAGCGTGCAATAAAAGTGCTGTGAACATTTGAACATTTTGTCACACCTAAATAGACACGAAAATTGCTCTGCTCATTTACAAAACATAGAAGCCAGAAATAGCCAAATATCGATAGACTCTTTTTTAGATGCGAAGAGCAGATGAGCAAAATGGTGAAAAACGCAGAACTCACGATTGTTATGTTTTTGATAATTGTGTATGGTCGGCAAAAAAGACTTTTCTTTAAAAATGGACTAAAATTTAAATTTGGTTGTGAAATATTTTAATGCTATGTTATTTATAAAAACGTGAATTATTTTTGATGTTAAAAACATTTTTTAAGTTTATTTTTTTTATTGTTTAAAACAAGAATTGTTTTTTTATGTTTAAACATTATTTTAAGTGTTTTTTTTTAATATTGCTACTGAATTGATATTAAAAGTACATACTGAATGTATATATATATGTATTTTATTTAATGATTTTAATTTTTGATTTTAAAAAAAATTCTACCAAATAGCTATCTCCAATTGTTATTGCTAGGCTTGATTTTTTTTGGCTACATTACAGCCAGATTGGATACATATTTTGCTACGGAGAAATTGGAGTGAGTGGCAACACTGTTTGTATGGCATATGCATGTTGTTATTGCTGCTGGTTTTGTTGTTGTTATTGCCTTTGAACCTAATCGAGAGGTGCTCGGCACCTCTTGTTAGTCCTGGCATTACTCTTTGCTGCTCTTTTTTATATGTACTGGTTATTTTGTTGTTGTTGGTGTTGTTGTCGTTGGCTCTTTCTGACTCGCTTCGCAGTGAGTTCGCGCATCCATGCAGCACCTCCACCCTTTTGGGTTAAATACTGACAACCCTATTTGAGCGCCTTTTTGCCACTTGGTCCTGCCTGGACTGGGCCGGGCTGGGATGGGCTGGCAACACCGAACCACCAGCGAAGCGGGCAGTCGTCATGGCAGACGAGTGCGACAGCTGACAATGTTGGTTATACATAGTGTTGGAGGTGTTATGGAGGAGTCGTTGTGGTTGCTTCTGGTTCAAATTGATTGCGAGTAGGTGGCGTAACACTGAGGACTATGCCACCACATCGGGCCGCTTTAGTTTAATAGCTCTTTAATAAACAGAGGCTAGGATTTAAATGTTGGAAACCTGGTTTGGTTAAAAGTTTATTTGAGGTTTGAAAATTCAATAAAATTTGTGAGACTTTTAATAAAATAATGCGTCCTGCTTACCACGAAAAGCCCATTTAGTCTACCACTGGGTGTGTTTTTCTTTCCAAATGAATCTGTACTGAAAATAAAATTTCTAGTTTCTGTTCGTGATAAAATTTTCGAATTTTTTGTTTTAATGTGGATCCATTTCTTCCATGGTATCCACGATAATCACCAATATGAGTATCCCTTAGCTGTAGTTTTCTACCCGGGTTAACAAATTTAAAAACCATACATTTTCCACCTCAGCCCCTCAGTTTTTTAAGCACAGTTAACTTTTTTGCCGGAAAATTCATAAAGTGTCCTCATTTAAAACAACTTTAAACTTCTTGCCATAAAAGCACATTCCTAGTCATCATTTATGGGTAGTGTGCTGCCATGGCTCATGGACTTTATAGTTTCAGATATCCCTGAAAGAAATTTATGCGTTCTGAGGAAAAATCTTAACCTGCCCCAGTCCAAACAGAAGTTACTAGTTGCCACCAAGAGCACCTTCAGCTGAACTGCAAATGTGAGGAACCCCACAGAACGGTGGCTGACTGATCCCTGAGGCTACTCCTACAATGAGTATTCATTAACAAGCAGAATGGGAGTGAGAAAGGAAAGGACTATTCTAAAGCAACGACAAAGAAAGCATAAAAGTTGTAGAAAAGAGTAAGGGAGCAATTGGTGCATGGACTTATTACATTGAATTTCCATATTTCTTTTATTCTGTGAGTATATTATGTACCCATGTTTTTGTACATGTATATGAAAATATGCAATCCTTCCTAGAACTGGCGGCTCTACGCTCAAAATTGCACAAAAAGAAAGTTTTCCACTTTGCCCATTTCTGCTTTGCTTGTCGCTGTATATAATTTTCATTTTTATGTATTTTATCAGTCTCTTCTTGTTCTTTTTTCGGTTGTAATATTTCGTTAATTTTTTGCTGCTATTTGTTGTTTTTGCCTTGGCTTTTTTGTTGTCATGTCCTTGCCACCAACTTTATGAGTAAGTGCTAAAATGCCAGAGACCAGGACCGCGCATGGCGCTTGGAGCTCATGGAGCAGGCCATGTCATGAGAGTTAAACTGATGGGCCATAGTCCCAGCCGTGGCTATTTTTTGCTCTTCTGCATATTTTTCATTATTTTTGTGTTGGTTCGCTGCTGTTGGGTTTTTTGTGGTGTTTTTGTTGGAGTGTATGCAGGGAATAGCGAAAATGGAAGCTGGGAAAGTGTGCACTGGCAGCTTTGTCAAGTGAACATGTTTGATGTGTGCATTTCGATGATGGATATCCCACAGTGGAAGTATGGGGATTTCCGATTTTTTAATATGCATATAACATTTTTTAATTTTTTTTATATTTTTTCCTAATTTAATGCCACAACAAAAGCACAGTATACGAAAAAACTGTTAAAAGATCAGCTATAAATCGGATCCCATACAAACCTTAAAAAATTCTCCGTTAAAATATGATTTCCATACTTAGCCACTCTGCAATGGATCCATCGATATGTATTTGGAATTGTAGCATATTCTTTTCCTTTTGTAATTACCGCGTACTGATTTATGCCTATATTTTCTTGCATATATTTTAGCCTTTCAATACACACACATACGCACAGACAACGCATATAAATTGTGTATGGTACGCGCATGTCAAAAGGTCAGGCTGTATATACACCACACATGCTCATCGCATTACTCCCCTTTTAGTGTGTGTAACTAAAACGCCCAATTTTATTTATGTGCTGTCAATAGCTGCCATACACACACACACTCTCAAACATATTCACAAACGTATAGTGCACACTCTCTCAATGTATAAAACATGGCGTTTTGTTAATGACGACGCATGAATTAAAGTTTGTTGATAGTCTTTGTTGTAATTGAGGGGAAAAATTGTACTTTAGACTTGAATTAAAGCAAAGAACGTTTTGAAAAATCCATTAAAGAATTAAAACGACGACGTAATAGGAAAGGTTTTAATGCGATGTATATCAAAATTTATTAAAGCAATCTGGATCGAAAAACAAAGCTTTGAAATCGGCTGTACTCAAGAAAGTAGCAATATCGATTTATAAAAATCGCTACAACTCAAAACAAGCTACAGCTAATACAATTTTCAACTTCATACTAGCGCTACTTCATGCAGCTGCTGACTGACTACTAATTGATTTCGTTTTTCATAAAATTTTTACCTAAAACTGCTCTAATTTCAAAGCAACTCCTCAGATGTGTCTCAAATAATTAACACCCATTCAAATGCGCTCACTCGGGTCAGTTCCCATACTTGCTACAAACTTATGAAAATAGCATTTCAGAGTATCTGCAGCTTCCCTGCTATATGCAAAATCACACAGATATTCAAATCATCACCAGAATTTTGCTGCCAAAAATATACCCTAATTGCGTATGGCAGCAAAAGGTCAGAGGCGCAACGCAGCAAGATGTACGGTCAACGGGCAGAGGCGGCGTTCCAAAGTGACCAACAACAGCAACGGCCGCGGCGCCGGCAATCGAAAGTATATATAACACCACGTCCCTGTTGCCGCCAGGTATGCCATCTGAGTCGTACTTGAGGCCGAGCACAATGGACAATGGTCAATGAACAACTTGAAGTGATTGACCCCGCGTTATAAGAAAATTAACCTACGCGCATGCGGCTTGGCAAGAAGGAGCCGCTGAGGATGGCAACAAAGAGGAGGCATCGGAAGATGCTGCAGCCTGCCTGTATTATGCATAAGGAACGCATGATTCCGACTTAGGTAGCGCTTGAGTCCTGGCCGCTGTTAAATGGCAAAAGAGGGAAGTTTTCAAATTGTCACCGAAAATATTGAAACTTTTCTAGTTAATTCCCTTTTGTCGCTTGATGAAATTTTATGCATATCAATATTTGCGCTTGACCAGTTCGCATTTTTGCCAGCATACTTCTTGCGTAGTAGAGCCTGTCTACCTGAAGTTGGTCACTTTCCGCTGACAACTTCCGCTCTTGGGGTTGACTTTGAGCCGTCTTCGTGACACGGATTTGCGTGATTTTGAATATAAAATTTTGTTAGTATTTTTCTTTTGCATTTTCGTCGTTTCCTTGTTGTTTTTCTTGTATGCCAGCGTGAGAAAAGTTTGGGGTGTCGGACGGGATTTCTTTGTTCGTGTTTCTGTCCTTTTGCTGGACATGGCTTAAAAATCTGTGGCGCACATTAATCCGATTTTAATGAAGCGCAACATTTTGCGGTCGCAACAAGGTTTTCTCTTCTTTGGGACACTTTTGGGGTTAAAAATTGTATGCGATTGCTATGTGAAAGAGTCCATTATTATCAGAATTTTTATTTTGAAGAAATTTGTTGTCAACTCATAATGGTCCTATATCATGCGAATCAAGTGAAGCACATGCTACACTACTGTGTGATCTTTAAAGTATCATTCAAGTCGTGGAATTAAATTCTCTTTTATTCTGCAAAGGCTTTACAATTCGAAAAACTTACAATTCCAAGATTTACCTAAACTCGAGCTAGATCCGATTGGATCATGCTATAGAAGTTGATTTTTATCATTAAAATAAAATCGAAAAATATAAGAACTAGTCGCAAATTAATCGGAGTTCGAATCTTTAAAACTTTGTTCCAGATATGTCGGAAGTATTTGAGGAAAAGTAAAATACAAAGTTAAGTCGAGGCTTCCTGCCTTATGAAGCGCAATTTACAAGACACAACTATCACCACAACAACAACAACAACAAAAAGCACAATTTTAATACTTACAAAACAAACAAACAACATAAGAGCCCATTTAAATTTCTGCGTGTGTTCCAAATGAAAATCATAACATTTAAATGAGCAAGGAAATGATAATTATGACAAAAGTACGTGATGATGGCTGAAAATTGCGTTGCAACCGAAATCCTGCATTAATCACACGCGCTGCCACAAATTTCACATCGCATCACATCAAGATGCAACAGCATCAAGACACGCCGCAGCAGCACGGCGCATCGCCTCACATCACATCATTTCATCTCAATTCATGCTCGGGCCGGTGAGCAGCTCAGAGCGAGTGTGCCCGCAGTGCGGATGGGGCCTGCAGCGTGCAGCGTGCGGCAAGACAACTCTGACAATTTATGAGGCCGATCAACGCGCGGCATATGTTCAAAACCAAAGTGGCTCATGTCAGATTAGAGCATAATTAGTGTAGCAACGCATTCGAGTCCACTCGCAGAGAGCTCCATGTAAATGCCATGGCATATAGTGCATGCATGTGTGTGTCTGTGTGTGCCTGATTTCATATAAACATAAATATTTATTTTTGTAATATTTTTGTTGTTTTTCGTAAGGAAGTTCCAAACACTCAAACGCAGGTCAGACATTTTCTATTGGTGAGGTCAAGTTTCGGCCTATTTTTAATTTGGGGCCCGCCTTCAGCTGCCTCGTACCGCGCTAAAAGCACGTACATCTGCTTTTGTGGACTTTCCGTTGGCTCTCCAAATGCAAGCAGATAGGAGCCAGTGCTGCACCTTTTGTTGTGCCATCTCAAAAATTATTAAATACGAAACATGCTTAAACTACATCAAAATATGAAGGGGAGTGAGTTTAGCTGAATTTCACACCAAGCATATGATTGAAGGAATATGGAGGAGGAACAGCAGACGAACGATTTCAAAAGCGAGCACTTTAAAAAAATAACATATGGAAAAATCCTTAAGCCTTTTTGATTACCAATGAATTACCATGGAAGCACTGTTTACAAAATTTGGCACGTTGTCATGGGCCAGTTCTACACTGCATGCAAAGAGTTAATATATATTCTAAAATTTGAAATGCCTGGCGCCTGTTTTTAGCACACAGACTGAAGGAATACTGCCGCCAGACCAATGCCGACGATAATAAAGACACAGCGAGTGGAACTGTTGAAGCGCAGTTTTATCTGTCTGCAATTGCCACGCTTGATTGCAGATCAACGAACCGATGCAGCAGCAAGCAAAAGGTCACAGATACATTCTTCCAGTTGCAGTTAATGTTCGACTATAGCTATTTCGGAGGTTGATGAAATGCACTTCCTAATATGACTTGTTATCAAAATTCATACAAACGTCGGCCAAATATATAGGACATATGTATATATGTAGATATAGGTATGTATATTGGCAAAAGTAAAATTTGACATCGATTTGGATAGCCATATTGATTGTTTTAATATAATTTGGAGCTCTTTCCAGGCTTTACGGTTTTCATACAAATTTAATTTAGTCTCTGATCTGAAGTGTAGAATGGGAGGAAGTAGAGTACATGCCACTAAAAGCTGACTTGGTATATTGGCTGCACTGCAAGTAGTGTATGTACATATATGTTGCAAATCAACAACAACACAGTAGCAACAAAACAACAACAACTGCATGCAGACAAGTCTACCAACACCAGGCAGCAACAATAAAAGATTTATACGCGAAAAGCACTTGCCATGTCGCAATTGCAGCGCGCACACACAAACACACTTACACACAGAATCACAGATCCAAATAATTCCATTGAGTTAACAAATATGTCAGGAATCCCAGCCACAAGGCGAACATTTTCTGAAATTAGACAAGAGCGTGATTTACGGAGCCCTTAAAATCGCATTAAAAACAGCAGCAGCAGCAAGCAACAACAACCACACAATATGCAGCAGCAAGATAAGACAACAACAAAGAGAAGCAGCAGCAGCAGCCGCATTGGCAGATAATGCAGAAAATAACGGCGCATTTAAAAGCTCGCACAACAGCAGCAGCAGCAGCACATGTGACGCATTTGCATTGCCAAGCTCCCCTTCAGCTCCTGGCCCCGATCATACGGAGCCCGGCAAGCACATACTGACAGGCAGACAGACGCACCGATCACCGATCGCGCTCCACTGGAGTAGCTGGAGCTCCTCGCCGCTGATTTATGGCAGCATCCCATCGATTCGATGCCATTCCCTGCGATGCAAATTCGATCGTCTGCTCAGTGGAAGATGATGATGTGGCACTTTTACTTCACGCTACCAGTGTGCGCTTAGGGTTGCCAACTGTCATTATTTATAAAAAGAGAATCCGTTAAAATTCCTTTTAGTTAGATGTGCCAGGATTACTCCCGGTCAGTGATTCCAACTTTTTGAAATAAAAGCACGTAAATTTGTGCTTCTAAAAACAAAACAAACTTTGAGAAAACATTTTAATAATTTGATTATAAAATATCTACTATACACAAAATATTTTCATCTACTTCATTATCTTTTTTCATTGTATAAAAAAAAGAAATCAAATTTTAGCAATTCTGAGTTGAATTGATTTGACAATAAACTTAATAAGGTCTGTCACAATTGCTACAATAATTTTCCCAGTCTCTTAATGTCTTTTCTAATGTTTGCTAAAGATTTAATTTCTTCCTGAAAACATCAAAATAGGTAACAACCAATTTGACATCACTGCTCCAAAACATCGATGAGATTTCAATATATTTTTTAGCATGAAAATTCCGCAAAGCAAGAAGTTTTAGAAACTATTAAACATGCACAATTTGAAGTGAATCCGGTAGAGCTGGCAACCCTAGCAGTAAAATAAGAAGCAGACATTGCTTTTGTTGTTTTATTGTCGATTCCCTCAGCACATTGTTTCAGGCATTCTTCAGGAGCTCATTGTTGTTGCTTCTGCTGCTCGTGGTGATAATTTTCAGCACATCAACAAACGACAACAACAACAAAAATAACAATTACAATAACGAAACATATCAAAGTGATTTAAAATTCGGCAGCAGGGAGCTACTACATACAACTGATTTATTAAGTCTGACATCAAATCGATGTTTGGATGGAAACTCTATAGGCTTGATGTTGTTGCGCCATAATCATTGGTGAAATTTTTAAAGATGTACAACTTTGAATCGAATCATGAGGAAGACTATAAGAAAAAAATGCTCGATTTAAATCTTTTGTCAGCATTAAATATTGAATATTATAAAATGCTCGAAAATGCAAGTTTTTAAATTATAATTTATATCTCTATAAGCTCTTTTATAGTGTCGATACCCCTATTCGAAGCAAGTTACTTAAATTAAAGCATTCAGCTATCAAAGCTAGATATCCCTAAATTGAAAATGTATGCCTGTAGCATTCCTATACGAAGATAATAATAAAATATTCCTACCAATAGTTGCCAAGCTGCCCACAGGTAGGACACGTGTCCAACACATTAGGTACGCTGGCTAAAAAGTGTGAAACTCTAAAATCCTACACTAATTAATTTAAAATCCTGCTAGAGCCAGGAAACTAGAACGCTGCAATATATTAACAAGCTCAGATACGGTGTGAGCAACCGCAAGGCCGAAGCGAAGCTTACGATGGTATCAATTGCCAAAAACTTGGCATTATGAATTATGCCCCTGGGGCGTAAATCCTTATATCGGTTACAATTACATGCCCATACTAACATATACTCACACATACCAAGTAGCGTGACATGCGACTGAATAATGTGGTGAGCCGCTTCCTTCCGTTGGAACACCTTCACGAATGTCGTTCAACGTTTCAAGACTGTCCATTTCACATGTGCTTAATTATAATTACACTTATACATGCATACATATGTATGTATGTGTCTGAATGTGGGTGTAAAGGGAAAGCATTAAAGCCTGCATGTAATTCATGTTATCGAGGGTGGAAGAAGTTTGGAACGAGCCCGTTGAAAAGCCGTAGACGATGAATGAAATGCGATTTTCAATGACAACAAGCCACCCTCGCTGTTAGAAATTTTCTGGCGATGCTTGGATTGGGTTGAAAGGTGCGCGGTCTCAACTTTGATTGAGCATATCCGTTGGGATTAATGGGGTTGTTTGTGAATATTCCTCATACTATGAGCAGCAGTGCTATGCGTATTCTGTGAGTGGTCAACACAGACGTAGGTCTAGGAGCAGATTTTTGGTTTTGTTCTCTGTGAAAAAAATTTCAAAAACGAAATCAGTTATTTGGAACCATCATTATTCCTTTACTCAAAACATTTGGCGTATTGATTTAGAGTCATCGCTCCAACAAAAGAACGAGTCATTACCTCATCAATCGTTCTGATCTGGGACTGCTCTGCGCTGTTTCGTGGGATTCCAGTCTAACAACAGCCAAATTGCTGTTGAAGTTTGTTTTATTCGAAGTGCATATATAATCATCGCTGCTTTTCTGTTCCGTATTTCGATTTCATTTTTATTAAGTCGTATAATAAAAACTTGTACCCTACATGTTCGATTTTATTTCAACTACCTCCCTGCCAAACCGTCATCTGCATTCGGCGCGACCAAGCGAAAAATATTAGCTTTTATGGCATTGATAGAAACTGATGTCTATTGACAATTAAACAATGTGCGGCTGGTGAAGGATAAGGGGCGGATGTAGCGGACATGCAAAAATGTGGGCTGAGGCACTGCAGTCGGATTGGTACTGAAATTAATATGAGCATATCATTCTGTTAGTGTATGTTTTTGAGGGTTTGAATTCCGCTCTTGCCAAAAATTTGAGGGCGAACTCGAAGCGATCTTTTGGGCGTTTTCTGTTTATTAGCCGGATTAGCATGTCGTAAAGAGCTGCTAATGAAATTAAATTATACAAAGGTGGTGGGGAATAGAAGCGCTGATAGCTGCTGTGGAACCCCCTAAACTTCACATAAAAGGAGCTATGCAAAAAATGGCCAGTGATAATTAACCAAGCAGAAAACCATTTCGTTTGTAATACAAAAATTATAGAAAGCAAGGAATCACTGAATTTCATTCAAAGTGCACTATACTACCAAAGGCTACATTTGAACGCCCCCTTTTGACTTTGTGGCTTATCAAGGCACACATACATACATAAATATGTATGTCATATGTAAGTAAAATACCTGCGGCTATTTGTAGAGCATGCCATTTACCATGGGTAAATCAATACGCAAAAAGCTACGAGCATAGTTTCCCAGCCATTGAAGCTCAATCTTTTGCTTAGCTGAGAAGGGGTTCGGAGTACGACTTGGACTTGGAGTCGCATGCTTGTTATATAAGTCAATGCATTGATAGCCATCAATCGTCAGCACTCTCAGTTGTGAGTAGCCAACGGTGCCCATAACTACAGCTGAGCGAAACAGAGCCCCTTGATAGACTGCTCCAAACATTTCATACCCTACAACCGCACATCAGTATAGTAAGTTTATAATTTTCGATGGAAAAAAATAGAACGATAACACTTCTTGAGTTTATTTCTGCTTGTTCTGCTATACTTCTCCTAGTCCGTCTGATCGAGGCATTAGTAATTAAAGAATGAGTCCACGGATTCGATTTTAATTTGGTACGTAGGGTCTTCTTCTTTCTTGGTAGTAAGTCACAAGGACTGCAATATCATTCAAGATTTTGCCTAGAATGCCTTGTTAGTTATATATATAAGGCTAATATAATGAATGCCAATTTTTCGTCTTTTTCTTTTAAGTTTATTATAAAAATTAAGGAAAAATATAACAAAAATTCCGAAAACTTCCGCGATCTCCAGATTTTAAGATTATTCCGGCAACGAACTTTCAACTAGACATGCACATTTTTATAAAAAATTTTTTGGAATATAGCTATGATCTATCTACATTATCTCAGTGTAGAGGCACTGCTTTGTCGCATAAATAGGACCGGAATTTGCTAACTTGTTGTTATTTACGTTTGTGTTGAGGGTGAAGAAAAAATACATTACAATTAGTTGGTAGCAACTGCGTTGCTTTGACGTAGCACTGTCCAACTTGTGGGCTGGCAGCTACACGCAGAAACATACAAGTCGAGTCCATATTTCAGCGACGCCGCATACTGTTGCAGCTTACCAGTTGGCAAGCCAACTTACAACAACAGCATAGCACTAAAAATGGCTTTAACTTGGATTGGTGTGTCTTCAGCTCTGCGTTTGAGATTTGATTTTCCGCTTGAGCCAAAGTGCCTACACCAACGCATTTTGTGAATTTTATTTGAGTGTTTCTTTTTTAGCATTCTTGTTGTTTCTCTTCTTCTGTTGGTGGTAGTGCTGCTGCTGCTGCTGCTTGTGAGTCGTGCCTGCTTTGCGCGGTGAACCTTTTTAACCGTTGCCTGGTCAAAAGTTTGTGCTAACCATATTTAAGTGTTCAATGATTAATTACACGCGTCCAAGATTAATTGAAATCAATCAAAGCTGAAGTTAACTAATGGCAACGCGTTTGTAATTCCTGCTCACCAGCACACATACAAATGCATATCTTAGTTGAGTATGTATGCGTTTCGAGGGTAAGTAGAAATTCTTGGTTTTGGCCTTTTGAATGATAAAAACCTTTGCTGTGCGTGAATTTGAAATGAAGAACTGGTAGCTTATTTTGGTATTTTGTTGAGCAGCAAATAAGTTAGATCGAAATAGTATTTATAAGAATTTCGCAGCTATTCAATATATCTCTCTCTCTTCACTCTATGATAATATCTAAAATGGATAAATGAATCCAGAACTTCTTTATGTCCAAATGAAATATTGAAAAATTTATTTTTTAAATGCAGTCCTTCTAGGCTCAGTTTAATTAATAAGCTCAAATTCCAATCAAGTGGTGCCCCAAAAACTAATCAACCGCATATGCCACCATTGTACCATTGTGGCTAATCAAAAAAGCGAGAATTAATTGGCGCCATTAGGCCGCGTCGTTGATGCCAATTACATGTCAGTCAACCGAATGACATTTCAAATTAGTGCACTCCATTTTGTTGGCAGCAAACAAGTTAACACAAAAGTTCACAAAAATCCGCCAGTGCTGAAAGTTGCCGGTCATTGTGTGCATGTGTGTGTGCCCAATAGCCCCACATTACAAATGCAGTATCTGTGTCGATGTGCGTGCATGTGTGGGAGTAGAAACAATGCAACATTATGGCCAATATTGATGACACCATGGCCAATGGTGGAGTTGACAATTTACCTGTCACTCACGCAGGTGTGTGTGTGTGTGTGTGATAGGCTGAGAGGAGTGCGGGTGCAGTGGGAAGTGTGATGACCGTGCCAGCTTGCGTGTGTGTTAATGTGACAATGAGCCCAGAGTGCCCGGCGGCCATAAACACCAGCCCTACAAACACTCCATGCAATTTGCTGGCATTGTCAGTGTGTTTGTTGTGGTTGGAGCACTTCACCTACATGCGTTCAGTGTTGTTGTTGGCACCGACGGCTGACAATTTTAGCAGCTCGCTTAGCTTGCTTTCATTTGAGCATGATTATTGTTTATTAATTGCCTGATTTTGTTGTTGTATAACTGGCAGTCACCGAGTTGCCCCAGCCGCTGCTAATGGAGCAATGCTGTTATGTTGGCAGCATAATTGGCCTATATTATTAAAGCCGCTTTTGCTGATGGGTCAGCATTTAAATTTCGAACGTGCACATTTCAATTCAAATTTCGTTTTCAATTAATTTATTTTAATTATGGCAATAAAGATCACCTTACCTGCCACAATGCCACATGCCAGCACACTCACTCAACTAACACTCTTTTGTTGGCCACGTTTTAAAGAGTTCAAATCATTTGGCTACAGCAATAACACAATAAAGCGTCTGGGAAGAAGTACAAAAAGCTGAGAAAGTAAAAAAGAGCCTTCATGTGGTGCTGTGAAAATGTTGAATGGTGAACGCGCTCTAACAAGCCAATTTAGATTAACCCTCTCAGACCTACTTTTAACAAACCTAAGGTGGTAATTTACTGCTTTATTGCTTATGCAATCTAGATTGAATAGACTCTCGATGCTTTATGATATTTAAAATTTCATAAATGGCTAAAACCGCCCAACTAAGAGATAAGGGTTAATATTTCCAAAAAGACAGTAATCGAGCGCACTTAAAAAATGCTGCGGTTTTGATCTCTACAATTGTTCCAACTGTGCAGCAGCAGCATGGCATTTGTTGTTGCTTTGGCTGCCTGAACTGATGCTCCTGCTTAACCGTTTTGTTGTTGGCACTTTGAAATGTTATAATTGAGTAGTCAGCAAATACTGAATTTCAACAATTCCATATCCCATGGGTCCATGCTCCTACCAAGCCTTTGACTGACACACAAGCACTCACACAAAGATGTGCACTCAGCGGTTGCCTCAGCGGTGTGCTGTGGCTGCAACAATGGCAACTCATTTGGGCCCGTTGTTGTTTTGATGAATGATCTCATCAGAAGGTGTCTGTGTGTCGTTTCTGCCGGTGTTGCTGCCTCACCATTTTTCGGCTGCACAATGCTGGCCGCTTGTTTTGTAATAAAGTTGGTAGTACAGCATTCCCGATTTGCGTTGTTAATCATTTCAGAGTGTGGCATGCAACGTGCAAAAATTTAATTGCAAATAAAAATAAATGTATATAAGCATTTTTCATTTTAAACTTCACTCATAACATCAGTTAATTTGAAATAAATGAAAATGAAATGACGCAGGACGCTCAATGTTGATATTGGATAATTGTACTGTTAGTAGGAATCTTAAAAAATTTGGCGGGAGGGTCCTTTGGTGGTTCTTTTGCCAAAAGGCAAACCTAGGGATCATGCAAAAACTCGATCAGCCCTATCCAAAATTTGTTGATATCACTTGCTACTCACAGTTTTGAATATAAGGCTAATTTGGTTTTAGATCCTAGACCTTTAACTCTGCCCCTAGGCATATTACTCGTCATTTTAGTATGTGACTCATTAAAATATTAAAATTAGGTTCTGAGGACCATTGTATTAGCCGACCTAGTCTATCCTTAGCTTACATCCCCCACACGATTCCCCTCTCTACATGTCTGCGCACAACAATCCCAAAAACTGTTGCTGCAACACATTTCGCTTCTTGCCTGTTGCTGTTGATCGCGTATTGATATGTTGCTGTCAGTGTGTCTGCCTGCCACAACTCTACTCATTCTCTCGCTCACTCCGTTTTCCTGTCCATGTTTCCCCACACATGATTTATGATGCCAAATTATGAACGCGCTTGTTGTGCGCGTTAGCGCGTTAGCGGAGCCAAGGCAACTCTGGGGGGGAATGTTAAAGCCCAGTTTTGTTAATCAGCCAAGAAAAATGACTTCATTAAAATCATTAGCGCCCATGTGTGAAATTCGATCGATTCGCTCAAAAGTAGCTTTCGTTAATTGTAATTTGAGAGAAAAATGAGAATTTTAAATTGCTATATAACTTTTAAAGAAACGAAATATTGAAATCATTTTCCAAAAGAAATTTATGATGATTTCTAAATGCTACAGAAATATGGTTTGATGGATTTAAGAAATTGATCACTGTTCTTCTTTTTAGGCAAAATGTATAAATTTTTTTGAAAAAAAAACCCGATTGCTACTATATCATTTAGCAAGAAATGCAATTGTGAATTCAATGTTAAAAGTGCAAGTGTTCCATATATCCTCTAGATATTTCATAAACCTTCTCACGTTTTCTTATAAATGTTCACAGCAAAATGTATTTAAAACTCAACTTCACGCCTAATCAAGGCATTTGTTATGCACATAAATTAAAAATTTCAATTTCCAACTGTCACCCATAACTTGCCCATTAAAAATCAGAGCAATATTCAGAATTCTCTATTGCAATTTCTTGGACAAAACGACCGAACAGGATTGTCGACAGTGATCTTTGACCTTTACGCTTGGCTGACTTGAATCGCTCAACATGCAAAGTAATGCAATGCCGGGAGTTGAAAGAAAAGAAAAATGGAATTAATTTCCTGCAAAAAAGCGAAGAAACGAAATCGCCTCGAATATTGTAATTTTTAGGGGTGGAACTGGACGAAAGGCGCTTAGGAAGGCTCGGCGACAATGCACACATAGGCATACATATCGTAGTACACAAATGTCACCGGTGTCGCGCAAGAACAAACAATTTTGCAAGAAACTGACCGTTGATTTTGAAAATTTATCGAAATTTCAAGTAAAGGTAAAACGATTAAAACTTTAAAAAGTACTTTCAAATGCCATGAAGATGGAGAAAATTGTATTTCAAAAATTGGTTTACCTCGATTTTTGGTTGTTTCTTAATTTTTAATATTACTTCTCTATCAAGCTGAGATTCAAGATTTTAAGTACTTGATCACACAAAGCCCGATTTAAATTTTACGATTTTTATTAATTTCCATTTCGCTCACCAAAACAGCAAGAGTTTCATACCCTGTTCAAACGGACTTCCGACCGATTCGTCTACTGAAATGAAAATTTACCCAATTGAACGGAAGATTATATATGTAACTGTTCTTGTTAAACACATTCGCTTTTAATGAAATTAAACTTTAAATTTGATAACTTAATTATGAAGCTCTCCCTAGGATATTCTGCTTATATAGAGTTTATTTAATTTTCATTGGTATTCTCCATCATGAGCATCGGAAACTTTTTCATATTTCCTATCTTTTGTATTTTATTGAACACGCTCGAATATAAATTGAAAACGGCTATTAAAATGATACCGAATTTGTCCATTACAATTAATATTGTTGCCTAATTTTAGTACAAATGTTGGGAGTAAAAATAACTTCAGGTGGAATGAAATATAACGGCGAGGACAGCCACTTGAGGAAAGTATGAATTTTATGCCTTTATGGCATGAACCCTTTTAGCAGAGCACATCGGTCGGTTGTAGGAGCTGCACGTGCTATCGAGCGGAGGATCAAACTGAGCACACGCGCGCCATAAAACTGAAATTGTCAATTGGGCTGCTCAAGTGTCAGCATCGAAATTGGAATGGAATAGCAGGCGCACCAGCACTATAGCCTTTGGAACCCCTTCTGAAAGGGCTGCCAACCAAGCGAATTGCATGATTTAAACACTTTTCAAGTGTGTTGACACACAATATTTAGAGCTCAGCGTGGAGTGGATGGAGAAAGGAGTGGAGTGGAGTCGAGTCGAGTGACGTGGAGTGAAGTGATCAGCGCACGAGTCAGCCCCTCAGCAGATGCTGTTCACTTTGGATTCACTTGAGAATTAGCTCTCCGCCTCTTCCACTGCCGTAGCCCACTACGACACTAAGAAGCGCCTATAATTTCAGCAGTTGACAGCCTCACATTAGCCCATCTCTCACTCCCCCCTCTCCTTTCTCTCTCTGCACACTGATCAGATCCGCGTGAGTGGCGCTGTTGCAGTGGAAGGGGGGGAGGTTGCGCTTGTGTTAATTACATTTCTTCAATGCCATGTCATTTTATGTCGTTTATGTGCCATACGAAAATTTCAAATTTCCAAAATTGACTGTTAAATGTCGCTTTCGCCTTCAGCTTCATCTGCTCCTGCTGCTGGAGGCGATAAGTTCTCGTGGACGTATTTGTTGAATTTATTTGGTAGCAGAGATTTGGAAAATTTATTAGCACATTAAGATAAAATGAAGACAGCGCCGCTCCGCCGTCTACCCCTCGGTCCATCTATTTGCCTTGCACTGAGTCGTTTGTGCATTTGACATAAAATTTTATGAGTTTGCTTGTTTCGCTTTTTTGCTTTTTCCTTATGGCACATTAAAAGCATTCCACTATCGCGTATGAGAGGAATTTTGTGGATTTGTGTGGAATTTGGGGAATTACAATTGTGGCCGTGGCGTTGATTGTTAGCAATTTCAAAGCATGTCGCTTTGGCAGGTGCGGTTTTTTTATAGATATAGCTAATATTTTTTCTCTCGTGAATTTGATCGATCTGTGGATTATCGGATAGCGAAAAAGCTGTCATCCGTTCCATTCGATTTATCAAAACGCAGATGGAATTCTCAAAGGGTAAAAGAGTGGAGATGGAATCAAAATTGTTTTTGAATAAACGCAAAAAGCGAAATTCAAATTGACGCCCATATTTTTAAAGCGAAAGACTTAAATCAAAATTAAGACTTAAGACTTTTTATATCAGAAGTGAATCAGAAATATGACACGAGAAGCGATGAAACTTCGCTTCTTTGCATGCGGCGCCGTCTCAAGTATATTTTGTTTAGTACAGCCTTCCGTTTGGATGCGACTATAGACTAAATGTGTAGGTCCCGCCTTAAAAAAGCTAGTCCTAAGCCTCGTTCGCGAATTGTTGCTCCAATGTATATTTATTGTTTATTTCTAAGAATTGCTTGCGTCATAAAAAAGCCGGACTCATTTTGCACCCTTCTCATTTCATACCTCGCTTTCATTTAAATGTGGGTATTCTTTTTTCAGATGTTCACTTAAAAAAATCAGCACTCATTTCAATAATGTTTCCTGGTCAGTATCAACTAATTAGGGTCAGCATAGCTAAAGCAGCCCTGACAGTTTTTTACGCCTTGTTATGACAACAAAAAAACATCATAGTTGAATCCCAAAAAATAACACTCAAAAAATTTGCAAACATGTTATTTTTTGTTGAAAAGCAAGCCGATCAGCTGGAAGACATGTTCCCATAAAGCCTAATCAATGCAAATTCAGATTGCAAAGGCATTATTCAAAAGTCTCGCTCCCTAACGGGCATGTCCAGCTGTGTGGGTCTAACATGAGCGTACCCTGTCTTATCCTGACTGCGCTACCTGAATCCCTAAACAATTTTCTTCTTGCGCTCAAATGCGGAAAATCTAGAGCAAATAAAAGAGTGTGCAAGGAAATGTGCGAAAATCCTACCCTATAATCGAAAATGCTGCATTTTCTTGAATAAATTCAAAGGAATTTTCCTTTTTGCGCTGATTACTTTCAGCTTTATTTGCGTATGAAGTCGGGTCTGTGTGCCGCTTGTTTTGCATTTAATAAATCTTTGAGAGATTTGAATTTTTCTTTTGTTATAGCGAGGCACAAAGGAACATTTCTTGGACGTCGAAGGTGATGTAAATATTTTTGATTAGCTATGGTACGTCAGCAGGAGCAGGAAATCCTGGGAATAAAATTGCGAAAATTCGATTTTATATGAACGAAATAAAATGATCATAAATTATTTTAGGGTAATGTACACAAATGCTCGTACAAGCTTAACCTATGGAAAGTGGAAGGGATGAAGTGTTTAAAATTTTTTAATATTTGCAATACTCTATATAAGGAAAGAAAAATTACAAAAATTGTCTACTACATACATACATATATAATGTGTTCCTATGGTTAGGAAAAAAATCCTACGCTGAACGGTGGATCTACAGTTGTATAGGTCTGAAAACGTGCTCTCAAAAATATCTAGTGTTGCTAAATCTTCTCTCTTTTAATGAAATATGAGCTGCATAGAAATTGGAAATTTATTATATTGATCTCAACTTGTAACAATGATTTATGGGAAAAGTCTCAAGTCATCAAAGTAAACGGAAGGATCGAAAAACTTTTTACGTAGCGTAACTAGTATAAAACGGTCTCTCAAGATTTATTTTGGGAGCCAAGTTGAACTTCTTTTATCACAACTCATCGAAATGTTTATGAATTATTTTTATTTCAAGATATTTCAGATGACTGTATCGTTCGGTATTGCCTCAGAAATCATAGATTGTTTGCTGAGTTTAGAGGACATTTAGGATCTCAAACAAAGCAAATAATCCGCTTTTTCCGCTTTTATATTGGCGACATATGCTGCTCCCTAAGAAGAAGAAGCCGCAGCAGCAGAAGCGTGCGTAAACCGATCTGTCATGTAACAATCGAAACGTCAAAAAATTTGACAGTTCAATTTCTTGCAAAAATATGACAAATGGAAAAGAGCAAAAAATATAAAGGAACCGTTGAGTGCCAGAGACTGCGAACAAATCTTTCATATGCACACACACGCATTCGGGATGCTCCTGGCAGCAGAGGTACAAGCACAAAAAGACAACAAACGTCAGAAAATGTCAGGCATGCGTCAAAAATTGCATGAAAAAGGAATGAGAAATTATATTGAAATTTAATTTTAAAAACTCCAAACGCCAACAACAAAGCCGCCAGGTTGCTCCTTTTTGGGCACACATACACACCTACAGGAGAAAAATCTTTGATGCGTACATCTGACTTTTTGTTTGATGACAGCGCGTCCTTTTGATAATTTTTCTATTTGTATGTGTGTGTGCTTTCACACGTTGATTGCATCATATGAGCAGCGCGCCATGCCAAAACGCCCGCGCACCGCACATCCGCTTCCGTTTTTGAGTAGGACTGGCGCACGTTGGCATTATGACATGTAATATGTGCGAAAAGGCAGCATGATAACTGTGTGTGTGTGTGTTTTTATGATGAAGAGGAGCACATGTTTTTTACATTCCCTTTCTGTGTGTGAGTATTTCAAAGAAATGTCAACAAAGTTGGGAACGAAAGTAAAGCAAATTAAAAGAAGCAACAAAAGGTAGAAAAAGGAAATTGAAACATTTTTTATTTCCTTAACAGTGCAAAAAATTGTTCGTGCAATCTTTACAGAAATCATTGTAAAGCTCTCTCTAAGCTCATTTTTCGGTGAATATATATTTTTTAAATAAATTGAAAGGTTACTCGAAAATCGTTATACTTTTTCTGAAGTAGGAAAAAATTTCGACATTTTCTAAAATCAATTTCATTTATCTAAATATTTCAAAAAAAAAATTTGGCAATTTCAGTTTAAATTTAATCTTTTCATCATTCAATTTTACTAAAATGATCACAAAGTAAAAGTGGCGATTTTTGAAATCAAGCTGCCAAATCTGGAAAAAATCAGGACGTTTACATAATAAAACCGGAATCCTTTGTATTTCGATTCATATAACTATATATAAGTGCTTCGCATATTCTATGAGGTGTATCTAAGGTAGACGCAATGCAGATGCATAAAATTACTCAATCCTGCCCAGTATGGTATCCTATGCTCTACCTTGTCCACATCCTCTTCCCCAGCAGGACCAGGTGTAGCCTCCTGGTGCACGATTACAACTTATCACCTGTCCTTCAGCTTCACTTGGTAGCGTATTCGTTCAAAAGCGTCAACGGAAAATCCTTTGTGCGTAACAGAAAACGTTGACAGCAAAGAGTTTAACTGAAAACCACAAACAATTTTAATTTTTTTCTGCTTTTCATTTGAACAAACAATTTCTGTAAAAGCACAGATACACACACTCAAAAACCAACAAATCACATTTCCGGTAAGAGCTAATGGCAACAACAACTTCCTGTACCCTGAGCATATGATGTAGGAGTACAAAATCACAAAGTCACGTTTTTTTCACACAAGGAATTGCAACAACAAAATAAGGGCAACAACAAACCAAGGTGTGTGTACTCATAATACTCCCGCAGCAACGAATTAGTAGATTAGTCGTATATTATTGAACTACTTTATAACAAATTGATGAAGAGCATGAGTGGAACCAATTGTTAAAAATAAATCTTTTTACCAAATAGTGAAAGATGTATTAAATTTCTTAAAAAAATAGCTGATACAATATATTCCATAAATTAAGTTGTTCAATTGACAACTTTTAAAACCATTGGTCATTTCATTATATCGAAACCAAAAAGATATTCATTTGCTAAAAAATTTTCAACTATCTAACAAGTTGTCATGCCTAGCTAATTTTACCAATTTATTTCCTTGGGCCTGTGTACATGTGGCTTGTTTGATGTTGCATGCGCTGTCAACTATTTTCCGCCAAATGTCATTTAATTGTCGTCGGTGTGTAGTCAGTCATTCAGTCACTCACTCACTCAGCCAGTCAGTCAGTGACTCGCTGCAAGTCACTCACTCACCCACAGGCAGTCAATCAGTGAGCGGCAAGGATATTGCACCTAATATTGTCGCCGTCCGTGGCCGGGACACTGTCCTTGCGTGTCATAACAAACCGCATAAGCGGTAAATTACGCTGCTGCAATTGCGCCGCGCCGCGCTTCGCCAGACAACGGCATCGACAATTGAATTGTCGCGCACCCTCCGCAAGTTGTGCGCCCCCGCTGGTGGACGAACGAGGGTGCAATATGCCACAGCATGAAGCAATCCTTGTATGGGAATTTTTGTGCTTCAAAATTACATATAATTTTATTGTTTCTGTTTTTCGCTTTGATGCACTTTTCGTTGTACGTGCTCGGAACTCGGAATCCAGCGTTGCGCGACAAGGCAGCTAGGAAATTGTCCTTTCCTGGTGAGAAAATTTGTGCAATTGCTCTCAGCTTGCACAGGGCCAAAAATGAGGCTGAGGGTTGTAGCGCGCTTTTTCTGTGAAAATTTTTGATTTGTTGGAATTTGAAACCTGGAAGGATTCGGTTCAAAGCAGGTGTGAGATCCAATGGAGCAGCGCGGTCTTATAGAATCAAAATTTGCTCTCTCTTATAGTTCGGATTTTTATTTCAGTTCAATTTTTTCATTTAAACCTTAAGCCTAATTTCTCATTACCGTCAGAGCAAAAATAGGATTTCACATTGATGGAGAGTTCCCAGTAGTTCTATCATAAGCCTTTACAAAAATAGTTTCCGAAATATTTTCCACTAATTCTCAACTTCTTGATTATGCACCTTTCAAATAATGTGTCACTACACAATCGCCAAGAACTTCCAAGTGCCAAATCTAGAATACAACTTCCTGCTTATCCAATTGCTAGAATTGAGAAGATCGCTGAGCGGCGCGATCACTTTGATCTCAACAATTAAGCACGAAGAGACATCAATGAACAATGAACTCCCACAAACCAACTCGAGAACGAGAACAATATAACGTCATGTGAGGGTGGGTGGGTGTGCATGAGCTGTGGGTGTTGGGAATCGTCTGCGCGGCGCTTCTCTTGTTGTTCCGGCTAATAGTGCCAAAGCATTGACAATTTATTGCACGCAACGCCTGAGATGCTGTTGAACGAAAGAAGGGGGAGGGGCAGCAGAATTTCGTTCATTGATCGGCAGCACTGTTCGCAGGCCATAAATTCAATCGCTACTCGCGGCATATATGCCAACACATAGAAGCAAACATTTAGCGAAAATTTCAAAGAAAGCAGAATTTCGAAATTTCCCGCGGCTTTTTGAAAATAAACGCGACGTGAGGTTAGTTTGTATGGGGCACTTTTGAACCAACAAGTCCCGCAGGTTCGTGTTCCAAATCTACACACAAAAGTAGCATTCAAATTATGAGCGCACCTATAAATTTTGAAATTTAGTGTTTTCTGTTTGGACATTGCTTGACCAAAACATAAATTGCAATGACTTAGCGTTTGAGTTTAAAGTTCAAAATATGAAAAAATATTCTCTTATAAATCTTTATTTTTGGAACACACTCATTACGAATTCGTTCGGTGCGCGCTTTTTTAATTAAATCATTTTGTTGACAAAGTGTGTTTTTGTTTATTGCGCGAAATAATTACGATTTCATTAGGAAACCAGAAAAACGCTGACCTCCTCTTTCATTGTCGTCGCTTAGGTTTATGCACCTTCGTAGTATAGCACACTCAACAATACCGCATATCTCTTATAATTTGTATAATTGCATGGAGCACAGCGGAGTAAGTTATTATCTAATTCAATAGGGCGTAATAGAAGATTTGGTGTGTGCCTTAAGAAGTGCTTTTCTCGTAGTAAATTTTTTGTCTGCTTACCCAAAATCAAACAACAAATTATAATTTGAAACAAACTATAAGAAAACGCTTACTGTTTTACAAATAATTTCAATCTAATAGAGAAAAGTCAAGAAAACGGCTTCATACAAGCAGATTGCTCAGAAGAGGGGACAAACATGAACTGGTATTCAAACAAAAGTCCTTTAGATCTGAGGGAGCGATACTTGAATAGGCAAAACTCTTCCGAAAGACATAGAAGGCTCTATTGAGTAACTCTCAAATACAAAAGCTCCCATGTAAAAAAGTAAAAACAAGGTTTTGCACCGCTTTTCGAGCATCGACAGTCGAGGGAACTTGAGGGAATCACCTTCTATGCTTAGAGCAAAAAAATTGCAAATCAGATGCTTCCAAAGAGAAAAGCAGTATGAGGCAGAAACTTGTCCAAAATTGTGATGGCGACTAAAGGAAAAAGAGGCTCTTTGTCATCCACTTTTTGTCTGAACAATCAATATATACATATATGAGATATTATTAAAAGTACTCAGTTACCTTCTTTGCTAGAATTTAGTAATGACACTGTCTCTGGGTAGAAATATTTCGTGTTTCCTAATTTCAATATTTTGATAGACTTAATGGATGCTTGATAAGAAACCTGCTGAAAATCAATCTGCACCTAATACCGGAACTCGACACCGCCAACTCCTTACCCCTATCTACGTGCTTATTAGCCGCGCGTGCGTACTTTAGAAAACTCTATTAAGAGCGACACGTCCGGTTTGCAGTTGGTAAAGTTTATGATTCTGGCTCGGCTCACCTGTGAGGAGCATAGTTCCGCAAAGTGCGCGCGCAATTAAACCATTTTCCTTTAATGGTTTTCAGTTTTTAGTTAGTTATGGGCGACGACACAGTTTTGATATAATCCCAAAGTGAGATCTTCAAAGGTTTATGACATTTTTGTTTGTGACACTGGTATTTCCTCTATTTCTTGGCTGTGGCGCATTCAAGTGACTTGGCCCAGCTTTGGTGCCCTCCACACTCACATCGTGGTCCATATACTTCATGTGCCCGCGTTTCTTGCGCTTCTAGCGTCAACGTCTCAGTGGCTTCGCTAATTTTCTCACGTTTCTATCGGCGTCACTTCGTCGACTTCTGCTGTGGTCATTGATGCCGCGTTACAGCCGCACTGCATTTGCAAATATGTGTGTGACCCGCACTTGTTGTTGTGGACAACCTTCCGCTACTGCAGTGCCGCCGAGTGGTGTCAACATTGCTCTGCCCGTTGGCTTCTTTGGGCTTCGACTGCACTTGTAGTTGCAAGGTTTTCCTTCTGTGTAATTTTTTTCACTATTTTTTTGTATTTCATCAGTCAAGCTACATCTGCCTTCAGCTGTACCTTATATTATTTGGTATCTGCTCTTTTATGTGCTCATGTTTTTTGTTGTTTTATCTATGCCGCCACTGAGTATCACTGAGTTAAGCCAGCGCATTTTTTATGAATACATCTTCTTGTTTGTGGTTGTACGCCTACCTTGTGTACAAGCTACTTCCGGATTGTATTGCGCAACACTGTGAAGTGTGTGATAGTATCTTTCCAAAGACAATAACACTTCGTACGACTGACTCAATATTTAAGATAGATTAGATATGTTTAAGAAAAATATGGTTATAGAGTCTATCAAATAGCCGAACTATCCGGTTTTCTGGATAGGCCTAGAAGCTGAGTATCCACATCTGCTGATGCAAAATTTAGCTATATACTAGCTAGTGTTTTCATTTATTTCGAGTGCATCAATATAATTAACATTATAGTCGAAATGATGCCAGGAACACCAACAAAATAGAACAGTTTTAAAGTAGCTATACCCATTTCATATATCCGTCTAAGAAATGCCATCAAAAACCACTTACACTTTGAAATAAGTGCGCGACACTTCAAAAAACTATTTTAATATATTAAATCAGCTTAAATGCTGCCGTTTAATTAACATATACCCAGAGACAACAAAAACTTTTTTTCTGAAATTTCACCTTTTGACACCAGTGGACAACAACAAGCATTAAATAGTGAATATGTGCCTTGTGTTTCGATTTCTGTTGCGTTTGCGTATGTAAATTGTGAAAATGTGACAATTAAATTAATAAGCTGCAGTCTGGCTGCTGTGTTTTGTATCCTGCACACTGCAAACGGAATCGAGCAATATCCTATTTCGGAGTATTTGGGAGCATTTGCTACTGGCTTTCAGGGTGCTCACGGCTGCTTCGGTTTTCATGGCGTACTATAATTACCTCATCAACGTGACTGATGACAATAATGCATCTTTGTCGAGCCTGCGCATCCTTTTGCATCCTCTTGTCGTCCCTTTTCCAGCTAATATGCATAAATTATTAATTTGTCTTTTGTTCGAGTGCACATTTCGTATTTACGCGGCTGTATGACCCTTTCCAATCTGGTTTAAGTGGTGTACTTTTTGTTTCTTGTAAAGTTGAACCTTTTGTGGAAAGTTTTAAATAAATCAGAATTTTGCTATATATTGAGGAAAATGTTATGCTCGATATACCTTAGGCTTACTTTTGGTTTACACGTTACCTGTATAAGCTGTACGATTATATAGTTCTACTAAGTTGGTGTCATATTATATAACTCTGCTAGTTGCGATGCTTAGTTTTGATTCATATTTCTTTGCGCTCAGTTATAAGCCTCTAGCTGGCGACAGCTCTGCATCGAATGAAATTAGAATAAGGAACAAATGCTAATTATATTCGTATAGCTCATACTCCTTGTGGCAGTTTCCCACTTCGTTCCTAACAGCATAGAAAATTCAGAATTTGCGCAATATGCAACTAATTATAATTTTCTTTGTACTTTTTGTAGCTTGCCGAGGAATTCAAAGTCAGAATGATTGATACACGCTTTGTTGGACATTGTCAGTTACTGTCTATTAGCAAACACCGAGAGCCAAACAACAATTGAGCAACACAATACCCCCAGCACACACAACCAAGCAGCTTCAAGTTACAGCTGGAAGAATGTCAGGAAGCCAAGGCAGCTATAGCAGCTACGTCATGTCTTGGCCGTTGGTCGTCATCACTGCGACGCACAAATATGCAAACAGATTATTTTCATAAATTACTCTTTATTAATCATTAAGACGACAGGCCAAGCGCAAAAGCGAGATTTCAAAAGTAAATTTCGAAAAAAAAGAAATATACTACATGCGCGAATTCTCAAGGCGGCCATGTGAAGAACAACGAGTTTACTGGCAGCTTGATCAAAGGGGTAGAGATGTGCGTGTCAAAGGATAACATGGAGTGGTCAGCGTTTTGGTCAGCCAGCCAGTCTGCCGGTCAGTCACGCACGCAATTGTGTTTGATATGTGTGCGCGCATATCCTTTGCCGGGACACTCCGCACGGCAAGAGATCAGAGGTCATCACCGTACTTTTGCTCGTTTATTCTCACAATCTGTGCTTTTGGACGGTGAACAGCGGGAAATGCTCAGATTTCCGGAAATTTTAAAATTTCTTTACATATGTTTTAATGATTTTTATATTCAAATGAAGTTTTGCGCGCCTTTTCTGAAAGACCCAATGTCCTTTGGGCTGACTGGTTTCTGGTTTGCTAATGGCAGGGAGTGTCCTTCTTATTGTTGATCCGCTGAAAAGAAGATAAAATGGCATACGTCAGCAGCGAATTACGGTAAGTTTTCGGATAGGGTCAACAAGGTAGTATATATGAAAGTGTGTGGTGGCATTAAAAGCTGCAAAAATGCGCCATTTTGTATAGGAACTGGCGGAGCCATGCAAGGGGAGAATCATATGTACAAGCAGAAAATGCGTTAAAAAAAGAGCTGCGAACATTTCAAACAAAACTTGCAAGTATCCATTACCTGAGCAGGATTAAGTTATGTATATGAAAAGCATGTATATCAAGTCCAGCTTTGTCCTACAAACGTGTTAAAAATAGTAAAATACAAATTTGGTATCTAAAAATAAATTGTGTGGTCCGATATCTTTTCACTTCGAAGGAATACGCATTGCTGTAGCCTCTGGACACGCACTCGAATACTTTTTGAAGAGTTTCCCCCTACGAAAAACTAAACATTAATATATATCTTTGGAGCTAAAAGGGGAATCAATACATTTCTATAGGGTCTTCTCGGCACATCTCTTAATCCGCTTTAATTTCAAAATTAATATATATAAAATTTCTAAGGGAAATGAAAGATGTGCCAAATATTTATCTCCCACTCATGCAGACAAGCGGATTTGCCATCTATCGACTGCCTCAATGAAGTAGTTGCTACGGCAACAGGACCACAACAAGCTCAAAAATGAGGCGTCTAAATGAGCGAAATGTGTTAATAATAAGCGACATTTAACGCGATTAAAAAAGACAAAACACGAAGAACTTGTGCTTCAACGCGTTCTAAATTGCGCTCAATGTAGTTGCACCCTCACCGCGATCCTAAGGCTGCGAACACCCTCACGTTGGCCATTATGCGCGACAGCTTAAGCGCGTTAAATGTGGGAAATTTGTTGCCATGGCGCAGCGTGCCACAAACGGCGGCAGAAGCAGCAGAGGCAGGCACTTGTTAACACGCTTAACACCCTCAGAAATATGCCAAACAAAAGCGACACACACACACATATACATATATCACAAAAGTGCCATACAAAATGTATCCTTTCAATCGGATTGTCTATGCTAATCGCTTATGCTGTAAATCTCATGCGCTATTCCCTTTTATTTGGCTTAAAAACAACAACAGCAACATAAAAACTACGTACAACAAAAGTTGCAACTACGTAGCGGAGTAAAAGGAAAGGCGCACACGCAGCAGGATGTCAAAGGACAATGAACATAAGCGCAACTACCGCAAACAAGCCAACTCAAAAAAGGGACCAATCTCAATGAAAACTCATAACGGGAGAAAATAAAAAATCGGCATAATAATCCTTTCAGTGCGCCACTTAAGCCGATCATGCGTGACACAACTGCGAAGCAAAGCAGCATCCTGGCGCTGGGCTTGCCCTCTTTTATTTATATGCTTTTACCTTTTTAGGTTCTTAACCCTTGGCTTGAGGCAGTGCGGTCGCTTGTGCTCTACTTCTCTTAGGCCTCAGAACGCTCGCTGGACCATTTGTCTTCCGTGATCTTACCTCTTACCTCTACCTCCACCTCTACCCGCTGCCAGTTGATATTTAACCCATTTAGGGCATGATCATGTTGTTCTTAGCTTCCCGGAGTTAGGGCAGTCATTGGTTTGTGTAATTATCGAGGTCGTTTACTTTTGTTTGTGTTGTTCTTCAGCACTCATGCGTTTTGTTTGCTGATTAAGAAGGGTTGCCTTGATCGCTGGCATTATCCTTTCGTTGATCTTGAAATGGGATGCTGTTCATAATGTTTGACTTTTGCACTTTGATTGAAAATTGTAATTTTTGTTCTGATTTCTTTAAAAAATTGAAGGGTTTTAAAAGGTGAGTAACACGTGCCAATTTCTTTGGCATTTAATCATCACTTTATATCATAATTATTGTAATCTACTGAAAATATATATAATCAAAGTTTATGATATTTGGCATTTGTGGTGTACAAAATAAAGCAACTTAAAGTTTTCATCAAAAAGGAAGCTGTTATCAAGCAGAGCCATACCATATCTATCTTACTAATGTCAACCCATATACAACATCATTCGTATCTTTACGATAACATTTCTACTCTTGTATAGTCTATATTTACTCCATAGGCTAGACTTGTCCCTTCTCTTTCAATACAAACATTTCAATATTAATGAAATATCTTTCAGTTTTACTCAAGTTTCTACCAAACGCTTCTGTTTATTTTTGCGGTTTACCAATAATTTTCCCATCATATAACAACCTCTTTAGGGTACTTTTTGCCATAAATCTGTAGTGATTGTTGTTATTTCATCTCTCGGCGGGAAGAAAATCCCACGCTATGAGAGAAACAATGCAGCAGCTTTGATGGAAGCATCGAAGGCACCAGAAGGGCCCTGCTGTGCGGCACTATTAGAAACACATTAGAACCCACTCACGGGAGCGATGCGGCGAGACGCATGCAAGATGTGCAAAAGATACTTACTGGCTGAGATGCCGGACACAAAAGCGGCTTTGTCTCAAGGCGCAACGGGAAAAACGGCAAAAGCCGTAAGAGGAGCAGCAGTCAACCGCAAATGACGCCAAACAGTTGCAGCAGTTGATGGATGCGCAGCAGCAGAACACAATGCAATGGAGTGAGTGGCAGCAATAAGGAAGCGCCACTGTCACTACGGCAGATAACAAGATGCAGCAACTGCGTGCGTAAACGGCCACAAAAATACCGTTTAATGAGCGTCCGCGTGCGCTTGAGTGGCGAGCGCCGATCTTGCGGGCATTTAGAAAGAATACCTTCGATGCAGTCGAACGAAAGGGATGCTCCTTGCGGTTTGTGTGTGTGTAGTTGCCATGTTTGGCTTTCGGAGATCCCACACGCCGACACATGCACACAAAGGCACAATCAATAACTTTGATATTTTATGACCTACCCCGCTACCTCTGTCCGGAAGATGCGTACCCAACAGCAAGAATAGGAAATTGATTAAATCTCGAAAGTTGAGTCCACTTACCACGAAAGATTTATGTATTTCCGTACAGGCAGACAAAGAGATGTAAATGTGTCACAGTAGAGCGTGGCACAATGGATGGAAATCCGTGCAAGCCACCACAAACAAACAAAATGTTACATATGTATAGATACTTAAAAAAGGGCTCTCAAGTATCTACACTAATTTAGCTATGCAAGTAAGAAAGGAGAATTCAGCAAAAAATCAACATGACAGAGTATTGCGCTACACTAAGCAACAAATTTATAACTGAAAAAACTTTGAACTTGCTCACTTTTTGTTGTACGTGACCTTTGTTGGCATCCTGATCGACATCGCCCAGCATATAAGAAACGTTTGAAACTACGATATCTTTCTTAAGTAGGTACTTGAAAAGCAAGCGAAGGCGTTAATTACTTCGGATCTTGAGCCTATGTTGCATTGGTAAGTAAGTATGCTAAAAGAGTAGGGTGTTATGACCATTTTGCATGTGTGCTCTTTTTAAGGCACGCCTGCAAAATGGCTTCTCAGCATAAAATCTAATTTGCGTGGCATCATCGAATGTGGTCCATTGTGCTGCAGCGGCATAAATCTTAAGCTCATCATTATGACTAAATCCTTTTAAATGCAACAACAATGCAGGCCTTTCTTTACTGCGCGCCCCGTGCCACCCACACATACTCACACACGCACAAAAGGGGAGTGAGACACAGCAAGGGCAAAGGAAAAATGCCATAAATACTAAAAAAAAATTTTAATATGACATTCAGTCAGATGCCACCCAGTCTCCCGTTCCCCCGTTCCCCCGTTCCCCGTACGGCCCATTGTCTGTAAAATCGCATTTAAACGTGTTATGCAAAAAAAACGCTCAAGTGTTGCTGAGCTAAGGATAATAATGATATCCTTTTTATGCTGCTGCTGCCGGCGAGTGCTCATGTGCGGCTGGCGCAGCGGCGGAGGCGGCACAAAATGTCGTCGAACCTTTTTAGCGGCAATGTGCAAGTGTTGCAGCCAAAGTGCAGAAAGCATAAAATCGCTTAAGCGCGGTCGGCGGGCGAGGAAGGGTGTGGCAAAGGCAGAACTGCTCAAAAAAAGGATAATGCCCAAGCACTTGAGACCCATCACTGCACTTTACGTACGGCTGCCTTCCTCCTATCTGTGTGCTCTGCATGACTGTGTGTGTGTGTATTGTCTAGTGGCACTTTTGTTGCGCTTCTAAGTGGTCATTGAGTTCAACACGCTTTTTGTGTGCATGTGTGTGTGTAACTACATTTTGTGTAAGTGTTACATTTTCCTAATGTATGCAAATTTGTAACGAGCCTTTTTACAATACACATCCATGCATACGTAAGTGTGTGTAATTGTGAATACTATTCACTTTTCCCCGAGCCGCCATTGAAGCTAAATTTATTTCGATCGAAAACTTGGAAACATTTATTAGTGTGCCCACTTTAGCATTGACAATTGGCACTATTATGCGCGGTCGGTATTGCAGCTTGAAGAGCTGAGCTTCTCATGTCCTTAGCTGGAAACCACAATAGCGTGAAGTACTCATAATCCGTTTATGTGTATAAGTTAGAGCACATAAGAGAAGAGCACATGATATTCAAGAGTAAATAAAAATCCGTCATATAGATCTCATCTGTTCCTTTTGGATGCTGTTATTTGATACAAGGATATGAACAGGATCGCGCAAACGTTGCTAGGAACATCCAAAGTTTATTTATATTACTTCGAAATATGGTGTTTAAAAAATAATTCATCCTACAGAAGAGAAGCTTCATGATTAAATAAATTCTGATCACCAAAAAAATCTGAAAAATATTTCATGAAGCTGATTTTCTGGTTTTCCTGAATAATTCTTTTACGTGAGATAAATCAGTGCTTATATCAGTTGCAAAAGCTTTCATACGAAAGCAAAATATATTCGATATATGTACATATATAAAATCTGCCATGTCCAGAACGTTATTTAATGCATCGAAATTTAAAGACTGCACAACTTTTCATATAGATTAACTCCAGTATACCAGCGGACCATACTCAAAAACTATATAATAAGCGATTTGCCAACAGATAATGCTCTAAGACTCAAATAAGCGAGTAAAGCTGAGAGCAGCGAGCGTAATCTGAAGCCTGGTCGCTGTCCAACACAGCCAGACAAGGCATCTCCATAATCAACGGCGGCCACAATCAAAACCAAACTCACGCATCTCTTGCTCCGCTCCGTCCAACTAGCCACACATATACATAGATAGGCGTGCTCACAGATGATATGATTGGATTGACATTGGCTTGGCTTGGCTTGATCTCGTCACAGGACAGCTGGGATCGCAACAAGTACCTAATTGAATTAATTCACCCTAAAAATTGATGTCGCCAAAGATCGTCGCAACTTTTGGTTCAACACAAAAGGACACAAGTTCAATTGCAGACCAATACGCGAACAACAACAATGACAACAACAAGGCATGGCACGGCAGACGACAGCGCAAATAATCACATTGAAATTTTATAAATATATAAATTAAAGTGGTTTCTGCATTTAAATACAGCTTGTCGCAACATTTGCGTGGCACTGATTACAAAGTGTATTTTAATTCGTTCATATTTTTTTTTAAATTTCTTGCTGTTATTGTTGATTGCAAAACCATTTTTAAATATGTACTAATAATTTTAAACGAGCAAGGGCGCTTAAGTAAGGCAGGAGCGTTGTCAGAATTTTGAAAAGGAGGGAATCCAAATGAAAAAATTATTTGTGATGAGTAGAAAAATCTGATTTTTTTCTAGAAAAACCTCTATATTTTATCGACAACGTTATTTACTTTTTTGAAAAATTTGATTTTAAAAAAAATGAAAGAGATTGTCTAAGTACTTATAAGGCAATTTTTATGTTCAGACCATTGTGGAAAAAAAACGCATATCCTTCAGAAGAGAAGACAATATTGCATAAATATCGATTTACGCATCTGTTTATTATATGGCTTCTCGCGAATGTAAAAAAACTTGTGCTCTGTTTCATTACTTCCATATTCGCTACACATGCGTCTTATTTACTTGCTTTTCTGAATAATATCGACAATCTATCGGAAGCAACAACAACAACAACACTTATTAATGACATTTAAAATCAAGGCACTGTGTAAATAAGTTGGAAAAAACGCATTTTCAGCGATTTTGTTTTGAAGACAACACAACAAAAATCGGGGTCAATTGACCTCTCGTACATTTTTAATGACGCTTATCGCCATTTTATTATAAGAAACTCACAGCCTTATCGCTCGCTCCAGTGTTCGGAGCTAATTTCGAAAGTGTAGCCACTATACATATGTATATATAATGAGTGCTCACTCTTATTATGCAGATGGAAAGTTTTCAGCCACGCTTATTTAAAATGGTTCTTACAGCAGATAACGCGCGAAAACCCATAAATTCTCGAACTGTTTAAGATCTTTGATTTACGGAGAACTTCTTATACTTATTCTATAGTTGCGGCTCATTTGAGGCAGTGATATGAACACTGGCACATTGATTATGTCATCCTTTTCTCCGGCATTGTGTAGGTATATATGGAATCACTACAGGTTGGCGTTAAGAAAAAGTCTAGTTTGGCTTTTACATATCTGTAGATATATATTCGTAGATATGTACATATGGCACATATTCTGATGATAATTGGAATGGCAAGATATTGTTGAAGTTTAAATAAAATTTAGCTAAGCATAATTACTAGACTACATACATATGTATATAACTTTTCAATAGTTTTGTCGAAAATACATCAGATTTTTTTGATAAATTCGATTTATATCGTTTTCCATTCATTTTGTTATTTTTGGACAAATATGAAATGAGCAATGGTTTAGATTCTAATGCAAATTCGAATGAATTAAAACATTATGCTTTGTCTCGAAGGATACAAAAACAAACAACAACCCATTGTCGAAGTAAACCCAAACATCAAACACCTTTGTCGGTGCTTCGGCCGAAGCCACAGATGACCGCTGTCCAGCGCGCACACGCACAGACACACAAAAAGCAGATGTCGTCGAATGTGGAACCGCAGCAAGGAACATGCATGTCCTGTGACGGCATATCCTCGCAGCCAACGGAGTTGTTCAGCTTTATTTTTGTGCATATGTGTGTGTTGGCATTGTTTACCTTCAAATTGACTACAAACCATAATTTATCTTTTGAAACGTGCTAAGATTGCTGGTCAGTCTCTCTCTCACACAATGAGCGCTCCGTCAAGGATTATTGATTATGCAAAGTGCCTGCGTTGCTGGGACAAAGACGCTCACCCAAAGACAAGCAAAAAGAAGCACGATGACGAAAAACTGACCATTACGCAAAATTATGAAAAAGGGTTGAAAACAGTTGGCCGCATAGGAAAACTTATTGGCAGCGGCCAAGACATGCAAATGGCCGGACAGCTTCTACCTGAAGCATAAAAACGCTGCTCAAGTTACGCGATGTGCCATGGAACTGTGCGAAGAAAGTATCCCTTTCGTCAAAGCGTGTGTTTTGAGTTATTAGAGAGATAATAGTTTTTGACATTGTCCTTACGCTCAAACGAGGCAGCTTAAAAGGTAAGGTTTCCGAAGCGGTTCAGCGACAATTCTTTCCCTCCTGCTGTTCTTGCTTTCAACTGACCAACTGGACATATGCGCCTCTTGGTGTTAATGGTCATTTTTGCATGGTTAATTATTTTCTCTGTGTGGAAAATGTTGGCGAATGCTGAAAGGGCAAAGAAGTGTGAGAAAGTTCTGCTTAATGATCTCCAGCGAGTGTGAGGCTGTTCCTTGGGCGGATTCATTCAGGGATTCAGGGGTATAGTTTGAAAGGCTGGATGGGAGCGCTGTTGACCACAGCTGATCGATGTTGGAATTTAGTCGGTAATTAATGATTGTTTTGTAAAATATGGGGTGTGAAATTATGGTAAAGTAGATTGATTATGGGTCAACATAAAGTATGGTATGGAATGGTGGGAAACAAATTTAGACAAATTCGAAGGCATATACGAATTTGAAAGCGAGATTTTTTCGGTTACATATCATATAAACTTTTTTGAAATATACAGCTTGAATGAAAATCCGGAAGCAATAAATGTAAATCAAATAACGAATTCGAGTTATCCGAAAGCAAGTTCAAAACACTGCTTGTACTGAAAACACCGCAATGCCGCCTGAACAAGAAACATAAATCTACTATGATGGGAGCATCCGTAGAATGGCTGCCATCATATATCTGCAATACAGTTGTTTCCTTACGCAAATTACATACGTTAATAATAAACCGCTTTTATTCAAATATGAATGTGTTTTTTAACTTTCCACCTTTTATAAACACTTAAAAAGTAAGACGTTGAAAGCTTTTTAGTTGGAGACACTCAAAATTAAGTTTGTATGATTATATTCCTAACAGACCGTTAATGTGGTGTAATTCCAACTCATCTCACTTTCACTTTTCCAAAGGCAAACATAATTACTTTTTTATTCAGATTTGTCGTTGATAGTACGCACACATCTCACCTCAGCGCACCCAATTGACCTCGCTCAGAGCCACTGGCACATATGAACATACACATTATAGGGCGTACGGCTTTCCAGCGTCCATGCGAGACAGCTGTGCAAATGTCAAGAGCGGAAAGTGTCAAAATCATCATTAATAATCGCCTGAACGGTCTTCGGCCTGGCCACTGCCGGCCGGGACCGAGGCTCCCGTGCGCCGCGTGAACAAACACTTTGGCAGCTTGCAAGATGAATCGATGAAAATGCAAAAATTGCCAGGCAGCGTGAAAGAACGCAACTGGACAATGCAGAAGTTGAGTCAATGCAAACAAGCCGATGCGCCGCAGTGAAAGTAAAGTGATTGGCAGGATAACAAAAGTCGCTCGGGTGTGTTTGTGTGAATGTGTGTGCGCTTTATTAAATTGAAAAATTATGATAAATAGCATAATAAAGCCAAAGGAGTGTAGCAATAAAAACGCTGGCAAAGGCAAAGAGTCTTAATATCCTTATAAAGTGTGTCTTTGTCTTTGCGCACGCAAACAGGCACACCAACAGAATTGTGACCATCTACAATGATATCATCAGATACAGAGATGTTGCACAGTGGTTAAAGAGCGGAGATAAAACGATTTTTTTTGGCAGATCTTAAAGTGCTTCCCAACAGAAAATGCCGGGGATTATTGAGGTATTTTCTATATGTCCTGAGAGCGCTTGTCATTGCATCATGTGACAGTTACTACATTATATGGAGGAAACTTTAATTTAAATTTTAAATACTTCAACTGTTTCTTACAGAAATGCAACAATTTTACACCAAATTAGCTAATTCTAATAATCTGTCCGCACATTTATGAAAACTTTTTAAAATATCTTTTACTCTCCTCTGTACTAAAATTCAGCAAATCAGAGAAAAGAAGAAAAATATTATTTAAAATATGGGCGTAGGACGCGGTGTGTTCACAGACGTTGTTCGTCTTGTAGCAAAAAATGGAGCCCTACAACGGTTTTAGCTAGTCTTGGCTACCTTTCGTATAAACTGCAACCACTGTGCGACAGCGACGCGTCCATCGTCTTGAGATCGTTGCATATCCTTGTTGCCCCGAACGCAGCCGAAACAAAAGGTGCAAGAAAGGGTTGCGCCGCGGATTTATTTACACAGAGCCAATTCACACACACAGCCTAGCGTATACAATGCCTTGAGTATGCATGAAACAAAAAGAAATCCTTTCGCCACGGGATATCATTTACGATTTGTGTGCAAACGAATTTGCAACGCAAAACACCAGCGAACAAGAGTGCGGTATGTCCTGCTGTCAGTGGACGGTTGGTTGAGTGCAGCCTCTTACTTACTGCCCGCTCCCGCCGTCCGCAGGAGTCCTGTCGTGAAACGGGTTAGCCGCTCACTATTAAAGGGATTCACGCAAGGATATTGCCGTTGCACGTGAGGACTTTGCTGTTTATCTGGCCGGCAATAGTTCACATAAGCTTATCTGTATTTGCTGCACGCGGTGAAGGATATGCAGGCGCAGAAGGAGAGTGTGTATTTGCAAAATATTTGCAATGAAAGCAGGACTCCAATATGCAAAACAAAAAGGGTTCACTCCATGTTGACAAATGTCGTTGGAACTTTCGCTTTCAAAGACATATCCGCACAAACACATGCACATAAACAACATAAGCACATCAAGAGCTTTGCTGTGTAATGCCGCACACTCGCTGCCAAGTTGCAAGCCGAAAGGATATTACCGACCTACCGAGCAGATCCTTAGTGCTTAGTTAAATTGCGAATTTTTAAGATTTGCAAAATATTCCACTGATTCCAGGGATGTTTTGAGATGCCCACCAAAACAGATGAACTGTTTCGCGTTAATATGTCAATAATTCGGGACATGACTCTTGCAAATTCAATTCGTTCCAAGTTATTTCCAACTGCTTTTACTGATCTATCTTATGGCCAAACATGTTGCGTGAAAAGAAAACCCAATTGAAGTCCAATGCTGAAAGAAACAATGTTTGAAAAGCCTTCCAAAATAGCAAATTAATTGCTTTTAGGAGCTTATAAGCTTTCACGAGTGTTTGCTAATAAACTGCACAATTTTCGAAAAGTTAAAAAAGTGGGAACTCTTTTCAGTTTGATTTTGGAAAATTACGTTGGAAAATGTCTAGCAATTCCCATGCAATTAAAAATTCAAAAATGTTCCCATATAAATTTTCTCCCCTGCATCCTGTTGTACACTACTAAGTATCCTGTCGCAGGAAGTGATCTTTTGATCCGGAAACAATAAAATTATGTCCACGAAACACCGAGCGACACGACAGAAAGTTGAAATCTGTGTTTGAGTAGAATTATCACACGTAGAGCAAAACAAATATTTTCCAAAACTGAAATGCACCACCTGCGATACTTCCCCTCTACTAGTCACAAGGAAACAGAAAGTGCATCGTGCAGGGGTAGTGCCGACACAGACACGCAGGAGTAATGAACAATGCAAGGGAAGTTAGTGGCAGCAACGATTAAGAAATGTTTAAAAAATACGTAAACTACAATTTATTTTTTTAAACAGCTCTCAAGACAATACCAATTTAATTGTATGGGGAGAAAATGGGCGCGAAGCTAATGTGCAGGTGCATGCGAGCAGGGCTTGCAGGTTTGTCGTCCAAGTATAATGAGTAGGTATTTGGGTTCTTAAGTTAGCAAGTACAGGAGCGTGCTCTCTGTGAGAGGCGGAAATAAGAAAAATTCGAATGATTTTTACTTATTTTCAGAGGAAATAGTTTTGGATATTATGTAGTTAAGAGTCGATGAAGTGTTTTGAAATTAAAATGAAATTAAAGTGTTTTGAAATTAATCTGACTTACACCCAATGAGAGAAAGATTTTATTCAAGTTATTAATATTTCCAAGAAAATTAAAGAATTATGAGCCAGATATACACAGTTAATTGAATAAAGATTGAAAGATATACATACATAAATATATAGAAGGTAACGAACTCGAATTCACATGCTCCACAATTTTCAGAGTATATAATGATTTACCGTCAGATATTTTTTATATTTTCCATACATATATAAAATGTACAATACTTAAAAATTGTTTATAGATTTTTCTGGAGCCGACCGTACTCGAAACCCTATAAGCTCTTACCCCGCAACAAAGCAGTTCCCTAATCCTTCTCTTATATACAACTGAAACCAATAAAACTCCGCGAAGGTGATACATTTGCTGCAACACCTTCATCAAACACTCCGAAATCTGAAATCTACACGGGAAGTGATAGAAGAAAGCGCTAATTTTACGACACGGTAGTGGCTCATATTTCCCCACTCGAAATCCAAGCTGACAAAACAAAACAGACGGAACCACAATGCCAAAGAAAGGGGGAAAAGACGAACACGCAACTAAGTCGAGACATGTCAAATGGATTGTGACAAAAGCGTTGCGCATTTTATGGGAATTTATGTGCGTCAACAGTGATTAAGAAGCATTTAAAGAGTACATCCGCTCTCGGGCGCCTTGGAACCGACAACTTTTGTTTGAATATGTTTTGACGCATAGTACTTCAATTCGAAAAACTCTAAATTATTTTTTACAGAAGTTGGAAATATTTTGGTGTGTTTTAGCTTGTCCCATAGTTTCCAAAACTTGTAGTTCATTACCTCGTGCCTTCCTTTCATAACTGCGATGTCAAAGGATAGGGTACACCTGCGAGTGCCAGCTGAGCAATAAAATCACTGACCGCAGCACATGTCAGTTAAACCACAGAGCTGCTTTCAGAGGCAGTGGTCCGTTTCTTCCGCACTCCAAGCGCAGTGTGCCAAAAGTGCAGTGCTGCGGTTATGCGCAGGTCCTTTCTTCCGGGCGCTCAAATGCCGAGCCACTCAGGCATTCCACACACACAAGCGCAAACAGAGGTTGCGCCTGCGCGGCGTCCTTTTGTGCGGCACTTCTTACTTCCTGCTTTTGTTTGTTGTCTCTTTGTGTTTGTGCAATTGAAACTGCAAGTGTCCTTTTGAATGTGATTTTCCCGGGTATTAATTACAACAATTAATTCTACAAACATGAACCCAGCAAAACCGCAACATGTGCCTGCCATAAATAATTGCAGACAAGGTGCACTGATTTTTTTGTCCTTTTCCCAAAAATTGCATTTGTAATTGATATATAATATGTATGCCAAAATATTCAGTAGGTTGAAATACATGCATATATCCTTCAGTAAGATTCAGTTTGTTATAAACAGAAATCAGTAACTATGTGGATTTGAAATCAAAGTCATACCTGGAAGCGCACTTCCCATACAAATGGAAACCAACATCCAAATACACAAAATTTCAAGCATACAATCTGTAGTTTTTTCTTAATTACCTATATGCGAATCCGCAAATACGGACATATAATGAAAAGCAAGGCAAGCATTCATCTAGAAGAATATTAGCTTTCGAACGTCCTCATTCTATTTCTAAACTCTTCGATTTGGTTCCAGATTCATTTTCAAATGCCATATATTTTATGTTCATATTCACGAGCTCAGAGATTCCATCATCACTGAAAGACTTGGTTCCAACTGAAGCATACTCAGTCCTGTTTTCTTCTTTTCAAAGACTACTGAAATTATTTTTTCTTAAACAACGCTCGCTCCCCTCGCTCCGTCAATCACCACGTGTAATGCGATATGCGTAGATGCCACAAAATACTAATTAAGCATAAATCGTCTAATTTTCAACTGTTTCAAAAATCTTTACACTTTTTCTATGCATATGTTCGAGTATGTGCGTGTGTGAGTGCCCAAATTTCACATCCTAAAAATAATCTACGCCGCCGCCACAATTGCGCACGTAAACAGCGCGCATACATCATCAACACGCTCGAACAAATTGTGGGAAAATCTGTGAAACTCTGCTCAAAAATCTGTTTCAAATTCAAATTGGAATGAGTGAGCGGAGTCCCTCAGGATGCAGTACCGCAAAACAATTGGAGCTGGCATTCTCGCGGTGTTCAAATTACCGCAATATGCATGCAGGCGCAGCTCGGCGCAGTTGTTGGAAATTGATTTTCTCCGCAGCATTTTTAATATCCTTGAGAAAATTGGAGCGCGCATTTTATTCTGCTAAGGATTATGATTTTTCCTGTTTTACATGTACGTATGTGGCTTTATAAAGAAGCAGCAGCAAAGAAATATCTTGTAAACAAATATTTTCTTTTATGGCAGGAACAAGGATTTACTCTGGACAGTGTTTTGAGCGCATATCCGGCGAGGCATGCGTAGACATGCAATTCTGCGATATGAATGGGACAGGTGGCTACGGAGTTGGGCCTTTTTAGGTCAGGTGTGACAACGGAAGTACACTCTGCATGTCCAAATGGAAACAAGGAGAGAACTCTTGGGTATGTCCTACTGGAGATAAGTTCAAGAAGGGAATCTGCCTTCATGTTGACTGCTTTTACTCCATATCTAACTGATGCAGGACCCTCATATACACACAATTTTTTTTTCTAAACCCCTTAACCTACCTCGCTCACATAGCATCTCATTGATCTTCGTCTTCGACCCCTTTCGAATCATTGAGATATGCGAAGGATCGCCCTCAAAGTCAACTGAGAATGAGTAAAATGGGGTAAATAGTGCCGCAAATAACAGCCCATTTTTGAGCCAACAGTTTAAGGGGTTCAAGATTCGATTCAAGCAGCATCCGCCGCTGAAACGCGGCCAGCTCAAAGATGCGCACGCTTGGTTAGTGGGGGGTCAGTTGTCATGACCCTTGTGCCAGTACACACACATTCACATACAAAGAAGCTGTGGCAATGATCGTCGTGGTAAGTTTAACCCCTTTTTCTGTGCGCAAGGTCTGCAGAATTGCGTTCATTGTTTGTTTTTATTTTTTTAATTCTTGTATGACGTTTCCACTGCAACGCGGCAAACAGGCCAAAATGTCAAAGCCAAATGTCAATTCATTAGTTTCAGCCGCTATGTCGGCTGCTTTTAAGCTTAATTGTCGTTTAAATTCGAGTTGCTTAAATAAACTAATTACGTTTTGATTTTCACAACAGTTGCGTCAATGCAAAATGCACCAGCGCTCTTATGAGTGCCGATCGTGAGTGATCTTCATTGATCGCGCGCGGTTGACAGCATGTCCGTCCCTCTATGTGTCGATCTGACGGTCGGTCTGTCTGTAGCCAGTGTTCTTATTGCACGGTTTGCGCATTCAATTAGCATTTCAACGGGGCGCTGCTTGGGTGGTCCTCCGGTCCTATGTTCCTTCAGATCTCGCCGTTCTGCAGCGGCGGCTTCAAGCACTTACAGCACTTCCAGCTTAAGCGCGTAATCAGTATATTTTATGTGGTAAGTGAATGAGAGTGGAAATTTTAATTGTGCTCTGGCTAATTAAGCAATTGATTTGGAATTGATAAAGCAATAATTAATCAGTTCAAAGAGCTTGAGAGCGTGGGAATAAATAGTGAGAGAAAATCATTTTCTCACAAAAAGCCGCAATATCTACAAAAGAGCTTTGAAAAAAATTTTAAAAGCTGCCTAAAGGTCAAAGTTCAAATTAGTGCTACTTATGCAGATATTTTTGAATTGAAAATCTAGTTTTACAGATTTTTAATTATTTTTTCCTTTCACATTTTTATGTCGGAATTCTAGTTTGATTGCAATTTCAGCAATTTCCTGAGAAGTTTTCGGTCATTTTGACCTTTGACACTGACGCATCCACACATATGGACAACCCTGCCAGCCCAGCCCAGTCAGCATGGGTATCTATCCCATATGCGTACGCATTGCAGAGTTATGTGCCACCCTGAAATACCTCTGCCTCACACGCTTTGACCTCGCCATTGGCACTAGCACTGCTGTCCATTTCCTCTACACAATCAACGCATTTACGGCTACCTCGTACATGTATGTAGTATATACGTATACTTCCTGTTGCTAGTCACTTTCGTTACCGGTTTTGGTCCGCCTTGTGTATGCCTTAATCGCCGCCGCACAGTACCAGTTTAGACCAAGATTTCCGCGTGCCTTTTGCAAAAGTATAAACATTTTTTGGGGAGTTTAACTGGTTTCGTGCTTGGCCGGCCTTTGCCGGCTTCTGCTACTGTGCAACCAATGCTTCCAGCTCTAACGCGGACTTAACCTTTCTGACCTCGTGCGAAACCGTCCAAGTACACGTTCGAAGGTAAGAAATTGTAAGAATTCTTCCTTATTGTAGCCAGCCGAAAGAACGGCAATTCCCTGCGAGTTTTTCCTTTTGCTTGTCGTTTTTTGTTCTGCCACAATTTGCCAAATCGTAAAAATATTTTAACTGTTATAGGTCGTGCTCATTTGCATACCTGTCTGTGCTGTGCGTAGAGCTGTGTGTCTGTGAGCGCACTTTGAGCTGCGTCCGGTGCAGTTGGTGGTGCAATTTGTCCGAATGGCGCTAAAATTCGCTGTTAAAGACGAAGCAACTAAGCTTAAACGATCGTAAATCTTGGATATTAGTTACAGTGCGAACGCTCTACAAACTCTTCATAGCGCGGTCTGGCAAGGGCCGTGAAGACAGGGAGAAGAATATGGTCTGCAGACCCCTACACAAAGTCTGCAATAGTCTAGAATATTCGCGTATATTTACGAGGCTTTCCACGATGTTCACCGAGATTGTAAACAAGTGAAGCAGAAAGTTTATCTAAAATAGCTACTAAGTATTTTAAGACTTCCTTGCAGTGGTTCCCCTACTAGACTTTTATTCTAACTACGTCAATGTAAGCCATGTGCAAAGATAAATTAAAGTTATTTGGAGACCATACGCAGAAATATTGCATACAGGAGCAAATAGTCAATGCCCATGGGCCAGTCGTTCACGTCGCAGTCGATTTTGACTTGTAGAGGGCGATCGTAAGTCTAAAAATAACATTTTTCCATATGTATGAATTTTTTCTTTATTTCATACAATATTTTCGATAAGTGTAGCAAATATTTGCACTTAATTGAAGTAGAAAATGGGCAGTGGTGAATTGATATAAACGCAAATTATTCCTTACTTAAAATGCTGTTAAAATGTAACGTGGACGACTTTTATTAGCGTGGCTTCCGTTGACTCTGGGAAGGCGCAAAGGAAGTAGTGTCATTTTGAATGTCATTTTGAAAAAACGCATTTGGCCCGTTTGTATTTAAATAGCCAGCGAAATCGTATGCATGCAATCAACACGAAATCGAGAATGCCCAGTAAGGGACGTGTGAGGGACGGATGAGTGCTGCATTTAAAACATATCACAGGAAATTGTTAAGCGCTCGATATCGTGCGGTATTCGGTTACGCGCTACAACAAATCGCACTTATGTAAATTATGCACTCAACAGTTAACGTTCTGGAGAAGGGGGAAAATGGCACGTTGGCTTTGACAATTTATGAGTTTAGTTGTTGTGTTGCATGTTGGTAGTACTTTTGTCTTATACCCACAGCAATTGCAAGTCAGTATTTATTTCCATTCTCTTCGTTTTCCACTCCATTTTATTTCATTTCATTTCGTTTGTTTGCAGTACTTTGATTTAATTCGATGTGATTTAACTACTTCCTTCTATTCTCTTTTTACATATTTGTTTTGATTTGTATTTATGTTATATTATTTTATTTAAAAAAATGTATATATGTAAATATAATTGGAATTTTTCGCTGGATTGTGATTTTGTTAAGCCAAACTATGTAGAATCATAACGTTTTACTTTAATTACGAATGCATTCAGCAATACAAGAATACAGTCTCTTTATAACAACACCTCAGCGTGTTGACTAAAAACGCTATGACCCGAATGCAGTTCTTTACTTTCTGCTAATATTTGTTTTCATGCACTTTTGGAAAAGAATCTATTTACTTTTTTACCGCGTTACGCATACTCGCACTTCCTCTGCGGCTTCAGATTGTGTGGGGTGGGTGCATTAGAATGATTTCATTCATTAAAACTATAGAAAGCATTTTTGATAGCAGCAGCAAATGCACCTTCATGAAAACATCTTAAATCTTTATCTGTATTTAGAAAAGATGCACCAGAATGTTGCCGCTAAGTGTAAATACAGTGTAGCGTTATCTGACTACACTATGAGATAAAAAAGTACTTCAGAAAGCAATGTGGAATAATGCGTAAATGTGATAAATAGAAATGTGAGCTAGATGTTGTGCTCAAGGTGGCCCCTCGCTTTGGACCGATGTCTAAAGTCTGTCTGAAAGAGCAAACTTAGCTCTTCTAATACAATATAGAAATAAATACATACAATCTTGGGGCATCCGATTTACACAATCACCTTTGTAGGAAGTGGAATGGACAAGCAGATCATCATATGGGAGTAGAGCAAGTTCTTAACCCCTTCAGAGCTTTTGTAATCAATTTACATCTCGGCCTATGATTTGCTATTGAATGTTTACTGCAAGGCTAGAAAAATTACAACTCAATCCAAACTATTAAAAATCCTTTGCAATGACTGTATAGATCAAGTTCCAGTCGTACATTGTCATCATATCATTTTGGAAAAAATTTTACATTTCATTCAGTAGAATTGTAAGAAATAAAATTAGCGAAAAGGGAACCGAAACCGATCTGGTTCAGTAACCTCAAATAAATAAATGTGTATTTTAGTCAGTTGGAATCCAGTATTCTGTATTGCAGCAACTGCACTATCTTTTGAATATTTGATCTCCGACACCCCGTTATACAAATAATATAAACAAACAGTCTTGCTGTAGAAATCTCGTTATTTGATTAATTGAATTTTGTGCTATTATGTAAAACTCAGTTGATTTAGAAATCTAATTACTTTAATCAGATGTCACCCGGAATTCAGCAGTTAGCTAATGGGTAATTCCCATGTATCGGAAAAAAGAATAACGGCACTAACAACAAACTTTTTGTGGCTTTCCACAGTTCCAGAGACGTACTTCCACATATCTGCTCCTATATAAGCATTCAATAACAGCAAATTAAATGTTGCATTACCAACACGATTGACTTACATTCCTACACCCTTTCGCACCCTTACTCAAAATATAAATACCGGGAATCGCATTACGTCATTACCTGCATTGATTGTTTGCGGTTTCTTTCTAAACTACCTTTGAATGTGATTGATTTCAAGGCTGTTAAAATACACATTTTATTGGTAATACGATGCCTTGTTATCGAACACCGCTACTCCCTACTAACAAGTAGGAAAGGGTGAAATTACAGGCACTTCCGGACAACAGAGCACATTTTTGGAGGGTAGTTAATTTTCTCGGCTCGGCGTACCTGTCTGACCAATAATATTTAATAACAATTTGTATCGAATATGAGAATTATTATCGCACCATAATTGATATATTCTGGTATGGTGCAAAGTGTTGCTGTTGTTGTTGGTGTGACATGCCAAGCAGTCAAAATAAAATCAATTTTGTGTGAAATGCATTTTCGTAAGGGTTGCGTGTAAAGCCTTTGCCGCTCGAAGTATTCTGAAAAGCGCTCTCAGAAGAGTTCACATGATTTATGGGAAAATTTTATTGCCAACAAAATAATCTCGTGTTCATGCTTGTTGTTCGAATAAAAATTTGGAATGCCTTTAAAATACGATTGCTTATCTGCAACTCAGTTTTACGGCATTTTTTCCTGAAGATAATGCAGATTTTGCTTCTATTTCAATCTATTGATAAAGGTATATGGTACGTTGAATTACTTCTTTAAAATAAAAAAATTTACTAAAACTGACATAAATTAAATTTTGAATCTTTTAAACCATAACAAACTTTTAAAAAATTTACTTTTACGCCTCCGAATTTCACATTTATTACTTCTTTTAATTTTCATAGATAAGCATTCATTTCTTTTGGTTTTCTTATCAGCTCGAATGTGTTTATGAGTGCCCAACTTCAACTGATAATACAAAATGCTTGCATCATAAATAAATCAACAAACTGCTGTATACGCCGAAAGGATAAAGGATTTACATGCCGGGGAAAATGCTCACATGCTTCGGTCATCGCTTGTAATTTGAGTTCTTTTAGTCTCGAAGAGAGGCTGCTCTTAGTACAAGTCAGTGACATTCACCAATGAGTAGAAGTAAATAAAATTTCAAGCTGAAAAAACTGAAGTCACTGGTGAACCTTAGTAAAACTTTCCGAAAATATTTCTTTATTCACATCACTTCTGAAACACACAGGAATTCCACATACTTCCTGCATTCAATTCTCACGGAAATCATTTTTCGGTAAAGCAACACAAATCCACGCAATATGCCTTTTAGTCTCTCTCTCCACGCAATTACGGTGCGATAATCAATTTGAATATTTTTTTTGAATAATTTTTTGTCAAGCCAGGAATTTAAAGCACTTCATATGAACGCATTCATTGAGGAATTGTCTGTACAGCATCCTGGTGCACACATTACAGCAGTCACTTTTTCCAGATGTTAGTCGTTCTACTTATTTTTCTTGAGCTACTTACAAAAAAACTGTCACACTGTACGCGTTTAAATATTCTCGCTTGAGTTGCGTGCTCCTTGTTTTCTCACACTCCTCAACTAATTGGCGTTTTCTTGTATTTTCGGTGTAGAGTTTTTAGTATTTTTGTTATGTTTTTGGTGGTTGAAAATCCTGAAAAACTATTTTCCGGTCATCGGTTTTATGACATCGCCCACGCACACTTACGTACCATACATGAAATTTTCGTTGCGAGTTGGAGAAAATTTTCTAAATTTTGCACCAATAAACTAGGTACATACCCATGAATATACATTTACACTCTTTACTGATCGCGCACTACATTTAAGTGTTCAAGTTCGAGCTCACAAATGATAACTAATATTTTTTTAAATAATATACGGATCTGATAACATTATTCAACATAGATTTAATGGTCTGAAATACTGGCCGGTTCTCAAGTTATTTTGAGCTTCAGTTACAAAATCTCTTATTGGTTTTATCAGCTTGTAATCTTAGTAAAACCCTTATGTGTGTCCAAACATTGGAACCCTCCATTCCTCATGCTTGAGTTAGCAACACATGCCTTCACTCTAATAGCACTCAAGATGACATAAGCCTCGCCGGAAACAAACAATTCGTTTACAATTTGTGATTTGTTGTACTTTGCGGTGGCTAATGAGCGTGGGAGCCAATCTACATATTATTTAGAATCCTACTATTTATATCCGCATTGGTCTTTCGAGAGGTTGTAGGCTCTCATATATATTAAATAGTTCAACTAATTTGAGCTACAGTGTGCTGTGATATTCATAAAAGCGATTGATTATATGTCTGTTTCTTTTTTGGATCTGGCGGATGGAGGGAAATCGCAAAGGAACTTGGATTTGAGTGAAAGTATTCAATACTTGATTTTATGCTTTTATATCTCTGAAACTGCATACAAATTTGAAAACCTCATTCAATCATTATCAAGTCCAACTTTGATTTATGGCTTCGCATACGAAACGTATTAACAGCTGCCTCGATGCCTTTTTCTTTTGAGACGACGCTTTTTGCTCATCGATAGAAACATCAATTCCAACTCCAGCTCATTCATTACTTCATGAAACGCCAACCTTGGCTGCTCACCTTTATTTCGGCAGTTTCGGTGACATGTCACCAACAGAGTGCACAATAAAGCAATTTAACGCCCACAAAATGACCATGAAATTGTTTTCGGAAGTTCAGATGCCAGAAAAACTATGTACAACCGATAGCAAGGAGTCGCAGGAGCAGAAACCAAAACAGCATAGAATCATTGTTAATAAATTTACCAAGCGACAATGTGGAAGTGTAAGAGGTGGTCACCAGATAGTAAAAAACCAGAGCACAGCCTAAAATAGTTGTCTCTGCCATAAGACATAAGGCACAAGGCAGGAACTATGCCTTTAAATGACACAATATGGGCCACATAAAAGGCTAAAATGCCCATAAATATGGTCAATTCGGTTCGGACTGGGCAGAGAATATGCTATCGAGAGAGAAAATGTGCTCTGACTTGGGCACTTTCTGCACAGTAGCAGTAGCCACCAAAGAACAGCCCGACAGAGCGAAGAATGTGTAATGTCCTTTCAACGGCACACAAATCACTGTATTGAAATGTAATTTTTGCAGTCAAAGGAAAACAATGTCGGAAGTGAGCCAAAGCACATTACCGCATTTGTAGGTGTTGGCCTTACACAGCCCACCGGGCCGCTGCACAGACGAACAGGAACGTGGAAACAATGCGCCCAATGGTGACCGGAGTAACACCTTCAACACATGCAACCCGCACCTTGTTGTACTGCTATTCAGTCCAGTCATTGTTTGACAAAAGAACAACAACAACAATAAAAGCAAGCAACGAAGGCCTTAAACTATTTCGTATTAGTACTGAGCAAGGTAAGCAGGCTCAACGGTTGTTGGCACATGTCCTTTTACGGTTTCGCATATTGCGCCTTTGTTTTAGAATGCTAGCTGTGTGTAGGTAAGTATATGCGAATGTGTGTGTGGGTGCTTAGTTCTTACGGCGGCACTCTCCCCTGAGGAGCATGTCAAAAGTGGTTGTTTGCTTTACCTTTCCGAGCTGCCTTTTTGCAGATGTCACCGTCTGACTACTTTGGTAGCTAATAGGATAATTGCTGTGATTTTTTATGGCAAGCACATATAGAAAAGTCGTCGTGTTGTGTAACACACAATGAGCATTGGAAAGGAAAGAGAAAGTGCTTCAAAATTTAATTAAAAAATTATTTTTTAAACACAGTTTCGATTTCATACACAATTATTATAGAAAAGAAGGGCAAAGAGTTGGCTCATCATTTCAGAATATCAATTATAACGATTAACCTTTGGTAATAAATTGCTCATCTTGATTGATATCTTAACTAATTCTGCAAGTTTCTGATGAATATCTCCAACCGTTTTTTCACAATACTCTCTGAAAACAAGTTGCATATTTCCGAGCTACTTTTGAAGATCCATATAAATGGTTTGAAAGAAACTTTCTTTCTTTATTTCTTAAGAATTTCATATTCTTTCCACTGTACGTCTAATTTTAGTTGAAATAGTTAGGCGATCTGTGTACGCGAATGAAAACGTACATAGCATTCATTTCGATTTGTGAGTAACATTCAAAAAATGCCACATGCTAGTTATATGATACCTCAAAAGCTATCCATTTCAATCCTACTGTGCTGTTCTCCTTGTTCTCCTGTTCTCTGCTCTTCGAGTCTCTTTACCCTTGCAAATATGTATGTCATCCCAGGCACGCGGTTAGATAACAGCAGCCATACGAGTAGAATTTCTCTTCTTCTACTTTAGCCCAATTTTTTATTAGTCTACAATTTGATTTTGATTGCATTATTAGCGAAGTAGAAACTTTTTGACATCGTCAGCAACCAGCAAAAAATGTCAGCGAAAAACGCACGGGGTAAGATTGCGATCTGCCACATTGTGCGGCAGGGTAATATGATGCCGCCGCATATTGTCCGACTTACCTCGGCGTAATTGTCAACTATTAAAGTGATACATGACATTGCGGCGGCAAGAAAGTGTTACAGTTGCGGAACACCCCTTCGGCATTTCCAGACCGGCTTGGTATCCAGATTGTGGCTTGTGGCAGCATCCCTTGCCGAAAGTGTCGCGATAACATTTGATGCTTAGACTGCAATCGAGCAGAGGAAGAGATTTCATTTGCCGGCTTGCGGCACTCGAAGCCAATTAGTGGCATTGCGTGCAGCAAAGTAATTAAAATTACTAGCACTCGGGCCATGAAAAGCACCTGTGACAATTAATGTTTAAGGCACTGCGAATGGAAGCAACTTTGGCGGAAAGTCAAATAAATTGAATTGCAAAATTAGTGATTACGAAACCGAATTTGTAAATTTATTTATAAAAAGACGAAGAATAAAAAAGTTACTATCTTCGAGGTAATTATAAAAAGCGCCAGGTAAAGGGGATTTTAATTTAGATTTTAATTGGATAAGTCATTGAAAGGAAAAACTTTATTCATATTTTTGTGATTAAATATATTAATATTATAGTCGAATTTGAAAATAATTTCCTACTGTAAATTTACATTACACACTAAATTATTTGACTTAATCTTTTCAGCTAAAACACGTAATGATCTAACCTGAAAATGTAATCTAAAGTAAATTACGCTGCAATGTTAATGAAGTAGCTCACAGATTTCTAAGCTGAATACACATCCATTACTTCAATTCAATTATGTACTTGGAAAAATTTCAACAGAAATTAGTAGTATTCACAATAGGTTCATCGTGCTATCTATGCACTAAGTATCTCTTGACCAGCTGACCACATTCTAAGTAGAAGCAAATAAAAACCGTTAGCTCATTAACATAGAAAGTTCATAACATGTCATAAATATTAACCCTTCAACTCTTACGCTAAAGCCATGTTGGTCACACAGCTTCCCCTTGTACGCCAAACAACTTGGTCAAATGTCAGTTAAAATTTTAAAAAAGTTCATGTGAACTGGATTGCACTTTTACGGCATTTTCCAGCGGAAATTAGGATTTAACTGTCAGTTACCCTGATCAACTCAAAATAGAGGGGCATACAGCATCCAGAGGGATGCAGAAGTAAAGTTGTTTCACAAGTTTGTCAAACAATTAAGATCACTCAAATTGTTTCATTTGTTCTACGCTGGAAAATGTCAATCAAGTTGGCATTATAAAAGGCGCGAATTTGTGCTAATTCCAAAAGTAGGTATGAATTTAATAATTGTAAACGTGACAACTGACAATGCACAATCGTAAGGGGGGAAACAAAAAATATAAACAACCAATAATAAGGTTCAGGAAATTTCTTTGGTAGGGAAAATGTAGGCAATGACTTGTACAAACTTTCAGCCCTCATTGAACGAAGGAACCAATGGAACACATAATGTGTAGTGTAGAGAAGTTACAGTTTCAAATTCCTTTGCCAAGTCAGTTACACCAAAAACAAAAGTATCGTTTACCTTACCCCTAAGTTGTGAAATTAGTCTTGCTCTTGTACTGAAATAAATACCAAAATATAAATAGCTTTCAAAAACGTCAATATCTGAGCTGATATCAAAAACTGAAGCATAGCATATAATATGTACTTCGTATGTTTCCACAACTCGTATTTCCTACGTCTCTCTCTCTCTCTCTGCCAGTCTTTTTCAAGAATTTTTTTCCCATGTTCCCTAATTCAACCCCATACCTTCAACATTATTAAATCTTTAGGCATTTCGTTTCAAACCATAATCCCAACTAAAAATCTACAAAATTTAATTATTTCTTACCCAAAAAATTAAGATTTATTCCTTACATTTTTCGTTAGAAATAGACAAAATCTTGCCCTATTTTCAATTGTCATGCCATTCATTTTGTATACCCATGATATGCAAATTGTTCGTAGTGTACAACATCTTGAGGTCATCTAAGGTCAGTACCGGTCTTTTGCGTCTTACAAGCTGTATACTACTCACACATGCACATATGTTTCGGTTAGTTTTGTGACTGCAGAAGGGTGCTTTTCCTGCTGTACCCGGCATGTTATGTGCACGCAAGGAGTAGCTGCTCCAGCTGTCCAAGAGATTTCTGCACTGCAAGATTTTTCATTCGAAAATCATAAAATGAAATCGCAATTTTTGATTATTATGCGTGACAGCTATAAAAACAAGCAAGCGTGTTTGTCAAAAGCGGAAAGAAAAATACAACAGATAGGTGCATATGTCCTTATATTGATGTAGATACCTACGATTGGAATGCACAATATTGAATACGCACGGTTGAAATGGTTATCCGATATTCGTATTCTTTGGTGCTCGTGCTTTCATTAAAATACACGATGTTGGGTATTTAGTTGAGGAAAAAAATGTTTGGATTATAAATAAAAAGTAGTCCTTATCAATAAGCGATGAGAAATGAGATGATATGAGAAATGTGAGCGCAGTCTAAAAAAGCAATGGCGATTTTATAACTTAGAAATGCCGATGTCGACAAGTGTAATTCACTTCTTATAAATGAAAATACATTTTTCCAAGATTTTCGAGGGAAAGTGACTAGTACTAAAATTAGTAGGTATAAAGCGTAGCATGGAGTAGGTACTCAAGAGTATCGACCTTGTGCAGCACTAATAGATTGTTGAGTGTGCCCTTCAGCTGCATAAAAAGTTGGCAAACATTTGCAGTCAACACTCACACATGCAATCATGCACTCTCATTGGGACAACTCGCAGATGTCCTTTTTAATCAATAAAAGTGAAAATGGTCAATTTAGCTACCGGCAACTGGCAACTGGAAGCCGATATGCGTCTATGGCCACACTCACAGCTCGTACTTGCCTCAATGCAATTAACACCGTTCTTGAGCAGCTCAAGTCACTGCACTCTGCTGGTTTTATGATGCGTGTCAAAAGTCAGCAGACAAAAGGCAGACGCAGTCGACAGCAGAGCCGCCAGAAGTATGTCATAATTTAACGTTTTGCTTTGGACGCTTATACTCACAATGCATGATTTCGGCTTAATTTAATTGTATTTCTGCATTTTCCTTGCTCCAGTTGCTTGTGTGAGGGCTGCGAAATTTTATTTATGAGCAAGTGTGATAATCATAGAAATAAGTTTTATGTTTGCTTTGGTCGCACAGATGTAGAGATATATGCATTTATGACGTCTCACGCTTACGGCCTTACCGTATAAATCACCGTGATCGAACGCAACGCGAACACGAAGCCAACGCCGGGATCAAAAAACGGCATTTTGTAAATCACGGCGTAATTGCGTTCGTTGTCTTACGGCATCACTTGAGCTGTCAAGTTCTTACGAAAAAGAGTTGTATTTTTCTTAATTTATCAGCCAAATACAAAACACACAAAATTTGCTGCATCCATTGCATACCTCCCATAGCCTAGTGGTTAGAGCGTTCGACTAGCACGCGAGAAGTTGCGAGTTCAACCCTCAACCGCGATGCATTTGTTTTTTTTTTGTGATTTCGATCCTCAACTGCAGTGCTAGTATTTTCTTTTTTTTGTACTTTTTTCCTTAGTATTTGTCTTTAAAAAGTACTGCAATACTTATTATTTGCTTCTGCAGATTACCACAAATCAATTTTCACTCGAAATTACCAAAAATTTTGCGTTTAAAAAACTGAACGCGAGCACAAACCCAAGTGAACGATTTGACAGTTCAAGTGAGTGAATGCGCCGCGTTGCGTTTTACGCGGTACCGATTTTCATATGAAACTACGTAAGACAACGCGAGCAGTCACCGAGTGAGGTGATGCGTTTTACAAAATACCAAATTAGTGAACGCAGGGTGAAGTGAGGCGTTGGGATTTACAAAATAAGCACCTTTTAATTAGAGTGCTGGCTGACAGGCGTGGCTGGGTGCATTCAAAGGATCATCCAAATTTAATTCGAATTCTATATTAATAACACTAAATCGCAAATCCAGCCCAAGAACTTGGAATTTAATAAAAAAAAAATTTTTAGTTGCTTTTCTTGTTGTTCCAGTTTTCATGTTGATTTTAGCATTACGTATCAATTAATGTAATGTAAAGAAATGCTCATTTGCTCGATAAAGGCTTGGTTTTAAATTGAATACATTTTACAAATCATTTAGTATCTGTACTTAAGCATTTTTACAAAGCCTAAGTCAGGTCCTCCCATATATTGTTAACTAGTTGGATATTCTCTACTGCCGCCTCTGCTACTGACCTACGTCAAAAGTTACCAGCCTGAATTCCAGTCATGCATGCCAAGCATTGAAATATAATTTATTAGCTATTTTTTATCTTAAATCGATCTGCCACTCAAATGTGCTTGATGGAACTTTGAGTTATCAGTCTGTTAAAACTGAAATCAGCAACTTGCCGCTGTTGTCAGCTGCCTTCACAGCGGAGCGAAAGCAAGAAAGTGGAACCAACATGTTAAAAACTAAGCTCCTCAATCATAGTGCTCATTTTTCTAGCCTGATAACTCAAAGTTTGCAATTTCGCTGCAGTTGTTGTTTTTTGCTTGTACTTGGTTTTCGATAAGAGTGTCAATTGAGCTCGAGCGACTAAGACATATTATAAATTAGTTATATTTGGGTTTTACTGTAGGAATGTCGACGTCTATGTTGGTGTATAAAAGCGCTGTCCACATGGAACCCCTTTTTAGAAGTGCTCAGCGATACGCTAGCGGAAGATGGTGAGTGGCAGCAGTAATTTCTGTTAAATCTGGAATGACATGTCATTGTTTTACATGCGACGGAGGACAGTCAACACAGCTTGCTGGTGGCCAAAGTCACCGCCATGGTGGTGCTCTTCTGCGTGACCGCGCTCGTCGGTGCCATACCCTATCTGCTGAATTGCTGCTTCAAGTGGACGGAGCGCGGCTCGAATGCGCGCTCGGCCAAGGCGGTGCAGTGTCTGCTGCAGTTTGGCGGTGGCGTGCTGCTGTGCACCACCTTTGTGCACCTGCTGCCGGAAGTGCAGGATATCGTCGACCAGCTGCAGTACTGTCAATTCATACCGCAACTATCGTTCGCGCTGGCGGAGACGCTTATGTGCGCCGGCTTTTTTCTCATGTACCTCATCGAGGAGTACATACACGGCTACATACACCGACGTAACAGTAAGGTGTTGGAGCAGGACAAGGGCGCTGGTGCCGCCTTCGAGCGTGGTCACAGCGTGCGGAATAGTGTGTTGGTAGCAGTGCCGCAACGGAAAGAGTCACAAGACTTTGAAAATGGTATGGTGAAAGCCTGTACTGTAACGGAGATCGGGGTGGCTTCAAAGGTGACTACCCCAACGAAGTCTGCCGGCACTCCAATGCACTCCCACGAGCATGGCGGCCATTCTCATCTGCCGCTCGACACTGGCGTCGATGATGTCGACACGGTAAGCGCCTCACTGCGCGGCCTGCTCATCGTCTTGGCTTTATCCATTCATGAGCTCTTCGAGGGCATGGCTATCGGGCTGGAGGAATCGGCGAGCGCCGTTTGGTTCATGTTCGGCGCCATCGCGGCGCATAAGCTGGTGCTGGCTTTTTGTGTAGGCGTTGAGCTGCTGGTGGCACGCACTCGCGGTCTGCTGTCGGCCATTTACATACTCACCTTCTCCATTGTCAGTCCCATCGGCATCGGCGTAGGCATATTGATTAGCGCGAATCAGGATGCACAGGCGCCGAGTCTGACTTCCGCCATATTGCAGGGATTGGCGTGCGGTACGCTGCTCTATGTCGTCTTCTATGAGATACTCTCCAAGGAGCACGCCGGCTTTGCCACTTTCATTTCCTTGTTGATTGGATTTGCGCTGATGCTCGGACTGATGCAGTTGGGTGAGTTCCTATCCATATATGATATAAGAAACATGCTTCCGAAAGGCGAAATCACACGACATTTTTAATTGAAACTAAACAACTAAATTGAAATCAACAACGAACTAAGATAAAATTTCGATCTCTGATATTGGAGTCTCTTAAGACCAATCACCAATTGTTTAGAACGAATTAAATTCCGCCGTTCCAATGCATGACACATGCATTAAATCGCCCGTTCGCATATGTCATAGATTACTTAGACTGTCTCTTCACACTTTAATCTGGAGGTGTTACTCTGTCTTCTTCTCGTGACTTTACGAGAGCGCCTTCTATGTGCTCAGCGACCGACAGCGACGCTCTTCACGACTCATGGAAGCGCTCCCACAGACGCACTTAAAATTTGATAAACAACAAAGTTGTTCGAGTATCAATAAATTCGATAAGAGCCTTCACTTGCGATAAAAATAATAGCCTCGCCATTTGAGTTTATGATTGAACCGATAAAAGCAGATAAGAGTGCCTCATATGTTTATGGAAGTAAGGCGGTCAATAACTTTCAACTAAATATATTCTGGCTTTGGTGGTTAATGCAATGTGGCTAAGCGCCAATGAGCAATTCCGTTCCCTTTCGTGTAAACCCCACCTTTTCTATTTTCCAAGTCTTTTTCCACTCCTCAAGATCCACTTCCAGTCCGCTTCTTTCCAGCTGTCACTTTTGCCTTTTGTTCCGCTCTCACGCTCTAATCAACAACCAACTTCAAAAATAGCAAGTGACCGCGATGAAGTGTTCTTCCCTTTTTTTAAACTTTGTTTAGAATTAAATTACATTTTAATTAAACGCGCTTTCTCGCGCAATATAAGTTAAAACCCCCGTATCCCTTTATTTAAAGAAGTCGTTCTCGACTCAAAAATATATAAGTCGAAAGTGACTTAAACATTGGTCCTTCGAGGCTAAACTCGAAGTCGGCGCGTGTGAAAAAACTTTTACTTAAAAAACAGTGAAAAATGGTGCTAAGTGCAAAAGAGAAAATTTACTCTAAATTGTGCAAAAAGGTGCCAGCTTGAAAGCTACGGCTAAAGCCCCTATAAAATATACAAAAAAGAGCTGCACACCTTAAGAGTACTCTAGCTCTGTCCTGATCGAACGGCAGACGTAAAAATTCGCACTTAAATTATGCTTAAAAGCATTTGAAATCGTGCACAAATTACTTATACATAAATCTTCTTACATAAACGCTATTTGAATTTCGTGTGCAAAAGTTCGAACAAAACAAATTAGTGCAACAGCTAAGCAGCAGCATATAAACACAACAACAGAGAACTAAGCAGCAGCAGCAGAATCATCTGGAGCAGCAGCAGCAATTATATTCTGGTTGTCCACAATATCCAAGCCCCTTTTTCCCTCCCCAAAAAAAAGGGCAAACTGTAAGTAGTTGTCCATATTCTTTCCTTTATTGGCCGGTAACAGCCCGTTACCGAGGAATCACCTCATAATTACCTAAAACTAGGTAGTCATTGGCATATGCAAAAAAAAAAATGTGCGCCAAATTAACAAGTCTCTTTTGTACATAGCACGAACCATTTTCCAATCTCTCACTGCAATCTCACTGCACATTCCAATATACAGTCCACTACTCGTGTGCTCACACACACACACACAAGCGCTCTCGTCGCTCTTGCTCTGCTTATTTTGACAGCAAGAGCAGGTCACTTTGGGAACGCTACCCTACGGCCGGCATTAACGATTCCCACGTTTGCCAATTAAAGTGCCATTGAAAATCAATTTTCACAAAATTGAAAAATTTGACTCTCCCAGTTAAATTAAATAAATTTTTTTAAATAAATAAAATCAAATAAATTAAATTTACTCTCAAAAATTTAACAGTATATTTATTCCCTATATTTATACCTAACAGATGATAAATTCCCTATTTATATTTTTTATGCAATATATATAAATATATATAAAGTGAAGCCCTGCATCTCTGCAAAGCCGCTCATATATATATTTACACATATACGTCCAAATACGACAAAAATAACTATTTTTGGTCTAAACAATTATTTAATTATCTGTTACCCTTAGCAGATAAGTTGTGATAAAATTTATTCCCATAACGCTATCTCTAGCGAAATAAATTGTAATTCGAAGTTGCAATAAATTGAGCAATACATCTATAATATCTCGAATAATTCAAATTGCAATTACAGTAGTTCCCGCTTATAAGCCCCCCGCTTATAAACGTTCCCCGCATTTTAGCGTTGACATTGTCCCTTGTGAGATTTCCCCATTAACGAATGGTTGTATTTCCCCGCTTAATAGATCCCCGCTTATATGCATTCCCCGCATAGAAGCATGTAACTTTTGATACCGAAGTATAATTTTATAAGAAAATTTCCCCGCGTATAAGCTCGGCATAATAATTTGATGTGTGGCAACGCTGCGATGGAACATATGTTTTTGACAACACAGCAAATAAGCGCGCGTAAAGTGTAAGTGAATAAATTTGCAATTTTTCTCTTTTTTTGGTATCTTAATGAAATTATTTAATCTAGGTACATATGTGCATCATGGATAAGCGCCAGCGGACCAACCTTACTCTAAAGCAAAAGATAAAAGTTACATTTGTCGAAATGGGTAATCCAGCCACAAATTTTGCTAAAAGTATCAACTTATTAAAGGCTATGCACATTATAAAACGGTCTTGGTGGTTAGTGAGCCCTGAAACCATACAAAATTGCTTTAAAAAGGTACAAAAAAATTTGGAAACTTTTAAGTTATTTAAAATTTTTAAATGGATTATTTAAATTTTTATTGTAGTGTAAGTTTTTGCCACAATGCCCAGATGATAGTGATGATTGTGCAAAAGTTAACTTTGACGGCATTTCAGAAGGCACCGACCTGGTTAATTTTTTAGAATACACTCGGTGTGACGAGACTTTATTGTGCTACGGCGATCTGTGTGATGCTGAAATTTTAAAAGAAATATCCAATCCGTCTTCAGATGAATCTGAAGTTGAAGTCGACGAAATTTCAGAAAGTTTGCCAACTGCGAAAGAACAACTTCAAGCAATTAGCACTTTAAGGGCCAGTTTCACAGTGGATATTTAAACTCTGATTGCAGTTTAAATAGGGAATTTCAGTTTCACAGTTGTAAGTTAAATACGATTTAAATAGCCGACTGTGGATATTTAAGTACGGCACAGAGTTGCAATCGAAAACCAATAAACAGCTGATTTCGGATGTCCAAGCAAGCTGCATCGACAATATTGCAATTTATAAGAGATCAAATTAAACATAAAACTGCATGGTATAGCACATATAAATGATCCCGTAGTATTATAAATAATATAAACTGTGGATTCTTTGCACAATATCCAATAATTCACTTCTTTCGGCCGACGAAAAATTTTTAGCTCGCGCTGCCTCCATAATTGAACAATTGAACATATGTTTTTGGCAAGTTGTGCTAACCTTCAATTGTCAAATATTCGAAGTTGCCATTCATTATTCCGTATTTAAATAAATGCACTGTGAAACTCAAGAAAAGTTAAACTAGATTTAAACTCAATTCGCAAATTAGATTTAAACATCCACTGTGAAACTGGCCCTAAGAAAAAGCTTTGAGCCAAGCAACCAATTTCTGAAAGAGCTTGATGCTATGGAACTGCAAGTTTATAAAGAAACCAAAAGTCTGCAATCAAAAATTACTGATTTTTTTAAGATAAATATTTAAGAAATACATATGTGTTCCTTGCTTTTGTGATTTAGCTAGAATGGTTATTTTTTGTTTTAATTCTAAGTGTTTTTTGTTTCTCGTTTTTGTAATTCAGCTAAAAATGAATTTTATTTATCAAAATAAATATATGCACATACATAATTATGTCTTAGTCTTTTATTTCCACATAGCGTTTAAATTTTTGTATGTATATGCGTGTTTGGCTCCACAAAGAAAATTCTATATAAGCGTTACTAGCGCTTATAACCGGGTTTTCGGATATAAGCGTTACTAACGCTTATAACCGGGTTTTCGGATATAAGATTTCTACGGTTACAAGCGTCGGAAGTTGTGCATTTTTGACGACGCTTATAAGCGGGAACTACTGTATTAAATTTTTACGCGACCCCAGCGTAAAAATAGGCAATGTTTCACGCTACCTCCAGCGTGAAATTAATTACACCCCTCCACAGGCAATAAATAATTTATCGAAATATTTTACTACGCTACTCTCAGCGTAAAATCAAAATTTTTTCTAAATATTTTCCCACGCTACCTCCAGCGGAAAAATATACTCCACGCGTTCTCAAGCGAATAATTTCACCACCCGTGTGAAATAAATTTCATGAAAGAAAATCTTAATTCAAACGCTTTTTTGAGAAAAAATTTTTTTTTCTCATACGCTACCTCCAGCGGGAAAAATAAATATCGCTTCCTCTAGCGATACATTTCATACTCTTTATCGAATTGCATTCATAAAATGTCGCATGTCCCTAAAGCGACAAAAGAGGCGATCTCTACAGCCTCCACTCCGAATTACTCCACTACCGGAATCTTCGACGGAGATCTTGCGGATTGGGCTTCTTTCCGTGATATGTTCACGGAAAAGCACATAAAAAATCCGAAGCTATCCCCTGCTCAAAAGCTTTACTACCTTCGATGGGGCACCCAAGGCAAAGCCGGAGCAATCGTTAAACGATACTCGCTCATCAACGAAAACTTTGCTCCCGCGTGGGAAGCCCTTAGAGCGCGCTTCGAAAATAAGCAAAACGCGGCTGAAGAGAATTTCAAAATCTCTCTGGACATTCCTGCTATTCCCACAACCAGTAGTGAGGCGATCCCCAAAGTCTCCACTACTGGAGTAAATTCACTCCCGAATTTCTCCACTCAGAACTGGGACCCCAACCCAGTTTATGTCTGCTCGTCAGAAATCCCTAAGACGAGCAGACACGGGGGCATAGAACATCCAAATTCGATTCGCCCTCATAAATCCCAACAAAATTCACCTCTGAATTCTGACCCAAATTTAGCAGGAAAAACCGGAAATCTTCCAAGCGCCGACCTTTGCAATTTTGTTGCCCCGGCAGGATGGCTATCGCCAAAATGGGCTAATAGAAAAATGTCCAGCGTCTCTTGGGTTATATCTCAGAAGAGAAGAATCCATTCCGCGATCTCTAAATTCAATTTCGAATCAGATTTCCTAATTACCTTTTGCACAAAGTTTCAATCAATCCCGATTGATGACCTTAAAAAATCTCTTTTGTTGGTCAAGCTTGAAACTCTCAATGATAATTGGGTTCGACTTGTCAGCGCTCACAAAGACGTTCTCTCCCGTGACGACAGTGAGTTGCCTGATGATTCAAAAGAGTCGATGCGTCAGAAATTTAATCTCTGCTCCGAGAATTTCCTGACATGCAAAGCCCAGATTCTTGATCTCCTCGAGAAAAGGCTTACCCACAGTGCAATATTTCCAAAGCCTGTAACGCTGCAAGAGAAAACAGCAGTTCGAGAACCTCAATGTTCTACGAATACCCATCCCCGGGTTCCGCCTGCCGACTCCGAAATCTTCTACGGAGATGATGAGGAGTGGCCGTCTTTCCGTGACATGTTCACGGAAAAGTACGCAAATCGCCCAAAACTGACTCCCGCTCAGAAATTGTACTACCTCCGGTACAAAACCCAGGGTAAGGCGGGTGCTATCGTCAAGCCGTTTCCATTGGTAGACGAAAATTTCTCTCTCGCCTGGGAAGCGCTTAAGGCGCAGTACGAGGATGAGCTAATTGCAGTCGACGACAAAATCAGAACTCCTCTGAATATTTCCGCTGTGACCACAGTAAGTAGTGAGGCGATCCCCAAAGCCTCCGCTACTGAAAACAATGTTCTGACCCCTCAGGACATTTCCACTAAAAACTGGGATCCCAACCCAGTTTGTAGCTGCTCGTCAAGACTCCTTCAGACGAGCGGATACGAGGGCATAGAAAATCCCTTTTCGATTCGCCCTCATAAATCCCAACCAAATTCACGCCTGAATTTGGACAAAAATTCATTGGAGAACATTGTTTCGGAGCAACAAATTCTGCCGTCAGGGGGCAAACTCTTTGCCCCGGCAGAATGGCTATCGCCAAAATGGAATAGTGCTCCATGGTGGGTCAACTCCGCATCCAACCGCTCAATTCCAGAAAAGGGCTGCCTCTCCAACTCTCAAACTCCACGTTTCAATCAGAGGATCGACAACTTCCGACGGTTCTCTTCCTTTGCTCGAGCTGCACGGCTTCTAACCCCCCCTGAAGCCTGGCCGAAATGCACCCTCTGTGCCACTCCACTTCCGGAGAAAAGGAAATACGAAGTTCTTCATCCCCTTGAAGAACAGACCAACATCTCTATGCGTCCTTCATCATTCTCCAGAGGTAATAAATGGTGTGCTCCCCCTGAGCCTCAAATCCCCATTTACAACGATGTCCTAGCCCTCACTCCAACGCAACGGGCAGCTGGAATCCTTTGGAAGGCTGAAGGGCGTGCGCGATGGCTCATTGCACCCTTTTTTGCTCATCGTGATGGCCCGAGCAACATCAGCCGACGACACGTGGTCCCAACCGCGCAGCCTGCTGCACTCTTCCATCGTGGGAAGCTCACAGTTGAGTCCCTAAGGCGCCAAGTGTGCTCACACCCAGGAGTCGGGATACGGCTTTCGCAGCTTCGCGGGCGGCGAGCTCACCGACTGCTCCTGAACTGGACGCTTTGGAGCAGTTCCAGCAGTCGCTGCATCATCCCTCCAATCCGGGACTATATGTTGCAGTCCTGCAAGGCGGGCAGAATGGCTAAGCGCCAATGAGCAATTCCGTTCCCTTTCGTGTAAACCCCACCTTTTCTATTTTCCAAGTCTTTTTCCACTCCTCAAGATCCACTTCCAGTCCGCTTCTTTCCAGCTGTCACTTTTGCCTTTTGTTCCGCTCTCACGCTCTAATCAACAACCAACTTCAAAAATAGCAAGTGACCGCGATGAAGTGTTCTTCCCTTTTTTTAAACTTTGTTTAGAATTAAATTACATTTTAATTAAACGCGCTTTCTCGCGCAATATAAGTTAAAACCCCCGTATCCCTTTATTTAAAGAAGTCGTTCTCGACTCAAAAATATATAAGTCGAAAGTGACTTAAACACAATGTTTTAGATTGAAATGCGAAAATTCTTAAGCATTTGTTTGCTTCAATTTTGACAGTAGCGTAATGCGAGGAATATTTTAAGAATATTAGTATAAAATTAGTATTGTTATAATTACTACTACTTAATTTGTATACCTACTAATTAAATATCATCAATATTTACTTTTTAGGTGGCGAAGATGATAGTGAGAACACCAGTTGCGGCTCCGGCAGTAGTGTCAGCTCCAATGCTTACAAATTGCTGACAACACATGTGACTATTGCTTAATCGTAGCAGCGGTAGGCGAATCGTCTTTTTTACGAAGAATCTTTTCGAATCCCGACTCGAAATTGCAGCCCATCGAGCGAGTCGATAATTGAATTGCTGCTTAGGTATTGGCAATCTCAAAAATTTGTAACTGCTTCTAATCAGCAAGAAAGGTGTTGAGGTATCATATGACGAACTGAGAGTGGGACAATTTCTTTTGTCACTAATTAAAAACGAACAGTATTTGTCATTGTATATAAATTTAATGCTAAAATTAGTAAAATATTGAAATTGTAATGCATACTGTAAAAATGAAAAAATACTGTGTATTATGTATATAAGTATGTGTACGCCTTCATCTGATATTGATATACACAATTTTCGACAGGCATCCAATGTTTTTACTTGTGAATAAATGGAACATGCTTATACAAGCAAACATTTCCAAATGACCGAATTTCTAAAGTCCATTAAAAAGTTAAGTCTTTATTTTGATTCCTAAGCCACCTGAACTAAAAAAGGATCTAACTTAGATTTGAAAGATGTTGGGAATATTATTACCTACTCCATCAGTCTTCAAATGAACGCCAGGCACAATTTTTAAAAGGCTTCTATTAAATCAAGATCTGCTCTTAATATTCGTTTTTGTAAAAAATCTTTTTGATATTAAATTGAAAGCTGTTTGAAATTGAGAGCAGACTTCTCAAGTGTTTTTAATTCCGATTAAGGAGTCACCACATGCAAGGATCCGAAGCAGTCCAAATGTTTAAAGGTCCTTACTTTGCACCTTTTGGAGAAATATCCAATAGTTTTCCCTATTGTACACAAATCATATTGTCGATGCTTTAACATATTTCTTTTAAAAATGACAAAATGTATTCAATAAAAGCGAAAAACTTGCAACTGAAACCAGAAATCATAAAAATCGAATTAGTCACAGCAGCGCTAAAAAGTCATATGTAATTAATTTGCCACGAACAAAACAACATGCCAATATTCCAATATTCAGAGGATACACATGCGAGTAAGGACCTCAATTGACAATTTCTCAATTCGCTTTTATGTTTATTGCAAAATCATGCCAAATAGAACACCCTTATCTAAAACAACAAAAGCCAGCGAGCACGAAAAAATCGTTACAAAACTGTCAATCTAATTTTTGGTGCGCAGCGCGCAAGCGAAATTATAAAATGAATTCCCAACGCAGGATATTTATTCCTTTTTTTCAATATATGAAAAATGGCACAAATATGCGGCAAGATTTTGAGGAAAATTCTGGCAAATTCGTACTAAAGAGCGTTAAGCGTAACGAGCAAATACGCAGGGAAATAATGTCCCTTAGCTGCGGGATACACACAAATACAGGCACACATACATACATACATATGTATGAGTACAACGCATGTCCCGGAGCGGCTTTGACAATTTTTGCATATTCGCTTGCAGAGATTCGCAGAACAATTGTCGCAATTCAGTGGCATAGAAAATTGTTGCATGTTTAAAGTAAATTGTTGCCCATTTCTGGGCCATGCACTCCCTTCGCTTGCCGAAACTTCCGATATGCATTGTGCGCATTGGCGTTAATGATTGCGCAATATTGCTTTGCGAATTTTTTTCTTGCCCCTATTTTTGCTGCCTTTCCCCTATTCAAATGCTACGTTGCAGCTACATAGTCTACGTATGTATGTGTGTATTCAACATATTCAACTTTGACCTCTTTTTGGGCAGATATTTTTGCATGTTGCTTGTCGATGTTTTTTTTGCCTGCCTTTGAAAGGTGAATTTATGTAAGAAAATAAGATTTTCTTCTTTGCGGCAACAAAAGAAATTATTACGCACATCTCCAGGACATCACTGAGTGCTCAGTGAAAGATAGTAGGGTGCCGTAGCAGTTTTCAAGGCATTCATACAGTTCAGATTTCTTGATATAAAGCAATTATAGCAGCGGAAAATGCATTTTCTTTCAAGTACGGATATTTCTACGAATTTGTAAGAGAATTACTTTAAAGGATATAGTATGCATGTGTATAGTATTTTTTATCGTATATATGTATGTATGCATATAGGTACTTAAATTTTTTAGCTTTTATTCGATTTCGTGATTCCTAAAGAAAAATGAAGAACGACATCAAAAGTATTTCAAAATTTGTAGCAGATGTCAACTTTTCATGTTCTGTTATTTTCAGTAATTCCAAGAGTTTATTAAGACACCTTTTTCATCAGAAGCATTATGTGGCACTAACGGTCAAATGTCAATCATAGCTGACCATTCTCACAACAATCTAATGTGAACAACTGTCAGGAAGTGTTAAAAACTGCGGAAGCTGTTGTTATAACTGGACCACTGGACCGTTGACCCGCAAAACTCGTTTTTGGTGGCCATGTCACAAGTTTAAATGCAATTAAAGCTGATCTTGCGCCACATACTCAGGTATGAAAAATCTCATAAATGCCTCAATGATGTTTTTCCTCTTCTTTGCAAAGATCAAAAGCGTTTGAGTATAACAACAAATTAAAAAGTGTTCAAAGGAAGAAAGCGCCCGAACCCCTTCATCATGCCAAGGGATTTTGTTGAAACGCAAGAAAAGACGCTAAAAATGGGTTGAAATTTTAGGGTACATTTCTGCCTGAAAAATAAGTAGGAAATTAATGAGGTTAGGGCAGGCACTCGTATGTGGCAGTGTGTAAAAGGATGCTGCGGATAGAGTTGAAAAATTGTAAGATCATTCGGGAAAGAAAGGCTCTAGTGACCTGAGAGTCAAAGGATTTTGAGTACGAAAGATGTGAGGCGCCAGTTCAAATGTCAAAATATTTCGGGGTGTTGAGTTAATTTCTAAAGTTATTGATATTTAATTTTCTGTTGTTTTGTTCAATGAGTGTAGAAATTGAAGGGAAGTGGATTTGCCGTGTGATTGTAGGCGTTTAATAATCCATTGTTTATTTAACTCGAGAATAAATATTTTCTAATTTAGCTCCTCTGTTCCTCTATTATGTATATCTATGTATTCCCATAAAAAACTACAAGATTATGCAGCCGATAGATAACCTGAAACTTGGTTGACCACTGACAAATTACACCTGAAATTTTTAGATTTTGAATTTCCTCTCCGGCGTACAATCGAGTTATAGTATGGCTGAAATAATTAGCAACACATTTGAAATTATCTATACTCGATTTTCGTTCAAAAACATTGCACACATTAATCATTTTTTACGCTTCTCAGCAGTAAATAAGTACATTAAATTTTGAATTTGAATAACACATCGTTTTTATATTTGCTGATAACGATTTCTTTAGAACGAGCAATGTTCTTCAAAAATGTATAGAATTATTAATAACTTTAATATTAGCTGGTTTTACGCAGCGATAAGCGCTGATAAGCGTTTCTGAGTACATATTTCGTATTTCAAAAATGTTTACTTCTGGAAATTAAGTGCTGTGTCGCTTTCGGAAATTTGTCCAAGCGCCACTTCAGTCGCAACATTGTCGCCTCGGAACTAGAAAATTCCCTCTGCATTTCTTATACGAACAGCGCACGTTTGGGTACTGAAGTGATAGAAAGGCTGAGCCTCGCTGTCGTTCTTGCTATCTCGCTCGCACCGAAGATTGTAGGCTGTTGCTCTTGCACACGCGCACGCACGCCGCCACACAGATGCAAACACACACAGCCACAAATGTGTTTGAGCGTATTTTACAGTCGCTCTCTTTGGGTTTCGTTCAGTTTGCTCTCTAGGGGCGGGGTCTGGGACACCGTGCAGCTTGAGTTCCCTGGTTGAGTGTTTAAGAGGGCTCAATTTGTCTGTGTTTGTGTTGGGTTTGCTCGGAGTTTTTTTCATTTTGTGTCTAAAAGAGGAGCTGATTTTTGGACATGAGTGAGTGTCTTTTAACAGTTGATTTGGCTGATTTCGCCAGACTCGCTTCTCACAGCGACTGTTAACATTTAAAGTTTTCCGCCGTCTGCACGGAGTTACGAGTATGCATTTGAATATCAAAATTTTAGAATAAATCTCAGTAAAAAGCAAGGTACGCAGATAGTAGTGCAACAGATTTACAAGAAAATAGCCTGAGTGTTGCTATTTCAAGAGTGTGCGGTATGTTTGTAAAAAAGCGATGACGGGCTCAGAGAACGTCAGTTTAATGCAAATAACGCACAATTCCTTAATAAGAAATTGAAACTGATACCGGATAGCTTAAACATAGCACGCTTTTAACTAGAACGCGGGGAATCAGAAAAGCTCTGTTTATTTTTTCCCAATTCGCTTGCAAAAATTTATAAGCACAGGAGACTTTTTGGACATATTTAGTAAGGACGATTTTTGTGACTAAAGCCGCTATAAGACTCGACCTGAATGCGCATACATCGCCATACTTCTCAGAAGTATGCATCATTAGCTACTCGCCATAGAAAACAAATGGATTTCTCTGACAAATTAGACAAATTTCTTGCAACATACCTCTCTCCTCTGTCCCTTCTGTCCACAGCTAACAGCTACTGCTAAATTGACAGTTGAAAGGTGTTTTTAATTACTGCAGCGATTGACATCAATTAAAAGTCACACAAAGCGGAATCAAAGAAATGGAAAAGTGCAAATATTGTCACAGAGTCAGAAAGGAAGAAAGTCAGAGACGCAAAGCGGATGGAGTTGACATCATTAGCGGCGAAAGGCAGAGGCACACAGAGAAAGTCGGCGGCGAGGGTTGCTTCACACCAATACAATCGACATACATATGTGTTGGTGTGCGCTTACGTGTATGCGTGTGCCAAAATCTACTCTCCCCAAAAAGATATCAAAGGCATGCCACGGATTGACATTTCGCCAAACGGAAGCGACATAAATGTAAATATATGCAGTCATTGGAAGTAGAACCAGGAAAGGGAAATGGGAAATGGGAAAATTGTACCAAACTACACAAATTCGCTAATATTTGCACAGTGCAACGCTGCGTTGCGGCACTATCATTAATTATGTCAGCTTGGGATGTGTCTCTGCGGCCGGGGACAGCGGCGCACAGCAACTGAAGGCATCGCTTGCCAACGTTAATTATTCAAAGGATGCATCGGCATTGGCATCCATCCATATAGAAGCTATAGATGAGACTTACTCTAAGCGTTAAGTTGGAAGGACATTTTAAAAGGAGTTGCCAAGGAAGGCATCATATTTGTCCAGCAACAGTTGATGTTTGTAATTATCTTGGTGAAAGCGGTGATCCGAGTGCACAACTGCTGAGATGAGTTTTACGGCTGACTGCTGTTGGCTATGCCTATGGTTTATACATATGTGTGAGTGAGCTCAAAATAAATCGATTTGCTTTAATATCACGTGAAATTGTCCATTGCCAGTGATGCGCAATCTTATTTACGGAATGTATGTATGTACGTGTTCACATTTTCCCGAATTTGAAAAACCAAATGTCATAAAAAGCGAATAACTAACATTTGAACCACGCTTGCGAGCGCACATACTCACACACACACACACACATGCACCTAGCCATATGCAGACGCATATGGGAACAGAGTACGTATTGCTCCAAGTGGAAATTATCGATTAGTACACACTCCGGAACGCTGTTACAGATAATGGTCAAGCGTCTCGGCTCGACTGAGTTTCGGTCTTGTCGGTCTCAGCTCACGGCGGCGCATCTTGCTTTGCATTTGCCACAAGACGCGGCACGTTGCAATGCCAAGCAATCTGGTGGAGCAGAACACTTGCGCATGCCCGCTCGAGTCTCGCTCCGCGCCTGTTGCACTTTCGCGATTTGCAATTAACTGCGTTGAACGACATTGAATGGGTCTGATTGCCGCCGTCTGGAAAATGATTTGCAGCATGCATCCGAGCATGCATGTGTGAGTTGGAAATTTATCGAAAGACAATTCGAAAGCAAATTTGTATGAGTGCGGCGCTAATTGAGTACGATTTATGTTGGATTTTGCAAGGAAACTTGCAACATTGCAAGGGAAATTGGAATTATTATTTATAGACAGGCAGATAGAGAGACAGATAGATGGATTGACGAAAACAGAACAGACAGATGTGCTAACGAGCAGATAAAGAGACATAGATCGGATGACCAATGGTTGGACTTTTGGACTGTAGAACGATCGTACGAATGATAGACGAACTGATAAGTACACGAATTAACAGCCAGATAAAAATTAGGTATATGGAAAGGCACTTTGTTGGAAACAAATATTATATTATTTCCGATTATTTAAAAAAAAAGAATGATTTACTATTTGATTCCCTTTCCTTTAGAATTCCAACAATTTGGTTGCCCTTCTGGATTAACTCGTTTGTATTCTCTCTCTTCCATTCGAGCATTAGTTGGAGCAGAAGGATACTTCGATAACTATAATTGCATAAGATGGAAGTGTTAAGTCAGAACCTGATACTGTTCAGAGTAGGCTATAGATAATACTTTTTGAAATTTTTTTTGATTATTTTATTATTGCCAACAACAAAAAGCGCTATAACAATTAAAATGCTTGCAAAATTCTTCCAATATAATTACCAGATTTGATCAAGAGCATGCAATATTGCAATGAAAACCAACAAACTATCAGGAACGCGCCTTCTGCTCTCCTGCGGGCACAAGCGAACGCACAGCACAAAGCAAAGCCCATTGCAAAGCAAGATTTAAGCGCTGGAAATGTATAGCCTCGGAGAAAACGCATAACTCGCCGGCTAAAAGACAATTTGAAGAATGCAATTTAGGTGGTATCTATCCGGCCACACGCTGTACACACAATCGAAATTTCAAGGCAGAGCCATACACAGACGCAACAGCAGAGACAGCCAAGACACCGCAGAGACTGGAGGCTGGAGACACCAGCCGGCTTACGTGAACGTGGCCACGAGTGCCGCGGAGCTGTTCCCGCGGCCGCACAACGTGTGGGTGTGTGAAGTAGGGTATGCGAGGCATGGCTAGCGAGAGGATGGCTAGTACAGCCTAGCCATGGCTAAGTAACTTGACCACATTGCAGCGCTGCAGCCAAGGCGCGTTCGTTCATTACCCGATGCTGCCTCATTGTGTTAATAGTGAAAATAATTATGATGATCATCATCAGCCGCAACGTTGGCCAATGTTGTTAGCTATTTGGCAGAGAAAAAAATATTTATAAAGTTAAAAATTATGACTAAGGATTTACCGTTCTAACTAAAGCCTTCCCAATTTTATTTCGGAGAATTTTGTGGCGGCTTAGTGTAGTGTGTTTTTGTGAGGGCTGTCAATCTCGGCATCAGGATTATGGCAATTCCGATATTGATTTGCAGAGATAATTGTGCTGAATACACTTTATACAACTCAAGTCATTAAAGTGGTTGGCTATTAAAGTTGCTCAACAGGCAAAGTACTTTAATTATTATAATTTCGATCTTTTAACCTCTTAAGGAAAATAAATGATATCGTGAAACAAACCTTATCATATATCTGCTTTCATTTTAAAAGGTTAAATTTTTGTTTGTTTTATAGAATCTTCCGTTAATTTAATAGTTTTTACAAAATCAAATTCTTGAGGTGTTCTTTTGGGATTAACACTCCTGGATTCTGTGCATGTGTATTTGCGTGCAAGCGTGCCCGATTCTGAGTGTGTAAGGTGGCCACAGTTCGTCATGCGGGCGGGAGCGCGCTCGCTCGCTTCGCATGGAAAGGCAACATAGCTGGCCTGGCCGAATTCGCGGAGGAGGGGCAGGAAGCAGGCAGTAGGCTGCAGCTTTGAGGTCAATTGTTTTGTGCAAAGTGCAACGTTTGCAGCGTTGCATTGCGGCTTTAGACGCTGCGCCTGCGCCGTGAGTAGGTAACTGCAAAGCGTTTCAATTGCGGTGCACTTCAACGTGGTTGTTGTTGTTGTTGTTGTGCTGACTTGGTCTAGGCGCATGCCTCAATTTTTTGTGTGTGGCGAAGTGAGAAGATTTTCTATGTTTGTAATTTTAGTTCAGGCTGCAGTTAGTGTTGTTGTTGCTGTTGTTAGATAGACAGACAGACAGACAGACAGACAGACAGACAGACAGACAGACAGACAGACAGACAGACAGATAGACAGACAGACAGACCGACTCTTTTTGTGGTGGTTCTCAGTTTACGATTTGCGTAGGCGCTTTCACAGATTAATTGAAGTCATAAGTAGTTTGTGCCGCTAATGCGCCTGTATTCTACAGCAGCAGCGCATCACCAACGTACTCCGGGATTCCTGGCGGATTCATTGTGGTATCGTTTTTGTGTGCCTTTGCGGTTTCGTAGCTTGGTAGGATTTTGCATTTTTGCTGATGTTTTTATTGTTACTGCTGATTATTAGCAATTTAATTTGGCACACTTCGTGCAGATATTTGATTGCAATTGCGCATCTTTTCTATGGCCATAGACTTCCGATGATTTTGATTCAACTTCACAAAGATTCCTACACCAACAACAACAGAGCAACCGTCTCAACACATTCTTTTTGCATTTGAAATACCTCACACCTTTTGGATCACTTTGGCTAAAATTTACATTCATGCCACAATGATTAACGCTGCTTATCTTCCAGCCCCACGCGTCCCTAAGCGGAAGGCATAATTAGACGTCATAGGGATGCTTGTCATATCACAGACTGCCGCTATCAACTACACACAGGAAACAATTGTAGCAACAGTTGTTGTTGTGTTGTTCTTAAGGGCAGATCCATGACGATATGCCAGCGTGGCCTGTGCGACTCGGCACTCGGCTTCGACACGCAAGCCACGAAAGGATAAAAGCCGGAAGCTGAAATATGGGCAATAAACTTTCCCACACGTTCATACACTTTCACGCGTTAGGGGTGTTCATCCTGAAGGGTTTTAGCAATCTCAAGATTTTCTGGATAGGAATTTCTTATTTTTTAACTTGTCATATGGGCATAATAAAAAATTGAATTACATTCCTTATATCTATAAACTTTAGTGCCCACATACTTCTAAGAAGGGTTTAAAAAATATGTACTTTTTCATCTTTCATCTCTAAAAGATCGTTCAGCTATTAAGTACTAGTAATATATTTAGCTATAAAGTATTATCTAAATTAGTGTGCATTTTTTTTATTTCGATTTTGCAATATATACGCGTCTTTTTCGAAAGCGGAACGATGATATCTGCGTTTGCATACTTGATAGAATGCATAATTTTCTCAGATTTACTTCAATATCGAAACAATATTGATTATGTATGCTCCGATGTGAACGTATCATACAAGTTGAGATCTTTTCGCATACATTCAACATCTTCGGGACTGAGAAAGTTCTGGCATTTTGGAGTTCCAATTTATTCCTGGAGTGTCGGGCATTATCACGGGTCTACACCAACAAGTAATGGTTCGAGATAGCGGAATTTCTTTCCGGTATGCTGGGCTTGTGGGATACAGGTTTCCTGAGCTTACAGTCCTAGTACACATACATACCCGAGCATACATACATACATATGCATGAATATGTACGTATGACAAGTTAAATGACAAACGCTAATATGGAAAATGGCATTCAGCAGCCTCCAAATGTTCCGTTATTGTGCGTGCCCACATTCTGCGTATCCTGCATATCCTGCTGCGTGAGTTAGCGAGTGGCATGGGCAAATGCAAATCAGCTTGAAGGGAGACAATACAGGAAACGGATGTATTACGGCGCAAGCAGAGGCAGCCATTAAGTATTTTATTGTTGTTGGCTGAAACGTCTTAAAAGTTTGCTTACGCTTACGAGCATAATGAAAGTTAAACGCGTAAGAAATTGAAATTCATTGCATGTGAGTTGGTGGGCATATACCATATACACACATATGTTAGTGTGTGGGACAAACACAATAGCGACATCAATACCCCGCCAGAGGAGGAGTGACTGCAGACTGAAATCCAAGCGAACGCGTACACTTAAAGGAGCGTGTAAATATTTAAATCGTGTCATAAACTTGGTACACATATACACATGTGTGTGTGTGTGTGGGTATAGACAAGTGTTTGTTGTGCAACATATGGCAGGATGTGTTCAAATAATTGAAATGTTTTGACTGCAAATTGAAAATTAATTGCTTTACACATGTCTCTCAGCTTGTTTTCTTCTATTTGCATTTCGAAATAAAATTTTGTAAGTGTAAAATAAGGAGTAGGTTTGCATGTTGAAATACACAAATAAATTGTCAATAAGATACTTTGTTATTTTACTGAATATTCTCAAATGTTATGTTAAAAAAGTTACAAAAGTGCTTGAATTATTATCAAGAAAGAGTTCTTTCATGGATGTATATTTTTGTAGCTACTTATGAAACAAAAACTTGCCAGCAATCTGAAACGTTAAAAATCCATAATATCTAGCAAAAGCGCTTTCGAAAGCTTACAACCATTAATGCTGCACTTAGACGCACTGCAGCAGATAACCTCACCAAGATGACATAGGCAGCGATTGCCAATAAGTGCTGTTGTTGTTGTTAAGTGAAATCCATTGGCCATGATAAATCTAAGTGCGTTACATGCTTACGTGTTGTCAAAGCAATCGGTCTTTTTTGGAGAGGGGTGATTGAGGATAGGTCCTCCCATGTGTGGAATCCAAAATAATTACCACACTTGGCGCTTGCCTCGCGGCGAGTAGGTGTGTCATATGTACATACAAATGTGTGTGGCGATATTAAAGAGTGTTGCAGTCGTGAGGCGTCAATACAACAACATCAACAACAACAGCAGCAAAGCAGCCTAGCGTCAGAGACACGACAACGATAAGCGATAAGCCCACCGATAAGCAACATTAGCAAACAATTTTCAATTAACACGCAACGAAAACTGTGAACTACACACTAACACAGCGGCACATACTTATACACACACATATTGATTAATTGGCGGTGGCGTCTTTTCTAAACTCAGGAAAAGGAACTTATTGTGTAGAGACAACCTTAATAATTGCAAAAAAAAATTTAAGAAACTGTTGGAACGCGTAAATTGTCATAAAAATTTACAAAATACTTATATAAATTTTTTTCACCTAGTCCTTTAAAAAGCTTTAATGAACAATAAAATTATGGGAAAATTTAGGTTTAAAATGAAGCTCTTTGTAGTCGACACGATTTCATGAATTTGTGTGCTTCTCATAATCTTTCTGTTGGAAATTTAAAAAAATTTAATCGAATAATATTCAATAATTTCATTGAAAAGAACAAATAAAATTTTATATTTAAGAAACGCTTCGATCAGCTTCATTCAAATCGGTTTAAGTTTGCATTGCTCTGATATGCTTTCATTTCAATTAAACGGCTTACGCCGGTTTCACGGTTCATATTCTTTTATATAAATTTTGATTAATTTTCTGTTTCAACTTCTGCCAACAGGGGGCGCCCAAAAGCAGTTGGGCCCTGCAGCCTTCAAGCATCTAAAGTCGACACTGCTTATAGGTAAGCCAAAGTCAAATGTTGAGCATTATAGGAGAAGCGCTTGCGGCAACATGTTAGTCACAAAAGCAACAACAACAAGCACATTTACAACAACAACAACCAACATTTCAAACACAACATTTCTAACAACAACAATAGCAAGAGCACAGGCCATAGCTGCCACCCAAAGTGGCGCTTCACATGCACACCCATTCACAGACACTCAACAACAACAACAGCAACAACTTGCGCTGCGGCCGCAGACACATGGGACATGTATTTGGCCAGAAATGCCACAGCGGGGCCGTTAGTGTTACAACGGTGGCCAAAAGTGAATAGCCACAACAACAACAACAACCTCAACAGCAACAACACACAAAAATCGACAGCCTCGCATTGGCAGCTACAGACAATTTATCATTTTTACATTTTACGTCGCACTAAAACTCAGTCAGAACAGCCGCCTCAGCAGCATCCGCCGCGGCTCGAGCGCAGCCCAGCGTGGCTCTGAACACGAAGTGGCAATTTCCTCTTAGCTGCAGCTGGCAGCAGCAAGCAACAGCAGCAAGCAGCTTGACAGCGTCAAGTTATTTGCCGCTGATTGGAAGCGCGTTCCTCGGGGCGTGCTTCGCAGGCGATGCTTGGACTCCGTTCCTGCAGCTCTCCGTTTGTGACCAGCAACAATAACAAACAACAAATTTCACATTTTGTGTTGTTGGTAGCGGCAGCGCAGCGCTCCATTTCACGCATGACAGTTGACACTTGGTGTCGCGCTGCGCAGCGCTTTGAGCAGTTTGCTTTATGCTCCGCCGTGCCACAAAAGAGATTTATGCACATTTTTAGGAGTTATGTCGCAAAGTGTTGCTTTATTGGCAGGCGGTGAGCAATTTCTACTAGTGTTGCCCCCATCCGCCGACATGCAAAAAATCGCGGGTTATCAGAAGTTCTTCGGCATTAGTTGAACACTTACAATATCAGCGTACGATCTCTACCTATTTATGTTCGTAATTCAGGTACCCGGTACCCGGTACCCGGTAGTAACTAAATGCAATACCGATTACCCAAATATATTGGATTTTTGTATGTCACTAATTTTCACTTCTGAATTTTTCGCTGTTTAGTTAGAAAAAAGTTATTCTATTTTATGGGTTAGCGCGAACCCTTGGAAGCACGTGGCATCGCTGCTATTAAAAATTTAGCTATGCACACACACACACACACACTTACCCAAACACACATGCTCAAAGAGAGTGCATCATTTTCACCGCTGGCGCATATAATTAACAAAAATTGCCTGCCTCCAAAAACACAAGCACTTTGGTAAAAATATAAAAATGCCTGGGCAATTTCCACTGGCACATGAGGTCACCCAAGTCGAAGTCGCTGCGGCGCACAAGGCTCCGCTGCTGCTCGCTGCTCGCTGCACATGACACAAATGTCAATATCGTAGCCGCGCATGCGCGCACGCAAGCGGTAAAGCATCGCCTGCTGCTGGTGCTGCAAAACGTGCGCTACTGCTGGCTGCCACTGCTGCAACCTGCGCTCATGTGCCTTGACCAAAAGCGCCGCACGTTCTCGAGCCATGCACTCTGACCGCGGCCACCTTTCCTTCTCCTTCTCCATCTCGCTTTGGTTTTTTCCAATTTTTTTCAGTTTTGGCTACGGCGCATTTTCGTATTGCGGCGGCCTGAACTTCTTTTTAGCCTGATTGAGTTGTAAAGTGCGCTGTGCAGCTGCCAAGATTGAAGGCAATACACCAGCTGCATATGAGCTCCTAATCTCGAGCAAAGCCAATTGCGACAGGCAATTTCAACACCTGCGAAACATGATCGTTATACATTTTGTTGAAGGTTGAAAATTGATTTTGTTACTGTTATGGAAATTTTGTATCGCCGCTCAGGCTGTAGTTTCTCATCATTATCAGATTATAAGTATTACAATTACATCGAGATATAATAAGATCACATACGCAGAAACATTGTACGGCAGTAATTCAAAAATTGTTCAGAGTAAAATCAGCATTTTAATTTTATATCTAACATAGATGAGACTAGAATGGACCAAATTAAAAGCCTGCATAAAAGCATCAAATATTTACGCATTATTTTAAAAGTTCTTGAAGATGTAATCATCTAGTGGCTAGATTCCGGTCTACACTCAGATTACTAAAGATGAGATCAGAAAACTGACTATAAAGCACTAACAAATTTTTTTATCGACACAATTAAGTGAATCGGAAATCGATTTGAAGATTATAGAATATCCGCTAACGTAAATAATGAGTACTCCAAGAATTAAACAATTAATTAAAGGTTGGGTTCAAATAATAAAGTATATTTAAAGTCGAAATTTTTCTAATTGCAAAAAGTTATATGATAAAACTTGTAATATGTTGATATGTTTAAGCATATTTCGATTTATATGTACAAATTTCGTGCATTTTTAATCATTAAGTTATAGTATATAAGTTATATTCCAATTCTCAATTTACGAACTGTTACATGGTTCCGGCTTCCTAAACGCAACGAGTTTTAAACGTGGTACGGTATCATATAGTTAAAAATCAAGCATTGATATAAAATGTAATTATATTTTCTTCCATTCTAATTGGCCTCAACGAACAACTTGTGTCGCTGCAACCAATGAGCTCAATTATCCAAGTATCGTACAAAAATCATCACAAATCGTATTTTTTAAATTTCTGTGGGCGTTTTTAATGCATGAAATCAAATTTGACTGCTCTATTTTAGACATATGAACCCCACTTACTCATATTTCATGCAACGATCTTTTTTAGCAAAGTTCAACACGGCAACTGCAATATTTGCCATGCATAATTGTATTTGCGTTCGCTTTGCAATAGAGAAGGTCCCCGAAGTGCCTGACTGGGCTTGGGTCACTGCGGTCAATGGCAGCTTGGCGATGTGTGGAGCCAAGCGCGGACGCGAGCCGGCCACAGGCCGCCACGGGCAGCGCCAACTGACAATGAATGTCAACCAACAAATAAATTTATTCGATTTTAATTGATAATGGAAAGAGAGCAATAATGAAAGTAACTTTGGCGGCAGAGATCTTCAAGCAGCACAGGAATGTCAGCAGTGTTTTATCAAAATTTATATACAACATGAAAATAAATTGAAAAAATTTAGCAACGTTCAACTCTCATGTCTGCTTTATTCTATGTAACAAGGGTCCAACATAAAAATCGGAACAGATTTTATATTTTTAAAACCTTAAAAACTTTGTAATACATATTTTTTTACAGTATATTTCGATGTTCTTTATTAAAATACTATGAAAGTGTTGGCCCATATCTACTGTAATTGCTCGAAATATTTTTATTTCAAACTTTTCAAACTTTCAAAAATAAAGTGACAATTATCAAGAAAACGGAAAATGAGTTTTGGAAAAATGGCTCCAAAAAGAAAGAGGGCTGCGCAGAGAAAATACCAGCGAAGCCGAGCTGTGGAACGCGTTGTTGTTAGTTTCGCAACGTTTTGTTTTTTTCGCAACCGCTTTGCTCTATTTATTGGAAATTTTACAAAACTGTTTAAAAATCCATTTCATTTCCACATTTTCCTTGTCCGTTCGAAAAAATCGTTGATGATGAAAAAAATAAATTAAAAAAACTTTAAATTTAAAATTTCAATTTAATAAAATTGAAATAAACTTTTATTTAATTCCTTTGCATAAAAATTGAATCTCAAAATTGGAAGTAAATTTTTTGTCGTATAATTTATTCTCTATGATTTGAACCCGTCGTAGGTAGGACGGGCTTTTTTACCCTATGCAATAGTTCTTTAAATGCTTTTTCCTCAAAAGTTCGAGCGTTCCAGATTAACATATCAGCGGAATATTTCGGTTGAAATGCGCCAAGCCGCTGTTATGTGGGTTTTTGCTATGGTTTTTTGTAAATTTTTAATCAAAAATGCTCTAAAAATTATGTCCTTATTAATTTTTAACAAAATTATTACAAATGATAGTACATAAATGCTTCTCAAATCAGTAAAATCGTTTATTTAGTCAAAAATAACACATATACGATGTTCTAGCTACGAAAGAGTTATGGGCCCGTGTAACATACATACTCTTTAAAAAATCGTTAAAAAATCCTTTTTTTTACACTCTCACAATTTCACTGAATCAATTTCTCAACCCTGGTACATACCTTGAATCTGTTGCTCACACACAAACAAGCAACGACACTGACCAGATTTTGCAGCGTGCCAGCAACAACTTTAATTGCTGCTGATGATCAGCAAATATGAAGGAAGCAAATAGCTGACGACTTCGATGCGGCCGCCTGCTCAGACACACACACACATATACAAGTATGCCAAGAAATGTGATATGTCTGTGTGTGCGCCACATTCAACTGGGTCGATTTTAATTTGTTTAAATGAAATTCTCATTTAAATTTTATTGACAAACAAATTGAATTGATTGATTTAAATGAATTTATGCTTGCATGTGGCCATACACCCATATGTACATATGTATGTGTGCTGGGTGTATTAGTGACTAAGAAAACTGCAGCCGCAATGTGAAAACGATAAAAGGCGTAGGCAAACACCAAAACCCATTGCACGGAAATGTTGTTGTAGCAATGTGCACCATCTTGGAAATTGCTGAAAGTTGTATTAGACTGCTGCAACAATCGCTATGAATTTCACACCAAGCACACCAGCCGACAAGTCAGAAGATCAAGAACAGGCACAGTGGAAAGATTTGCATTTTATGAAATTAAAACAAAAAGTCAGACTTTTTTTTTTATAACTGTTACCTAAAAGAGGGAATGCTTTATATAGAATAATTGATATTTTATCTGAACTGCATTTCACCTTCACTTCTTCACCCTCTGCTAATTATTTGAAGTGCATAAAAATTTGGACTCCAGTATTTCAGTAAAACCAGCCTAGAATCATTAATTTTGTTAACGAGAAGAATTATGGAAACCCTTTATTATGTCATATTGCGCTGTTCCTAGACATAGTCAAACGTTCAACATATTGCTCCTCCGATTTACATGGTCTGCCTATTGGATTTCGCCAGATAGTCCACTGTGCGCTTGAAACGTTTGAACGGCGCCGTAATTACTTTAAAAACCTTTCCACTTCAAATACGAAAAAGCGTTGAAATTGCACATAAAAGTGTTGCCATTTCGTATTTGCTGCACATTAAATGAAATATCGAATTTCGCCGCACTAACACACACACACGCCGCGCAAGTTCACTCACACACACATGCACTCTTTGTGGCAACATACACACGCGCAAAAGTGCATAAAAAATGAGTTAAATGCGCGATAAATTGCACGTTGCCATGCGCCGATTTGTGGCAGAGAGTGTTGTGGCTGCAGCACCAACACTACTATAAAAACGCAGCAACAACAACATCGCATGCATGTCTGCGAGTGTGTCGAATATTGGACAAGATTTTTAATTAGTGTTTGCACAGACAATGCGTTCTGGACGAGGCACAGGCGCGTCTGGCGTCTGGCATCGGGCACGGATCTACTCGCATCCATTCGCTAGCTGAATGCCTTGGCTGTGGCGAGTTTATTGGTCTAAAGAGTCAGCGTGTGCCGTCTCTTCTTATTTTTTGTCTATTTCAGCTCAACTTTGGAATTAGAATGCGCAGAAAATGTCTTCTACACACATGAAAAATGATTGTCACTTTGCTGAGCTGGCAATTTTGGAGAACACTTGGATGCCATAGGTGCATCTATAGGAAATTGAGACCACTGCAAAGACTTCTCCGTTGACTTCCAGCAGTGGCAATTTATTACTTTTTCTTGCCTGCAAGCTGGCTTGGAGCTGCTTCAGAACTGTTCTGATACTATTAAAATATTCTTTTGTTGTAGTTCATAGGCCATCGAAGCTATTAATTTCCTTTTAAAAAAAGCTGCAACCAAATCATCAAACTTTTTAAATTGTTATGCAGTAGTTCTACTTTTTATACTATTAGATTTGTTCTATTTTGTATAACTATTAGCTATTTAAAGATTTTTCCTATTCCCGGTTTCAGCGAATGAACGAATAATTTTTTAGTTAGCGGAAAAATTGTTCTTCTCTCGAAAATGTGTGATTTTTAACTACGAAAAGAATACATTGAGAAAGTCAACTTTTTCTTTGAAGAACTGGGATTTTGCAATACAAAAATACTCTGGGATGCCGCGATTCAGGGATTCGTAATTTGCGTATTAATATTGTATTTCAACTTATTCATTTGGTTACGACACAAATTACCTTTCCTCACTTACATATAATTTTTCGTGCGTGTATTGTGTATGCTATTAAAATGGCTTCTATTGGTATTGTTTTGGATTTTGTTGCTGTTTTTCTTTAACTTTTATTTCTCGCGCCAAACAATTTCAAGCTATGATTTTTAGCATCTTCTTTACGGCTTCACGGTATTTCGGTCGTTATTACTTTATTAATGAATGGCAGAAAGCTTGACACTCTTGTGTAAACATCGGGTCTGCCCTGGGCGCATGTGGCCGTGCCATAGGACACGACGCCGACCAGCCGCGGCACGGCCTGCGGTGTCACAAGCGGACCACCGGAGTCACCCTGCAAAAGGAAAAGCGGCCGGCCGCGTTGATTTATGTGCAATGCGTAGCCAGAGCAAATTCAATACATACCACGCATGCGCCCTTGCCTTTGGCCGCCAGCGCGCACAGCTCCGTGCGCGTCACCTTGAAGCCCTTCTGCCTGCACTGCTCATTCGTGATGGTGCGATAGTGCAGCATTTGCAATTGCTCCGGCAGTCCGGTCGTCACCGTGGGCGTGGTGGAGCCCCAGCCCGTCAAGCGCACGGCCACCTTCTCGCCCACGCGGCTGGGTCCGCCCAAGGCGATGGCGCCAATGCCGCGCTTATGCAAATTGAATGGCGGCGTCACCTTCACAACGGCGATGTCATTGATGATTTTCGGGCTCATGGCGAAGTTCGGGTGCATGTGCTGCGCCACCGCCATGTGTCTATCGCCGCCCGACTTCCAGGTCAGCGTGCCGCACACCACGCTCATATTGCCGATGCTCGTTTTGTCCACGCAATGCGCAGCGGTGAGCACATGCTGGGAGCTGATGATGGAGCCACCGCAGAAGTGACTCCATTTGCCACGTCGGAACAACTGCAGCGACACCTGATAGGGCACCACTTGGGTCACCAGCTCACCGCCATTGATGCGAGTGCCGTTCAGCTCTTTGGCACTGCCATTCTCCTCAAGTGTTTCCTGTTCCCAATTTATTGTGGTAGTTTCCACTTGCAGTTCATTTGCCTCCATTGCTAAATGATTTGTTTCTGCGCTGGCTTGAGGCACCTCACTGGTGGCCCACAACAACAGCAATAAACAGCAAGCTCCGTGTCCAAAATGTAACATACTGCTGCGAAATTCAAGCACACTGAATAGTTCCGCATTGCATCGGCGCATTATTTATAGCTCCGCCGTGGCAACCTTTTGGATCACTCCAACTCACTTCTCATGTGGGTTAATTAAACGTCTCATATTTGACTTGATAAGACGATGACGCGTTGATAGGTTGGTGGTATTAAATAATTGGTGCATGTTTTGTGTGACAAGTTAAATTCCAAAGCGAAGTGAAGACAAATAAATAACATGTTATTTTTGGTTGTCGGAACTCTGACTGTAATAATAAAAATAAGTGGTACAGAGTGGTCCAATGCCCGAACTGGCGAACTGTAAAATTTCAGTCAATCTTTAATTAAGTGGATATACGTTTCGTCTACATGTGAAGTACTCTTTCATATCCTCCGAACTCAAAACTCTTCATTGAAAGATCTCCCGCACAGATCTAGCACGAACTTTACATAGAATGTGTTCCATGGCTCCTGCTCTTCTAAATAAAGTCGACACTCTATCTCATCAGACCAGTTAGTGTTGTTACGAATTCGCGTATAGTGGCCCATTTGTTTGACTGATGCTTGTTCCTGACAGTTATTCGACTCGTGAGTATTTTCCACGGAGTAAGAGAGACAGGATAAATTAATTATGGCAAATGACGAATTATTTTGATTTGAAACTACTCATTAGAGAACTGTTAGATCGGATTGGGAATAAAGTAATTAAAAGTGTAAATATCAATATATATAATCGCTTCATAATTAGTTAAAATGCTCTTCAGTCGCTCCTTTTCTATTCACTTATTTAAATCCAAATTCACATTTCATTTTCCCGCATTAATTGCAACGTCGTTTCGTTAGGGACATGTACCATGGAAGCATACACCACCACTCGGAATTAATGGCGTGTTTTGAATAATCAGCAAATTGGTCGTTTTTAGGTACTTAATTTGTTTGCACAGCGAGGTGCAGCCATGCAACCGTCGTGCAAGCGCAGAGATGCAACTCGTTGCGGCACACTCACAGTCGGAGCTAAATTATGACGCGGCCGCAAAAAAAGGTAGCAGCACACCAGAAAAGTGAGTAAATTTTGTGAGTCGTTGACTGGTAAAGTTTTCATGTAAAATGCAAGAACATGAGCGAAAGAGGGTAAATAATTTTTAAATACTTCAAAAGTTTCCGTTCGAACCTCGAAGCCGGATCAGCAACACAATTCGGCGAATAGAAGGAATTTGAATAGCGCACTATTCTTTTGAAATTATAAGTATGTAATCATAATACCCGTGTTGTAAAATTGATTGAATTGTATTACTGTAAAATGTTGTTTTAGTTAAGATTTTGTGAAAAACATTCTCCTTTCGTATTATTTGCTTAAAAGGAAACTAAAACAAAAATTACTTCAAATCAATATATGTAATCTAAACGCACGAATCATTGAAATTAATCTCTAGTTATAAATTATTTAAATTTATATTAGGTAATTTTAACTAAACAAGCAGACTAAAAATGGCTTGAGATAAAATTCCACTTACAAAGTAATCGAAGTCAATTATAATTGATTTATATAAAAAGCTTATAAAAAGCAGTAGAAAGTACTTAATGTTAGCTTCGATTGGTAATCGTTGTTCGAATGAGCGTAATCAAAATATAAACGTTGCTTGAATCTTAAAGCGGGCCTTTCTCCCCCCGCAGATCCCCTTGCATGCACCACTGTCAATGTGACGTGCGCAATATTTATCGATTGCGTGAGCTTGCTATTTAATTGATGACAACAAGTAGGCGCTTCTGTTGCAACAACAACAACAACAACACTTGCAAAACAACAGCAGCAGCAACATGTCAGTCCAGGCAGCAACATGCGAACTGCCAGCTACATGCCAGCAAACAGCATGGCGAGAAATAATTTCGCAAGCGCATAAATTTGATCGAGATTAAATTAAGCCCATACTTTATTCTGTTTTATTTTAAGCGTATACATTAAAAGCTAGTCCATTGCGCAGCTTATATGCCGCTAAGCAAGTCGAGCATATGACTCGTTATCCAACCGACCAGCGGATACATGGAAGTGAATGCATAGAGGCGTCCCTTCATGCACGGCTGACGGCCATAGGAGAGCAGGCCCAGTTGAAGCTTGAAATCCGGATGCACCAGCGGTCCGCCAGAGTCACCCTAAACGAAGGAACGGTTTTAACTGACATATAAAAGAGTTCGAACACTCACATCACAGGCGCCGCGTCCCATATAGCTGAAGGCGCACAGATCAGTGCTCGTAATGTAGACAAAGCCTCGCTGGCGACATTTTTCCCTGTTGTATGTGATAAAACTGATCAACTCCAGGTCCGTTTGCTCACGGCCCCAACCTATCAGATAACTATCCTCGCCACCCTCATCGTAGTTGGTGACATTGTAGTCGATGCTGGCCAAACGCTCGCCATCCAACAGCAGCGGCCGCTCCAGGCGCAACAAGGCAATATCGCGGCCCATCAGCGGCTCGTAGAATTCATGCAAGACCAAGGCGGCCACCTTCCGGCGTTCCACATCCGCGTCATCAGTGAGCTGCAGGCGATTGGAGCCTACAGCCACGTAAAGCTTACTGACATCGCTGTGCTCGAAGAAGCAGTGCGCCGCCGTGAGCACAATCTGCGCATGTATGATGCTGCCGCCGCAGAGGTGCTTGAACTGTCCTTGGCCAAGCGCCAACTGCAAGGATGCCATATAGGGCACATGGAACTTGGCCTTGCCATCCAGTGTTTTCATCATATCGATATCTGGCAATTGTCAACAATTAAAATGGAGCGGCAAATTTGAAACTCCTGCTCGCAGACCCACCATTATCCTGGCACTGCACCAAAGACAGTATACCTATGATGACATATATAATATTGTTTGCTTTCGTTGAGAACATTCCAAGAGTGTTGATCGAATTCTATAACAATCGTTCACAGACAACTGACAATTCTGTTCACAATTTTCTATTGAACTTTCAAACTATTTAAAAATGAGCTGTGGAACGGTGCGTTGCGTTCCCTCGACAAGTAACAAGTAATCTAATCTGCTCGATGCATCGGGGCTACTTAAGTGCATCTACATATATGTAAGAGACAATTGACATGCAAATAACCAGCGAGTGCGACTGCATATAATTTTGAATGTAAATGGAAGCAATAAAAACTTCTGAATAAAAAGAGGGTTTTTCGAAATCGCACGTTCTCTGTTCCCAAAGGAAATGTAGATGTACACTACTTAACCCATTAGTAGCGCTAACTCATACGACAGTTATATATTTGCGGGGTTGCACGTATTTCAGGAATAACATGCCTCCGGATTATTATAAAATCCGTATTCGATAAGCACGTAAGTCGAAAATTGGTACTGCTTGAAAGAACTTCTTCCATATTATTACAACCTTAATTAATGTTCCATCGCTTAGTAACATAAACTTTAATTAAAATTAATTCTCATATTAGTAATTTTTCCATTTTTCATTTAACCAACAAAGACCTGCGTGACATGCTTATCCTTAAGCCTTTATCCTTTGAGCGAAATTTTAATCAGGAGCGCACACGAACGTTAACATTCGTTAATATGGCATATTAGCTTACACCGGCGACATTTGCTTATGCCAACACACTCACACACACAAAGGCGCTGTTTGCATTACCGATATCCTTTGTGAAAAGATAAACAAGTTGGCAGGAGCTTACAAGCCACAAAGCACGGCGGTTTGACATTCTCAACTCGTTAGTCGGTTATTAACTTCCGCAGAGATTGCACAAAGCGGAGAGGAGACTCAGGAAAAGGGGACATTAAATGCCAAAGGCGTATGCAGAAAGGATTAATAATACACATGCATAGAGGGTAGCATAGTTGGGTGGTCAATGGAAAACATAACACAGAGAAAATTTAGTTAGCTGTGCCAGCAACAATTATGGAACTATGCTCATTTTAATAGCCTCGATTTAAGATGTTATACCTGAAAGGCCAAAAAATGTCTTCGAATTTTTTCTGAGGAACTTAAGAAAGTTGTAAAGAACAATATTCTAATTTACGGATTTGTGGATGGGCGAAGAATTGATATTTCTTTAAATGAATTTTTTTTTTAATTTGCAACCAGGCTTGGCAACAGGCTAGTTTATCCAAGTTAGCTTAACTTCCCTCTCAGCTAAGTGGGAACTGTAGCATTAAGTAGTAGAACACTCCCTAAAACATGTTGTCGTGCAACCCTGGGATGTACATATGGTCAAGCATGTAAGTTCAAGCATGTTGCTCAGAGGTTGCCGGCACTGATGACCAGACAACTTGCACCAGAAAATAAAGAGCGTCGACACGACACACATCCGTCTTTTACATGGCGCAGCCGAAAAAGAATAAGAGCCGAGCCAAATAATTTATGGGAAGAGCCAGCTTAAGTAAAAGCATACGGGAAAAACCACGTGGAAGGCCCCCAAAAAATATACGCTACGTGTACTACAAAGAAAACATGGAGTACGTGAAGAAAGTGGACGAGCTGAAGCTGAGTGGCAATCTGGCCGAGAATTGGAGAATATTCTGGCAAAACTTCCAAATTTTTGCGGTGGCCATTGGACTGGAAAAGAAACAGGAGCCCGTAAAAGTGGCAATATTTTTGAATGCCATCGGGACAGAAGCAGTAGAAGTGTTCAACGCACTAAATCTCAGCGAAGAAAGCAAGCAGAACTATGGAGAAGTTACTGCGGCGTTTGAAGAATTCTGCAAGCCAAAATGTAACGAAGTGTATGAAAGTTTCGTATTTCATAATCGGAGTCAGGCACATGGCGAGCCTTTTGACAATTTTCTGATGGAGATAAAAAAGATGGTGCGGCGGTGTGGATTCGGGAACGAGAATCGGATGGTACGAGATCGAATCGTGCTGGGAACGAGCGATAAAAGCCTACAAAAGAAGTTGTTGGACATGCCGAAATTAACAATGGAGATGGCGATAGACTTGGCGCGTTCGGCAGAGGTGTCGAACCAGCAAATGGCGAACATGCAAAATGGCGAAACACATGTGGATATGGTTCGTAACAATTTAGAAGATCTAAGTAAAGGTTATAGCCAACATAATAGAAGTCTGGGTAAAAATTATTTTTATAAAAATATGAAGAAAGAAAATTCTAATTGTTCATTTTGTGGTAATACACATATAAAAGGCAAATGTCCGGCTTACGGAAAAATATGTTATAATTGCCAAGGAAAAAATCATTTTTCTATTGCTTGTAAAAAGAAAACTGTAGGAGAGCTAAACGCTGAAAATAAAAGTGCAGTATCAAGTTATTCTACTTTGTATTTAGATTCAATTTGAAATGTTAGTGGTGTTAAAATGTGGTATGAAATAGTTGAAGTAGATGGAAATTTAATTAAATTTAAATTGGATACTGGAGCCATGGTCAACATCTTGCCTAGAAGTTTCATACAAAATATTGAAAGTAAGAAAATTGAGAAAAGTTCTGAAAAGTTGATTGCTTATAATGGTTCAGCTATTGAAAACTTAGGCACAGTGGTCTTGAAATGCAAAGTAAAAAACAGAGTAGAAACGATACAATTTTTTATAGTCCCTGAAAAGCTAAATTCAATACCCATTCTTGGCCTTGAATCGTGTATAAATTTAGGTTACATTAAAAGAATTAACACGATTAATCAAGTAACTAAAACAGATCTTGTTAACAAATATAAACTCTGTTTACTGGAATAGGTTGCTTTAAAGAAGATTTTGCAATTGAATTGAATGAGAATGTAACACCTTGTTCCAAACCAGCGTTGCGAATACCGTTGGCATTAAGAGAACCTCTAAAGAAGGAACTGGAAAATTTATGCGAAAGAAATATAATTGAGAAATGTGAGAAGCCAAGTACATGGATTTCTAATATTGTGATTGTAGAAAAGCCGAATAAATCACTTAGAATTTGCATTAACCCAAAGGAACTTAATTTGGCTATTAAAAATAATTACTACGAAATCCCAACATTTGAAAATATTAAGACCAATTTGGTCAATAAGAAAATTTTTTCTGTTTTTGATTTGAAAGACGGGTATTGGCAAATTGCGTTAAATGAAAAATCAAAAGAATTATGCACTTTTAGTACACCATTTGGGTGTTATAGATTCAAGCGATTACCGTTTGGAATAAAAATAGCTCCAGAAGCGTTTCAAAAAATAAATGAGGAAATTTTTGGAAAGATTAAAAATGTGACAGTATACATTGATGACATTCTCATTGCGGCGGAGAATGAAGAGGAACACGATGAGACTCTTAAGGAAGTGTTGCAAAGAGCAACTGAAAGGAACGTGAAATTTAATGTAAACAAAATTCAGTGGAAGCAAAGGGAAGTTGTGTTTTTAGGACATAGGATATCAAATGAGGGAATTGGATGCGATAAAAGCAGGCTAAAAGGAATTGAGGATTTGGGTGCACCAAAATGTAAAAAGGATTTACAAAAGCTAATGGGGTTTATAAACTACTTGCGAGAGTATATTCCTAATTTGTCTGAGATCAGTAGCCCATTGAGAGAGTTAATGAAAAATTCAATTGTGTATGAGTGGTTACCAGTGCACGAAAAGTGCTTGGATAGCATAAAAAAGTTGATTTTGAACGCACCCATTTTAAAAGCGTTTGATGCCACAGAAAAAATTTCGTTACAAACAGATGCATCCAAAAAAGGGCTGGGGTGCGCATTATTACAAAAGAAAAGACCAGTTTGCTTCGCATCTAGAAGTTTAACCGATGCTGAAACACGTTATGCACAAATTGAGAAAGAAATGTTGGCTGTAGTTTTTGCGTGTCAAAAGTTTCACAACTATATTTATGGGAGAACGGTTGAAATTATAACAGATCATAAACCACTATTAGGTATAATGAAAAAAGATTACAACAAAATACCGTCAGCAAAATTGCAACGAATGAAATTGAAACTTGAAAAATATAACTTGAACTTTACTTACATGCCTGGAAAATATTTATATTTAGCTGATTGGTTGTCGCGTAGTTACATAAATAAGATTGAAGACGAAGATGAAATAAAAGGATTAGGAGACATGGTTCATACGATTAACGTGACCGATGAAAAGAAGAAACTGTTTAAAATAGAAACAGGAAAAGATAAAACATTGCAAAAGTTGGTAGAATACGCTAAAAATGGGTGGCCAAAAGATAAAACGAAAGTAGATGAAACAGTTAAATTTTTATGGAAATTTAGAATGGATATATTCGAAGAAGATGGTATTATATTTTTGAATGATCGAATTTTTGTGCCGCAGAGTTTATGTGGCATGGTACTGACACATCTTCACAAATCCCATTTAGGAACAGAAAAAACTAAACAAAGAGCAAAACAGCTGTTGTACTGGCCGAGCATGAATCAGGAAATAGAGAACATGATCAGTAAATGCAGTTTATGCCAAAAATTTAGGTCCGGGAATGTGAAAGAACCCCTGGTTAATCACGAAATACCAAGTGGTCCATATGAAAAAATAGCTATGGATGTGATGGAGGTAGCGGGTAAAAATTTCTTAATCATCGGAGATTATTTTTCGAAATATTTGGATATCATTCCACTAGTAAAAAAGACAGCAAAGGCGATATCTGAAAAACTAAACGTAAATTTTGCAACACATGGGTACCCATTAGAAATAGTTGCTGACAATGTGCCATTTGGGTCTTATGAATTTAGGCAGTGGGCTAAAGAATTAGATATTAAAATTACAACAACAAGTCCACTGTATCCTAAGTCGAACGGATTAGCTGAACGCATGGTTCAGATAGCGAAAAAATTAGTTTTAAAATGTAACGCTGAGCAAAGTAATTTGTGGCATGCACTATTAGAATATCGAAATACACCAATCAAAAATTCAAAACTTTCACCAACACAGCTCCTTATGGGTAGGCAAACAAGAACATTGGTTCCAGGAAGTAAACAATTTTTTAAGAATACACAATTAAGCAATCAAGTTCTACCAATTTTACACCATAATAATTCAATTAATAAAAAGTATCATGATAAAAATGCAAAGAAGAAAAATGAATTTAAGATGGGGGAAAAAATATGGGTTAAGGAGGGAAAAGAGTGGATTGCAGCACAAGTCGTAGAAAAGCATGCAAGTCCGCGTTCATATATTATTGAAAGAGATGGTAAAATATACCGGAGAAACTCATACTTTTTAAGAAAACGTGTGTAATTGTATTAACTCACTACGACCAACAAATATTGAATTATAAAAGTATCAATCTATGTATATGAATGGAAACCAGATACTATTTTGTACATTAAATGCAGTCAGGGTAGTAACATAAGTATGAAAACATTGTCACATAGACCTAAGTACATATGTATTCGAATTGAGTTGAAAAAAAAAATTGTGTACATTAAATGCAATTAGGGTAGTAACATAAGTATGAAAACATTGTCACATAGACCTACATATGTATTCGAAATTAGTTGAAACAAATGAGAAATGTAAAAGGGGAGATGTAGCATTAAGTAGTAGAACACTCCCTAAAACATGTTGTCGTGCAACCCTGGGATGTACATATGGTCAAGCATGTAAGTTCAAGCATGTTGCTCAGAGGTTGCCGGCACTGATGACCAGACAACTTGCACCAGAAAATAAAGAGCGTCGACACGACACACATCCGTCTTTTACAGGAACAAATAGTTGAGTGTAGCTTAATATCTTTTGTGTTTTTCCAAAATTCGCTTGCCCTTTACGAAATTCTTTAAAAGTGTATAAGCTTATGTTTTGTAGAAAGTCAGTCATCAGTGAGCACCTCTTATATTCCAGTTAACCTATACTAACTGCAGTTAGCTTGTTTTGAAATGTAATCGCCAGTTCAATCTAAATGCTATCGAGAAGTTTCTTCAGGAAAATTGGGTGGGCCAATTAAGTAAAAGATACAATTAAAGGCATTGACACTGCGACAGCGGCGCCAATCAGCAAGAACAACAGCAGTAGCTGGCAACGGGCAATGCGCCCAATCCAACAAGCCATACTCTAAATAAAGCCATTCAAGCGCAGATTCGATCCTGCGCGCAGGCGCACAGAAGATCAACAATTAACACGGCAGTGCAAAGATCAGGACCTACGCAGGAGGAGAACGCGTTATCGAAGGTGTGCATAATTAATTCGCCAGGCTCCACACATGAACACAAAAGCGTGGATTCGGAGCAAACAGGGGAAAAAAGGCGAGACATGTTAAGATTTCAGGCCACACTCATTGACAGAGCAACAACCAAACAAAATGATTCATTAGCAACTGCAATCAGGAGCTGAAGCTGACACACTGGCAGCACGCGGTGTGGATACAGAATAGCGGATTTGCATTCAACATGCGAAAGGACTATAACCCGCATCAGAAGAGCGCGTAGTCGGAGAAGTCTCAAAGGGGATTCGAAATTGAAGAAATCCTGGTTAGTCATGGTTCTCTTGAGCAGCCGGGCATATCTTCAGGATTATTCAATTTACGGTCACTCCCTGAATTCTATGACTACGCGCCTTGGCGCACACACAGAGGGATTATATTGGCGCATTGGACCCGCATGTACGGCCACTACTTGGCGATAGACCGGCACGAATGAATGAATGAATTAAGAAAACGTTGGGCTTCTGCTGCTTGCCGCTCTGTCACTAATCAGGCTTGGCTGTCAGTATAGTTGCCACTGCAAGGCAACTGGCACGAATGTCTCTCCCCAACCCGTCCATGACAGGTGACCGTATCGGCAAGTCGCGCTCAATCGGAATATTTAAATTTCACGTTGATTAAAAATGCAATGTTGAATTGATCAGCGCTGACTGCGAGCTGGCTGTGGCCACCAATGTTGGCCAATCTCATATGGAAATGCGCGTTGTAGGTCGCTGGTGGCGCGTAGGTGTTGCTTCCAGGAAATTGCAGTACCAATGCCACCCATAAATCAGTAATCCGCGGTGGAGCGGTTGATGCACTGTATTTCTTGTTTTCGTTTTTAGTTGCTTAATTAGGGTCGGTCTGCTTTTACTAAATACAGGCTGAGAAGAACTAAACAATTTTATACTTGTTATAAATAAAATTTGCTGTTGACGTCACTTCATAGTCAGCATCTTTAACTATCATAACAAAATCGCCATAAAATATGGCTTTAAAGAACTGCAAAACAATTGACTTGAATAATTCAGCGCAGCAATCGTCACAGCGTGTGTTCGCGCCCTTCCTCCTCGCCGAGTTTAAAGGTCATAGCACTTAACAATAACTTCAACACCGCTGGAGCTGATAGCATGCCCCTTCTTCACAGCTGCACTCCAAGTCGCGAGCTTAGAGCTGCCGCCGAAGAATTGTTCTGCAATACCTGCCAGATAGAAACGCCCGCACCATGCCTCAGCTTGGAACACATACCCAAATCAGTTGCTAAAGAATCAGCTACAAAAATAAAAGAGCTTATTTGTTTTTGTGGCTATGTTGTTAGTGCTTTATGAAATTTACGTATAAAAATTGGCCATATTTTCAACACTTTTAGGTGAAGTTGAGAACGTTTCGGTTGCTTCGCGTCACGTAGCCAGGGCATTTGTGGAGGGGGTGCTGCGCCATCTTTCCCACTAACAATTTTATATATATAATTGTTTCTGAATAATTGTTAAATTTTCATCAAGATTTAAGGCTTAAGTTAGTTAATCGTCTTAATATTCCGATAAAAAAACTTTCCAAGATAACCTCTCTCCTTTTGAAGTTAAAATTGAGTTTACTCTCATTTATTTTCTCATGTTTCTATATCCCTAAATTCACTTTTAGAGGTGATTGTCATCTGGAAGACGATGGTCAAAATTGCATAGTATTTTAGAGCTCCTTATAAAATCTCTATTGCGTCCGTAGATTTGTAATTTTGGTAATCAACGATTATGAATTTTTTTAAATTTCATTACTTGAATAGACTACATTTAGAGATTCCAGAAATTTTTATTTCGAAATTTGGTGAATTGATTATAAAAATCAAGGGCATTATTTGGCACTAATCCACTCATAATGCTATTTCCTATCTGAGCTTTTCTTTTATCTCAATTTTGAGGAAGCAACCATTCATAAAAAAGATTAAAGCAGAACCACAAACGGTCGGGTGTAACTTTGGGCCACTCCACTGCTACCTCTACCTCTACATCGACATTTTTTATTTCTTGAAAGTTGAGCTAGCAACTTGACTCCCTTTATCAAATCCTTATATAAGTTGCATACTTACTTCGCCTTTTTATTGGCCAAATAACGTTAAGCCGCTGTTTCGTGGCCAATTCCTCCGCCGGTAATAGAAGCGCATATAATCAGCAACATTTGCGCAAATCTCAAAAATATGACCAAAGACAACGCGAAATTCTACAGAAATGCAGGAAAAATGCTTGAGCTGATATCTGCCCTTGGTCGCGTAACGCGATCTCGTTTCGAAGGAACTCCAAGATTCTGGCGCACATAACTTTATTACTGCGCAACTTTTATGCTTATTTTATTTTATTTATTTTTATGACCTCTGGCGGGCAACACGCCACGAGCAACAGGGAAAGTGGAAGGCACCGGAGCAGTGGAGGTGGAAGGTAGCCCGCAGCCGCTTAAAGCATTTGGACACAGTGGGAAAGACGGTAGGAAACCATTGCGCTGCCAAACTCTCTGAAGCACTTAAGTGTAGGTATGTCCTTTTTTATGAATAAAAGAAGATTTCATGTTGGCATGTTTCGTGGTTTTTTGAGTTGTTGCTAGGTCAATATGCTACCTAACTTTCCAACGACACGGCTCCTTCTGACCACGATGGTCACATTAAATGCTTGATAGGCTTACACTCAGCTGACCCTAAACGAGCAACGTGTTAACAAGTTAACAAGCATCCTGTTTGCTCAGTTAGACCACGATTTTGGCGGCTTATGTCATTATTATGACATTTCTTTTGATTTCCTTCGCTTATCTGTGCAAGCGAACTGCGTGTGGTCCAGTTTCGACACCAGCTCGCACACTCGGACGCCTCCATCTGCGCTTGGCGGGCTGAACTGCCCGTCAATATGGCCAAAAACAAAAACAATTGTCACGCTGCAGTTTTATGGCGCTGTTGGTCGAGCGTTATGTCTTGATTTAAAAGGAACTCTACCGCCGTCAGTGCCGCCAAAGCAGTTCGGCGTTCCATTCTGATTGCAGCAACAATGCAGCACAGTAGCCGCACTTAATTGCCTCGTGCTGGAGATTGGCATCAGCGTCTTGAACTCTGCTCGAAAATACAAGCCGTCTGCTTGCATTTGCATTTTCAATTTGAGTTTTGCCACCAGAGGTGTTCATTTCAGACCAAATCACTTGGCATCAATGAATGGGAAATAATATTTGTGTGGGTTTCATTCATCTCTCGTAGGAAGCAGTGCACTGAAATCGAGTGTAAAATCGAAAGAGTAAGAAATTAGAAGGGCCACTCTCTCATAGAAAAATTAATTTGTGTACTTACCTCATAGATACATGCTATACACAGACTGAAGCAAATCTTTTATACCGAAAAAGGATTGGGCTGTTGCGCTAAGTAAGATTGGCCGCCGAATCTCTATATACATATGTAGATATTCCAGAAGGGCTTTGAAATATATTACAACTCATCATATTGAAAATTAGAAAGTAAGATTTGATTTTTATCCGAGCTGACATCTTCTACTGACGAAATTTGTTATGAATTCACTTAAGCTCCTTAAAATAACTTCAGAAGCCTGTTTAGCTAAATACAATATGTTTGACTTATTAAAGCCCGTCTTTGACTAAGTTTAGATGCAAACTAATTCCACTAACAAACAAAATATAGGCGCATTCATTTTGTTAGGCAACAAGCCTGCATTCTTCTGCATTTGGCATTCAAATCGTTTAGCCTTTATCATTAATAAATGCAAGCAATTACCGCCTACTGACATTGATAAGGCCGCACTGAGGTTGCTTCCGAGCTAACCCACAAAGATAAATGTGTTGATTCAAATGAAGCATACCATATATAAAGGCGGCTAATGAGAGCCAATTTGTCAAAGGTTCAGACAACCACAGCAAGCAATGGAGTTGAAAATTGTAGCGCTACTAACGTTGACACTACTGCAGACGGCTTGGAGCGAGCCCAAGGGAACAGTCATCGATTGTAAGCATTAGAATTGGCAGCGCATAGCAATGCCGTTTTTATACTTATACTCTATAATCAACAGTGGAGGAGCACTTCGCCGACCAGGACTATGACTCGCAAGAGCGCATAGTTGGTGGTTCAGCTGTGCCCGAGACGGAATACATACCATATCAAATCTCCATGCAATATCGCACCAACAGCGGCAAGAACCGTCACTTCTGTGGCGGATCCATCATTGCGCCTAATCGCATACTCACCGCGGCGCACTGCGTCAATGGGCAGGATGCAAAGCGCATTTCCGTGGTGGCGGGCATACGCAATCTGAACGATGACAGCAAAGGGCAACGCTCACAGGTAGAATCCTTTGAGATGCACGAGAACTATGAGGAACTGGTGACGAGCGATATAGCGATTTTGAAAATTGCGACACCCCTCGAGCTGGACGGTGAGCGCGTGAGTAAGATCGATGTGAGTGGCGTGGATAAGGTGGGCGGTGGTCAGGGAGTCACACTGACGGGTTGGGGTGCTCTGTGGCACTTCGGCACGGGCCCCTTCGCCAGATATCCTACGCGTCTGCAGAAACTGTCCTACAAAACAATCACCAATGATGCTTGTAAGCGCGTCATGTCTCAGCTGACCGACACGGAGATATGCGCCTTGGAGCGGTTCGGCAAGGGTGCCTGCAATGTAAGCGGGGAACTGGGTTAGACGAAGAGTTATGTACTTTAAACAATTGCTTCTTTACAGGGCGATTCTGGCGGTCCGCTGGTCATGCAGAACGGTGAGACGCTGAAGCAAGTTGGGGTAGTGTCCTACGGCACCTCTCTGTGCGCTTCCAATGCACCCGATGTCTACACCAGGGTGTCCATGTTCGATGATTGGATACAGCAGCGCATGGCATGATCATCATTTTTTGCGAAAATATTTTGTTGTAAGGAACAGTGAACTCTTTTGAAGCAATTATTTCCGAAATAAGCAAATCATTTGAATGGAATTTGGTTTTTTCATTGAATCGGGGAAAAGTTAAACTAGTTCCCAAGCTTCCAACTGATATTGTATATGGAGAAGGAACTTTTTCTGAAGATAATATTTCTTCTTCTTCTTTTTTACGCTGATCAACCCGTACGACTAAAAAATATGAAAAAGCTGTTTAAGCTCTCCGAACTGAGGGAAAAGGAACGTTACTCAGAGCTAGTATATAAGAAATTATCGCCGTTTTAACAGAAGCAAATTCATTGAAGATATGGCCAACATCTTATACCAAAAATTTTGTATGACCTTCAGTTTGCATGGCCTGGATTAGACTGACTATGCCATCGTCTGACTAAGAGATTAGAATGCGAGAAGAAGTTCGGATTCATATTAAGCGATTCAGCGATCTCATATTACATCAAAGCCTCATCAACATCTGAGCCTCGTAACTAGTACACACTTTCAGGTCCATGAGCAGCTGGCAACACCATAGCTCCAACATCCTTCCAAGTTAAAAAAGTCACTTGGAATTTTTGCAAACAACCGCATTTGCATAGAACCCGGCCATACCCTAGACCAGCACAATTATAACAAATTTCAATAATTAATCTAATAATGAATGCTAATATTTATGCAAATACAACTGCTCAATGACTTAAGTAGACCATGAAAATTGGCAATGTCTAACTGTGTGCATATTGATGACTAAAGATAACGAATTAGAACGTTTACGGTTGTCATATAAAAACAGATGTGCTGTCGGAATGGAGTTCGCAGTTGTATTTTATAGTGTTTTTGCGGTCGCTCAAGTTTAGCAATATGAGTCATAAGCTCGTAATTTTCGGTATTATCTTGACGAATTTGTCATTTGCGGTCCCTTCCGGCGCCATTAGTAAGTTTAAAGTACATAAGTGTTTGAAGTATAAACTACTACGCTTATAGAATCCTGATATGTCGAAGCTTTCCATTTGTACATTCCGAGTATTTTTCTCGTCAATTGAAATTCATAGTATAAGAGTCGAAGGATAACTAAGCCAGGATTAATTTCACAGGATAAGTTCAGGGCAGAGTAGCTTGAAAAAGTTAATGCCATATCATCTGCAAAAGCAAAAGCGATTGAATAAAAATTTTATTTATAAAAATCAGAGAGAAAATGGGTCCCTGGACTATCATTTATAAAAATTTTGGAACCACGTTCACATTTAAATCGCTTAGTATTCAAATTCCTCCTACATTTAAATTGATCAATCAAAACAATTTTTTTTATAAAGTCGGCGGTCGTGGCGTGCCCAAGGACGAGTACGTGCCCTACCTAGTGTCGCTGCAGTTGCGAGAAGTCACTGGCAGATATAGGCATAAGTGTGGTGGTTCCATACTCTCACCAAGCCGCATACTAACCGCGGCACACTGTTTGTTTGATATTGGTTTGCTGCAGATGTTCGTATTGGCCGGTGTACGAGATCTGAGGGCAACGGATGGACAACGTTCCCAGGTGCGCACCTTCGCCGTACACAAAGGCTATGCACCACCGGCGACTAACAATGATATTGCCATATTGTACATTGATCCACCACTCCAGTTGGACGGCGTGCGTGTGGCCCCTATTAGGGTAAATGACTCAACGCCTGTGGGCGGTGGTGTGCCTGTCACCTTGTCAGGTTGGGGTCTACGCTTACCGTTGTTAGTGCCATTTCTGCCAGCCCCTCTGAAAACTGTCAACCATCCCAATGTACTGAAGACGTTAACTTACCACACCATTACGAATGGGCAGTGCAAGGTCTATGCTCCCTCGGAAGTGCAACTCTGTGCCAGAGGATTCCTCAAGAGCTCTTGCGCTGTGAGTATCGATTTTAGTACCCGACAATTTAAATAAGGAAAATTCCATCGAAACTAATTGGAAATTATATTGAATGAGTTTGAAAAATCGAAACGCCATTCATTCATTCCAAACAAAATTCACATAGAAAAGATACATACATATGTATATTATGATATGCGATTGGGTATTTGCCTTTATGTTTAAAGTATTGAACATGTCTGCACTTCTTTTCAGGGTGACTCTGGCGGTCCTTTGGCAATGAAAACCGAAACGGGTCTACTTCAGGTTGGCATAGTCTCGTTTGGTTCATTCATTTGTGGTTTGCCCGTGCCGGATGGCTTCACGAGAGTATCCAAGTACACCGACTGGATACAGGCACATTTGTAGACGCTTGTAGCAGAGGGAAACACATACATATGTACATTTGTACAGTACGAAGTCTTGTCTCAATAGATTAAGCAATAACAACAAAAAATCGGTTTTATATCAAGTTTATAAGCCCATTATATTATAATTCAATATATAATTCAACTCTTATTGACAGTTTCAAGCGGCTGACCTTTATGCCATAAAGCAAGTGCTCTCCTGCTCTCCTGCCCACCACTTATGGGGTTGTCGGCGTATGCGCACAATTTAATAACACGCTTCATAAAACAGCTACGTATTTTATGGCTTTGCATATGAATATGATTTTCTGCCGGCACAGGCAGCAGCAAGGACTATGCGGCTGTGGCACAGGAGCTTTAAAAACGCGCCGAGGCACAGTGATTCCATCCCAGACAATGACGGCACAAAACTAGAAGGAGCTGGCTCGCTGAACTCAAAGTTGGAGATTTGCTTTCGCTTAAAGTAGAAATTTTCGTAATATTGTATTTGGCCAGCTATAACAGAAGACCATTTTTACTCGACGCGGTGGTGGAGCATTAAATCGACAATGTGCAATTTTATAATTAAACGGCGCAAAACCTGTGGACAGTATGTATGTTGTACTCTACTGTATGGTATTATTATTCCTCAGCAGCGGGTGACTCCTCGGCAGCTGGCTCCTCAGCCGCTGCAGAAGGTTCCTCCGCAGCTCCGGGCTCCGCTGCAGGTTCTGGTTCGGCTGCAGGCTCTGGAGCAGGTGCTGGTTCAGCTTCGGGCTCGGGCTCTGGTCCCGCTTCCGGTTCAACTAATATCGTATCGGCAGCGGTTTCTGCGACTTGCACACCTGGATGTTTTTCCTCCACTGCCGCTGCTGTTGGTCTTTCAGCCACGATTTCCGCGGCTCCCAGATGTACAGAGTGAATACGTTGAATGTTAGATGGTTCCGGACTAATTTTCGGCGTAGGCAGCTGCAAAAACGATTCGAAATCAATATGACATTGTGAATGACATAGGCATAATTTACCTTTGATTCCTCCACATCTTTTACTCCCAAGGATATTTTGGAGGCTGGTTCGCAGACGTTCTGCACATGCAATCATACAGAATCATATAGAATTAATATTATTTCGTGATATAAAAAACGAGCTTTAACTTACATCCGGTTTTTGTGTGTCAGTTGGGGACTGCAGTAATTTTAAAGTTGAAATCAGTTACAATTTGTAAAGGAGTTATTAAAATTAAATTAAAGCATTACTTACATGGTGTTCGCCGGAGCCGGCACGCTCCTTGAAGAACTTCTGTATGGTGCGCGCGGCGTGATCTTTTACTGCAAAGGTTTCATCATATTCTTCATGCTGCAGCTGAAACTGAAATAAATCCTGGCATGATTTACACAACATCCTTCTTCGCGTATACATACCGAGTGCTGATCCTCGCGCCTCATGAATAACTTCTGTCGCACTTTGAAGCCACGGAAATTCGCCTGCAAAATTGGCATTAAATTGGTGTAGGGCAAACACGGTTTTTGCATTGATTAGCACCTGAATGTGGGTGGCTGCTTCGTGCCTGCGCTTTTCCTCCCTACGCTGCATTTCGCGATCCTTTAAATAGGTGTACATCTCCTCAACGCCCTCCTTGTTCTGCATGGGCATAGAATGTGAGTTATCTTCGACTCTAAGCTGAAATTCATGCTGTGACCGACCTCTGCTGCACTGGAGTATGCTTCGACGAAACGATTATAGGCCGCATCGATCATGGGCTTGGTCAGCTTCAATTCCTTGTCTGTAAATTTGCACTTCTTGATCAATTCATCGAGTATGTCCTCCTCCTGGAATTTAACGATTTCCTTCTCCTTGTGCTGCTCACAGCGGCGTTTTTCCAGGAATCGCTTAAAGCACTCCTCCATCAGAGAGCCCATCTCCTCGTTCTTCGCTTTGCTGATGTCACAGATGCACATATCCGATATGATCTCGTCCACCGTGCGCAGTGCACGATCGATGATCTTCTTGGCCACTGCAAAAAATTTCCAATAGATTGATTGCATTCGTTCAAAGGCGAAATCCGAAATGCCGGCCACTTACGCACGGCCTTCTCGCGTGTGAGTATCACTGAGTGCAGATAGTCGATGATGAACTGGCAAAGGCATTCGGTGGTCGGCTGGCAGCGCAGCACTTCGCGCGTTATGTCCGAGAGCAGCTCCGGCAGGCCCTCCGGCACATTGATGACCTGGCCGCGTACCTTGCCGCGCTGCACAAGATAATTCATGTTGTTCCTGTTCCTTATTTTCTTGAAAATTCGATTAAATAATTAAATTGATTTGATGCATAAAAATATATGTCGTTTATTCTTTTATAATTTTCAACGTAAAATATTTTTCAAAAGCGAAGAGTTCTTTTCTTTTCTAATATTTGGAAAATAAACGACGGTTCGAAAATGACGTACGATTCAAATGTATGAAACTGTTGTACATATGTATATTGTTTTAGTTATACTTTAATTACAAGCCTGGAACTTTTTCCTAAAAGTAACAAGCGTTTTCTACGCATATGCCATATGAATGTTGGGCTTAATAGTTTGTCATTAATGTTAAGCATATCTATCGAAAGAAGATATCATAGATGTACATATATCATTCAGCTTCACGAAATTGTTTTAAACAATGAGGTAAAGGCCTCGGCAACAAATTCGATTTCGGCTTCCGCTTGGGCCGCAGACTAGGTACCAGCATTCACAATAACAGAACTCGAAAACAAAATTGATAAAGGACGACAAGAGGAAAACTCAAATGGTTGGGGAATAAAGTACATTCGAATTCGATTTCGAAAAACATTAGGTACACTTCGAAAATTTTGACTTTAGTGTGAGACCTCAAACATAGGTGGCGCTCATCCATTAGTACTATGGCTATCTGAGCCAATAGTATAGTTTTATTAAACAAGTAAAAGTGTTTACAGAACAATTGATTGTTGCAATAAGAAAGATGATCCAACAAGAAGCGTCGAAAGAATTAAGTGCTGCCAAGCTTTTTCATCGGGTCGGTGATGCCAGGTTTTCATAGGGTTGGTGCTGCCACAGTACGAGGTGAGTAAGAAATGGTGAGTTAGAGTTGGTAATCAAAATCAGCTGATTGCCAACAACACAAACAAAATTGAAATCGCAAAATCGCAGTAAAAATGTCTGCAGCAAACTTATTAAATCTGAATGTGGACCTGCTGTTCGAGCAGCACAGCGTGCCGGAGATAGACATCGTCCATAAGAAAATCCAGGCGGTGGTGGAGAACAAACGCGAGGAACTCCGCACAAACGTGGGGTAAGAAGCTTGTTTGCTTTGTTTGCTGCTGCTAAATCTCTCCTTTCTACAGGGAGCGTTATCGGGACTTGCTGCAAGCTGCCGATACCATTGCCGCCATGCAGGAGTCATCCAACACGTTGATAGCGCAAGTCGCCAGCATTAGTGCCGAATGCCGCAGCTTGAATGAACAGCAGCTGATCGGATTTAAGAGCAGCGACTCCGCAGATCTGCTTCGGAATCGCAACGCCAACAAGCAGCTGAACAATTATTTCAGCACCATGGTACAGATCAAGCTGCTCACCGCCTTGCCGGAGCTCATCTGGTCGCACATTGATCAGGAGCGTTTCTACGCCGCCACTGAGCTGTTCATTTTCAGCCGGCATATAAGCACCGGCTTGCAGCTGGACGCCAACAATCCGCTGATGCAGCATTTGCCGGTGGCCAAGAAGCAATGGGAAATATTGAAGCCTTTCCACGTGACTATAAAGCAGAGCCTGCTGGCGGCACTGGAACGTGAAGAATTGAGTGCGGAGATAGCGGCAGATTGCTTGTTGAGTCTGCTGCTGTTGGAAAAAAGCAGTCTGAATGGTGTGCTGAAGACATTTCTCCAGTTGCGCTGTGCCGCCTTTCTCAGTTGTCTGAGTGGCACTAGCGAGGCGAGCGATACGGGTACGGATGGCAGACGTGTTAAGGAGCGCATATTGGCCAGCTTGAAGGTGTTGAATGGCACGATAGAGCTAATGGGCAAATGCTTTTTGGGTACATGTAACGCCATGGTTTTAATTATTTGATTCTAATGTATCTCCCCACACAGTTGATGGCCCGCTCTTCCGCAAATTGGCTGAACATTCCGATCCGAATGCACCGCCCACTATCGCACTCATGGACTGCAACGATGCACAATTCTCATACATGTTACCCGATATCATAGCCAATTTCCGCGCTAAATGCGAGACGCAGTCGTTGGACAATGCTCAAGTGCACACCGCTCTGGAGCAGTTTTTGAGCGACACCAAGCGCATTGCCAATGCGCAGTTGAAGCAGCTCTTCGATTTGGTCAGCAGCATGAGCATGATACAAGAGATCAAACAAGGAGCGCACAGCTACAAAAATCACCTAAACTTCGCACCGCTTGCGGAAAGATTTCAACTGCAGCAGTCACTGGACTTCTATGAGCTGAAGTATGTGCCGCTTATAAATCAACGCGTGCGAAGTATCATACACGACAATTGGACACTGGCAATGCGAGGCACCCTTGAGCAGCTGCAGCAAGCTCTATCTGGTGCAGCGGCACGAGCGCCACAAATTTGGGTGGAGCAAGGCAACGACTTGCCGCTGAGCTTGGAGGATGCGCTAAGCGAGGATCGTAAGCGTAGAAAGCTGCTAATGAAGACGAAGGGCTACGACAGCGATATCATAGCGCTGTGCACGTCATTCGATAGTCAATTGGCGAACATTGTGGGCGAGCTGAATGTACTGCTGGAAGAGCAGGCCACCAGAGCGGAGGAGAAGCTGGCCTTGGTGGAGTTTTTGCGTGACACCGCGCAAACGCAACTCACGCAATTTGTACAACAACTAAAAACGCTCGATTTGTTGGGGCAACAGCCTCAACAGCGACGTCAGGAACTACTTTTTGTGGTGCGCGCCTGCGTGGCGCTTGTGGAACTCTGCCCGCAGCTGCGCGTTTGCTTCTGCCAGCAAAGCAGTTGGCGCCAGTGGATTGGAAATGCGGCGGGAAATAGCATGGAGCATTGGCAACGCATGTACCAGCTAATCGAGACGGAAACCTACAACATATGGCAACAAATTGTGGAGGGCATTTTGACGGAGCACAATTGTGAGCAACAGTTGCCTGCTGTGGTGTCCCATGACGTAGTGCTGGAGGCTTTTGCTGTGCGTATTGATTTAATTGGTTCTTTTTCCCCCTTTGTCATTGTTTTTTTCTGCGTAGCACTGGGATATAGTAACTTTGGAGCAAAAGGACGAACAGGACAATACCATACATTCCAGCTTTCACATACCCAGTCAACCGCGTATCTCGCTGCAAGCTTACCTCTTTTCACTCATACGCTGCCTCAACGCGAGCGTGCCACAAACGCTGCCAGCCAAAGTGCTACATTACTTCAATCAGCAATTGTTGACGCAGCTGCTGAGACATTACGAAACTCTCGCCGGCCAAGCAACCACCACAAGCAGCCAAAACGTGGCACTGCAACTGTACTTTGACTTGAAATTCCTGCAAAGTGTTTTTGTTGTTAGTCGAGAGGAGCGTGCGCTTTGCGAAAGATTTCAAATACTACAAATCACGTTCAAAGAACTCATTGATCCTTTCGATTTTGAATTGTTCGCGGAACACATTGCTGCTAACACGAAAAGTTCCGTGGCCGGACTGCACTGTCAATTAGGTGTTTTAACGCCGCTGATCAGCACCAACCCGACGCCCTCCTCGTTGGTGCAGGAAAAGGATCCGAACGTGTTGAGTTTGAGCTCGTGTGGTTCCACATCTTTATGGTTCCCGCTGCTGCCCATAGTCACGCCCATTGCGGTTGGTTCAGCTGTCACAGATAGCAAGAAATCAGCGTCGCTTGAGACTGATAAGGTAAATTCTTTAGATATCACTAAATGCTATATTTTGTTTAATACTTTACCTTTTTATTTCGTATTTTCCTTAAGCATACTTTGTTTGAGTTATAAACATACGAAGCTATGGGCTTTTGGTATCGGTTTTGGTATTCTTTTTGCTTTGGTGTTTCTTTTGTTTCTGCTTGCTACTTTGTTTTGAACTTATCCTGTGTCCTTAATCGCAGCTTTCTAATAGAATATGCGCTTTCGAAAGGCGGGTTACAATTTACTGTTAAAAATCCGAATTTAATGTTTTATTATACATATATTTGTGCCGTCCGTTTATTTTATTCAAATTGTAAATGCTATAAAATTGAACAATGAACTTAAATGTTTGGCAATGTCTGCGATTTAGACAGATGCGCTTAGTTTAGTACAGACTTGAGTCCAAAAAAAAAGTATTTACGTGAAAAAGCTTTCACTCTGTTTAAATTTGTTATATTTGTTTCTTCTTTTGTACAAATTTTTTGCATGAAAGCAGTCACCTAATTTGCAATTTGTTAAGCGATTTTGCTTAAACTCAATCAAATGCAGAATCTAATCATTTAACCAACTGGTGTCCATTACCATTACCAACAGTATTGCAACACACAACACACATACCTACTCACACAGATTACTATACTAATGATATTCGATAAATTGTATCAATTCAACTAATTAATTCCGTGTTCATTTCATTTCATGCAATTACAACAAAAACGAAAAACGCACATAGCAAATGACGCCAACACGTAAAGCTACAGCGACACAACAACGGAAAAGTGACACGTTAACGAGATCTAAATCAGGCGCAGCATCCTTTTTCGGCGCCATGTCGCAGGACTGGTTTCGGTAGAAAGTGACGAGCAATTGGGAGCTGCTTAAAGTTTAAGTTAATTTTCATATTATAAAATACTTGAATTCTTGTATAGCTTCATATAAATGTCGTTACGATATCTACACACACACACACTCTCTCACACACACACACACACACACACACACACACACACACACACACACACACACACACACACACACACACACACACACACACACACACACACACACACACACACACAAGCATACACTCAAATGTGCAATATTCACACACACATATTCACACCTTAATAAATAATCAACATGTTTTTATTGCTATTCCACAGATGTTGTTAAAATACAAATAAAAAACAACTATAATTATTTGTTAAGAGTTGTATTAACTTCATTCTGGTATATCTATCACATTTAAACTTAAATAATTATTTTTAACAAACGATTTAAATTTAATAATAAAACATAAGTTTATTTTAATTTTTAGCTGCAATTAGACTTAGGTTATTTTTTACCGCCCTTCTTGCCTCCACCACCGACAGCTGCTTTCTGATCTTGTCCCTTTTTGCCAGTGCCTTTGTCGACGGCACCGCCAGCCTTACTTTTTTTTCCACCTTTGTCAGCGCCGGCAGCTGCCTTTTTCTGCAAAGTTAATGAGGGAAGAAAATGCAGTTAAAAATTACAACAAAAGACCCAATTTTATTCGTTGAATTTAATATGTAATTATATTCTTAATTTAAAAAAAATCGTTAATTTTTAGATATTTTGAAATTTATAATACATACTATATACACATAATTTAATTATAATTATTTCTTTCAAATTATTTCAAATAGCGCCACACTTGCTTAGTTTAACAGCAAAGCCTTATGTGAAGGTGGATTTAGTGACTACTACTTTTTAACTATTTTATTCAATTACCAATTAAAAAGCAAAGCAAAATTGTTGCGAAATAAAAAAAACACTTACTATAATTTAGTTTGCACTTGCATAACGCAAATATTGCTTACATTTGCACCGCCCCCTCCTCCTCCTCCTCCGCCGCCGCCGCCTCCACCACCGCCACCTCCACCACTGCCACCGCCTTTGTTTTTACCCATTATTTAATATTAATATTTTTAAACTAAAATTTTTGTTAAAATTCCGTCCGTCTTTTGTGGCTCTTTTTACATATTATGGATCACAAGCAAACCAAACACCAGCGCCACAAACTAAAAACTAAAAAGAAAAGTGCAAATATTTCATAAATCGCACCTTCAAAAGGCAGCGCCAGCTAAAGAGCTTGGAAAGAAGGGCGCTTAATTTGCACGATGCTCTAAGGTGTTCGAAGTTCGCTATATAAATATGTATATCAATATTGAAGAAATGGAAAACCGATTCTTGAAGATGACTGATGAAATGAAAATTTACTCAAGATGTGAATTTGCGATTTAAAATTTATTCACATTTAAAAAAAAACTCCATATGACTTGGGATAATTTTTCGTTTTTGTTTTTGTATTTGTATTTTCGTAAAGCGCGCATATGTTGTGTACAAATTTCGGAAATTGTGTATGTATATCATTACCTTAATGTAGAAAAGTCCTCAGTAAAGTTTTTGTTATTTTACGGCAGAAAGGAAAAACGGAGCGGTACTTGTGGGAAGTCCAGATAAATCAGCAAACTTATTTATTTTAATAAAATTGTTATGTTTTGTTTTAATTTTCGCAAAAAAATAGAATTTTACGCCAATTTTCATACGTCGATTTTATAGAATTTTTTACGTATTTGAAAAATGTAGCGTACATCGTATTGAAAAGGAAGCACTCGAATATTTGCTGAGAAAATTGCATATCAACAAAAGGACTGTATAAATAAGTGCAACGAAGAATGAAAAGTGAAAGCAGGTGAAGAGGGTAGATAGGAAATTGCTGAAAGTATGCATCGAAGAGAAATAAGCTTCGGTCAAGTGCATTGCTGTCTTGTGCTTCTCTTTTGTCGATTTGCCATTTGGTCATGTTGATTATTTGTTGTTGTCTTTGTTTTTGTAGTGATATGTGTTGTGCACTTGAAATGATTGTATACGAAAATAGACAATTGGCCCCCTAACTTGGCCAATAAGTGGCATTCACAATTGTGCATGAACTTGTGCTGATGCAAGTTCTGTGTTTTGCTTTCCCTTACCCCGCTCCGCTCAGCGCTTCGCTAATATGTTGAAACGATTTCCCTATTATTCTGGGTTTGTGTGCCAATTGACGGTTTTCAGATGCTTTTGAGTAATTAACAAAATGTAATATGTCGATCGTTTGGGGCATGTTAGCTAAAGCTAAGTTTATTTAAATTGTATTTTCAGAGATAGTTTAATCCTGAATTGAAATGAAGTCCTATTAGACTACGACGTTTCTTCTTGTTCCTGACCATTCACTTCATTCAACTACCTGCGAATATTCCGCTTGAAATTCATTTCAATAAGCTCCTTTTTCCTTTCATTTGAATAGTCGTTTTTGTTGTAGTTGTTCTTACACATTTTAATTTTGAAATCCGCATATGCTAATGCAATTTTATCAGATTTACAACTTTTCTTAACTTTACTCTTCCGTCCTTACCAATCTTCTAGCTTGTTGCCGTAGTTCATTCGCATTCTGCATACCTCAGCTGCCTTTGTGAATGTCTGTCTTCCATTTATCTGTGCTTCACCGCCACTGCTCCGCTGCAGCCCGCGCATGCATGCACGCCCAACATTTCGAATGGCATTTCCAATTCAATAAATTAAAATGCATTTCGTTTGCTTGTGGCTGACAGTAACCGTTATTAAAATGGCTCCCATTGGGGGAGTTGTCTCGAGACATTTGCAAGCAGATGTTTCCGGGTTGTTTCCCGCCATCACGAATAGACACACACAAACGCACGCAGTTGAACATATATTTTTAAAATATAGTAATGAATATACTAACACTATGTAGCGTACACTCGCTGAAATTAGTTAATAGTGGTAACTAAAAGTAAGAAGTAGCAACTAGAACATACTTATGAATTAATTTTATATAATTATTCGTTATTCAACTCAACCAGCAATACTTTGAATTCTTTTTTATTGAATTCTATGCGATGGAAAACGAATCTTCCTTTCATCTTTACGGCGACCGTTAGAATGGTTTAAGTTGTGAAAGGCAGTGTTCACACTGGGGCTCAAATGATTGTTGTTATTTTGGTTTCTCATGGTGAGAGTCACAAAAGCCACAACTCATTGTTTGGTATAAGTTGATATTTTTTCTTTTAGCAAATTCATAAAGGTCCTTTGCAGTTATAAATCGATTTCCAGAAACTGAACTTTTTTGAAATTCATTTAGAAAAGCGTTTGAGTTTTCATATGTTGCAAAACGGTTGCCTGTTTTATATTCAGCACTTCCACTTCACGCCGAATCTACTTCAGCTTCGTCTGCGCCAAAAAGTTTGTCACCCAGTATAAATTAATAATACTATTAATGAGAATTTTGTATGAGTGTATGCAGATAAAGTTTCACAGACACAAATGTCTCAATGCACTTTCTTTGGCTTTTTATCACATAGCTTGCTTTTCTCCCTTGCATGTCCCTGCCTTAGGAAGTCGCCGCGTTTTTCGCGCAATTCTTGACTGCATACAAAATTTCCATTTTTATTTACATACATACAAACATATACATGTTTCTGAGTGTGTGTGTGTGTGTGTGCGGCTCATGCATTTTCATTTTCTTGCCAACGTCTTTAGCTGGAAGCTTTGCTGGCCTTTGACATTTCCCCTCTACACCCCGTCTCGCACTCCTATCTTCAATGATTTCTAACCATTTAAGCTGTGTTAGTTTGTCGTGAGCACGCGGATTCTCTCATTCGCTGATAGTCTTTCAATTTATTCCACTGCACTTTGCTCCTTTGCCTTTTTCTACTTTTTTCACTGCTATTAAATTTCAACATTCTTTGTTCTTTTTGCATGCAATTCGAAATCTATGAAATTCGCTTTTCTTGATTCAATATTTTTTTTATTGCAGCAGCCGCAACTACAACGGCAAGAAGCAGCTCGTCTCACTGGTTTCATGTGCGGTCTGCATGCAACTTTTGCATCCTTTTCCTCCCTGCTTTTCGTCTTTTGCCTCTCCTCTGCTGGAGGAGTGTGTATGTGTGTGTGCTCGAGTGTGTCACTCCTCTTCCGACTGCAATTCCTGTTGCTGCTTCACCTTTGAGTCTCAGCTGTGTGTCTTTTTGTTTGTGTGTGTACATGTCTGTGTGTGTGCGTGCGCTATTATACCAATCTTCCCCAGCGCGCTTCTTGCGCCAGTCCTTTCATTTGTAATTCAAGTTGTCAGTCAGTTGGGAAAACCAAACTTAATTAAAGTTCCGCACTTTTCGTTTATTTTATATCGCACTAACCCACACAGCTGCAAGCACACACACACACACACACACAAACGCAAACAAATAGACACACAAACATGAGCGAGCAACGGCTTCCGTTTGCCTGCCTGCATTTACTACCGCCACAACTACAACAAGCCACGCCGCTAGTTTTGCCTTTGGTCCCTGTCCTTCAAGCTTTCATTTTATCGCATTGTAGTTGTATTAGTGTAATTGGGTTATTGGTAGTGGAAGTCGTCGTGGCGCATCCTCAGTGCACTCTTCGGAAATTAACTTTTTATGCTCTACCCAACTTCTTGGATTCTGCCCCTGCTTCTCTGCTGAGCGAAGTGGGCGAACAGCTACGCTCTTTTACTTTCTAATATCTTTCTCAGCTTCATAAATATATCAGGTGTATCTATGTATGGTCAAATGGAGCCCAGATTGTTCCATGAACTTCGGAATGCATAGCAGTTGTCGCATAAACAAGCCCTTCTTTCGTGCTTCTGATACTTCTTATTTTTGTTTGCACATAATTGTCACTAAATCGCCCACTTACACATACACACACATACATTTACACTGACACATGAAGCGGCGTTTATGTGCGCGTTTTTCATGCAATTGATTTTCCAATTTTGGATATCTGCTTCCTGTGCCTTCATTCACTGCGCGCTCTTCCACGTGGCCTGTGTGCATTTCTTGAATGATTTAACGATGCGCGTTCAGAGGAGCTGAATGCTTGCATTCTACGTTGCTGAAGAAAAAGCACAAACACACGTTCACACACATACATATGTACATACAATAAATTTTTTGCTTGGCTGAGATTTTGAGCGCTCTCATGTGAATTGCATAGAAACGAAGCGTTTTGCTTGTTGATTGCACTTTTGCCAAGTAATGCAATAATTTCGCTGCTCTTCCTTCCAGTTCCTCCGTTTCATTCTTTGAATGCACGATTCACATTCAATACGCTCAATAAATTTGCCAAAGGAGTAGTGCCGGAAAATGCAGACACAGCCACTCGAATCGAGCAAATCATGGTTGCAGCCCTGCAAGGAAGAGGAGACTATGCTAGAGGGAGAAAGATAGAGCGGGAGTGAGCGGGAGTGAATCGCTTCTATGCCTTTTCCAAATTTATTGCTTGAGGATCAATTGGGATTTGTGCATTTTATGTGATTGTTGCTATGGCAAACATATGCGTGTATGTGTAAATGTGCGAAGAACATGTACATATGTATGTATGAGTGTCTTCTCACATACATATATGTGGCAGCATTGGCATTTGAATGTGACAGTGAAGTGCAGCTGAAGTGGAACAATATTCAAAATGCCATTGGGGAGTATCTCAATTTAAAATGTGATGTTATTTTGACAGTTGCATAATTTTGTTAAAGAAGAAGCATAGTATTTTTAAGCATTGCGCTTTTATGGCAATAAAACATTAGCACACTTTTCCAGAAAAATATAAACCAGAACGTTTATGTGCAAATTTGAAAGTGGAACAAGGAGAAAGATATTTCGAAATGAATTACGAAGAAAAAATTAAACAAATTTAATAAAAATGTTACGCATACGACTAGCAGCCAAAAACAAAGCAATGTGCACACCTGCCATCATTGCAAAGTCATCAAATATCAATTAGAATAGCATTTTTAACTAATTTGCTATGCAGGAAAAAATTAAAAATGAAACATCGTCCAGAAGCGTAAAATAAAAAGTATCCGAAATTACCGCTCAGTAACATGTGTGCACAAGAGCATTAATCCTCGCACGCCATTAGCGGCAGCAACGCCGAAAAACCGGCGGCCAATAGCTTCTTGGCAAGGTGGAAAATCGCAACAAGAGGAGAATGAAACGGCACAAAAAAAACCCAAAAAAATGCTCGCAAAATGAGCGGAAACAAGTGCAAATTAAGAGCGGCACTGCAATGCAAAAGGATATAAAAGAAACAATTAAGCTTCACCGACAACAAAATGCCTTATCTTAAGCAATTAAGATGCTGAATTGTCAGCTGTTATTTGCAGATAAGTTCTTTCTGTCCTGGAATTTTGTCATCGTGTCCCACCTTTCAGTAAGCTCCACTATTCCAATATTAATTAAATTGCTAAAAGAATGAAATTTCTTAATTTTTCTTTCACTTAAATACTGGGAAAAAAGTATAACAAATCTGTACTGAGACTGGGTGAAAAATCTGTCCTAAATACTTAAGTCTATTTTTTGATAAAATATACGAACGATTTATCAAGTTGTTTAGCTTTTATGGCTCGAATATCAACACAATTTGTTCGCTTGGAAATTATTTTAATTTTGTGATATAAAGAATCCATTTTATAAGCCTCAATAAATTTACATATGACGAGCACAGAGCAAAAACGCTTCGAGTGTCAATTTTCGCCTCATTGCGCACATGCGCTGTGCAGGTATAAAAGTCGTTTTTGCTCTGGGCGCATCATATGTAGGTGTAGGGTATAAAAATTCGCCTTTGCAATTCCTTTTTGGCAAATTGTTATGATTAATCAAAGCAAAGAAAACGCATGCAAATTGCGTAATGAGCGCTTCATTTGTGGCTAATTCAAAATTAAGTACAGTGACCCCTTTGTGTATGGAGTGAATGCGAAGGGGGTAGGGGATATTTTACTTTTGAACATTTTTTCTTTGGCTTCTTTGTCGCTTGCGCGCACTTGTCGCAAGAAGTTTGCCTGCAACTTTGCCGTTGCCTCAAAAGCGCAGTTTATTTCTGCCTCTGTGCATGTGTGTGTGTGTGTGTGTGTGTATAGCAGGCGCAAATGTACCGCCAGTGTCACCCTGTGCAGTTGGCTGCAAGTTAATTCGCCGTTGAATAATGAAATCGCGCAGCATGCAGTCGCGGCTTCACAGCAGCAGAGCGGCAACTTGAGCAGTCGGAGCAGCGGCAGCACCTTCTGCCTGCAGCGGACAGCTGCAGCTCGCTTGCTGCATCCAAAAAGTGCAAGAGTTGCACGCCCACTCGCCAATTCACCGGGTAAGTTGCTCGGAGTTTTTCTCGCGTTTTCCCACTATTTGTGGTCATTATTCAAAGGCGTCAGCTGCAGTGGCAAGCAGCCAAGCGGCGATAGCAACACTTTACGCTGCTTCTCAAATAGCTCCCGACCATTCGTCCCATCAGTCACAGTCAGCAGCAAAGTCGTCGGCATATTGCGCCAAAGAAATGGAATGGGAACATGCTTATTGAATGCAGCCGCCAAATGAATCATTTCCTTCCTTGCCGACCTGGCAATAAACCGGATTGGGGTCTATAAAATTCTGCATCGAAGATTTTGAGAATTTTAATGCAATTCAGCTAAAAACATTATGCCAAACCATTTAAAGAACAGAACAATTGCTATCGAATTGCATCATGAACAGCAGCTTTTTTTATTTCGTTATACATAACCAGGTTCAAGATCTGATCCATACAATTCAATCTAAAAGAAAACGTTTGCCTAAAGTTTTTGCTTGTGTGGCGATATTTCTCGTGTCTTGACTAGGCCGAAAGTCTTATTTGCATTGAAAGCCTTTCTGAACCAAAAAATGTTTGATACCGAACCAGCGACCTTGTTCGAACCTTCTTCTACAGAGAAAATATTTCTGATATCTGACCCAGCATCATTCAGTATAACAAAACTCTAAATGTTATCATTAAAATAAGTTTAAAGAACCGGAGAATTCATCTAACTTTTAAGTTTGCCGGCCGATCGGGGAAATTGGCTGGCTGACAGGCAGGCAGGAGCGACAGAAAGGGTGGAAAAGCAGTAGTGCAGATTATCAGAAGCTGAAGAGTGGGCTGGTAGAACAGGAAAGGTGTGTCGAATCAGCTTGGGGAAGAGGCACACCGGCAAACCGCAGCTCAGCTCAGTATTTTATGGCTTAAACAGCGCGCAACTTTCTGTTGTTGCCCCAGCTGGAGCCGTTTTTGCTTCGGCTGCAAGTATCGCGAGAACATTTGGTAACTTCACGCAGCGCCGAAAGTTTTGCGCCTTTACTTTGCACTTGCCGCTGCTAAAGTTGGCGTGCATTTGGCACTTGAATGCGCCGTGGCAAGTTTGCAAAGAAATCCTCGAACAGTATCAGCGGAAAAAAAAGTAAATGCGTAAAGCGTTTAGAATGACATAAAAAATTGCCGAACTGCTGATAAATGGTTGTAAGTTAGTAGCATGCTGTCAATTCTGCGACATCAAAATGATGTGTGGGAGTGGTTTAATGCGTCGAGAAAGGGTGCGGACTTAATATTTATTTTTTAAATTGAAGAATAAATTTCTTTTGTTGTATTTGTGCATTTGTTGCAGCTCAACGCCAGGATAAACTGTACATTTTTGCAATTTAATTCTCCTCCAGTATTGAGGATATTTCTGTAAAAATAAATTTATTGGGTGCTTGCGCCCTCGGCCAAGCATAAAAGCTTCACCCGCACCAGTGTGGAGTGATCAACGTTGATCGGGGCTGCTAATGTTGTAAGTTACAATAAGTGTAAGCGTCGTAAGCCACCAAATATAGCAGCAGATAAAACAATTTCTATGTTTTGTTTTAATTTTATATGTAAGCACTACATTTTACAACAACATACAAGATTTTTCACAACAAATGCAACAAAATGTGCACACAATGCGTATGCATAAAATTTTATGCGCCAAATAGTGCTCATGGGTCCCAGCTTGCTATTCCGAGCAGATAATTTTCTTATTATCTCAACATATTTGAGAGTAAGCTACAAAACATTAAAAGCACAATGCAAATAACGTCATTAAAATGCAAGAGCCGCGCATTGCAACTGGCCTCAATTTCCAACTGGCGGGATGGTGGTTGGCGTATGCAGGCGGGCGGCTTGCTGCAATTAGCACCGCAGTTATTAGTTTCCAAACTCACATTAACACTGATATTAGACACTGTGCAAAGTTTCTGCATGAAATTGCTCAAATGAGAATGAAAAAAAATACGTATATATAATTTTTGATTTGCATTAATACCAAAATGAGAACAGCTGCATCTGGTGCTATATTTAATTTCGATTGCCAAAATGTATCTAATTCGATAAAAATATGTTTTCAATTACGGAATAGAAATAAATTATTAACATACTTATATGGACATTACACGCCGGTTCAGGTCTACATCTCACGTACCTCTCAAGGCGCCTCCGAAATGAGCGCATCTTGTTCAGGAAAGGAACACAGAGCTTACTTACATGCTTACATGAGCATTAAAAACAGGTGCAAGTCTCCATCTCACGTTTCAGCTTGATCCGAGCGTTTCTGCTTTGCGCGCGCTAACTTCAGCCTCTGGTTCTAAGTTCCCAAGGGTTTCTTACACTTGGTCTCTCTACCGGAGATTCGGTCTCGCTCTGCTGGCGCCGGCTCTTAACCATCGCTTCGAATGCCTTCATTGCCCGTTTATTCGCTCGACGTGCTTAAGCCATCGCAGCTGTTGGATGTGGTTCCTTCGAATACAATAGGCGTCGTTAACGTTAGTTGGGCCATAGATCTATAGATCTTGCGAAACCCTTTTCTCTCGAACACCCCAAGAGCTGCTTCATTGGCTTATGTCAGTGTCCATAAACGCTTAGGCAAAAATTTTTCTTTGAGTGTCCTCAGCTCGTGTTAAAATTCCAAGAAAATTAGAATTTTTGCTGGCCTGTGTGCAGGTTTGCCTTGAATGGCTACGTTTGCTTTGAATGTTGCCTGTGCATGTGTGCGCGCATTGCTTTTTCTGGAAATTGCATCACTGCTAACAAGTTCTCGTATTTCTGTTGTTATTTTCATTTTGGGAAAATGCAAAAAGATTTTCAGATACGGCAGTAGTCCGCACTGCGTAGATTCGTTTCTCTTTTGGTGTGGCTGTGTGGAAATTGGGTTAATTGCGCAAAAGAAATTGCTCTGTAATTAAATGCATAAGATATGTGCAGCCGGAAATTAAAAATTAACTCATTTTACTCAAAAAATTTACAAAAAGAAGCAAATATTTTATTTTGGCAAATTTTCAAACAAAACACAATCAACAAATTGCAACTGACAGGCGCAAATATTGAAAAGCTATGCGCAGAAATACGCTGCAGACGTTGAATGTCAAGTGTTTAATGGCATCTTCCGTTATGCACACAGCGCATTTGTACAGTGTGTGCAAAAAATATAAACACATGTCTTTTAAATAAGATCTAAAAATTCTTTACATTTAGTCGGAGTATAAAAGTCCTTTATACATTTTCAACAGCTGTTTCGAATTCATAAAAACTTATTCTTCTTACGAATCGAATATTTATAAAACCATTTTCAGTTCTTTTCTAATATGAAATATTTTACATTAGGCGTAAATATCTGTACGCTTATTTGGAATCTCATTGTGCGTCGATTTTGAAGTGCACTGGCAGTGGCGACACAAAAGTTGCATGATATTATTGTAAGAACTCTGGAAGAATGCGGCAAGGAGCAGCGCACTGCAGAGGACCACACTTTGAAGTCCATTAGTCGAGCACTTGTGCGGCGGAAGTTGCCTGGCATTGATGTGTCGCTCAATGAAATTTTTGAAGTGCATTGAAATATTTTGCGGAAAATAGTAAATAAGCAGTCTTGGCTCCGCCAAAGGGTCGAAGAAGCTGTCCGGAGGAAAACAAGACATATAATAAAGAACAACAATTTAAACATTTTTCGCCACAAAAGTTTGACACTTCAAAACTCACAAACAAAATACTTTTAAGAATGTAGGCCTTTTATGGCATTGAATATTGCGCTGATGATTTAAAAAGTTTCCACAAATATTTTGATTATGTAAATTTGTGTCACACATATACGTACATATACACAGAAAGAGATGCCAACGTAACTTTTCTTGTTGGCGCAAGTTGTAGCATGCCTTCTCCACTCTTATGACAACTCAAAGGCGCATATCCTTTCGGCTTGGCATTGTCGCCTGTGCATGCTAAACATAGCACGTCCATGCCAGTTGCCCTAACGTAACGGCATCATTACAATTTGTCGCTATGAAAAAACAATGCAAATACGATTTGTTCTTGCTTATAATGCGCAAAATCTTCGATAATTCCGCATAATCCACAAGCAAACAAGCGAGCGCTGAGAGACAAAAAGCACAGACGACAAATATAAGCAAAAAACCATGCGGCAACAACAACAAAAACAACAACAACGAGAAACAACAACAATGAAAACAAAACAACTCCATCGCTTCCGAATGTTGACGCCGGCAAATCTTTTTACTTTCTTTTCAGTCTGAATTCTTTTAGCATTGACAATATTTTTATTGCTTCGTGGGTGTTCTTTGCTTGCGTACACGCGTGTGTGTGTGAGCATATGTGTCTGTGAGAACCCAGCAGACAATTTATACAGCTTTATTTAGACGAAGTCTAAGCTTTTCGACTTGAATGAATTGTTAGAGGCACGAGAAGCGGCTATATCAGGTCGCCATTTTTGAGATCTGTTGCAAAAAAGGATGTAAACACGGCTTGGTAGACAATTTATTGTTTTATTCTCGACAAAGTTCTAGACCTGATAATCGAACGTGGTTGTGGAAAACACGAAAATATTTTAAAAATTCTCTGGAATTGATATATTTGTAAATATGTACGTGAAAGAATATTTGAAAGAAGAAGAAAGGAAATAGAAAAGGAGAGATGTGTTTTTAAACAAAATTTTATAAGTAGCATACACTATAATGCTTTTCTAAGAGTTTCTCTTTAGTTTTTAAGGGCATTGTTAAACAAAAAGTTTATGCAAAGTTCATAAAAACTTATGTCCAAACGGCGTAGTTTTCCTATCGTCACAGCAGAAATTGAATTGAAGAACTTTCTACCTTACAGATATATTTTGGAATCAGCATATTTTAAACTCTCAACCTTAAATTAACGCCAGTTTGAGAACTCAGCCATGCACTGAAGTCGCGAAAAGATATTAAGCGGTACCAACAAATTAAATTGTGTTTTCCTGCTGGGTGACAGTTCGCTTTGGCCGTCGTTTACGGTTTTGTGAGTACAAATAAGTGCACATGTGTTTATGTGGCTGCTGAGCGAACGGTATGCTGACGTGACATATCACACAATTGCCAACATGAACGTTTAAAGTTGCTGCAGCAGCACTAATGGCAATGGTAACAATATAATTTAAATTTCAAAAACAAAGCCAGCTCAAAATTCCTATTAAATGTGCTCTTTAAATTCCTTGATTGTTGCCACTTTTCAAGCTGACATTTTCGAAATATATATTTGATATAAATGTGGGAAAATGGAAATGCAAATAGCATGCAAAGAAAATAAGAAATGAAGCAGTGTCCACCTGCTGATAAGAATGCATGCAATTTTGGAGAATATTGTATTTTTGAGCTGCTGCCGCTGCTGACCAGCTGCACTTTTTTGTGAGTCCCCAAGTTGTGGCAATATGCGCAGTTGGTACCCTCAGAGGGGCAAACATATGCATATTGCCATGCACTGCCACATATTGCTACACTATTGCAGCTACATATGTTCATCATACGCCTTGGCGTACCTTTAGGAGTTGTCGTACTTGGCTGCTTGCTGAGGGATTGCTGCACTGCGAGCGACATATTCAAAAAGTGAGTTTTTTCCTTTTTTGTGCATGCAGATTTGTGTGTGTTTACATACACATATACATATACAAGGCAATTTAAAACAAGTCTCTAGCAGCAATGCAATTTCTTTTTGTCTTATTTCTGTTGTGGTTGTTGTTGCTGTGCAAAGTTTTGCAATAAAACTCAAAGATTTGCCTTTAAGACTTCACAAACAGTTTACGGTCTACATACATACATTCCTGCGCTCTCTTTACAACAATAATATTATGCATACGTGCAACTGAAGCAGGTTGGCCAAAGTTTTGACATTCATGCTAAGAATAAAGGCCAGACAAACAAAATAAAATGCATGCCACAAGAACTGCTTACAGCATTAAAAGAAGTCAAAAGACTTTGTTCCACCTATTTTGGTTCTTTAGTCTCGTACTATTTCTTCAAAAACTTGCTTAGGCACTATCTCAACATGTGCGACTTCGATCGATTTATGAAAATATTGATATACCTATACCTATGTATATCATTCCCTCAAATACTATAACATCCATCTGCTAATCAACTCATTGCATATAATTTTTCGATCGTATCTTATTCTCATCTTTCTCTATCTTGCCTTCCTTACCTCTTTGCTAATAAATTGAAAATGAAGTCCGAGCTTCATGTGGCCTTTTACACATGCAACTTGAAACAAATCTCTTCCGTAAATACTGTTATACATTCTCAAATAAAATTCAACGAAAATCACTGCATGGTTTTTAACGTTTTTGATAAAGAGTAATTGCCGTTTTTTGCTTGCTTTTGCTCAAACAGCAGCAGAGAAAGACGCTCAGCGCAAACTGAAACTTTTCCTCAAAACTAAGCTGCAATTTGGCAAATTTTGCATTTTTCAGTCTTTTGCAGACAAACTCAAGCAAATCTGAAGCAGAAGCAGAGGCAGCTGCAGCAGTCGTAGCAGAAATCAAAGCAGCAGGAACAACGGAGAAAAGCAAAGGAAAGTGGAAGCAGCTGACGTGGCAGCGGAACTATAAAAATGCTGATCCTTTCGGTACACAACAAGTCGTAAATCAGTGCGGATATATGCATGAATTATAGTCAGAAGTGGAGGAACGAAGCAGCAGCGGAGCTGTTTCAGACAGGCGCAAGGGCACTCAAGCGTTTTTGCGTGAAAAGCGGGCAGCCAAAGCGCAGCCACGAAAAATCGTTGCAACGAAAAATCGCTGCCGCCACGCAGACAGCCCAAATCAGTGGTTGGCAATGAGGTGGCTGTGTCTGAGATATAAAGCTGCAAAGAACGAGAACACAGACGCGTATTTGTGAGGTGGATGGGGGGGGGGGGGGGGGGGGGGGGGATGGTAGGGATGGACTGCTGAAAATCAGCACCAATTTTAAAATGTTTAAGAATTTCAACCAAATTTGAGTGTGAGAGTAATTCTTGCTATATAAGCGTATTATCCGCTGGAACGCATTGCGGAAGAGCGTCTTGCCTCAAAGTGTGGCACAATCCAATTGCTCCAATGCATTTGTGTTGATTTGCTTGAAAGACAAGCAAGCGACACCGTGAGCTGTTTCTAAACGCTCTCACCGTTTATAACGCCACTCACACACACACTATACACACACACACACGCATAGCGTACGGACACATGCACACTTGCGGCACCTGGCTTTGACACAGCGAAGGCGAATGAACGAAAAATGCTAACCATAATCGTCGAAGCGCTAGTTACGAGATAACTTAATATCCGGTTAAACTGAAAGTGGCACACATACGCATATCAACACACACACACACATGCGCCTCACAATATCCAAGGAAGCAGTCAGCAGGCAGCAATGTCAGCGCCGGATGTTGATATGTCCATTGTGTGGCAGTGGCAGTTGCAGACACCGCCGTCAGCACCAGTGCTCACACACACACGCATATATATCGAGCATGAGTGTGCGTGTGTGGCAGCGACAGCCAGCAATTGCAGCTGTAGCTGTTGCATGCCTCTAGTTAACACACTTACGCTGCACACATACATGCTCACTAACATATAGCTACCCAGTAAACCAAATATTATGTAATATTAAAAGAAATTCCAATGTTGTCAAAAATCACTTTCGTTAATATCTTCTCAGAGCTATATCTAAAATATTTCAAATCGAATAAGTTAAAGACACTATAAACATGTCCAAATAAATATAAATCGGTCATAACTCGGTATAAACCAATTGTATGTTTCGTAGCGATATCGAAATTTGCTTTAGTCTTTTCCAGACAAGAAACTTGTCTAACTTTTGAAATGTTTGTAGGGCAATGCCTTGTCTCTCGCTCTGAATGCTGTGCATGTGTGTGCGGGCATTTGCTACGGGTGGATTATAATTGCCGTACTAGTGACAGTGAATACATGCTGACAAGCTTACACACACACACATGCAGATACAGATACCTTTCTGTATGCTGCCGTTATACGTCAAGTCGAGCTTATATTCTTAAGCGCACTTCCACGCTCGATGGCTCGCTGACGGACGGAGGGACTGGCTGGCTGGCGTGTGCGCCTCAAACGCTCGTGTTTCATATAATTTTTAATGCAAAACCGCATGTCGCATTATGCCCCTTCCCCTGCAGGCGACTGTATGTATGTGTGTTAAGGTGTGCATGTCCCGCTCACATGTACGCTTGACGAAGTGCATGAAATGCGCAGGAAAATTGCCATGAACCGCACGAACTTTGGACCCAAGCAAAATGCAGGAGACGGCAGAAGAGCAGCGGGTGGCAGGCAGGCTGATCTCTTTGTCATGATGGCTGCATATCACACGCACACACTCTCACGCACATGCACAGCAACGAGATAAGCGGCGTCAAAATGCGCGTCTTTTGTTTTGCGTGTTTGTGTGAAGTGCACAATTTAAAAGATGCCGGCAAGCGGAGGGAAAGTACACGCAATTACATGCATTCAAGCGGCACACACACACCAACACACACATTGTTGTTGCAAGGGGCTGTTGCTTACGTCAACGGCGTCGACGGCTGTGGCATGCGCTGACAAGTGGTATTTATTTACAAAACATATGCAACCACACAAACACACACACACACACACATTCATATACGATTGTGTGTTGTATGCCACGGTATGAAGAGCACATTTCAGCTGCACTCAAAAAGAACAACGTGGCATTTTTGCGGGTTGCAAAGAAAATTAAATTACTGCTTCTGTCTTTTTCCATTGTAAAATAGCACCGCAGTACACTGAAAATTTTGTTAATTTTTTCATTTGGAAATTAAAATTCTTCTTTCAGGTTTAATGGGAGTAAAAAAGAAAAATTTATATAGAATTTTAACAAACATTACTTTAAAAAGAATCTAAGCCCGCTCATTTCTGAACTGATTTAAAAGTAGGGAAGTTGAATTCGTTATCAATATAAATCGGTGCCAAAATTATGTGAAGTGGAAAACTGGATGAAGCTGCTGATTAGCGAAAGAAAAGGTGTTATATTTCCATTTCACAGGCAATATTTATTTTCTTCTCATCAGCAAACGAAACTATATGTACTTTTATCCCAACGAACATTTAAAAATTTGTAGCACAGTGTAATTTTGGTTTTCCATATTTTGAAAGGCTTTTCTCTGAGTAAGCCTTCTCAGTTTCGAGAAGAAAAGCATGTGTTCCATGTGGCTATAAAGGGCTACACAGAAATGCATTAAAACCAAGAAAAATGCCAAGGGTTGCGTGGCAAGATGAGAGCAAGCATGGAATTTTTCTTTTGCCCTAATTCTTCATATCAAAATTTAAATACGCCAAAACCCTTCGGAAAAGCTGCCGGCCTATCCAATGCCTTACAAGATGCCATTCTTAGCTTTGTTGGCCGACCGTAAGAAAGTTTGTTTTCCACTGCAAAGCCTTTTAAGTATTTGAGTCGCTTGAGCGGATAAGTAGGCGCCTTAGCGAAAAAGCATACAATTTAAACAAGTATTTCATTTGAGCCAGGCAGGTATCGGTTGCACCCTAGTCCTTATCCTCAAAATGTTTCGTGAAACGAAAAATAGTAAGAAAATGAAATAATGAAAACAAATTTTTAATGAAATGTAGCTTAAAAATAGTTTGAGCAAATTGTTTTCTGATTTCTAATACTTATTTTTACACAGTTGCATATTTCCCATATCTTTGTTATTCATTAAAATTAGCTTATATATTTGTATATTCAACTTACTTTGCATAATATCCTTCTAATTAAGTCATGCAGAACAAATAATCAGCAACACAAGAGATATAAATTTCCACTTGACTTGATTGATGGCTGTTAAAATTTCCTAATATGTGCACATTAGACCCAATAAAATGTCACAATCACACACAGACATTCTGCTACAATCAAATAATACCAAAAACAACAACAGCAACGGCGACATGACCTTTTCACATTTGACTTATTTAAATAACATAATGGAGTTCATTTAAAAAGGTCCTACACGGGCAGCTTCTAGCATGCCTACATGTATATGTTATAATAAAATATGTATGTTTGTATGAACAGAAGCAATATGAGGCACTTATGCACACACACACACATATTTTTATGGCAAAATTGTGCACGAAATGAAGAAAGCGAATTTAATGCACGCTTAATAAATTCAATTTCCTGTTGCTCCACTTTATTCCTTCACACTTACATGAACACAAGCACAGCCACAAATTCCCATACATACATACATATGTCGACATATAGCACATTGTGTCAGTATGCAACAGAAGCATAATAAACAAAGGACACAAATTTTATTTAACATATTTATTTTATTTCAGAAAATGAACATAAAAGCTTGTTATTAACTGAAGCAGAGCAATCGATAAAAACTTCACTTTGACTCTATCTTGACAAATTAAATTTACAGTTGCATGACTCTGCAACAGAGTGTCCTGCCTAAAGCGTTATTCAGTTTAAGATGGTTTGCTTGAAGGTCCTTGTATCGCTTGAATTTGTGTGAAATTTAAGATGCTCAGCATCGTCTGGCAATTTAAAATCTTTATTGAGGAGTTTTTCCCAAAAATGTGTCATTTTGTAGTGAAATACTTAAAAGCTGAGATTCTGCTGTTGGAGCATTCTTAAAATTTTGGAAAATTCCAATAGTTTTGTAAAATATTAATGCACGACAAAGACACAAAATTGGTTTAATGAAATATAAAAACTTCCTCAGGTATTGCTATAAATTCACATTCCTTTACGTCTATATATATACCTACACATATTCAATGTATCAAACAAACAGACAAACTTTCCTTCACATGCATATTTTTAAAGGAGCAGCCAGCTTTCCTTTGCGGTTCTTAAAGGTAAGCATGCTTGCCTACTCGTGCGTATCAAAATCTCAAAACCACTTGTAAAATTAAATTAAATTCAATTTAATAAATTAGCCACTTACATTTACCAATTATTCCAATTTAAAATTAAAACTATACATACATGGAAACTCAAACAAAGCCTTTGCATCCGCTGGCTTCTACACGTCCACCCCGCTAGTAGCATCACAACTACAATAGCAGAGATCAAAAAGCCAAGGATCTTGCTTGTAGGTTAGGTTAGGAAGCGTACCTTTTTGTATGTGAGTGCGTATCTTTGTGAGTGTGTTTGTATATGTTTATGTGTATATTTTATATATGCCTTTGTGCGAGTGTGCTCTCGTTGATTTCTACTACTTAACCTTTTTATTGCAATAACACATACCTTAAACATTCACACACTTATACACATATTTAATCCTATATATGTAAGCATGTATATGCAGCCATATGTGTACCTGAACTAACGGTTGTTTGTGTGCGTTTGTGTTTTTGTTTTTGTGTCTCACTTGTAGCCGGGCCTAAGTGCTTTCATCTTCTGTTTATAACACGATTAGGACAATCTGTGACGTTCTGCTGGTTGCTTTAGCTCCGGCTTCCTCGCTTCGGTTGTTATTGTTGTTGCGCTATTGGATGCCGCCACAAATACATGTGAGACATGTTGAGGACCATTCGTTCCACAATTCGACCGCATTAATGTGGCACACATACATATAAATTGCTGTGATAATAATTTTTGATGTGCTTTTAATGGATTTTACGTGTGCGAGTGGTAGTTGTTATTTATTGCTGTTGTTGTGATTGGGAATTATTTTATGCGCTTGCATTGGCACTTTATTAAGTCACGCTCTGACGGAACGGCAAATTGCAAAGGTTAAATTAATGTCGTCTAGGGTGACGCGGTGAAGACATGAGCAGTGACATTCTGACCTATTGACCATCTAAAGTTCCTCGCATCAGTCGCGAAATTTTCGAAATAGAAGTAATTTTTGAATTTATACTTGGCATTGCATCTCTTCAATTGAAAACAATATTTCTTCAATCGGTGCGTATGAATCTCAAATTATTTTAAACTTATTGTACTTAAATATATTTTTTCTAAATAAAATGAAGGAATTTTCGCAAATAAACCTAAAAAGCTCTAAATACTTTAAAATTTAACAAGAATGTTTTGGACGTAAGAGACATAACGATTTATTACCGGCCTTTGTACGCAAATTATGTTAGAAAAGTGCTACTCATGGTCTATACTTACTAGTTTAACTAAGAAATGTGCATGAATGGACAAACACAATTTTAGTAGCGTATGTGAGGGAAAGTGCGGCGGTGAAAATTAATGTTGTCCCGTGAAGATGTGCAAGCCGCGTATAGTGTGCATAAATCAAGCGAGATACTCGTATGTGACGTACCTGCAACGCTTGCCCAGCTTCCTGCTGCCGATGTTGCTGCGTTCCGCTATGCTCTGTCAAGGATAGATTAGCAAACACTACGCCGCGGCGTGACTCTGGCAAGGAGCAAGAGGCATGACAAACGCAGAGGCGTATCGGCGCACAGTCCGACCGAAAGGTAGGAGAGGCAGTCCGGCAGTTAATCACGAAATTGTTTACATGCGGCCACTAAACAACCGCAAGTGCTAAACACACGCATGCAAAACAAACACAAGCACACACACACACACAAACCTATATATGCGTAAATTAGCGCAAGTGATATGCTGGGGCGTGCTGTATAGCGCAGGATGACACGCACACACACACACATATTCGCCAATGACACGGAAGGACTATGTGCTGTAATCCGCCGTGGAATTGCTTTAATTGTTGTTGTTGTTGGTGCTTTTGCCATTATTAATGGCAACAAGCAAAACAATCAACAGCAGCAGCAACAGCAACAACAACAGCAATAGCCATTTGTTGCAGCCATATTATTAGTGTTCATTGAGGAAACAGCGATAAAAATAACAACAACAACAACTCAAACGACAAACCTTCTTTATCAACAAAATTAGATTGGTTAGTGATGCATTGACCTGGAAGTGAACGCGGCATGTTAACCACAAATCACTCACAGAGAGACAGCACCAAGATTGACACATAAGGTAAGCCATGCAAATAGTGCTTGCATTTCTGCCATTTGACAGGAACAATTTGAGCTGGAAATTATACCAAAATTCATATATTTCAAATTATGGTGTTCTAAATATAGTGCTTAAGGAACGTCATCAAGAGGTTTAGGTTTGTCTCTCAATCTGCAATACCTGACTTCGGATTATATACTATAGTAATTGAGTACCATGAGATCGGACTCAAAAGATATTCGAAATCAGTTCAATACAATGAATAAATGCTAAATGCTACCAGATATTTTAAAATGATTCAATCGAAAAACGCTTCTTTTACCTAAAATCGTGTTTATGTTTATGAAATTTCTTACTAATTAGTTTTTTGTATTGATAATTAATGTCTTTTGTATGCATTATAGGTAATCATATCGCAATCGGGGTCCCATTTAACGAAGTTAAGTACGTTACCCGCTATGTGCCAGATATTCCAATGTGGATACTCACATACATATAATATAATACATATACGAATATACATACATACACCACCGACAAACCTGCAACAATGTCAACAAATGGTTGTCTGTATTTGAGTGAGTCTATGTTATTTGATATATGCACACACACACATCCATACATTCAAATGTGTTATGTATACATACATGTAGCTGGCCATGTTTGTGTAGTGGAAAATTGCTTGAGAATCAACAAATAAATTTGTTTATTTTCATTGCTGCAAAGTAGAAATATTTAGTGCTGCTGCGTAAACGCCACAAATGCACTAGTGCATGTGCATTTGCGAGTGTGTGTGTGTGTTTTTCACGCACACATGCCTGCACAACAGCTTTCGCGAATTTATTGGTTTCGTGCCATTTTGGAACGCTTTCAATTATCGTTAAAATTAATGTACGCCATTTTTGGCATGGCCAATTTCGGAAAATGCTGTAACGCCGCCGTCCAAGCGCACACACACTCAGACAGTGCACATATACACGGTGCCGTTTTCGCCTATGGGTTAACGTAGATCTGCTCGTAGGTCGGTCATTGGAAGAAGTTTCAGAGTACTTAATGCATTGTTATTGGAATATTATTAAACTCGATTTCAGATTATTCAAATAATTTTTCCTTTTATGAATATTTAAACAAAATAATTCAAAGGCGCCCCCAACATGAATTTCGCTCTCAAGCATCCAAACACGGCGCTGAATTTCCACAGTTGGAGCGCGCACTATCTGAAGCCAAGCCAAGTCCAGGCCTTAGCCAAGCCAATATATGCAAATTTCTAATAATGGCAATTAGCTGCAGTCTCAATGAGCGTTTTGCGCAAAAGTTGCTACTGCCATAGCTGCTGCTGCGGCGAGCACTGCTCTTGCCAAAAAAATGCCGAACCACATTTGCGTGCGTATTTGGCGGAGTGCCTGGTTGACCTGTTCCACTCGGAATGCGCATGTGTATGTGTGGGTCTGTATCTGCTTGTGTAATGAGTGCTACTAATTGCGGCATGTGCTGCTCTTGCATTTCGCTGTAGCAGGGCCAAAGGCCGATGAGCTGGAAGGGTGGGAGGCGTAAATGCAAATAATAGACCAATTAGCAGCAGTTCATTTTCTGTAGCAGAAATACCAAAGCCAGCAGGCCAGCAAGTATTTGAATTTGCGGCCCAACGATTTAAATTTAAAGTTTGATTTTTAAAGTTAAATGACATTAAAACGGAACTTTTCAAGAAGTAGCAATTCCACAGGAAATCTGCCTAAAGCGCCAATCAGTCACCTCGTATCGTATTTAATCGTATCGCAGACAAAACCTGTTTTACCCGAGCTCTATACATGCGTTCGCTCATGACGTATTTATTCGGATCGTAACGCAAAAATTCGCATAGAAATAGGTCTCTCTCAGACATTCACGATACGATTAAATACGATACGCGGTGACTGATTGGCGCTTTAATTTGTTCTCTATCTATGACAAAGCAAATGCGCAAAATTGATTTACTGTATTAAACATGTATGACATGTATAATATATTGCTTTTCTTCAGCCTTCTCCAAAGAGATCCAATTGAATATTAGGCAGTGCAAAGGACTCAAGCAAAAATCAATAGCCAACATTTTGGGCTAATAAATGAAGGGAAATGCCAAATCGCTGGAAGCATCGTAAATTAACTGACAAGAACGCGCTACATAATTAATTAAACATGGCGTAAATGTAAGATAATCATCAAATGGTCATTGTCCTCGCTGGAGTGGTCCCTTCATTCGGTGGCATGTGGAATGGCTTGCCCTCAAGTGTATAGAGGGTAGAATTAACAGTGATGAAGAAATGAATGAACGAGAAGTTGAAATATTGATGGATGAATGAATGAAAAGACAAACAGACAGACAGAGAGACAGAATCGTAAATCTATGCTTTAATATCGGAGGATAGTAATCAATTGAAAAGCAGACGGCAGGAAGAGTCTGGAAGAAGAAGAAGTAAGAAGAAGCCATGTATCGCGAAGAATTAACATGAATAAAGTTTCTCAATCTCGTTCGGACTAAGCCATGATATGAATTTTGGATTCTGTTTAATTTCGATAAAAATATTATTAGCGCACAGATATTAATGCGAAATGTTCGGTATAAGCGTGAAATAATAGAGGGAAATATAAAGCGATGGAAATAAAAATAACTTTAATGAATGAATTATTCAGCTGAGAAATTAAACTTTTAGTTTGATGACCTCTTTTGCATTAAGCGGACCACGCTTTACAAACAACAGGCTCAAAGGCAAAACGCAAATTACTTGAATATGCATTTAAGCGCTGATAGGGCAAATATCCCTTTTATCTTGTAATTATAATTACTCAGATTTACATGCCGCTTACTTGAGTGGACAATAAAGGGTACATTTTAACAACTTCCTGTTTCCGGCTGCAAACGATAACAGCAAGCAGCGAGCGTGCACGAGAGAGGAAGTACCGCGAGAGAGCCTTCTGCACAGTGCATGCGCCTGCAGCGTTCTGCAGATTCCGCTCCGTGATTTTAGCAGCTGTTAACCTCATGTTAACTGCGATGTTAACTTATGTGGAAAGGGCTTACATAAATCAAGGGTTAAGTCTATTTGAAGTGGCAAGCAATCTTATTGAAATTTATGCGACACTAAAAGGCGCCTCAAGAGATGCAGATACTTTCTGTGAGAAGATGCTAAAAACATATTTTTGCCGCTTAACTTAAAACTTTGATTTATCAATTCACAAATTCACATCAATTTGATACGCTTTTGTTCTGCTGCTGTTGTTGGCCATGTGTGCTCCAATGTTTTGGGCTGAGAAACGTCAATGTGAAGATCAGTGTTCGTCCTAAAAATGACTACAAATATTCCCTTACAGTTGTGTAGATAGTTTTTTCACATTTTGTGATACGACACCTAATAAATTAACCCTTAATTAGAAGAGATTTCATAAGCTTAAAAATTATTTGTTTGTTAATAATTGAGACTTTGTCAAACCTTGATATAAATTCTTTTTAGTGTCTATAGTTTAGTCTTAGTTATTAACAGATATTAATTTTCAATCTGTTTTTAACTTATCTTTTCACTCAAGGTTGAAGCCTAAAGCAATGCAACGATTTTTAAATGACTTTCTCGTAGTAGTTCTAGCATTGCCAACCCACATTCTATTGAATTTCTTATTATTTCTTGAAGCTTTTATTCGGCTCTGTGTAAGTGCAGTGCGCTTTGACCTCACTGTGCTGTCTCGGCCAGAATTCATCTATTGCCAAACATTTTCACTTATTCTAATTTCAGGCATTTGCCGATTTCTGCGCCCACTTCCGAATCCCGGCACGCTTATCAATTTTAGAAAGCAATCCTGAAGATTTAGTGGCAGCCTCACCTGGGCACCTGGCGTGATATCACTCCGCTTCATGTCAGAGGCACATCTGCTGCCGCTGCTGCTGCTGCCTGCTAATAATTTGTCAATATTACGTGAGCTGAAATCGAATAAAAAGCAGAGCAGAAAACAACACTGCTGACAAGGAGCAAGCCTGCGTCAATGTGAGGACCAGAGGAGGGACGTACCGAATTTAGAGGCGCATAATAAATCTCACAAATGAATACAAATTTTTAAAATTTATTTATGTTTATTTTGTATGCAAAACGAAGGTCAAATATTGTTTTCAAGCGAAATGGGAGCAATGCGCAAAATCGTCTTGGAGCAGTTGGCATTTTAAAACAGGAAATACGAGCAATTTCCTAGAAATAAATAAGATTCTAGCATTTGCACCCTACGCTAGGCTGCATATAGAAAATAGGCGAGGGTGTGTGTGTGTTTGAGAGTGTGTGTGGGTGGCTATTAATTCCGATGCGGGCAGCATAAATTGTGTGGCTTGTGCGCTTGGGCATATTTTTCAATTGAAAGTGTAGCAAAATTAATTTGCGTTCTTAATTTAAAATCATAGGGGGAGGGGTAGTGAACAAATTTGTTGTTATTTTTGTTATTGTGGCAAAGCAGAAGCCTTAAGTATTCATGGGGAGAAGCGGTGACTTGTTTTTGGTTTTTGCTTCGATGTTCTGAGGCAATGAATTGATTTAGCATATTGTAAAAATTGTGTTAATGAAATTATTTGGGGTTGTGCTTGGGGGAAAAAAGCCTTGGAATATTTTAACGATTAATTGGGAGGGACCTAATCGGATGGACCGATTCGTATTCGTATATATTGAGATACACATTTGCGGAAGAATCTTATATTTCGAATCTATTAGGACTATTGGCCTATTCAAATGAGCATTCTCAGACTAATCTATTCAAAAGAATTGAATCGAATTCAATACCTATTCTGCTATAAAAGACTTATAAATTGACTCTACCGAAATGGAACTAGGAAAAAACAATATGTTTTACAAGAGGCAAACATTTTACCAACAAAAAAGTAGAGAAGACTTTCATGGCGTATGATTTCTACAGTTGCACACAATCAAAGCAGCATTGGAAAATTGGCAAAAGAAGAAGAAGGTGCAATATAAGAACGAAATAAAAGGGTGAAAGAGAAAGTTTAAAAATTCCACTAACTGCCTTACGAGCTGCTAAGTTGTTAACAAACACACAAACACACACACAGCCTTTTAGTGCCATAAGCCACAAGAGAAAATCTATGCAATGAGGAGAGGCAGGGGCAGTGGGCGGAACAGCGACTTCGTTGCAGCAGTGGCAGCTAAGCTTGAGCTAACCGAATTGCCACACATTGACACAGCACTGCAAATTGTGCAGCACTTAAGGTGCATCAGTCGCACACACTGATATCCGCGCGCACACACACAGACAAATCAACACACAAACACGTCAATGGCAAATGCAACAGCGCAAAATATTCCACGCTCAGCGGGGGAGGGGGGGATTCTAGTGCGCTTGGCATTGGCAGTGCCACAGCATTTCATGCGGCAATAACTGGCGCTGCCACGGATGCCGCAGCCTGGCTGCCACAACCTCCACCACAAGCAGCAGAAATTCATCATTATGCGTTGAGCTTGAGGTGGCCGAGTTATTTTCCCTTGCGGCATGCCAATCGCGCTGATATGCGGCGCTGTTGACGAGCCTGAGGCAGGCACTCCACGATATTACTTAAGCCAAAGTCGAATGTGTGTGCATGTTGATTAATACGAGTGTGTGTGTGCTAGCCTCATGTTCGTGGCAATGTATACACTGAGAGAAATGCTTTCAAAAATTCGACAATATTTTGATCCCTCTCAAGGTTAAGCTGGCTGCCTAAAATGGCCTCGCATAGATCCTTTTGGGTCGTAAGCGATACCGGTTAGAGTTCCGTTTAGGAGTGGTCAAAGTAGTGATCTGTCATGATTCGGGCGTGTTTCACAAATTTCCAAAGAGGCTTAGTATCTAGTTCCGAGATCTGTTCTAACCCTGAAAAGACAGGCGCCCCTAAACAAGTCAGACGAGTTCTAGCATGGCGGGGCAGGAACAGTATATGTTCCAAAGGTATCCCTGCTACCTGCTTCTTTACATTTCCTGCAGCTGTCATCGTTCGTTATACCTACCCTCTGTGCATGCGTTGCTACAAGGCAGTATTACCTCTCTCAATTAAATGTTTTAAATTAAATGTTGAAACCAGCGTTCTTCTGCAATTTCCGATATTTCAGGTCTGAAGAAAAACGATGTACCGAGATGTGTGATAACTGTTCATTTATTGTAATTTTACTCACATTTTTGGAATTTTTCTTATAATTTCTACAAGAATGTTGTAATTGGTTTACTCCCTCCCACAAGTTAAATACAGGGCAACATAATATTAAGAATAGTTTAAATAAAGATTCACTGGAACAAGGCAAGCGATTTCTCATTCCTCTCTCAACATTCAACTCAATGTTTACTTAATTTAGAATCCGTATTTTTTCTCAGTGTGCTTTTAAAGTAAGTACTTGTGTGGCTTTTGAGTTTGCTGACGCGTGATACTGTGCATATGCCACTTGCGTGCAACGTGTTGCAGTATTTTAGCAAATAATTAACTGCAATTATTGCTGATTACATTTTATTGATGGCATATGCATTTGTGTGTGTGCACTCTAGGTCGACCTTGGTCGAGTGTGACATAGAAATACAGACCCACAATTTTCTGAGTTGGCTGAGTCTCGTCCCATTTACATTGACATTGATTTCAGGTGGCAACATTGAACGCTTCAAATTTTGTTGTAGATTTAGTTTAGAAATTTTACTTGAGTAGGTCAAGTACCCAGCTTTACACTCGACAAATCGCCTGACAAATTGGACGCACATTAATATTAAATATATTCTGCGCCTACTCTGCCCTGCATTTTCAGAACGTTGGCCACAAGGGCAGCAGACTTTACCTGCAAATCAGATTTTATGGCAGACGCTTAATACGAATTTAAGTACTTGCTCTCAGAATTGCTGCCGCAGCATAGACACACACACACACACTAACATAAAAAGACACTCACACTCGTCCGAAAATAAATCTCGACGATAAGCGAAAAGCCGGAATAAGAAATGAGGGACGAGGAAAAAGGCATACTCCTACATACAACAGTGAGCATGTGTGCGTCTGAAGAGGCTGTTGCCATACACAAAAATGTCTATGGTCTATCACATTTGATCATATGCGATCTTCTTTGAATAAGATGGAAAAAATAAGGTGGTTAGCTTAGTTAAACGGACGTATGACGCATATAGGCTTAAACAACTACATAATGCTCAAATTATAGCTCAAGAGAATTCATCTGAAAGATTTGTTGCTCGCTCGTAGCCTCAAATCTTTTGATTTATATGCGATTTGTGTGAGGTATTTGAAGTGAGAGGTGATTCCTAATCAGGACGATTCAGATTAATTAAATTAGCTGCATGTGTTAAAGCGCCATCTCTCATCATGAATTGGTATAACTTCAATTGTGAGTTTTCCATTCTAAATTGTTGATAATTCTTCAGTATTGCTGTAGCATATTTTTCAAGTCACCATGGGCTACTAAAATAGACTAGAACTGGCAATGGCACTGCTCCTCCTTGAAACTCCACCTTGTCGTTATGTCAAGCTGTGATGCAAGCAATCATTTTCGCCTACGGCAGCGTACGGCAGCGACCATTAGTAATTATCCCGCTGCTACTTACGAGCTTCCGTATGTGCGTGTGTAAGTTCACGGAGCTGGGAGGGACTTAATTTCCGCTGACACAGGAAATGCGCATACATACGCAGAAAAACAAAAGATGTCAGTGCATAGGAAACAAAAACGGGAATACGAAACAATAACATGAAAGGAAAACAACACAGAAAGCAAAAAATAAGCACAGCAGAAAATTATCAAAAACATGAAAGAGGAAGGAAGTTGACCAAGTGTTAGTTTCGTGTGCTTGGCCGCTGTGTGGCGCTGCTGCTTGGCAATGGCGGCAAGGTGTGTTTGTGAGTGTTTTTGTTACATTCATTGTGCTGTTGGCAAGCTAACTTAACGCTCATTTGTTACTTAGACTACACAACATTCTTTACGTCTGCTTCAATTCATATACATAATTTCTAGATTTCTAAAGTATCCAATAGAATGGAAAAACTCGTAGTCTTTGGAGTTGGAGCATCAGCAGTTGGCATTGACGATGTGCAGTTGGAATTTTTAAAATTTATGCATATATTTATTTTAAAAATATATAAATATTGGAAGGCTGAAAGCCCAAAATTTCTAGGACAAATTTTGTTCTTCATTCAATTTGCTTTAGCTTTTTCTATTGATTAGAAAACAGAAAGGGAAATTTAGAATAAACAGACATACCAATAAAATGTGTGAATGTGGAGGAGATACAAATATTTTGCATAACTGCATTCCTGTTGTGTATTGCATTTATGTGGTCAAAGCAAGTAGAACAACAATCGCACAAAAAATGCACTTTGCAAGGTGACAGCACATTTCTTGCTCCTCTCAAGCTCCTGCTTCCGCGCCACTCCCTCATGCCTGCCACTTGCAATCAAATCAAGTGCTCACTCAGACGCCTTTCTTTTCACCATCTTCCCGAAGAGATACACTTGCAGCGTGACGGAAGGAACTGCAGCCATGCATATCCACATCTACATCCAACCACTCGCACACACACACACACATACACACAAAACGTCCAAACCATGTTTGCCTTTTGGGTTTGTTTTGCCAAAAATACAACAACTCTTTATATATCAATGCGCATTTATATGTGTGAGTGTGACTGTGCTTGTGGGAGTGTATGTTTTCACGCACACATGGAGTTATTCTTTATCTGTTGCCTCAGGCATGCACTTTTATTCGATTTTCCTTCTATTACTTTCCATTTTCTACATTTTTGTTGTAAGTTTACTACTAAATTTGAGCTTCTTTCTAACATTTTAGTAGTTTTATCAGTCTGATACGCGGAAAGCTGTGTCACACATACAGACAAACGTACAGAGAAATCCACAATGCCCTGCTGGACTAGCGAAGACGTTTATTACAAGCTAGTACTAATGCGATATTGAAAAGGAACACTTCAAAGTAGTCCAAGTGTTAAGCTACTAAATTATAAAACTACTTTTTACGAAATATTATGTTTATTATGCTGCCAAAAATTTAAGTTGAATTCATATTAAATTGCACTGCTTTTTAGAGCACTCCTGGACTAGTTCGATTTCCTGCAGAGATGCTTGTTGTGATGCATGTGCGATCGTATAGCATGTCTCAGTATGAGTGCATGCGTACATATGTGAGTGTATTTGTGTATGTGTGCGCATGTGTTTCGGTGTGCCAGTTGGTTAGAATTGTTTCACAAATTGAATTCTTGCGCTTGCACAATCAAAGCAGCATGTGGCGCCCCCTTCGTGCACTCGTACACTCAATCTGTGTTTTTTCGTACGTGCGTGAGTGTTGGTGCGGCACTTGAGAATTTCTTCAATTGTGCCTGTAAATGAGCGAAGGGCTTGCAAGGCATGTGCTGCAAAATGTACACATTTGCATGCTGTATAGGAGCGCAGGCGGAAAGAAACATGGGAGGGGGTTCACAGTGCTGCTCATTTTGGGGAAAAAACATTTAGAATAAAATAAAGAAGAAACTGCTTTATTACAGTGGCAGTTATTATTTGAGGGCATGATAATTAAGTTCCAAAAATTACGAATATTGAGTAACTCAAATTGGATTTGTGTGCGAATAATGGTTACGAAATTGGAATAGTAAAAATATGGTAGTGATTAATTACAGCCCAACTTTGAATTATTTACACTACAATTTTGTGCACTCTTTTATTCATTATAAAATGATTGATATAACCGTTCAGATTGAAAAAAAACTACGTGTCTGACGTGTGACACAATGGAAGATTAAGTGCTGCACTTGTTGTGGAGTGCTTTGAAAATCAATTCCAATTTGATTTTGTTGTCTTGTCTTGAAGACGGTTCAGCATTTCGCATGGCTGCTCGATAAAGACACAAACAAAAAGAGCACATGCCCACATGCAATCGTGTTTCTGTATGAAAGGATAATATTTTCCCAACTAATTCATTTTAGTAGAATTTAAAATAAAGAGTAGTAGAGTAGAGTAGTAGAATTTAAGATATAGATAGGAATTAATAAAATATTTGCACAAATAAATTAACATGTAGGATGACATTTACCACCTACCTTATTTGCTAACGGAGCTGAGAAATTTTAAATTACTATTTATTGATTGATTTGAAATTATATATAAATTGTTTTATTAGAATATAATTATAGTTTATAAAATGCTTCAAAAGTAATTAAAATATATTTCTCCTTTACAGCGTCATTCACAACAACATGTTGCATGTTCATAGCAGCATCGCAAAGTTTTATCCTGTCACTTGATAAATGTGTCAGCGTCAACAAACGAGCGGAAAAAAGAGCAAGAGAATTCAAAAAAATAAATTCATTTTAACCCACGTTGCGTGCATAATATACAAAAAAAGCTTTACCGGAAATTTAAACATTTTTGCAATTTGCAGCCTCAGGACATGACACGCCTGCTGTTCGGTTCGTATCTTGCCCCGTTGTTGCAGCTTGTTCGTGCAACTTTGTTTGCGGCTGCTTCCTGCTGCCGCTGTTGTTGTTGTTGTTGCCGTTGGTAATGTTGCACAACTTTGTGATGTTAAGTCTATTAAAATTATGTTTAGCTGCTTTCGTTTGTGCGCATGTGTATGTGTGTGTGTGTGCGTGCCACTTGCCTGGCCCGTTGGCTCGATTCATTGTTGTTGCTGCACAAACTTGCGCTGCATGCAGTCCTTCATGTGCACACGTTCAAAGTTTGCCGCGCCATTTTGCAGCACTATATTTCACAAATTACCGTGCATGTTGCCAGCTCACGTTCGGATCAGGCTCTGAGCCAAACTGAAAGTTTTCAAATGATACACAGATTCTTTTGCGCTCTCTAAAGGAGTCTTGCTTCGCCATAAGCTTTCTAAGAAAATAAAATGGAAAAGCAGATAGAGATACATTTTATGGTGGGAGCGTCGTTTTTAAATATATGAAAGGCAATAATGGCAACAAGTCATTCTTAATAAAAAGAAGATTTGGATAGAATAGGAAGATGACTTTGTCAAAAGTTCGACAACACTCAGTAACCGGTTAGTCAAAATATTTAAAATTTCTATAGAATCCTCAAGTCTTAGCTAAAATATTTAAAGCTTGACTATTTCATACACGATCAATTTAATTGGTTGGTCAATAGTGCTTCAAAATAAGTATAAATGAATTGAATTTTTGACCTTGAAAGTGGTACGTATAAGTGTAGCCATAAGCCGAAAGCCTTATATTTTATCCGTTGAACTACTTCAACTTCAAAGTTTGCGTATTCAAACTAAATGCTTTAAAGCCTGCTACGTTTGACTTTTCACAGCTAAAAGAAGTTTTAACGATATTTGGCAACGAAAGTTCCTTTCCTGCTCTGAAGACTGGTCAGTTTAATGCAGTTTAGTATATTCCGCTTAGCATTAGCCACTTTGAAAGCTTAGAAGCATTTAAAGTTAAAATCGCATATTAAATGCAATTATAAAAGGTTGCTGGCTTGTGCACGTTGCCGCAGTGGCATGGCAGTAGTGGGCAAGCTGCAACAATGTGGCAACCAGCGACAAGTGGCACATAAAGTTATCTAAGCTGTGGCCAGTAGCATGCATAAGCCATGCCACAGCGAATGCAATTGAATTTAACATGAGTTCGTGTGCATATTTTATGGCAATTGTGCAAAGTAGACACACATACACACACACACACACATGTTTCCATCGCAAAGTGTCGTCTATTGCAGCTGAACAATTTTGAGAAGTTAAACGTTATTTTGGAGCACTTGTTGCAAGTTGTGAGGTTTGAGTTGCCGGTGCTGGGAGTTGAGGATTGGCAGTGACTTTTTTATTGGCTGCTTGAAAGTGGATTAGAAGTTAATACTTTGCTAATTTTCTACTCGGTTGTGGTAGTGAAAATATACGTTAATTTTTGCCCATTTTACTAGAATGTAAAATATTTCGATCAATGATATTAGAATAGAATATGCTCCAGGACCTGCTTAACGATTCATCACATTTTTGAAGCTTATCCTTATTACTTTTGTTGTAACTTTACTTAAATGGCCAATAGCAGCCCGTTACCAGGTTTCTTTTGTTATTGAGTATAGAAAATTTGAAGTGTTTCAAGGTACGAGGTTCTCCGTCCCGAGAAGATTTAAGCACTGGTAGAGACGTCCTACTCTTTGCTGTTGTGTCTGATCGAAAATTTGTGTGTGTGTTTGGGGTGTAGTATATTATTTGGTAGGCAGTTTTTAGTATTTCATCTGCTTTGCTTCTGTGTATCGGAGTGTGCGCATTCTGAGACATTTTGTCGCCTCACAGCACCCAGATTCATTTTGATTAACTTTTTATGAAAGTTTATCATATTCTTTTGTGCACTTTTTCTCGCTTCACGTGCATATCATTAAAGCGTCGTTTGTCATGGCCAGCATGAAGAGGGCCCAGGACTACGCCGGAAAGCAGCAGACACACGGAGCTCGGCCTGCGCCTTACCTTTTTAAATGTAAATTATGTCATTTTAGCAGCTATTCAAATTCATATTTGCGCCTTGGACATTTGCTGGTGGCAAAGTTTGCCCTCCCGCCTACTCACCGTCCATTCCATACACGTAGCAAGTCTGTTGTGTCAGCTAATACAGCTGCTGCCTCTGCCACAAATTTGCAACAATAGTGACAATTTTCAAAAAGGACCAGCAAAACGTGCGGGCGAAAGTGTGCCGGAATTATATTAGAATCTGGCTCAACTTTTGCTGCCACTCTTTATTGAATTTTTGTAAAAATTTTTTACATAATCTTTGTCTGCTACCCTCAAGTGTCAAGGGAGAAGCGGCAGTTCCAAAAAAGAGTAAAAATGAAGTTAGAATATTTGCATATAAAGCAAATGTAAAACTTATGCGAGGCTGGAGCAAAAAGGGTAGCAGCTGCTGGCAGCGCTGCTTTTGAGTGTGTCACTGCAAGCACACAATGGCATGTCACCCACACACACACAAGCGGACACTCATGTCGACACACACTGGGCCGTACAAAGAAAATTCGCTCGGGGGCCAGCTTAAAAAACAAACGAAAGAATATTTGCCTTGCATAATTCTTAATTCAATACAATTCTATTTGGGCAATATTAAGATATGTATAAATTTTCAGATTATTAATTTATGAAAAACACATTTTCTAAAGTAAATACTGAAAGCATTTCTTAAGAAATCTTCATTTCGGGCCAACGATTTCACAGAAAACTGTGCAATTCAAAAAATTTAGAATTTGACTGATTTCATATTTTATTATGAATTGGTATTATTTGTAATATAACGGGTCCGGCATACTGGGTCCCCCCATTTGGTTACGAAGCTGTATGGAGTGACGTCATAGTGACTGTGGCGTAAAGCAGCAAAGTTCCAATTAAAAAAGAATTAACATCCCAAGGGCAGGAAATACATTGCTGCTCTTCTTGCTCCACACTGGTCACTGCTGCAACTGAGGTCTTCTCCTTATTCTGTGCTCTTCTTCCTTATAGTTGTTGTTGCTGATTGTAGCTGTTGCTGGTAACAACTTTTGCTTTATTTCTGATTTGATTATGCGAGACAGCAGTTTGTGATGCAGCAATAGAGCCAAAACGGAAGCTCATATCTGCATGAAGATTGTTTGGGGCTGACACTGCAGAAGAAGAAGGAATCGGGTGGATGTCGAATTGTTGAGTTCGAAGCATTACTAGCTGTAAAAATATTCAATTTGCCTCATATGAGAGTGTGAGTTATTGGCAAGTCAGTTGGCAGCAGCTGCTACCTGTGAATAATAGGGCTATGTGTGTGTGTGTTGTTTGCAGAGTGTGTGTGTGTCTATTAAAGACGAGATTTAATTACACGGAATTCTATTGCGTTCATTAAAGGAGACTTGGTATGGTTAGCGTAGCAGATAGAAAAGAAGAGGTGGAGATGAAATTTAACCATGCACGGTATTGACGTTAATTTCGGCGTCACAATTTTCTTATTGTAGATTTTACTTTAAAATTTACCTATCACATATAAATGGATGAGGCACTCTTTTGAGGCAGAATACAAGAACAAGAAAGACCACCCTCTTTTGTGAATAAACATTATAACAACTTCTGATTTTGATACAAAGCCAAAATATTTTCCACGTCCTTTTTAAAAAGCAAAAGGCATGTCTAATGTTCGGAAACTGCCACATACAATTTTTCAACTCGCTGCTACTGCTGCTGCGTACTTTGACAAAGTTTACATTTGAAAAAAATATTTGAATGGACATTAAAAAGTTTTGAATAACGATTTGAAAAGTACACGATTGCAAGTGGAACAAGCAAGAAATAAGTAGCTGAAGTAGTTAGTCGAAGCTGTGAAGAAGCGCAGCAGAGCAGTCAACAGCGCGGAGTGCAGGATGAGGAGTGCAGTGGGCAGGCAGCAGAAGTTGTCAAATGAAGGAATAAGTTATGACAGCGCGAAAAGTAGAAAACTTACTGTCAAAGAAGCAGAAGGAGCAAAAGCAAAGAAAAAATCTCTATGCAAGAATTAAAGTGCAAATGGTAAAGCAACTGCAAGTAGATGTAGTATTAGGAGAGGATTGCCAAGGACCGAAGCAGTGCATCAGGGTACAACTGTGAGTTTGTACAAGTATTGCAATTTGCGCTTCTGCCATTGTTGTTCTTCTGCTTCTTGCTCCTCGATAATAATGAAACTAAATAAGAGCAGCGAAAAGTACAACCACAAAAGGAGCAAGATTGTTGAGGAAAGCGGTAGCAAATTGTTGGAAAGTTGTGCCCGTGCTAACAATACTGTTAATTCACAATTAGCCCATTTGCATGTTGAAACTTGTAAATTCTGTCATAATTACAGTTCCGCAACAATTCGATAAAATTAGCCAAAATCACTTCGGCATCCGAATTGTTAAAAACTTTCGAAATTTTGGGCATTGTAATTCCAGTATACATAGACTGTCCAAAAAGCTTTATGTTTTCTGGTAAACGAAACTTTAGAAAGTTGCGCTAAGAACAATATCTTTAATTCATAAAATCCATAAAATTCATGAAGTCAGGGCTCTATTAGATTAAATCAATGACAGACCCAATACAAAAGAAAAAGATCAGATATTAAAAATACATACATCGATATTTTTTTAAGTATGGGCCGAAATCTAAAATTTTTTTGTAAGTAGCTGTAAGCTAATTGAACGCATTCCGGAACAAAACTGTTAAAATTGAAACTTTAAGCTTTACAAGTATTTGCTTAGCAGATTTGGATTGAGCGAAATAAATTTAGTATTTTTTGAAAAGCAAACCATCGATCAAGCCCAAACTGAACTGACATATTTTTACGCTAGTCAAATTGCTCCTATATTATTTTATTTGATATGCTTTCTGTTGAATTAAATGCAATACTTAGTAAACATTTCTGCACGAGTATGCAGACATAAAAAATTCAATACATTTCAATTGGGAACTGTGAACCACGCACACGTGTATGCATATGTATGTATCGTGTTGCAATCGTAAATGCATATATGCATGAGGTAACATGCGAAACAAAGCGACATGAATGGCATGAACAAGCCGATACGCCCACGCACACACTGACATGCTCTACTACAAATTGTGATTTATCAAAATTGATAGCAGCATGTTTTGTCCGAATGTCGCTCTTTTAATTGTAAAGATTTAAAATGCGGACAACGCGAAGGCCACAAAAATAATCGAGCAGCACATGTCATGCAATCACTTGTTGTGACCTCGAATGTGTATCTGTGCGTGTGAGTGGCATTTTACAGTTACAACTATAAATGCTCTTGGTGCTAAAATTTCATTGAAATGTTTTTATACCATAAAAGCATAAATGCTGGTACTCATAGTTATATTGGTTAAAAAATTCAACTACTAAATCGCTCGTGATACTATATGAACCTCTCAAAAGCAAAAATTTTCTGTTATTTGAAATATAACTTTTCTTCAAAATAAGTGAGAATCTTTTTATGTGAATGCCACTTTGAGTAACCTATGTACATGCTGCCAACAAATTAATGCATTTCTTCGAATGTAATCAAAATATCCTATATATATATATATATAATCAATAAGGCACTAGGCTCATACACTTCTTCTAAGGCTCAATGCTGGCACTTATCGAGAAAGAGTGATGTGCTCCAGCTGCACACGCCATGAAACGTAATGAATTCCTCAAAAGATGCTGAAAGATTTTTATTCCAATCAAAATTCTGACTCATACAAAGAGACAATGAGACAAATTCCATATCCATCACTGTATTTGCGGGGGTTAGAATGTGTGAATGTATAAAATACAATGACACATCATTACAAGCCTGACACATTCATACATAAATTTATGCCGAGCCAGAGGATCACATATGCACACACATATCATGTATGTGTGTGAGTGTTGTGTTAACGAATGTTGAAATTTAATTAATAAAATATTTATCTGCCACGTTTGCGAAAGGATGCCCCGCCCTTGTTTACTGATTTTGATTCTTTTCATTGATTTCAGGCTTTTTCAAACTTTCACCGGGAGCTGCCATCTTTATATATAAAACGCAGACTGACTAAAAAGCGTTTGTCCTATTGGCAGCGCGGCGGCAGAGACAGCGAATGGCTTCTTATAAAAGTTTAGACATGAAATAGCAAGAGTGCTGATAGCGCAACGAATCAGGCGCTGGCGCAGAAACCGAAACGTACATGAGTTCGAATCCCAGCTCCGCAGGTTTTAAAATTTTTCTTTTTAAACTTTTTTTATAAGCTTTTTTATTTTTTACTTTGCTTTGCCTTTTATTGTTGCTAATTGTATTACTAGCTGTCGTGTATCCAGGCACACACGACAGGTGGCCCCACTTGTTATGAATAATTCACAGGTAAAATAGTTTTCATTGATTTCGGGCGAAAATTATTTTTGTGTCACATATGAATTTTATTCAAAATTGTTAAATTTGATTGCAACAAATTGCATTGCACAATTCCAGAGGCACCAGCAATTACTCTGATTGCATGGCATTTGCTTAAAGTTGTTGAGAGCAGTAGCAGCAACTGCTGTTGTAGCTTTGCATGTGACACGATGACATTTAGTGTAGACATATGTTGCAACTGCAGCATGATAATTTGACAACATGGGAACATGTTGTATGCAAATGCATTGCTCTGATTTGGTGCAACAACAAGACATACGATCTCTCTGCTCGGCTTCCGTTGTGACGAACTAAATTGCATTGAATTCCTCACATAATTACACTTAATTACAGCAAATTGATTTGATTTTGCTGTTGCCAACTACAGGATAAACTGGTTTGTGCATGTGTGTGTAAGCAGGAGCGTGCGTGCGTTGCCTGAGATATCAATTGCCTTGACAGCAATTTCATTTTGTTCATGATATTCGGCAGCTTGCAATGTTTAATAAACAGATAGGTACATGCATAAACATTATAGTGTGAATGTAAACATGTGTATGTGTGCGATATCATCATTTGCATTGCAGCCATCACCCCCTGTCATTTGCACTTTAATTATTTGTTAGCAAAACTCTCATTGATTCCATTTCATCATTATGCCAGAGCCCCTGCACAGGTGAAATAAGCACACACACATACACACTGAGTTTCGTTTTTGACGTGCCATCCGGCGCTGAGCAGGTTGTGCTGGTCACAGTGGCACTAATGGAGAACAGAGAAGGGGATTTATGGGCAAACTGCAATGTCAAATAAAGATATTTTCTACTTAAAAATAGTATGAAAAAATTGTATAATAGTATTGCGAGGTAGCAGGCTGCTTCTTTATTTCTGCTACACCCCTACATTTATTCCAAATTAAATGTTGTTCATACGCCACGCAGCCAGTTAACACTTTGCGGCAGATTTTGTACAAAGATTTTAGAATGCAATCGAAATATTTTATGCGATCTTTCTCAATGTATTCGAGTGTGCGCGCACAAGGACACAACAACAACAACAATCTCGAAAAACGTGTGCAAATCATTGGCCAAAGCAAAATGCACTAACAAACGCTTGGACAATGCACGAGCTGAAATAAGGAACACAAAAAAGAGCTAGAGAAAAATGGAGCATTGCACAAAAAAGTTGCCGAGTAAAAATGTTGCAAAGTGTTGAGAAAATAAATGAGCTCACATTCGTTAACAAAGGAGAAGGCGAAAAAGGCAAACGTAAAAAGGTCAACTGACTGTGGGCAAAATTGCAGCAGTGAAATGCAACGCAAAATAAGCACAAAAAGACAGACATGTACACTTACGATACATACATATGTACATATATATGTATACATGGAATACCTTCTTGACCTGTGGGCCAACATGGACACGGTTGGCTAACGAAACATTTGTGCCAGATTTCATTGACAAATTTTTTTGGTGTCCGAGGCAAGGCCATTTCGTAAAAATTTACAAGCAGATGAACAGAGAGACTGGCAGGAAGGCAGCCCGACATGCCTAAATGGGCTAAGATTTCGTTCCTTATCATTTCTATATAATCACCACCTTATTCTCATATATCCGCGTACTCACGTGGTGTAGTGCATAAAAATAGATATAGATGAAATTCCACAAAACCGAAGGCCGCAGTGGATCAGACACAGTTGCTTCCAATCATCTAAGGACGACACTGGTTAAATTCATGCATCTGCTGCAATGGAATATGCGAAATAAATATGCCTATGGCAGGAGAAATAAATGCGCTTGTGTGTTTTTATGTAAAGACCAAAGGATAAATGACCAGAAGCTGCAATGTGTAAATGACGAAATGGCGGCAAAGGCGAGAAGCAGAAAAGCATAAGCCAGCGCCCAGTAAAGAATTGTTAAATTATTAGTGGCGCTTCTTCTCTTTCACCCCTGCTTTTTGCGCTTGTGGAAATTATGAAATTATTATACATTTTTTTAGTAGTTCAAGTGTAAGGAGCGCAAGGCGCGAGTGCAAGCGAGCAAGAGCAATTGCTAACGATTAAAACAAAGCATAATTATGCGTGAGAAATTAATTTATTACGTTTACGCGTTGCCATGCCTTGCCTCGTCTCGCTCGGCATTGCCTTGGCTGCAGTTGGAGTTGACTTGACGCCAGCGTTGCCACCTCTGATATTGTTCAGTCTGCAAAGACTAACTTGCTTTGGAGTGAAATAAGTTACGAGGGAGAAATGCTAAAAAGAGGTTAATTGCATTTTCTTAGATTGCATAATTTGCCTGAATAATGCATCTTTCGGATTACATTTTTTTGATTACTTATTAATGAATGATATTTTGGAATCCTGAAGAAGACAATGTATCTGTTGCCCTTTTCAACGAAATAAAGCTTAAATGCAAAATCTGTCCCATAAGAAATGAAATGAAAAGATTAACTCATTTTTAATTTTGATTCAATGTATGCCAAGTTTCAAAATTTATCCTGAGAAGAATTGAGTAAAAAAAATCATTCTTTCTTAAGTTTAAGCGAAAAACTAGAAGAAACTCGGTTGAGGAAGGTTATAGAAATTTGGATTGGCAGCACTAGTTTTGCCTTGCGTTGTGAAGAATTTATTAATTGCATCGTTCACTTGTGCACGAAATTTGCATAAAAATCGCATTTTAATTGCGCTCAAATATGTTTGTTTGTTGCACTCGAGCACCGGCCAGTTGCAACAATAAATACGAGAAAACACATTCAAGTGGTATTCAAGGCACTGCACCTGATCAACCTGTTTCTCCTCCCGCAACCACTCTGCGCATCGCGAGTCTTTTCGCAACAGAATGAATGCTATCGTTATTCTTGCAAACGCAGCTTCCTGAAGGAGCTGAAGTAGTGGCGCTCAAAGTGGATTTCGGCTTTTCTGCTGATGCATACAAATATAATAGGACTTTTCTACTGCTGCACATAGAAGATATACAATTTCGGCAAGTATTAAGATAAGGTAAAACGCATATCATAAAAAAACTATTGACAATTTAAAAAAAAAACGTAAAGTTTGCGTTTGATGAAATTGGGGGGTTTTTGAAACCATCATATTCGAGATATGTATGTACGAGTAGCATCATTAGCCTGTCAAATGGAGGTCACTTAAGTGCTTCAAATGTGGAAGAACTTTGTATAAGCATCTCCTATATCAAAAGAAAATTTTACTTGGCCCTGATTTTTGTGTGCACCGCCACTGCTAAGTAACTACCGCTATCTGCCTATAAGTACTATCAAAGGACACAAAATATGAAGAAGGAGACAAGCGACAATGTTCAAGTGAGCTAAAGGTAAGTAGCGTGAATATAAACTGCGCCCGGTAAGTGGATGCCGAGTTCGCGAGTGAAGCCTTAAATTATTTCATTTTTAAACATGTCCATTAAAGGCCTTGTAAGGGATAGCAGCAGTGAGTTAAGTGCAACAGGGAAATGCCTACAATAGTAGGCCAACACCTTTAATTTAGATTATATTGAGTGGCGCGTGTGTGCCTATGCTTTTGTACGTGTGAGTGGTAAGAAAAATGTGAACAATTGCACCATAAACTTTGTTGCTTTTCAAAAGCGAATGTAAGGAAAATATAACGAGAAGTGAGAATAGAATTAGAAGGAAGAGAAAGCGGCTGGCTGGAATTGAAAGGCAACTATATTGATTCCTGTGCAATTTCTATGTACGAAAATTCATTGCATGCAACTAATATCAGTCTCGTATAATCTTATCTGACAGTGTTGCATACGTTGAAGCCCTTTCTTTCATCCTACGTTAGTGTCAATTAACACTATTTTGAATTTGAGCCCATTAAATTTAAATTAAGTCCTTCGATGTGAAATTTTCGATTTGAAATTTTGTACATGAATATCAAAGTGGAATGTTTCGGCGGAATGGTGGTTGGTTGGTTGGTTTTCAAAAGATTATAACTCAAAATGAAGGAAATGATGAAACCATGTGCCTATACAAATCCTTGATTGTTTGCAATATAACACCCGGGATATTGAAAAGTTTCCGACGCAGCTCGTTGCGCTTCAACAAAGTACAAAAAGGAAATTGCAAATTTTTAATAAAAATTTCCAGAGAAATTAAATTTGTGCAGTTAACAGAGAACTTCTTCACGAAAAGGTGCAAACGAAATGAGATTGCGTTGTGTACTTTAACCACTTTATAAATAGTGTTGCAATTCTGTTGAGTTTGTACAACAACAAAAAAGGTAGTTAAATTGTGGTTACACTTTGTGGCATAAGCAGCAAGTGGCCACAAAGCAAAGTATTTACGTACTAACCAAGAAGAGAGGGGGACCGTGAAAGTGCAAAGGTGAAATTTAATATGCCATATTTCCGTGGGCGCTTTTAGTGTTTTTGGGCCATTTTACGGCAAGGAAGTAGTAAAAACTTGGAATGAAGACATTGCAAGGGGTAAATTGGGACATTACACGAAGAGAAGAGTTGTCAAAATGAGGCAGCAAAATAGGACAATGAAAGGAGAGAAGAGGCTGCTCATGGAGAAGAAGCAAAGGAACTATTAATTTTATTTCTGACTTTGTTCGGAAGGAAAAAATGTACGTATCTGCGATGGTTCCTTTTTTTTAGGGAAATGTTCTGTAGCTCACTGATTCTCTGCCTTCTGCCTTCTTCCTTCAGCATTTCCATATCTTATTGATAATTCTTGCATTGCATTTGTTGCTTATTGCATATTTTATTTATTCTGTCTAAAATCGTTTTCTGTCGTTTGCTTATGCTTTCATATATATATTCTAAATTGTACGTCTTTCTTTCAATAATAATGCAATCGAGGTCAAGTTGGTTATTTAGTCTTTGCAGTCACTATAACAGATACCAAAGGGACAAGAGGAGCTCGAAGCAATACTCCTTCTGCAACTTACTTTGAATATACTAACTCTTCTCGTACTCCGTTTCATTACCTTAATATTATTACTAATAATTTCTATTCCACAAGAACACTTCCCTAAAGTTTACAATCCGAGTATCCATCTTTTATATCCTTGCTATAAACTGCTTTCTTCCCAATTTATGCTAACTTTGTCATATGCTGCAGATTTCGCCTTCTTAGATATGTGTGCTTGCACTGTCCTAATTTGCTTTACCCTTGGCTTCTTCTACAAAATGTTACAAATATGCTTCACCCTTACCAAAAAACCAGCAGCGTTGTCCTTTTGACAATCGATTTGCTTGAAGTACAGAAACTTTTGGGGCAACTTTCAGCGGCAACTTTCAGCAGCGAGCAGCCACCTCATAAAAATGAAATCAGCTTCAGATTCAATTTTCCAAAAATTTTCAGCAACGCAAGTGCTACGCTATCACGCACACACAGCCACACACACACATTCTCATATTCTCTCATACTCGCGCACATCAAACAAGCACTAAAAGAAAGGAGGCAGAACTTTTCAACATAAAAATGCCAAAATTCCGCACATGCTGTTAGCAAAAGGGAAGAAGAAGAGGGCAAATTTTATGAAATTTAGGGGAACATGTGTGCGCGCCTTCGCATACACTGTCATAGTGGCAGACACACATGTACGGAGACATATATGGGCACAGCTAGTGCAAATTCTGGGAGCACATACAACGCGCCAAATGGCATAAGATGTGCGCGTAAGTGCTTCGGCGTACATGTGTGTGTGCGTGTGTGCAGTATAATAAAGAAATAATATTTAAAATCAACTTTTAAAAGAATTACAACATTTTGCGAAATAAATTGAACACATCGACGAAGAAGCCAACGAGCGCGGCGAGCACCGAAAGGCGGCAAACGAAGCGCGGCGTATGCGTTAAAAGTAAGGCCACTCACACAAACACAAACAGTGCCGTCTCGATTGGGGGCGCTTCTGATACACTATTACATGAAAAAGGGTTTAAAGTAGTTTTAGTATTAAGTAGAGGCCGCTCATCAAGAATATGAAATCGGATTTTTCCTCTCTGATTTTCGATGAAGGTAAAATCATAAAAAAGTTGATGTCGAAAGTACACTATGTATATACAATATATAAATAATTTTTGGGAAGAGAATTGGACGTATTTAAAAAAATTTTCGATTAGAAAAGCGAGTTTTTATTTAGAGATTTACCATTTGCCTAGCTTCCTTATCCCCTATTTCAGAGCGTTTACTCCTATGGGAAGAAGTTCGTTAGGCAGGATGTACGACTCTTTAGAATAGGGCCTCCAGCCGTGGACTATGTGGGCCCATTGGCAAAGATGGCACTGTATACATATATATGTATGTAGGCTCACACACAAATGCAACCTCACGAGGGACACACACTTGAATCTGGAGCTACAAACAGAGGAGTGCGCCTCGCACTAACAAGCTGCAGCGCCTAGAAGTATGCAAAGTGCCACTGAGCGTATACGTGTGCGAGGGGTGAAACTCATTGTAGCTCCCGTCGATGCAGAACGGAAGCAATTGCAATTTTTTTTAAATATATAGAAGCTCTTCAATATAATGCGAAAACGCATCCGATAGTAGCTGCCTGCCACTTTGGCGTATTTTTTACGCTGCGCTCGCCCCTACGCTCGTACGGAGCGCAGCAGAGCGACGTCACGGCACATGGTAAAACATAAAACATTTGCAATAAAATGTGAAACCGTGATTTACCTTTATCCTTTCAGTGCCTTCGAGATTTTCTTTTTGGTTTCTTTTGGACAATTTCCTGCTTTGGCTTCGTTGCTGGCGCGCAATATTGACTTTTTGTTAAACGAGCAAAAATAGTGCAACACAAGTGGCATATGTGTGTGAGTGTGTGAGTGTATGAATGCTTGTGGAACGTCTGTATGTGTTTGCAGTAAGCGCGTCGAAATGCGCCAGTGAAGAAGCTTTGTGTGAAAAGGGGCATTATTTTATGAAGCAGAAAATCTGTGTATGTGTGGGTGTAAATGCATGCATGTATTGCAATTGGCATGTGTATAAAATATTTACATTTTTATCCATACTATTCATTTATTTTTGTAAATCGGTTTAATGCTTGCTTGCCGACTTGTAGTGGTTTGGTTGTAGCAAGCAGAAAGGAAAGAAAGCGAACAACAAGCAAAGCGGCTCATTTTTCAGCGAGGGCTGGATTCGCTCTTTAATATCTGGTCATTCGTATTGTAAATGTTTCCTGTGCCCCTTGAGCATGTCTTTAAAACCAATGCCGTCATATGATACTTTTCAATAGGTCATGCTGCAGCCACTTACTATTATTATATTTTAATACACTTGCACAATTCATTTCAATAAATTCATGCAAGGCATTCACTTTTATGTATCGATCAGACTCTTAGTATCGATTCCACCCGGCAATATTACAATCAATCAATATGCAATCAATTATTGTAACATTAACATAACATTAAATCAGTAAAATGTAATATTTTTCCACATTATTGAAAGAAGTGCAATATTTCATTATTTTTCAGTGGCATGCGATTACTTTTCTCTACGAAAAATACGCAAATGCTGTCAGATTTGTAAGAAATTAAAATATCGAATTTCGCATTATTTATTGAAGCGCCTGAAGGTATGCTACAGTTCACTGCAACTGTGGTTTGAACATTTTTACTGGGGCAAGGCAAAATTGTTTTCTTCCAATTATTTAATTAAAGAGTCAGAAATACACTTACTCACACATTTAACTTTAAATTGTTCAAACTCGTAGCTTTGGAGAAAATTTCACATATAAATTTTTGCCCTGGCGCATAAATAGCAATAAATTTCCGACTTGCAACACAAATGCAAATTAAGCGCCATTCTTTTAAGCTGCCAAATCAGAACAAGTCAAACATATACATATGCATGTTTTGCCTGCTGCTAAAGGTAGGCCGAGTGCATTGAGCGAAATTCGAATGAAAAGTGCACATACGAAAATGTTGGTGTATATTTTTTTGTGAGTGTTGTGTGTGTGTGTAAATGCACTTATTGCTGAAATTGTGCAGTAATCAATTAGTAACTGTCTCAACAGCTTAACAAAATCTCAACCAATCAGTTAGTTATAAGTCTGAATCTGCTATAAATTATAGTTACTTGCATATTGAAAGAGCGAATACATAGTACAAGGTCTAGTATTGTTATAAGTGATAAGGATTTCCTTATTAACAATTTTGCTGCTATCTATTTTTGTTTTGTAAGATTAGACACTATATTCATATAATTACTGTGACTGTTACTAAATAAAAACTCAGTTCGTTTAAGCATCTTTTAGTCAGCGCTACTAACTTATTTCCCTGTGTATATGCGTGCTTACATATATGCCAACATTCATCAATATTGGCAAATTGAGAGCAACGGAAGTACATTTTGCAACAATCTGACTGTATTGCCATGCAAGCTGAGCACACACATTTATACAGAAACACACACATACTCATGCTCAATGAGACACACACATGCAGCGACTAAAAATGCAGGCATATGAAAATTACCACGGCTCTTAAATGCGTCCATGCCCTCAATACCGAAAAAAACGTTTAATCCGCTCCGAGACCGCCAATTCCCCCAATCGGGTTTCCCTAGCTATATACGCTTTCTCCCTAATCACTACCAAATGTGAAATGCAAAACTGCGCACAAAATGAAAACTAATCGATGCGGCCCAAAAGCAGCGCTTGTGTGTGCTACGAAAAAAGTCGGTTCCAATATTCCGGTTAACTGTACAGAGTGTTGAAATACTACTTTTCGAGCGAAGCGGCATTCAAAAACTTTTATGTTTTACACGCTTCTCCATGCAATATAAATATGTAAATTTTTCTGTATATTAAAAGAAGAAGAAAGATCAATGTCAATGAAATATATTTGTTTGTTTATTTTAATCCAAGATGGCTCTATTGAAGAGTATATGAACAGTTATTGGCTACTCTTAAATGGAGCGGTCGATATTTTTTTTTATGACCATCGATCCTTACCAAAACTTTCTTCCATAAAGCATAAAAGCCTTGTAAGAAAGACAGAGAAAATTAAACATGGAAAGTATTTACCACGTGGTTTTTTTTATCAAAGTAAATTACCATGGAGCTGTGAACATGAGTTCCTTTTGAGTACTTTTGTATACTTCATATATTTTTATTTAAAACCGGTTTTATAAAAAATCAAAGTAATTTGAGGTATACAAACAATGTTCTTGCATTCAATCGAATGGTTCAATAGCCAGTAGGAATGTGTGTGTGTGATTTGCCTCATCAGCGTATTATATCTGGGCGTGTGTGTGTGTCAGGAGCTGCTGGAGGGGCGAGTGGAGGCGCCTACTGCCACCCACTGGACGTGCATAAAATTGTGCGCGGCGGCGCGGCTCTGCGGCGTTTATTCCCAGCACGTTCCGCAATTTAAATTAACACTTTTCGTATGAACGTGCTGCGGTAGTTTTGTGGGCGCAAATTTTATGCCGGTCTGTGTGTGTGTGTGAATCTGTTTACGCAGAGGCAGTCAGGCAGGCAGCGATACAAGCAAGCAAAGCTGCAAATGTTTGCAAGCGTGTGTGTATTTCTGTGCGTTTGCATTTCGATTGTGCTTGGATGTGTTGTGGCTTTTTGAATGCTACATTTTTTATCACATGTCCGTTTGGTAGAAACTTCTATAGGTAAAATTTTTTTAATTTTCGATTATATGAAATATTCTTCAACTGCTATTGGCTACCCTATCGATCCTCTACAAAAGTTTCAAAGCTTCAGCTCGGAATTTTTTAATTGGTTGTCGAATTTCTTTCTCTGACTTAAAAATAAAAATATGTGCGTTCAACAATAATCTTTAATTTGTTCAAAGTACTTTCTCCTTTACAATCATTCCCTCATTTGATCCTCAGATAAAGATTTCATTGGCTCTGCCACAAACCACCTATTTCAATAATACTTTAACCGGCTCCGCCACAATTGCCAAAGGCTTCCAAAAGAAGTTAATTTTTTATGTTACGTTTTACTCAGCTGATTGAATCCAGCTAAAATGTCCTCATTTGTAGTATGCACATACATTCGTCACTGGCAGTGTGTATGCAGGCGCCATCGCCTCTTCTACTTTCTGCGCCTCACTCTGAATGCATTCGCACATATTTGGTTATTAGTCAGTTTCGCATATTATTGCTAGTTCTCATTTTTGTTCGTATATATTTTAATTAAGAGCTATGCATTTTCGCCTTTGACATATGCTTATTAATGCATATTTTTCAATAAATCATGCACTTTTTCACCTCATCTTTGTTAGCTTTGTGTATTTGACGCTTTCATGTTTGCGTAAATAGACCGAAATGATTATGTGTGTTTTGTGGCTTCGAAGTTTATTAAATTTGCTTATTGCATTTCAAATATGTTGCATTTTATGCTGACAATTTTACCCTTGATATTTTAATATGACATCGTAAATTATATACAATAAAATTCAATCAAGCAAATTACGTGTACCATTTTTTATACTTTATTAGTTCCCTAACTCTAAAGATTATTATTATAATCAATAAAGTAGCTCATCAGCAAATTCTGAGATAGAAGATGAATTTACCTCTCTTTGGAAGTTTGGAAGGCCACTTCTGGACCTATGTCTGAATGAGAGAAAACTACATAATATCATCACGTAAATTTAAAGCTTCAAGCTCTTCATGTTTTAATATTTTCGATTCTGTGCAACTGCTTTGGTCCAATTTTATTCTTGCCGAAAAATTCATTTTAGTTCTACCGAGTATTTTTAATTAAACTGTGTTCTTTAGCATGCTTATGCACAAATTAAAAGGCTTTACAATTTAGGAAGCATTTCTAACGTTTAGAGATTTACAGTCAAGTAGCAAACTTTATATTCACTATTTGCACAGATGAAATTCGAAATAAAAGAAGCTTGTGAGAAGGTGCAAAGGAGAAAAACAACTGAAAGTATAAAACAAGGGATTTCTTCTTTTTGGCCTACATTTCTATGCACGAAATTATACTAAAATATACTAAATCCAGTTTCTTCGTTTATTGTTGGAAAATGATAAGCGAGAAGTAATTTAACTTTTCTTAAGGAATAAGGAGCTCTTGTTTTAGAAAAAGCTCTTTTATTAGAAAAGTGTAGCTTTTTCAAGATTAGATATCTTTTGTAAGAAAATGTTATCCGGAAGATATTATTATATAGATAAGTAGATATTATATTATTTTAGAAATATTTGAGAACAGATTTATAATAAACATTTAGTTTTCCAAGGATTTAGTCTTTCTGGAGAAAATAGTTACACTTTCCTAAAGACTTAATTTTCTCAAGGACTTAAGTTTTATCTTTTCTTGTTTTTGAGAAATTGCAGCTCTGGATTTAGCACAGTTTTCAGCGACAAGTACCGCTGAACTTACACTTGCCTTGCGGCGTTTGCGGGTGATACTTACCGAGCTTGCGGGCTTACCGTCCGCCAGTGCTAAGGCACATTCACGATTTTTTGCCAGTGTGCGCTAATGTGTTTCCACTTGGTTGCCGTAGTCCTGTTTGCTTTCTCCCTACTGCAATTTTTTTGTTTGATGTTAAAGCTGCGTCCGCTTTACACGTTCCTTGTTGGCTTGAGAGGATTTAATAACTTTTTTCTGTGGATGCTGCAGTTTTATCTACTGGCACGAACAAGATGTCCTGAGCAGGTATGACAATGTGGTCAACGGCGGCAGCAGCTTCAGTGTGCAACGTGTGTTTTACCTCAACCTTGTCCTTTAGCTGAACTCATGATGTTCTTACACTAGTAAAAATTACTTAGTAATGCAACTAGGGACAGTCTATTGTCACAATTGTACTAATGATTAACTAATTAGTTTGATAAGGACAGAATTTAGTCGAATCCTTGAGTGTTGAAGTTCGCATAGAATTAATCTATACAATTAGCTTGCTACCCAAACTCTCAAATACATATTGAAGCCACACTACAAATATATATCAATAACTACAGTTTTGAAAAATAGAAATTATACAAATTGCAGTCTTTTCTATTAAACTTTGATCGAAACTGTATATGAACTAATTTTTTAATTATAAAAACTATTCATTTAGTTACTATTACTAATTGATTTCAGTGGGTGTTTGTACATTTTTAGTAGCCGCAAGGGCTGCAAGCGTTTTTGCCGCACGCAGCGCAACTTTCAACTGGAATCATTCGTACCAAGTCATTAGTTACGGGCCAAGTGAGTCATCCTGCTGTTGGTCAACACTGTTGCTGTTGTTGTTGTAGTTTTTTTTTGGAAGTACACGTACAATATAAGTTGTCTGCTTGTTGGCAGAAAAAAGTCTTCTTGCGGTGGCCAGCATCTGCCGGTACGTGTTGAAAGCTGGTGCAGTGGCAAAAGTGCAAAAATTGAAATGTGTTCTGTGTGTGTGTGTGTGTGCACGGAAAGGTCCTCCGGTGGTAATTGGTATTTGAAAAGTTGTTTACTGGTGTGTAATTTACAGCAGATTAAAACTTTCAAGTAAATTGTTTTATAAGCATGACACGTTTACTTAAAAGCCAAAAAATGTGGAAAACAATATATGAAATACAACAAAAGGAAAACCGAAAAACGGTCAACATTCGCTAGCGGAATGAAAAATGATTGTTGATGCTGTGAAGCGAAAAAGAAAAGCAAGAAGAATAATTGAATTTTTCCAATACGCTTTCCTAAAGCGAATGCTGCTATTTCTGACTCGTAGGAACTGAAAAACCAATCAAAAAACCCGTCAAAATGAGCAAATCTGCAGAGGTGATTGAGTTTAACTGAATATATCAAAGCTTTGATACTGAAATTGGAACTCAGATTTTGAAGTAGTTGCAAAATACAATCTTACGGAATCAGTATTAGGACTAGAAAATTTTCGTTTTTAAATTAAGAAAACAAGATCATAGTTGAAAACTATATTCTTGAATTTGGTTCAAAAATGAGCGCCAGAATGGTTTAAAATAATGCCAAATAGAATAATATAAGTTTTTTGTTAAAACTTACTCAAACGCAGTAAATCTTGAAGCTCGCATACATGAGGGCATATCATTATCAGCTCCCTCTGTTCTTTCTATAGCTGCCATACGAAATAAAAATATAAAAGTTCTAGATTAACATAAATCCAAGAAGAGCAGAGGCAGAAAATGCCGGCACCCAGCGTAAAGCAGCGGCGTGACTTTTGACACGCTCAGATTATTTGCCTTAATGTATGCTAAAAGAATTAAGCCCATTGTGCTACTAATTCAATACAAACAAACACACACATACATATACACGCACAAACATACATAAGTAAATACACAGAGCGATTCCTACAAGCGAGCGACAAATTTAATTATGAGGCAGGCTTTTATGCAAAACATAAACAAAAAATTGCAATGCAAATATACAAAACAGCAAAGGCAAACACGGTTCCAGGACTATCGCACCCGCGCATTAACATAAAAGTAAGAAATCACACATACACACAAATGCGTGTACATAGATGCGTGCCTTATGTGGAAAGCGCGCATAATAAGCACAACATTCCCAAGACTACTTTTATTTGCACACATAGGCAATAAGAAAAAACGCGCACACAAGCATGCCAAGCCCAAAGGTAGCACAAAGAAGCGGATGAAAAGTAGAAAAAGTGGAAGTAGCATCGGAAAAACAAACGTAAAAATCGTGAACTAATCTATCTTTGAAGTAAAGGAAGCACTGCGCAGACAAACACAGAGGCACAAAATCATACAAACTCATGTAAATATATACAGTGCCATCCTTTTCTATGGGTCCAGATGGTCATAATCCTAGGGCCACTTGGAGAGAAAACTCCAGCGGAAAAGTCATAAAGCTAAATCAAAGCAAGATGGTTCTTTAAATTTTAAAGAATGTTTCAAAATTAAAAAAAATTATTATTTTATTATTATTTTATTTCAAAAGGTACGATAAATAATGAGCGAGCTAAATATTTTCCGGCATTCCAGCTTCGTTTCAAATTGGGAAAAATATTCGAATGATATAATGAACTAATAATAAAATGAAACTCTATTGGATTTTCGTTTTTTTCGATACTTGATGAAATAATCTACACCTGATCGAATAAGTAATAATGTAGGTGTAATTTTTAATGCAGCACAGTGTAATATTTTCTATTTCTTTACAGTTGTTTGCAAATATATTGCGTTAACTGCATGGCAGAAACAAAACGCACAGCGCAATTCAAATTGAAATTCGTAATGCGAAAAATTCTCAAGAGCCTGCAGTTGGGAGCTGTGAGAGAGATTCTCAACGGTGCCCAAGCACAAATACATGAATCCAAGACCATTCCAACATACACTTACACCAGCAGCCGTCGCATATACCTGCAACACACAAACATATGTGCATACACAAACACGCAATTCCCTTTTGGCTTTGGGCCTCGGGTGCGTATGAGCATTTTCGCAAATGAGGGCGAAATGGAAAAGTTCTGAAGTGCTGCAAAGTAAAGTATACAAAAAAGGGCAGAAAAGCATCGAGCGGAGAAAAAGAAAATTAAGAAAAAAGGAAAAATGACACAAACAAAATGCGAAAAATAAGAAGAAATATAAAAGACGAGGAAAAACGTGTCAGCAGTAGGCGAGGCATGCCAAGCAGCGGAATTAAGTCAAACCTCAGGTCGCTCGTAAGTATGGCAAATGAGCAGAGCGCCACTTACGCTGTCTCAAGCAGTGCCAACAACAACAACAAAAAAGGCAACGCTAAGTCAAATGATTTAATAAATGCCATACATTACACAAAAGCTTCACTCCAGCGCGCACACTCTGGCAGGTACCTATGTGTGTGTGCTTATGTGTGCACATGCCAACAGTGAATTAACGTAGAAGCGTCTGTGCATGCATGTGCATGTGTTTGTGTGTGTGTGTATTATATTATGCTCAAATAAATCAACTTATTTGTCAGGTACTTGTTAAGTTAATAGCGGCTCATTTTGTATGCTTAAATGCATATGCATGTGTGTGTGCGCGCGTTAGTGAATGGCTGTGTGAGTGAGTGTGATGAAGTGCAAATTAGTGTCAGCAAATGCAGTTACTCAAATAGGATGATTCTTTTATTTAAAGTAGCTCTGCATTAAGTGGAGTGTTGAGCGTTGAGCTCGTTTGCGTGGGTAATTGTTTCAATTGTGGAGCGTGCCACTTGCATCCGCTAATTGGAGCAGCAGGGGTGCGAAAATAGATGAGCTGTTGGAAAAAGTAGAAAACTCCTTCTTATAAGAATTTTTGTAGGTTATTCTTACTTCAAAAAGCTTACAAAATGATCAAATTGAATGACTAAATTAAATTTTCTTGGTTTATAAACTATTTAAGAAAGGAAGAAATTTACAAGCGTAAACATTTTGTAAATTTTTTGCTTAGCAAAAGGTTCTTCATCACTTTTATTTGCATATAATTTCGATATACATTTTCTAATGTAGTTTGTCAGCATTAATTAACTGCCTTGAAGGCACTGTCGGAAAATGTAATCAAGTCTTATCAGCTGTTGCCTTTCAGCTGAAATTGCTATCAAGTACGCTTGCCTGTTTGCTTGCCTTTGTGTATCCTAAATAACTGCACAGTTAGGATGCATTTCTTATTGTAGCCAGCCCGAACAGCTGTCATGTTCGCTGTAAGACTTGACATGTTGTTAAGACTATGATTGCAACTGCTGTTTTGCTTTGCTTTAAATTAAGTCATCTCAACTCAAAAGCAGTGTCGGGATTTCATAAAATTGTAGCAGGAAGCTGTAGCTGAGATTACATACCATAATTGGACTAATTACTCATGTGCAGTTTTATTCATCTTCAGGGAATTAAATTTGTGCAAGTTTTAAAATATTTTTAACTATGAGATTTGAAGAAATTTGCCGATTCACAAGCAAGCATATTTTTCTAAAAAATTAGAATTTTATAATAAGTTAACTATTGACTATCGCTGACAGAAAGGGAGAGAGAGAGTGAGTGAGATGGGTAGAAAAAGAGACGACGCGAAATCCGTAGCCCAGGAATGCATACAGCTTTAAATGCTTAGCTTACATCAGGAACAAATACAAATCTTCCCCAGCAATACCAGCAAATAGCAATAAAGCAACAACACATAACAAATAAATTGCATGCGCCTCAAAGGCTGCAATAAATAGAATTGATGGCATTCCTCGGCGTGTTGCCAGCGGCCAATGACCAATGTTTGCTTCAAGCCGTTGACATTGCTGCGGCTGATGAAACTGTAAATGACGTCTACGAAGGTGATACTTATTGATGCCTCTGTGGGACAACATGTTGTGCCTCTGTGTGTGTGCAGTGTGTATAACAAAGAGAGAGCAAGTAAAGAAATTGCAAGAAGATTGTTTAAAATGGCGACAAAGAAATGTGCTGAAAGGGCTGTTTCTATAAAAAGATTCGAGCAAATATTTATTATTAAATATAGAATTTTAATGACTACTTTTTGCTGCACGCGAAGTTCCCGTTACAAGTGCCAACTTGACACTTGACACAAGTGCTACAAATCACGACAAAATTGCACTCAGGAATATGTAAGTATGTGGCAATGTGTGTGTGTATGTGTGTTATTTTTGGGAAGTTCGCGTTTGCATGAGTGGATGGAATCGAATCGAAGTCACATCGAAAATTCGAAACATGTGCCTTACACTCACGCGAAAATTCATGTTTTTTTGTAAAAAGCGGAGCTATTCCGAAGTTTCTAGGGACTCCAATCCAAGCATACGTCATAACTGTTTCGGAAGTAATTTAGTTTCGACTCTAACCCTTCTATTTTCACTTCAGTTCTCAGTGGATCTAAGACTCCAATATTATTGGAAAATTAAATACATAAGAACTTTTTCTTCTTTTCCTTTTCAAACTTTGTATCCGCTGCCGCAAATAAAAAGAAATTCGCAGCCATAACTCTTCTTTCAAATTCAGTTAAAATCGGTGTTGGGTAACGATATTTTACTTTGGCTACAAAATATGTTCAATTGAAATCCTTGAAAAGTACTGAAAACTGTTTTTGAATTTTATAATTTACTAACATTTTCTGTTTTGTGTAGCTGCGAACCCCCTTCGTTGGATTCGTGATGTGCCTGCCTCATGTGCTGACGACGTGGAAGACACCAGCCAAATATGAAATGCTTCAATGCACGCACATAGCTACACGTACATGCATATGTACTCACACGTTCAGATACACCCACACACATAAAAAGGCAGTGACATAGAAATCGTGCTGCTGCAGCAGTAGCAGCAGCAATTGCGTTGAATCAAATACTCATAAATTTTGTGTGCGTGCATGTGCTACACACATACCCACACAAACTCGCATCTGCACAATCTGCCATCCTGCAGTAGCTACGGCAGCAGCAGGACAATATGGAGCACTCCTTTTAACTGCAGCTTAACACTTTTCAAATACATACACTGCAAGCAGTTTCGGTTCAATTTGCGAGGGCTCCGAAGGACCGAGCGAGCGAGAGAGGGGGAGAAAAACTTTAAGTACGCAATGAATTTTAGAAACTTAACAGCATCGCACGCGCACTCAGGCACACGAGGACATTTTTAAAACTTATCTATGTATCTGTCTACGTCGCATATATTGGACAATATCGCTTTCCAGAACGTCCGTTCCAAGTTAAGCTTTTTGTTGCTCTGTGTCTGGTTGTTGTAATTGCAGTTGTAGGCCCTCACTGTGCCATGTCAATAATGTCCTTGCTCACACTTTTTGTTGTATGAAACAGTGTCCTTTTACTAATTTCTGTCTGTTGTATGAGTGTCATTCGGTATGCTTGCCTGCTGCACTATGCCGTAGGCGATAGATCTCACTTGCTCCGGCCACTTAAGAAGGCCAGCTAGAGTAGGAATTGAAAGAGGAAGTAGGTTCAATAATTGACATTTTTTCTTGTGTTGGCAATTTATAATTGCGTAGGTCTGTTCTCCTGTAGCACCAAAGGCACTTTAAAAAGATGCTGTCGATGTGGAGTCCTTCTATGAGAGTATGGGACTTTTGAGAAATTAATATGAAAAGCCAAGGGAGAAATTGTGACAAAGTAAAAGAAAATCAGAAAATTAATGAAAAGAAAATAAAAGAAATGAAAAAGAACGAAAGGGAGAAACAATTTGAAAATAAATTCTCTTATGTGCCGCACTGAGATTTGAAGCCAGGTCCTCCAGCATCAGCAACCAAGCACTTACTCCACTGAGCTACCGCGGCGCCCCAAAATTATAAGCGCAATAAAAAAAGTACAATATTTCTTGACAAAGAACTCGAACGGAATTGATGAACAACAAAATAGAAAACCTAAGCAGCAAACCAGCAAATCCTGTCTGTGTTTCCGATACAGGTTGCAGTTGTTAAATTTATTTATTTATTCTTTATTCTTATGTGCATGTGAATTCATAGAACAGCCTCTCTATTAAAGCCTTGCTCATGCAAATATTGTGCACTCTGTTTGCATTTTAAAACACGGCAATTACAGCAAATTAATGACAAAGTTTTGTGCGCAGTTGCAGATTTTGTACATGGCTGGAGTCAAGCTGCATAATTTCAACTGGATTCACCGCAAAAAAGGTAAAAAGCATATACATACTAGAATAAATAATTTTAGCGACAAATTGCCAAATCACCAAAATAATAATTTAAATAATTTATTGAGGCGTGTGCCAATAGCAGCATTCCACACAGATCCTGGAGATCGGGGCTTATGGATTGGGAGGAAAACAGAGGAATATTTTTTCAAAAATGTGAATTAAATTGAAGTTTTTCAATAGAAGCAACTGTTTCAATAATACTTTTTTCAACCCCTTTAGATTGCATTTGGAGTAGAGATCAAAGCGAGATTGATGGCCGATTACGACGTTGTAACCCTTACTACGGCATATTATAGCCTCCGAGATTTTGCAATATTTATTTAAAAGTTTTTTCAAAGTTTAAAGTTCACTTTTAAGCCTCACACTTCTATTTTTTGCCAATGAGTGCTGCTGCAGAAGAAGAAACAGCAGCTGCTGATTGAAAAGTGCAAATAAGTAACTGTAAGCGAACTTTTTTTTTAAAAAACACACATTCTGTAGACTTAATTTTTTTTATATATGTTTGCCTCAGCTGCTGCTAGCTTTCATTTGAATGCTTTCCAGCAATTTAGACACACATACACATATCAAAATATAGAGATATGTATGTCGGCTGAAAACTCAAATGTCAATAATTCGTGAAATTGAACTGGCAATTCAAACTGCGATAGCTGCACTTCTGTGCCGGCTCTTGGCTCCAGTCTCACAGCTGGTTCTGCCTGAATTTTTCCCTTTTTACCTTTTCTAGCTATGTTGAAATTGGCTGGGTGGGGGGAGAGGGGCTGGCTTATCTACCCACGGCAAAGTAAATGCATTCATTTCGCATTTCGCATGATTTTGCAAAAAAAATGTATTGCTTTGTGGATTGTGTGTGCCCTCAACGTTGCCGCCGACTGCCTGCTGCAAGTTTACCTTCCTGTACATAAAGAAAATCTTTTATTTGCATGCACTCAGTTTGTTTGATTCGCTGCATTTTAAATGTTTTCCAATCGTTCGTGAAATCGAAAGATTTATTTCAATTTTCCTCTGCTGTTTGTTCCCATTTCCATGGCTTCGATGCGTTGTGCTAATGTGATGGGATTGCTTATTGGCTTATTTGTGCAACATGGCTGTAAAGGCATGCACACACACACACATATGTTTGCCTGTGTGTGCATGGTAAATGGTGATAGAACGAAATGTAGGTACAAGCAAATCAAAATTACATCGCTGAATCCGAAAAGCATTGATGAAAGCTCGTGTGAAGTTGTAGAAGAATATCTCCCTCCCCATAAGTGAAAAAAGATTATTTATGTGTTTTTCTCGTTTGGAATCTGCAATAAAAATCAACAAACCAAAATTATTAATGAACTTCATACGCTTTTTCATAATATTTTAATCGCTTTTAAATTTTCCTCAAGACTAATAACTTTAAATTCTTTTTTCGGTACGTAAGGCGAGTTCTAAGAGCCAAAATAGAGATGAAATTAAAAAAAAAATATGAACTTCTTTTCATGCCTTACTTATAAATATTCTCTGATTGAGACGCCTGCTTTTATTGCATTTTTTCACCTCAAAAAAGGGTCTTGCGCTGAGTCCTCGGGGAGCCCCAAATAGAATTAGAAGCAGCATCAAATTCGTAAAACTTTTCAAATCAAAAATAAATTGTCAAAGGCTCTCAATAAGATCCGCAGATATGCTCTTATGCATGCCCAGACTCACAAGACCCGCCATTTTAAGCAGCAATTTGTACTGTGTAAAATTTTTAACGCAGTCATGCCAAACTAAATGGCAAAACTTCAAGCTCACTAATAAAACTTGTTAAAATTTGGAAAATCTGAACTCTTCCTGCGGCCCCTGCCCTGCAGTGGCCAAATTGAGTGAGCGAACGAGGATGGAAAGGCAACCTTAACACTGCTTACTAAATGCAATAAAATAAATTGCAGCAATTTTCGAGCGACGAGCGAGTGGAACGGTCGAGGGAAGGAGCGCGCATCGGATATCCTTTCTTCAGCGCGATTTTTGTTTTTGCTTCTGCAAGGTATAAAATAAATTTGCTGCTGTTGTTTACACACGAAGTTACCCTGAACTTGGTGGAGCACAAACTGCACTTGAGCAGCAAAGCAGCCCCCAACAGCAGCAGCGAGTTAAAAAGTTAAAAGTGACAGCAGCAGAAAAAATATGGCAACTGCAGAAAAAACAACACACACACATTTACACAGTTGCCTGCATACATGCAAACTTGCGCACTTACCAGTGTAAAAATAGCGAAACAATAGTGGAGCCACTCCTAGGCTCCAGCGGCGGCAGCGGCAGCGGCGGCAACAGCCACAGCAGAAGAAGAACAAGTGGAAAACTTAAGTGCCCAGAAAATTTCCCAGGGGCCTAATGATAAAAGTTCCTGACTGGCTGCTGCCGCTGCTGGCAGTTGGCAGCATAAAAAATGCGTGCTTACTGTCAGGCCAGGCTAGGCCGGGCCAGACCAGGCCAGGCAACGGGTTCAGTCTTAGCCTCGGCCTCAGCTTGTCAGCTTGTCCGTACAAAAGCTCAGCCGCTCACCCTGTCGGAATTTAAGCGTAAAATGTCTCAATAGTGTAGTCTCTAAATAAGTGTAAATGTAATGTGAAGAAGAACCATATTGTAAGTAGTTTCTAGACATACAAATTAATACAAAATTGTTTCAAATGTACTGCAAAGGAGCATCAGTTCTTTGAGACGCGATTCGAATGTAATGCTGGAGTGAATTATTTCGAAGAGATAAGAGATGCAAGACGACTGAAAAAATGGGCGGAATGCCATGCTAAGGAGCACCAAAATTTATAGCAAACAATTTTTCTTCTAATTTCGTTCGATTATTTGCCTTTATTAAGTTTAACGTAACGTGTTTTCATACTTGTATGTAGTAACTACAAGGTCCAGATACATTTTGAGATACTATTTTGTCTATGTAGGCATGTGACCTAAGCATTGAACTATCTTTAATCACCAAGGCACTATTTTATAAAGCAAGTCGCTTTGACGTGCTCAGTTTCCTACAGGGCAGTGAATGTCTCATTCTATTGCCTAGGGACCTCAGTATATTTGTCTGTACGTTGGCATGCCAAGTTAGTTTAACCCTTTTTTAAATACGCACGCATATAAATGCATTGCCGCTATAAAGGTAATTTGCGTAAGCGGCTAAAGTAATCAAAGTAAAATTAAAATGAACAAAATTGCCTGTACCTGAAAACTTTTTTCGTTTAAACATTTTTATGCGAATTTTTCGTACAAGTTTGCGTGCAATTTAAGCCGACTATGTTGATTCGCTGCCAATGCTTTAAAATCTCTTTTTGGGAATTTTATTTAATTATTCAATTCGAATTAATTTACTTGCTTTTCGTAGATGCACCTCAAATTTACTTAAAGCCCGGTTTTATATATGTATATAATTATATTATAATTATACCAAGAGAGGTAAAGAGTAAGAAACTGCTGAGCTTTCTAAATTGAAATACAAACTCAAAATTGAAGTATGTATTGACCAGACATATGTAGTTCATTATTGAAGTTTTTCTCTCGGTATAATATGTGAAGTTTTCAAATGAATGCCTGCAATTGAGTTCTTAGTGGGAAATTTCAAAATGAAGTTGATTTAAATATTTGTTATGAATACATGCTTGAATACATGCTGCTACGGCCTGGCAGTGCCACTTTAAAATACTAATTTAATTGAAATTTTAAGTTAGCATTTCAATGCGAACATCCTCTTATCAGCAGCGGGATAATTAATAACACTACCAACAGCAGCAGTGCCAGTGGCAGCAGCAGTTGAATCGCACAATGGCGCGCAGCAATTTTTAATTGCCAACTGCGCACAACGCGACAAAAATAAATCTATCGTTGACAATATTTTGACAATTGTGTGCGCTCAGTTCAGCGCGTTCTCTGCGCGCAGACATGCCAAAGACACAGTTCCACACACATAACTACATGCACACACACATACATAAATTGTGAGCAATGAAGCTGCCATGTTGAATTTCAATAAATATTTGCTAAAAGCTGAAAAACGTTACCATTTACCAATGCTGCTACTGCTGCCGGTGCTGCTGTTGCAGCCCCTGCTGTTGCCCCTTCTTTTTCTCCAGCTATCATTGGAAGGCCTCTTGCTATCGCGGAAAAGAAGTGCACACAATTTGTACTTGACTAAAATTATACAGCAAGGGAACACAATGCCTCGACAGCAGCAGCAGTAGCCAAGGTGACCAGATGTTTCAGATTCAGGGTGCATTGTTAAGTGTTTCGGAAAACATTTCGCAGTCCAAGTTTTTCCACGTTACACAAACAGTTCGCCTAAATTACCATTTTTTTACAAATTATGTTTGACTTTTGGTTGGTTTGTGTGGCTAGTCCTATCGACCTAGTCCTAGTGACTATCAATTAGCACTGAGTGCCGTTTTGTTAATGTTTGACTTACTTTTATAAATTCTAAGCTCAAAATGAAAACTTTACACAAACTGTAGTTGAACACTTTTCGAAGACCACGTGACCAGGTGCTAACAAAACATGAAAAAAAACATAGCCAGACGACATTAGTCGGTGTCAGTATATATACTAAGCTATACTTTAACAGAGATTCTGGAAGTGAGAGAAGGATTCGGGTAATTGCATTTTGCCTAAGAGATCTTTCGATATATCTAAATGAAAAGATACCCTTAAAAAAAATCTTATGGAAAAATATCTTCTTATGTGGAGGCTCTTTTATATTTCTTCTTTCACTATGAAATCTGCGGAAATAACAGAAAAGTTTGAAAGTAGTTTTCACATTTTCATAAAAAAAGTAAATCATATGGAAAATGAAAGATTTTTAGCTTCAGATGCCCAAAGACATTTAGTTAGAGAAATGACATAGCAAAGCTGGTCACCTTAGCATTAGCACAAATAGTAGTGCAGAATTTGGCGCGATTGCAACAACAAAGAAAGCAACAGTGGTAGTAGTAGCAACATCAGGGCTTACAGTGAAAATATCGCAGCAATTGTTGTTGAATTTTCGGGAATTTTTTTTAGCTGACTTCAAGATCGCAGAGTATGGAAATTAATTACTTCAGCTGAAATTGCTCCGGCAGCTGCTGTCTTGTGCCTGTCTGCCTGCCTCTGCTGCTCCGCTCACTCCGCATTGAAGTGTTGCAGCAGCAAAATATGTTGTCAACGTTATGAATGTGCACACATTTTCAATGTTTTTAGCACCTCTCGTCGCTTTGTAGCTCACACCCACCCATTCCCTCCCGGCCAGCTCATTTTAGCAGATAAATTGAAAATTTGCTGCTAATTATTTATTGTGCATGAACAGCATTAATTAAGGTAGCACGCTCGCGCGTAGGGCCTGGGACGGGGGAGAGGTCGATGCGGAAGTGCGGATAGGTAGATAAGTTAGTTAGTTAGCTTTAGGTACGAGAAATAATATCCACTTTGAATTTTCGTTTGTGCAATGAGTGCTTTTAATTAGAAAATCTTTTGAATCGGGTTTTCAATAGAGCGACAGCGAGCGCAAAATTCGGCTGACAAGTAAATTGGTGGGGTCGCATTTGGGGGGGAGGGGTAGAAATTGGGGACGGAGTTTTAAGAAAAAGCAAGGTTACTGTAAAAATAAATTTAAATTTACACACGCGAAGCAAGGTTGAAGTTTATTAAGCAAATACATAGTAAAGATTTACAATAAAAAAATTTGGAAATAGAAAAGACTCTCATTTTAGCGTTGGCTGTGTCAGAATAATGTACATTTAAAATTCCTTCGGGAAAAGTCTGGCTTTTCCGCGAATTTGAGCGTTTTTAAAAACCGCTTTCGCTTTTAAACAGCATTATTGTTCCATATTGAATTCACTTTTTGTGCAGCCCTGTGGATATGAGTACTCTTCTTTTTGTGCTACATGTCAATTTCCAAGCCAACGAGCATTCGCGGCTAGTAATCTAATCTCCTGTAATCTCTTTTTGGTTTCTTCCCTGCTAATAAAAAAACAACCATTTTGACAGCTTTATCCGCGCCCATATCGACAGACATACAGCTGCATTTGTACAAATTTGGCTGAAATCCCACGTGACTGCGGCTCACTTGCCATCCACTTTCGACAGCCGACCTGCCACATCTGCAGCCCCTCCCCACAAACAAAATACACATGTTGTTGAATTATTCTTTTCTGTTGCCTTCATTCAGGCGCTTTCAGCCTACTTTTTCTGTCTTGTTGTTGCTGTCTAATTTAAAAAATTTGTGTGGTGTGGCCACTGCGCGCCACTTCAACAGACTCACCAATGCTGCGTTTCTATTGCCTAACTATGTTACATACCCCCTGTCGCCTCTGTCGAAGCATTTTCTTACTCGTGGCGAATTACACTAAACAACAAGTTCGTAATTTTTGCCTGCGACTCTCATAGTTCTCATATGTCCTCTCTATGTATCTTGATGGATGCCTAATGCTCAGTGTTATTTTGTCAAAAATCTATCTAGTTTCTTGTTCGTTAATACAAGCATTTTGATGTGAGCTGTTGTTTTCCAGTTCTCACAAATACTTTTTTGAAATAGTCATTCGAGAAATAATTTCTAAAAATTTCAATTGCGGTTCTTAGAAAACTGTCAAGTGTTGCTTAATATCCGAGTGTCAGATGTTAAGTACATTCAAATCACATCGAAAACCTATTAGTAACGAAAGCAGCATATTTGGTGATGTTCAGTGTTCGTTATTTTTCGAAAAAAATTGGTAAGCTGTCCGCCGCGCATGCTGTAAAAGTGTAATTGCTGCCTCGATTGTGATGTTCACATGCAATTTTACGGCTTTTTTGCTGTTGTTGTTGTTGCGAGCAGCTGTCATTTAGTTTTTGGCTAAACGGTGGAAGCACTCTTTTCTGCATAAATTCCATACAACAAAAAATTCTATGCCCGGAAACTTCAAATATTTTTTTGTGCGCTTGTTAAAAAAATGTGTGAAAAAACTTTTGCATGCATAATGTGTAAAAATTCACGTTTTTGTTGGCATGTTGGCAAGAGTGTATGTGGCTTAAACGCTGGAAGTGTGTACTTTTCTACTTTTCTATTGAGTTTAGGCACATCGAGCGGAGCAAAGTAAAGAGGTGTGAAATCGTATAACCAATTTAAAAAGGGCTATAAAAAGTTTAGCACGTGATGCGAGTTTTCGGGTTTAAAGACCAAGTTCTGTCGAAATTGGTATGCAATATCAAATGCTACAAAACACAAAACTTAAACATTTTACTAACTCATTTACTTATATTGCATTTCATAATCCCAATATAAGTAGCGAGACTCAATGTTGCTGTAATTTCTATAATGTTCTCTAATAGTGCTGCTAAGAAACTTGAGAGAAAGTAATTAAATAAGGCTGCATATTTTATTCGACAACAAATTGAACCACATTTCGGTGTAAAAAATTATTTGTTGTTGCATTGATAGCTCTTAGTTATATATGTATATACTTTTTATGAGAAACAAACATTATTATAAAACATCTGACAACGCCGAAAGACTTGAAAGACTGGGAAAAATAACACATTGGACTCCTTTGAATTCGAAAAGCACCGCTTGTCTACAGATACAGTTACAGATTTTATTTCTTTGGTGCATGGGATGCAGTTTTCCCGTAGAAGTGAGCATCGTTAACAGCAAAATAATGCATATGAATATTAGTCATAGCAATTCAACATAAATTGCCCACAAAATTTTAATTTGCTAATAATTTGCCGAAGTTTGGCAAACAGACAGACAGTGGGGCTGAGAAGAAGAGAACAGTTAGCTCAACAGGTAGACATTCTCAGTAAGCAAGGCAGGCTACTAAATTTACACAAATCATAATTGCATTTCTCTTACGCATGACTGCCATTAATTGAGGCTTAGTGCCTAGTATATGCGTATGTATGTGTCAGTCAAGTGTTGCAAGAAAATGCTCAAAATTCGTCAAAACGTTATGCAATCGAGCATTGTGTTGTATGTGTGTGTATGCATATGTATTCGTGTTTAGGTGCATGAACCGCAGTCATTGTTTTAGTAGTAATTACCACCATACAGACACGGCTTAATTATAGCACAAAGGCAACCGACAAAGGCAAGCTATGGTTTTTGCTTGTTGTTGTGTTAAAGTGAGAAGGCTGTCAAAGATCTGCGACAGCAAACAGCAGCATCAATATATATCTATAATCACATTTGTGTGCGATTGTGTATGTGCACTAATTAGCAGAGGCAACACTGCCCGCAAATTGCTAAGCAACCTCAACAACATACCAGAAGACATGCCTAGCAAGCAGATAAAGGGCCAAGAGTGCATTGGATATTGGAAGAGGCTGTCGGCGCAGGCAGGATGTTCGAACACGCCCACAGTCAAGCTTAATTAATTTAGATTTACATACATAAAAATACGCCGACCCTGAGCATATCGTATGTGCAAGGCAGTGCCGCCTTGAGGTGTCAGCTGGAATTAAGGCCCAAATGATTGGAGATCCTTTGCATTTTTTTCTTATAGAGACATAAAATAATGCGCGATTTCGAAACTTTTATTTGGACAAAGATGTTCAATAAATTGTTTAAAAATTTATTAGATTATCTCAACCACCTTTTAACGGGGTATCTAAAACATATTGATTTTATCGTCATATTTAAAAATTAATTAAAATATCATGAAGTTAAGCAGGACAAAAAAAATGCTCGATAAATTGTTTCGATTCTTGAACTTCATGTCAAAGTTATTCAGATTGAGTACTTTTCGTGTAAAATTTTATATTTAAAAAAAAAATATATCTTTTTTAGAAATCGAGTCAAAACTAAGCGAACAAATTATTAAGATTTAATAACTTGCGATTCAACGGGCAATTGAGCCTTGGATCGGGCCCGTCTTACTTCGAGATTTAAAACGGCCCCACTCATGCACACTCACGCACACAATAGCAAAGTTTCGCATGAAATTTGTTGGCTTGCATTAGACGCGCTCGCTTGCGGAAGTCTTTCATTGCGACAGGCCACATTAGCAACAACTGCGCGCCATGGTAGCTACAGCGGCTTGAACAACAACAAGAACAACAACAAGAAGTAGCAACAGCATTCAAAGCAGCTCTGCCTGCCGCGCAATATGCAAGTTAGTGATTAACAATGTACGCTGTGGCGTGGCTGCATGTGTGTATGTGTCGATGAATATCAGTGTGTGTGCATGTGTGTGCGAGCGACCACTCAAATGCATTTTAAAATGTGCAAAATGTGCCCGCCATGTTTCAGTGACAGCGTAATTTAGCGCATATGTTGCCAACGGTACGAGCTGCTGCTGCCACCAACAGCAGCAACTTTACTGCTACTACAACTACCACTGCACACACGCATACATATAGAAAATATTTCTATGCTTACACGCATAGAAATTCGTTAGTAATCGAAATATAATGATCATTATTGATAACTTTACTTATATTTAACTAAAAGTTGTTTGAAGGCGAGACTTTCAAATAATTTTGTGTGTTTTTTTTAATATAATTAGTTAGCACTACTAATTTACTGTACGGAACGTTTTTGTAGCCAACCAATTTGAAAAGGCGTTAAAGTTTTTCGACATTAGTTCATTTCTGATCGGTAAAATGTATCAACTATGAATTCTCATGTAATTAAGCTTTAAGCGAACAGTACTGCCTCATTTCCTTGAGTGTATAAACGTGCCGCATGCATGTAGAGCATAAAATTAAATTTTATGCAAAAGCTTGTGAAAGTGCTAGTGCGGACATGTGCATGTGTTTGTCCCATTGGAGGCTGTGTGTGTGTGTGTGTGTAGTTTTGTGGCGCTGCTGTTGGCTCTGTCTTAGTAAACTCGCATAATTTTACGAATTTCTTGCTTCTGCTGCTGCTGCCCTGCCTTTGACTGCTGCAGTTTGGGTGCTGCGTCTATGACAAACAAAAAGGCAGCGCACAAGGACACGCATCCTTATCCTAGTAGCGGAATTTCAACTCTGAAGCTTCTGGTTTGTACGCTTGCATGCCTATGCCCTTTTTTCGGCAGACAGCGTGCGGCTTTGCAGAAATTCTCATGCCTTGCAGCCGCAGCCTTTGACTGAAAGAGATTGAGGCTCTTGTAAACATGGCTTTAACATAATAGAGTACGAATTTGAAGAACATGTTAAGCACTTCGAAATGTAAAAATGTTGTTTTGACGAATCATTTAAACTTTTTTTAAAATTGTTTTTATACCGAAAAGGCTATTGTTGAAAGAATACCTTGGGGAATGAGTACTTAAAATCGCTGCTTTTTGCACTTTATATAAGTTACTGCAGCAAAACCGTTAGACAAATAGTTAAAATTTCATGCAAAAGTGATGCACTCTGAGTTCATATCCGACAGCGACTTCAGAGAAGCGATAGAAAATCGGCAAACAAATTTTTAACTCATTCTCTCTTCAGAGATATATATCTCAGCAAGAAGTATATTCCTAACATAATATTTTACTACGGATACATCCAAAACATTCGAATTTACATTAAAATAAATATATTTTACCTTTCGATATTGTCACATATATTTATGGGGCACTACATAAGTAAAAGACATCCCAATGCTTATCTTAGAAGTAAAGTCGATCTTAAGGATTCTCAACTTTTTCGGAATTTTCGCTGCTCCAAGAAACAGTTGAGAAGGCATTTCGGATAAATTATGATTTCTTAAGCTATTGCCTGGAACCAAAATTTCGCTGTTTGTTTTCTTTTATAAAATAAATACTAATATTATTTAAATTTTCTGTTAGAACAGCCTCATAATGTGCTCATTACATTTCTCTGTTACTGTTGCATAACAGTTGCGACTTCTTCCTGCGCTGAGCGGAAAATGTTATCGTTAACATTTCTGTGAGCGTTGACCTTGCCCGAATATGCTTAGCAGAAATGAGCGAGCGTTAACAGAGTTGCGTATACGCCACAGTGGCACCAGCGAATTTGTGTGTGCCACTTTCGGTTGCAGACAACCAAGCAGCGAGCAAGCAGCAACAACAACAGAAACAACAACAAATAAGCAGCACCACAGCCTCAGCCACGACGGCGTGCAAAGTAATCTGTGCAACGGTTCAGTTTCACTTATGCCGGTGTAACGTGATGTTCGCGTAACGCATCAAAAATTCATGTGCCAGCGCAGGAGCAGCCGTGAAGCCGCCAGTGCGCAGGGAACTCACAGCTTACAGCAATAGGCAATCAGAAGGATTGTGGCGCAATCGTGTGCGTTCTTGTGTGCATGTGTGCGAAAAATAAACAAACAAGTGCATAAAAAGCAGGGCAAGCAAATTGGTGTGCAGTGACATTGCCGGCTGGCGTGGCGTACATGTGTGCTGCAGCGGAAGCGGAAGTGGAAATGAAAACGACAGCAGCGACAACGCTTGTGAACTTTGGTACCGAGCTAATGCATTCGAAAAATATAAAAGCGCTTACAATGAAAAGAGTTGCGGTATGTGTCAATCAAAGTAAAGCTAACAGCTAAACTGTAAGGAAGAAGTGATACGAAAATCAATAAATCTTATTTCTAAAAAATGTTCATTCTAAATTTGCAATTAATCAAAATGATAAGTCAAATATTGCCAAAAAAATCCAAACTTTAGTGCGCTAATTAAAAACCAAACGCTTTTTACACTGCCTCAACAACAGAAGGCAAACATTACTGTCAATGTCAACCCTTCCACACTCATTCCAGTCCAAGTTTTATCAAGCCAAAATTAGTTCGAACATATGGGATGTATTTCTTTATTTATTTTTTTATCTAATGATGTTCCAAGACTTAAATGAAATTTAATCAGCAAAGTTTGTTAAATTTATTGACAGTTTCAAGCAAAAGCCTTTGAAACTTCTTTTTGACAGACTTCTCAAATTTGTCTAAGCTTTGACAGTTATGCTTTGATTTGAGAAAAACATTTTTGAAACTTTTAATATACTTTTAAAATATAAAAAAGCAAGAAGGATCTGTGACAAGAAACCAAAAGTTTGTATGCCTTTTCGCCAAAATGAAAAATGTACAACAAAATTCATGACATATTCAAAGTACTATAATAAGATTTAAACAAATTACGATAAAAGAGCTTTGTAAAAAATTTCAAAATATAGTAACAAAATAAATGAGAGATTCCTTTGAAAGTACATTAAGCAACCAGCTTAAATAGTGTAATAATTTAAAGAAATTTCAAAATAAAATGTGTATAAAATGTGTGCTGCAAGCCAGCAAACAATGATGCTAAGCTCATTTGGGCCTGACTATGTAATCAAGAAGCGAAAATCACTTAAAGTTGCTTCTGACAAGCGGCACGAAAAACACAACAACAACAATGGACGACCATCAGTCTGCGCGTCAGCCAGTCAGCCCTTGTCAAATAAAATGTTGTTTCTGTTTTCATTGTGCCAAAAAGAATACTCCGCTTCATTTCGCCTGCAGGACAAACCTTTTCTTTTGCATTCAGTCACAATTCATATAAACGTGGTTCATTGCTGCTGGGCTTTGCTGAGTGGTGGCAAGAGGAAGGCAGAGTGCGAACGGTGTACCCCAACCTGAGCCACATGCTGCCAAGCTCGGCTGATCACTCACAATTCACTCAATCGGAACATTTTATTTGTTTGCCATTTACTTTTAGGCTTCATTGACTGTGAGCGAGAGCATGTGTGTTGGCGTATCTCTGAGTATATGCCAGATAGTGCTACTGGGCCTGTGTGTGAGTGTGTGTGTGTGTGGGGGGGACCTCTTTCTTGTTCATACCTCATTTAAATCATTTTCAAACAAATTGTATACGCAATCTGCACACAAACACACAACGGCCCACAGACACACATACACACAGAGTGTGTGTATCTCTCTGTGTCCAGTGCTGGCATATGTTTTCTATATATGTATTAATGTATATGTGCAAGTGTGTGCTGTCCTTTTACGCTTGAATAAACAAACGCATAAATAAATTTCATTCAAGCCGCTTGAGCAGCTTTAAGTGAAACACAAACACAATACAAATGTATGTGGCAGCATAACAAATCCTTACAACAACAATAACAACAACATTATCTAAGTTCAGCATACGTATGAGATATAAAAGTGTAAGTGTAGCTTCAGTGCGTTGCTTCGAAATATGTTAACTTTGGCATTTACCAGACTACGACGAGAGCAACAACAACTACATGAACCACGACAGCCGCAAGAGCAACAACAAAAACTACAGCATCGAAGCATAACATACACTTTCTTGGCATTGACTTTAGCCCAATGCTCGCCCAAGTCGCAGGCATAAATAAATAAATTAATAAATTTAAGAAAAGAAACCATTGGCCAAAAACTAACAAGTCAATGCCTTCGCACATGCAACCAGGAGCAGTGATCTTTGTGCCGACAGGATTAGCACTGCCACTACAATTACCACTGGCAATACAACCATTATCGCTATTTTGCAGCCGATTTTAATGGATTACAAAAGCATGCATGCTGTACTCTGGTGGATGCTCTTTATTTTTTTGATATTCGTTCCTGGTAAGTAAAATCTCATTTTCGATTCAGTTAAGCTTTCATTCTCCTTGTTATTGTAACATGCTGTGTAATTTGGGCAGATAAATGGAAATAAGAATCCACTTTCAAGGCAATCTGTTTGGAATTCGCTTATAGGCTGCTGATCCGAGCGCCTTATGAAAATAGCACTATGCTGATTCCTGTTACAAATCAGCCATATGAAAAGTGGTATCAAATCTTTCTGTATTATTTCTATGTTTGAAAACTGACTACAAAATTACAATTAAATCACAGTAAATGGACAATCGTTTGACGCCTAAAGTTTAAGGTTCCAGCTTCGCCCTGGCTGTACAAACTGGTCTGTACAAATATTAAAAAGAGGCATAATTTTTTCCTTCCGAATAATTCCTCTAAAATTTCCATTTGCCATAAAAAGTTGGTCAAACAGTAAATACAAGACAATAAAAAAAGTAACTCACATTAAGTTTAGAAAACCTACTCACTACGGCTTAATTGATGAATATTTCTCTAAGATATATCCAATTTTTATATGTATACCTATAATAGTATGTTTTTCGATTTCAACTACACATTCCTCTAACTAAAGAGACTAACTTAGAGCAAACCAAACATTAAATTTCGTACAATTCAGAACTGCACTAAAATATTTTCAATTTATAGTTTAAAATTGATTCCACCTTCTCTTATTTTTTCACATTTCTTGACCAAAGTACTAAAATTTTAATGCTTTTGAACTGTAACTCATCCAAGTGCTCTCGTAAAAATTAATGGTTCTTTAAGTGGCAGCAAAATCAACGATGCTGGCCACATTTTTGCTGACCAAAGTTTTGCTTGTAGTAAAGCAAAAATCAATAACAGCAAATGCAACTAAAAACTTAGCCACTTTAAAGAATGCTTTCGAAAACTATGCGAACGCAATTACAGGATTGCAGAGTAAAAGCAAAAAAGGATGGCAAAATCGAATACGTGCGTTCGCGTCAGGCCAGGCGCTACTCGCCGATGAAGCAAATTCGATTAAACATTTTCACTGCCCGCAGAAGCACCAATGCCAGCACACAGACACGTGCACAATCGGTGCAAAACAAGCCGGCAAGGGCCAACTGAGAGCGCTTCCCCGCTCATATTACTTGCGGCAGCAGCAATTCAAACTGGCACCGCGCTATGGGAAAATTCCGCTTAAAACGCGGACTGGGATGCCAGCTTGACGAAACATTACACGCCATATTAATAAAATATATTTTAATATTTTAACCATGCCAAAGACACAAAAGCGATCGCATATCAAAAAAGTTTTAAAATCTTCTCAATTCCTTTGTATATTTTGAGAGAGAGAAGTGCAAATGGACACTAAATTTATTTCTGTCCTACATTTGAAACTTTTAAACAGCGTCCATTAAAATCGTTCAGAAATATTCAGACGAAAAAATGAAGTTATTTACCTCAAAATTGATTGATGAAGAATTTTTGTATCGTGGGAAATTTGTCTGCTAAGAGTTGGGAATTTGAAAACGATTAGCTGGCATCCCTGCTCAAAACTAACAACTCAAAGTTTCAACTTTTGAATTTCACGCGCGAGGCTGTAACACTGAAGTGTATCCTTTGAACTCTGAAAGTGGTAACAACAACAAATCAAGCAGCAATAACGAGAACAGGAAAACCAATAACATCGCTACAGAGGAGCTGCCGAAGTGTGGCCAACTTTTGCTTTTGTATAATTAAAAATTTGTTTTCGCAAAGGATTTGCCATTTTTTTTTCAAATTCTCACGCAGCAGCTTGCCTTGTCGTTGAATTGGTTTGAAGCCGGGCTAATATTGTTATTGGCGGCAGCAGCTGTAGGAATTGTTAAGCACGTAGTCTATAGGGGTTCTATGCTAATAGCGACCGAAGTTCGGCGCACGATGGCAATCAAAGTTCAGCATGCATAAAGAGAAGTTGGCGAAAAAGTTGTCGAAGTCGAAGAGAAGTTGGTTTGCAAAATTTTGGCAGCATTCGACTGATATCGATATGAATCAATATCACCGAGGAGAGTGAGCTGAGGTTAACGGCAACCGGAACTGATAATGTTTTGAAGCTTGAGCATGAATGTTAATATTCCACCTTTTCTAATCAATCTTAAAGATTCCATTCTTTATATGATGTGGTCTCTCTTTCTCATTCCATCGTTTTTTTCTACCCCATTTTTTCTTTGCCTCGATTTACTTGAAGTTCAACAAATGACTAAAATTCTAGGCTAATTAATACAAAAGCCTACTGAAACTTCTACATACTGGGTGACGAGCTTTTTAATTTGAGCAATCTGTGGCAAATATACATAGCATCAGAAAGTTCCCTTCCACTCGCTCGATTAAAACTTGAAAACTTTTCGTGCCCTCGGTAAGCTGCCACTCGACTACGTCACTTGCGCTAATATTGTTACCACATTTCAACATGAAAAGCTTCTGCTAACTCGTGGCATTTTCCCACGAGATGCGCCTGGTGATTGCTCGCTTTCAGCCCGGCAACTCTAAAATGTGAAACTCGTTCGTTCAATGAAGGTAAAACTTCTTACGCTGCTGTGTTTTAGCACCGAGAGTGGCCACACCTGCGCTTCGCTTCGCTTCTCTTCCATCTCTTTCCCCTATCCACCCCTACACGCATTGCAAGGTGGCAAGCACCTGGGGCTATGTCCGTCCAGAAGCCGCAGCAGCCAATTTCAGCAGTATCTCATAATAATTATAACGAGTGTCGAATTATTGTCGACAGCAGATAACAAACAACATCAGTTAGTTGCCGTGGCAGAGGTTGCTCCCCGTTCTTGCTGTCGACTTGCACCCGCAAAGTTATGGAGTCAGCTCCCGCGGGAGGAGTTGCTCCGGCGTGGAGCAAGTTAGTTTTGGTTTTTGGGTTTCGCGCCGGCTTGTAAAATTATTTGCGCTAATAAAATGCGGTGTAATGCCGCCAATGAAATGCTAAAATGTTGCCTTATTAGCCGCACTTTACGTGCCACTTTGACTTTTGGCGCTGTTGTTGTTGTTGCTGTGGCATTGTGGCTGCCAACTCGCGCTAAACTTGTGTGTTTTTATGGCTTTTAAGTTTTTACTTTTGTGGCTTTGACGTTGCTGGCTTCTTGTGTGAGATTAAGAAAATGTTGCGATTTGATGTCGCTGTTGAAAAGTTTTGTCGTTTTGTCCGTTACGATTTATGTGTGTTTGTGTGTATGCCGGGCACTTTACATATTTCATACCAATTTTATGAGCTTCAGTGGCGACCGGAGAAACATTTTTTAAAGGATTTTATCTTATTGTGAGAGGACTTCTGAAAAGAAATTGGGTATATGCATCGAAATAAAATTTATAATTTATTGCTTTACATTGTCTGCTTCGAACAAAATAGCTTTTCATCTAAAGCCGATGGCACTGGCGGAAAACTTGAGAACAAATTTCGGTTCTTTAATAAAGAACTCGTATTTAAGCTAATAAGATAATATAAATTGAAATTGATGGATGATTTATTATAATTTTTCAAAGGTGTCTAAACAAATTTATGCATGCTATATAGTCAAATGAACAATAATTTGACAGCCATTTTTGCGCAAAAATATTTTCGTTTTTATAAAACCAAAATGGTTGTCCGATTGCCTTCTCACAGAGATGCAAGCGCAGTGCAGTTGAGAATATATCACAAGCAATTAAATAATTTTTTTAATTTTATTGCAGTTTGCCTCGGCTTTATTGAGGTTACCAAATGAACTGAACTGGCACAGAAATGAAAAACGAATTCGACAGAATTACGATGTATTTCTCTGGAAAAAATAGTGAACTTAATACATAAATACTAAGAACTTAAGTTTTGGATTCTAGCAAACCCAATTCCCAGGCGAATATTTTTGGAAGGTTCATTTTTGTGCTCCATATGCGAAACTTTCGGTCGAAAACTGGAATACACTTTCAATTCAATGTGCAAATACTTTAAAAGCATACTAATTTTCCTACATAGTTTCAAAGTTCAGGGGGGTTGTTTCAACCTCTCAACATTCCCTCAAGTGAGCCAATGCTATCGTAATTTTTATACTTCCTTGTATATCTATACGTATGAATGAATATATTTGTGAGAGTATGTGTGTTTTTGCCTGTACATCTGTGCTAAGGTCGCTTCACTTTTGTATGTCAGGTCCATAACATTTTTCTTCCATAATAAAGCCATTCGAGTGCAATTTTTATGCAGGCCATGAAAAAGTCCACAGTTATGAGTTATTTTCGTTGTTGTTGTTATCGTTGTGTTTGTTGTTTGTCTTACACTTGTACTTGTAGTCTTTAAGTGCAGTTTAAGTGCTAATAAAAAACGAATTTATGTGCAGTGATTATCCGCACTTATTGGGATTTAGTTGAGTTACACTGCGGTGCGGTTATTGATGGGTAGTTAAGATGAACGGACACATCAGATTCGATAAGAACAGATTAAATCAGTAAAGCTGATTTGAGCTGTTGGCAATCTTTCTCATAAACTGGCTGCACATCTTCATTTCATCTTCTCGATAACCTTATTTTGAAAGGAATTCGAATGGAATTTTTTTTGGTGTTTTCATTCGTAGGAAAATTTTAGCTCTTTACTTTCATCTTTTCAATAAAGGAGTGAGATTTTTGTACTACTTACGGGGTGCTGATAGAAAGCTATGAGATTGTTCTTATAATAAATCCAATTGGTAGCACACAAATATTATAAAATAGAATAAAAGTTTGTTTAAGTAGAAGCTATTCTTCTTAAAAATAAACTAAAGGAAATCTATCCACAAGGAATTCAAAATCGTTTGTTTTTGGTTCAAACGGGTTTCAATAGAAAATATTGCGAAGAAAACATAAAAAGACAATCCCAGTTTCATTTTCATTTTCGTTATTGTATATTGTTATAGTTCAAAATATACTTAGTCTCCAAATGAGTCGTCCTTTGATGTTAATTATAAATCTCTTTCATCTTACAACGAGCCATTCAATAAAATATACTACCTAACAAAACAGCGAAGGCCTATCCTCCTGTCATTTCCGCCACTCCATTCCACTCACTCCTCTAAAGCAATTGAGAATTACAGCAATTAACTCACCTCTAACAATATTTCAACTTGTTATAGGCTCAACTTTAAATGCTATTGAGAACTCTGACATTACAGCAGCAGCTACAAAAATACCAGCAACAATACGAGTGCCAGCAGGAGCAGATGAAAGGACCACAACAAAAGCACCAACACAACGGAGGGATGCCATAAATGATATAATACGTCTAAAGCCGCAAGCGACTACAGAAGCAGCAGCAGCAGCAGCAGCAACAACAACAACAAATATTGTGAGCACAATATCCACCGCATTTAGTTCAACAACAGAAGCGACAGCAACAACAACAACTACAGTGAATGCGGCAACTTTAAAAAGAAATCCTGCAAGTTCGAGCATTTTCAACGAGTCTGAACTTTCATTAAATCCATTACCAAGCATAAAGGACAGGACTACAACAGCAGCGACAACTACAACAACAGCAACTATAGCAACAACGAAGTCGGTAGTAGCAGCGACAACAGCAGAACAGGTAACAATAGCAACAGAGCACCTGTCACTAGCAACGAGTAAAGAGTTTAGGTTCAACCAAGACGACAATAAAATTGTCGGTAGCCACAACAACAGCGATAATCGCAGGAGTGACTTAAAAGCTAGCAATAAGAGCAGGAATGATGACAGCAGCAACAGCAGCACGAATAATGCTGACAATGTGGACAATAGCGGGCAGCAGCAGCAACCAATAGAGTCATCGTTAAAATTCGCGAGCTATGACGATATCAATGACAGTAACAATCTCAATAATCGGCTGCATAAGCTACCAGCAGCACAACAGCTGCAACAGCAACATCAGCTGCAACACTACGAATCGAATTTGCGGCAGCATTACACGCGGCAAGTGCAACAGGCGCATGTCATAATAGCGAGTGCCATGACAGCAACAACAGCGCAAGCAGCAGCAACAATAAACGCTGCTGCAGTGCCGCGCGATACAAATTTCATGGTCGCTGTTGCTATGAGCGAAAATGAACTAGATGCGGAAACGCAAGTGAAAGTTTTTGAAAGTGTGGCAGCAGTTGCTACGGCAAGGGAAGCAACAACAACAATTGCCGCAACATCGGCAAAAGCGACAACGTCGCCCACAACAACAACGGCAACATTTGCCCCAGCAACAGCAGCTACACCAACAGCGCCAACAACCGCAGAAGTGACAGCAGCACTGACAACAACAACAACAACAACAACACCAGCAACCCAAGCGCGCAGAACGACGAGGCGCCGTTCACGGCCGACCACAACGCCTCTGCCCACACCCGCCATCGACGATTATGCGACAATAAACAGCCAAGCCGGCACGCACGCCTATTTGCCCTGCAATGTAAGTACACGCAGAGAAAAATGTAGTTATTCAAAAGCATTGCCAAATTAATTTAGGTAAAATTTGCATTCATGCCGAATAATTTGATGGAACAGGTTGCGTCAATGATAAATTTCCATTTCAAAAAAGACTGATTTAAACAAATTTCCAACTCCCCAAGTCCCATCATGGCTTATGTAAGTGCTCTGTCGCTGATGCGCGGAGTCGCTGGTTCAATCCCAGCCGACTCATAAAATCTAAAAATGAAAGCATCTCACTTTCTTTTCACGCGGCGTCATCTCTCACGATACAGTTGGCCACTCTCCGAGCGTATACTTTTCCATTAAAAATAAAGCTTCTCAAGCTCATTCGCATAGGGCTATACATTTTCCAAATGTTCATGGTTCTCAAAATCTTTTCCGCCTATTTAAAAATCGATTTAATGATTTTGAGTGGAATCGAGCAAAATATTGCATATACTATAGGCATATTATTATTTCCCGCCGTGTAGGAAAGCAGACCTAAACATGCGCCAAAGAGCACATTCACACAAGCAAAAAATCCACTGCGGAAGGTAGTAAACATGTCGTTCGCTCGCCCAGCAATTTTAGTAGCAATTTCCTTGGATCGCCAACTAACCCCAATCTGGCCTCTTCCATCGGTAGCAGCATTACTGGCGTTTGTTGGCTGCGCTCTTTCTAGCCTGCAGTTGCTCCATTACAGCAAGCTTAACAGCTCCGTTGTTGGTTCTCTCTTGTAGCTGCCCATTTCCGCTGTTGTCGCCATAATTACTGACAATTTGTGAGATTTAAGCGGAAATCATTTCAATGTGTTGCTCTTTTTATGCCATTCGATAGTAAAAATAATTAGAATGGGCAAGAAAGCGCATCAATGAGCAATTGATCCACTTTCCATTCCGTTTTGCAGGGCAACGAGGACTTTATTTCCCTCTTGCCGTAAAAAATAGCAAGAAATAAGTAATCAGAAACAGCCGCAGCAATCAATTGAACTAGCAGAAGGACAGCAGGGAATGAAGGTATTGGATTTCACAGAAAATTATAAAACAGACGCGCATAAAATTAGGAATACTATTTTTCGCAATTTTTACATCTACCCAACTTCCTTTCACGTGTGAAATGAAAAAGTGTATGCGCAAATATTTAAAATGATAAGAAATAATGTTTTTCTATCCTTTCAGATTAATTCTGATAACCTAAATTAAAAACTAGGAATCTGAAATGCATCTAACTTGAATTTTTTGTTCGTAAACAGCTTTTTTTTAATTTAATTTGTCCATGAACTTCTCTCTTCTTTGGAATATTTATATACGGTAATTGTATTGAATGAACATATTCAGTACGAATATAAAAAATTTGCAAATATTGCCCCCTTTCATTGTTAAAATCTCTAGAAAACATTCGGCGCTATAAAGCGGAAAAGTAATTTCCTTTTTAACACTAGTACGCCAGTCCCTCCCCCTTTCACCATCTAGCGAAAGATAACTGTGTGCCGTAGTCGCTTTGCATAATCCGCAATTTGGCAGCTCTGAAAACAAATTGCAACATTCCTTGCATGGTAAGTTTTTGTACGTGTATTAGAAAACAATGCGTAGGATATGCTTTCAAACAATAACAAAAATTTGCCAGGGTTATGCTCCAATTTAGCAGCTACTTTTGCTACTTTCCGCCCTGTTTAAATTTTCTACATACACAAATGTGGAAGGGTAGATACAAATTTTCGCTAACTGCAGTCACGAATTTCATACTTGCTTACAAAAGTTTCCGACGAGAAAGATTAAACGTAAAATAAAATTGAAAGCCTAGAAAAGTGAAAACTGATGAGCATTTGTTCGTGTGTATAAAAACAGCGCAGCATTTATATAACTATTTATAAGAAAAGTAGTCATATGCTATAAAGTCCAAGTAGATTCATTAATGGGATGGAAGCTGCGCTCAGCTCTAAGAATATCGAATCCCGAATGTCAGATATTCTTTCTATTCTAAAATAGAGGGTAAAACTTTGTTCCGAGGCATAGGTTCAGCATACAAATATTCATCGAAGAGTTTCCCTCAGAACGGACTTTATAGCTATTGTTACTTCACAGTTAATAGGGAGCGTTCAAAAGTGTGTTCCCGCCAGGTACCATTGCACTCCAAGCAATCTGTCACTAGTTGGGTACCCAAGCTCAAGTACATCTTCTGACAAATTATCTCAAGTGGTACTAATTTGCTATTCAATTCACACACACACACACATACACACTTACACCGTGATTCGGTGCTTCGGCAAATCTCTCTTGCAAATATTTGACCCACAAAATGTACAACAAGGAACTGCTTCCTAATAACCAAAAATTTAAATTAGCTAATTTCGCTGATACTTGCAACGTGCCACACAGGCAAGCATGCACACACACATACATACACACCGCCATATTTGTCACTTGCCAACAAACTTGAGCAAGTTTTACTGGCAGCAGGCGACGGCTGCCGCTCTTTGTTCAAGCTCATGATAGTAATCTTCACTTAATGCTGTTCAGCATGTCAATGTGGAAGTGAGTGTGCTGCCATTGCCGTTGATGTCCTTTATCCTGTGTCTATGGTCTCTAGTATGTGTGTGTTTGTGTGTGCGTTCGCCTCGCCAGCACTGCAAAATTTAATAAAGTAGCGCCACTTGCTCGCCTTGAACTCAACTGATCCGAACTGAACTGAATGCGGGCTTATAAAAATCTTATCGCCATATTAAAAACGTAAGAAGCCAAAAGCTTTCCATTTAAGTTTCGTCGAGGTGCGGTCGTTTCGTAATGATACGTTGGCGTAGACGCGTACATACACTTGCTCACACATACAAACAACGCGTGCTTCGGCGAAAAAAGACAGAAAATGTCTTGAAAGGAAAATACCGTGAACACCAACAAGCCTGTTTGTGAGGCGCACAAACACTGGCAAACATAAGAATGTAAGTGTGTGTCATACCCGGAAAGCACATGTGCGTATTTTTGTATGAAACGTTTCAGGATCAGACCTCTGTGCAATTAAATTCTCGGAAGCTAAATAAATATTAATTAATTCAAATAACATTATTTATCCTCACGATATTTTCCCAAAAAAATTCAATATATAAAATACATATATACCAGTGACATCTAGCTTTGAAGGAACGATTGCAAATCTGCGGGTTTTTATAATATAATACGGATTCGAATGCCGAATCAAATATATTAAATTAGTTTCGCACAGAAATTAAATATCAAATTGCATTTTCCTTCGTTGTTCTTGCACTTATATTCTTTTTTGGATTCCTCTCCGGAAGACTGTGAAATAACATCGTGTTTGGATATAAATGTTATATGCTTCCGAATTTATTTTACAATTTTACACTCATTTCCTGCTGAGTTCTGTTCCATTTCAAGCCGGTTTTCGGAAATTATTTAATATTTTATTGTTCCTTGAAGAGCTCCCTGTAGTAAAGTTTTATTAAGGCGTCTGTGGTTTTTGTGTGGTAAATATCAGCCTACGTGCTTGGCACGGGTTACAGCTGGATACACAAGTAGATACATATATACACATGCATATAGAAGACGTAAGCTTGACATTATAGCAACAACAACAAATTCCACCAACAAATGATTATGGCTGCCAATCATGACGTCGTTTTCCCTACTCATACACAAGCGGCACTTAGCGGGGTGAGTGACTCAAACAAAACAGAAAGTCATCGCCTCGACTGAAGTTGCTCCTAACTGACTGCAGAGCATCCTAGTACCTTCTGTGCCACTGCTCTGATAAGGCTTGTGCGGCTGTGATGACGACTCTGGCCAGCGTCTTGACACTATGCGCCGAAGTGTAAGTGGCGCACTTTGTTCGGCAGCTTTGTGCGAAAGCTCCTCGCTTGAAAAAAGGTTTTTCGTTCGCCTGCTGTCGTCTATGTCTCTGGTCTGTATGTCAGCAGGCTTGGGTATATATGTGAGCATGTAGGTATGCCCTTGTACACTCATACAAATCCGTCAGTATTAGAAAAAGTCAATTCGGCTTTTAAACTCCTATTTGACTTTTATCGCCTTGTATCCTTTGGTGTGTATTATAGGAACTAACATGATGAAGTAGGCGGAATAAATCTTTACCAATTTTCAACTAACAAGTCTTCTACGAGTGTTATATCAAGGAATTTTGTTTGTTCTTTTTAGCTACTCAGCGTTTAAGCCTGTTTTAGGCTCTGAGAAGAAGTGAATTTAAACGAAGTGAATAAATACGAATCTGAAAAAATTGGACAAGTTCCTTAGAAAAAGAGAATACTATTTAACGAAGATAGCTACGTTATGATTGGACGCCTCATTTTTGACAAACTGTTTATTTATGACAACTAATGTTTATCTGGTTGTATTAACTTTTTTATGCGTGTGCATGTGAGTATGTATGTGCATGTGCGCCTGCTGCAAAATGTCCTTCGCAATTTACGCGTATTGCTGAACACGCTGTTGTTGCAGCGCTTCCGAAAATGGCTGCTAAATTATTATTGTCATTATTGACAGAAATGAATTGTCATTTCGTTGTCTTCGTGCTCCTGTGCTTGTTGAACAACAGCATAGCGACAACAACAGCAGCCGGCGATGACTACCCTGGCATATTAAATAAGCGCGCCAAGTTCCGTGCTGCGATAAAAATTTAATAGTTTTTGTTTACAAAACTTTAAAACGTTTCTCACACTCCGTCTCTATCTCTCTCTCTTTCTTTCTGCTCTGTATGTTCTTTTATATAGGTCAAACAGCTTGTGAAGAAGCCCATCTCTTGGCTGCGGGTGCGCGACGGTCATATCTTAACGGTGGATCAGACCACGTTTATAGCCGATCAGCGCTTCCAATCGATTTACACGACGAATCCGGAACGCTGGTCGCTGCAAATCAAATACGTGCAGCTCAAGGACGCCGGCACGTACGAGTGCCAAGTGTCGACGGAGCCCAAGGCAAGCGCCATTGTCAGCCTGCGCATTGTGGGTAAGTGGCGTTTAACTGCGAGCGTGCCTGTGTTTGTGTGCCAAAATTAGCATATTCCAATTTTTCGTTATTGTCCTGGCAAATTAGTTTGCAGCTATTAATTATAAGCGCTTGTACAAAGGCAATATTTCGCTCAAGTGGAAGGGCATAGATACTGCAGCCATCTATAGCTATTTTATTAGAACTATTACGATTCATAGAGGCACCTACATGCCCACCACTCTTCCAAGAAAATCTTCATATTTGCCAAGAAATTGCGCGCTTTTTTGTAGGTTCGAATTAATTTCGCAATTAAGGATCAACCCAGCGAGTCATAAGTGCATAAGTGCTCCTATTCCATAAATTTATTCCTTTTTCTGGCTTACCTTGTAAATGTTCAACTGTTTCACATCCCATTTCTTCCCTCTTCTCTCTCTTTCCACATGCAGAGCCGAAAACGGAATTAATCGGTGAGCCCACACGTCATGTCAAGGCGGGCAGTCAAGTGAAATTGCGCTGCATAATAAGCCAAGCACTGGAGCCGCCACTCTTCATCAATTGGTTCTACAACCAGAAGCAGATTTATTTGCATAATCGCAAGGGCTGGCGCACGGAAATCGAACGCATCGATCTGCCACCGGATACGCCAGCACCACCAACGCCACCACCAGCAGCAACAACTCAAGCGCCACTGCCATCGTCGACTCTGCTGCCCGCAGCAGCAGCAACATCACCAGCAGCGTCCGCCATGACAGTGACGCTGGC